>CM053506.1:89497675-89522774 GCA_028627145.1 Eidolon dupreanum
CAACCACCATGTATCAGACACTGAGACACTGGAGCTACAAAGATAAAATCCTTGCCCCTCATAGTCTGGAGTGAAAGGTAGACACAAAGATAAGTATAACACAAGGCAGATTATAAATTATAGCCTAATATTTACTGGGTGCATACTAAGTGCCATTCACTGTGGCAAGCTCTTCCTGTGTTTAAATAAAACACAGTCCTCCCCGTTATTATTATACCCACTTCTCATGAATCCATAGATAAGGCATGGTGATTGCTTACGGTTTTATAAGTAGCAAGAGGCAGAGCCAGGTTTAATACCCAATGGCCTAGTGCCAGAGGCCCCACCTTAGTCAAGCTCTACCACCCCACCAAGCTCTACCACCTCTGATAATAAGGCAGGACACGGGGTATCGTCAGAGCCCCAAGGAGGGACCCTTAACAGTCTGGGGTTCACTGTAGTCAGGGAAGATTTCATGAAGGACTGAGAATTAACTAAACAGATGCGTGGGCAAAGCAGGGCCATTCAGGAGAGGGAAAGGTGAGGAGGCCACCTACTGGAGGTCTGTCTACACAGCATCCCAGGAGGGACTGGGACTTGTGAGGAAGCTGCAAAAGGGTCTAGAAAGGAGAGTGGTCCATATCCTAGAGGTAGCTGGAAGTTTGAAGGGTTTTAAGCAGAGGAGAGACCTGACTAGATTTTTAGATCACCTTAGCAGCTGGGTAGAGATGAGTGGGAGGAAGAGAAACTCAGAGTAATCTCAGGTACGAGTAGATGGTGGCCTGAACAAGAGATGGGGTGGCGAGGAGGAGATAAGAAAGATTCAGAGGTTAAGTTTTCCGGATATTGGCTTGGAGATTGTTAAATAGAGAAAAGGGAGCAATTTTGAAGGTCACGCAGTTTCTTCTCCTAATCCAGGGGAATGGGGGTGATCTCATGAGATCAGTTTTGGATGCATCTTAGGTCTCTGGCTCTCAGTCCCCTGCCCTTTCGCCTACTGGCGCTGTCAGGGACGATGCCCGCGGGAGTGCCCCTTAACGTCACCAGGGACTCAAAGCCTTGAACCCCCACCCCTCCGGTGTGGGCAGCGACTGCAGTGAGCTATCCTTGGTGCCAGAGGGCGCTCCCGCACATGCTCGGGCCGCTCTGGCCGCTCTGGCCCAGTCTGTATCAGTGGTCGCGGAAGGTGACGTGGACACGGAAGTGGTCGTCATCGCGGAGGCACTGGTGGGATCCGGGCGCGGGGATCAGAGTGTGGACGGCAGGCGGACGGGTGGCAGAGTTCTCGCACCTGTGGAGGCGGAGGACGCAGGTGTTGTCGGTTGGTTGCGAGTCTGCTGAGCCGACGAGCGGCTTCTCAGGCTTCCTGCAGGTCGGAGCCCCTGAGCCGGGCCCCGCTTAGCCGGCGTCACCATGACCAAGGCCGGTAGCAAGGGCGGGAACCTCCGCGACAAGCTGGACGGCAATGAGCTGGACCTGAGCCTCAGCGACCTGAATGAGGTCCCAGTCAAGGAGCTGGTCAGTACAGTCCCGCGAGGCCCAGTCGCCCACCCGCGGCTGGCGCTAGGTCTTGCGTGGACCGCCTCCTTTCCCATGCCTCAGTTTCCACGTCTTAAAATAAGGTGGGGAGAGTGGGACTAAGTCTCCGGGGACGCCGAGACCGGCCTCAGTGTTCTTCCTGGATGTACACGTGTCATTTTGGCGCAATTCCAGAAGATGGGGGTAGCTGCTTGTCCGGCCACGGGCTTTTTAGGAGTCAAGAGTGAATCTTACCCCTACCCCCATTTGGGGGGGTTTCACAGCGCTCAGCTCCGTGTTTGATCCCAAGTAGGCTTCCATGGAATGGTTGCTGGCTATATTCGGAGAATGAATGAACAAATGAATGAATGACTAGGTCTGTGAAGTAGGGCCTCAGGGTACGCCTGGGTATGGCTCAGAGCCCGGCTTTTGTAGGAAGCCAGCAATCCCACTCAGCCAGGCACCCCAACCCTGAGGTGTTCCTCCTTGGAGAAGGTGAAGTTTCACTGCTTAGTTGGCAAGGCCTCTTGCCTACTTGTCTGAAACTGGTGGGAATCCCACACCACCGGGGCCCGCTCCTCCAATCCAGTATTCTCACATTACCACACTGGCACCCAGGGAACAGGTCTGAGACTCCTGGAAGATAACTAGTTGTTGCAGAGGTGCAGTAAGATCGTACATCCCTGCTTTTCCCACCTGGTTCCCCACCCCTGCCCTTGCACTGAATGACTTACACTTTTCTCACTGCCTTTGGCACTGGGCCCAGCCTTCCATCCTCCTTGGCTGTGTAGTATGGAGGTTAGCAAGGGATTCCCAGTTCATATCTCAGCTCCATTGCTTAATAGCTGAGTGCCCTTGGGAAGCTAGTTAACCTTTATTTCTAGAGTTCCTCGTTTATAGAATGATGATAATAGTTTCCATCTCATAGGGTTGTTGTGAAGATTCAATAAAATTATAATGTGAAACATCTGGCAGGTAGCAAATGCTGATACATGTAGCTGTTCATGGCGTTCTTCCTACTGTAATATCTAAAACTCTTTTAGGTGCTCAAACTCCATTCTTAGGAATTTCTGATAATTGGCAAGTGCAGGTTGGTCCAGGGTCCTTAATTGAATTTTTGGCTTCTTCTCTATCCCAGAAAGATGGCCAGCCTTGTTTATACCCAGCTCTAGGACCACTGTCCGAAACTGTTTACTCCAGGCATTTGGTCAGCACAGCATTGCCCCTAGGGAGAAAGAAGGGTCAGTTTTGCTGAGCCTCTCCAGCCCTGAACACCAGGGGGAAATGGAGATGGGCCATGAGGGCCTTGTTTTCACTGTTATTCACTCATTTATTCATTCATTCAGTCATGAATCAGCCAGCATGTATATTGAGTGCCTGGAAAACCTGAACTGGGGATTATGGAAATCGCAAAGCTATATTAGACACAGTCCCTGCCTTGAAACCTAATAAGGAGGAGTGCTGGAGAAAATATTAGAAGTGCGAGGGAGAATTTCTAAGAATTTGTTTTCCTTTATTGGATGTTCGACAAACTCCTACTCTTTGCATTCTTCCGTATCTTGTGATTGACTGGCTCATTTTTCCTTTTATCCCTAGAAACGTTACACTTTAGTGCTATTTTTTTTAAAAGTCCTTTCCTAATTGTGGGAACTAGAAAATGCTTCCTTAGCAGATGTCACTGAATCATTCCATGTGTTGGTCTGACATTTTGTTCTCATTCTTTTTCCTAGGCTGCCCTCCCAAAGGCCACCATACTGGATTTGTCCTGCAATAAACTGTCTACTCTACCGGTAAGACTGGCAAGCAAGCACAATTCCTTCTAGAGCCCTGATGCTTCTCCTTCCTCTTTGGGGGAGTTGTGTCATAAGGCGTAATTTCATGTTAAGCCTGCAGTCAAGCTTTAGCTAAATCTGAGTGTGTTTGAGGTAGAGTGGGTGGTTTGTCTCAGTGAGAAAGGAAGCAAGGTAGAGGTCTTATTCTTTAGAACAGTGAGAAAGTCAGGCCACAGAAAACTAAAGTCAATAGGATGCTAGCCGAGTCAACTATTGGGCTCATCTCTTTTTCTGCCTTATTAGTTTGAAAAACAGTTTACCTCCCTATTGCATAGAAGAGGCAGGAGACCTTCGTAAATTGCCCTGCATTTCAGGGAGAAAGCTATTTATAAACTCCTTTTCCATCGTTTGATGGGGAACAGGAAAAAATGTGGTTTTATGTTCCACTGTATCATTATCCTCCCAGTCTTTAATTACTTGAGATACTTTTTTATTCAGCACATCCAATCTATGGTCAAATTTTTTTGGTTTTTCTTGCACAACTTCTCTCCATTCTCCTTTTTCTCCATCTGTGTAGGTGCTAGAGTCATTCAGCCCCCTCAGCCTCTCCTGGATAAGAGCTGCTCTCCCCTCCACAGCAGTGCTCCTTCATTGTCAGGCCTAAGTTTGTTTTTATTGTTGCCTTTCCCGTCCATTATCCTGGTCAGATCACTCCTTGCCATTCTCTGTTGGGCTCTGGCTTAGGGATTGAGTCTCAGAAGTTGGCAGTTTCTTCACTGGATCATTAGTCCATTCCCCCCACATTATTCTCCTGGACCTCACTCACTGTCTGTAGCATCTTCTCACAGCTCATCGAGAACCATTTCTAACACTGGAAAAAAGCATCTGAGATCCTATTTCTTTCAGGAAGTATTTTGTGTCTAATTAAAGAAGGGCAGCAATTCCTTGCAGCCTGACACCTGCTGCACACATTGTCAGATAATTATTCAGTACTCCCCCCACCCCTGCCACATACTTTTCAATGTGTTCAGTTGTATTGCCTCATCTGCAGTGCAGATCCACTGGTGTTTACAAGTCTCCAGAGAACACGAATAGTGCCTCATTAGCTGAGGTTGGAGCTTCACTTTAAATGGGTGCTGAGCAAAGGCTTAATGACAAGAGGGATGTTTTGGACTATGCCGAAGAAGAGCCAGGATGTGGGTAGGGTAGGCCCCAGCCCATGCAGTGAGTCAGTCATTCAAAGAACACTTATGGAGCACCTGTGCTAAGTACTGTGCTAGGTGCTGCAAAGAACAAAAATAACACTGAGAACTCAAGGAGCACTTGATCTTAGGGAAATGGATGGCCTCACTATATTGACAGCTCCTGTGAAAGGTGGACATAGGTTAGTGTGAGAGGACAGAATGGGTCCGTAATCACACCAGTAGCAATGTGAATAATGGATTGGAGGAAGAACTGAGGGTGAAGAGACCCACACTGATTTGTGCCTAGTTTGTGTTCAGCCCTTTTGCATGCACATTTAACTATTTACCACCAGGAGTGGTGCTTGTTTTGCCTTTTATCATTTGAGGAGATATAGCTCATAAGAGGTAGAGTCAGGATTTATGCACAGGTGCCTCTGACTTGGGGGCTTCTAGATTGTTCCATTGAAGTGTGCAAGCCCCAGGTTTAGGTGTTCTCTCTTTGGGTCCTAGTCGGATTTCTGTGGCCTTACACACCTGGTGAAGCTGGACCTGAGTAAGAATAAATTGCAGCAACTGCCGGCTGACTTTGGCCGTCTGGTCAACCTCCAGCACCTGGATCTCCTCAACAATAGGCTGGTCACCCTGCCTGTCAGCTTTGCTCAGCTCAAGGTAACAATTCATGAACCAGTGTACATGGCCAGGTGTGGCACAGGGCTCAGGAACAGATGGCGCATGGCTTTGAGAAAGGCTGATTGAAATACTACTTTATTGGCATTGCCTCATGCTTTCCCTGTGGCTGGGACATAGAGGGGCTCTCTTCCTGCTCATTTGGTTCCAATTTGAAGGACTACGTGTGTGAACTTGAGTTTAGCCAGCCCCTCTGCCCCTTCTTTTTAGAGCCTGAAGTGGCTGGACCTGAAGGATAACCCCTTGGATCCTGTCCTGGCCAAAGTGGCAGGGGATTGCTTGGATGAAAAGCAATGTAAGCAGTGTGCCAACAAGGTAAGCACGAAGCTCCCCGGGGTCTCCTTTATACACCTTGAGATTTGCTTCTGCCTCCTCTTGTTTTCCCTCCTAGGGCACTCATGGCTGTATGTTGATTAAAGCTCTAAGGTCTCAGTGACATATGTCTACCATGAGCCTGGCAAGCAAAGGGACTTTTGTTTCTATGTTTACTTTACAAATAGTGGAATAATACTATCTCTGCTCTACTACAGGACTTCCATTCTCAAGAAACCAGGACCTTCCGTGATCCAGCATTTCATTGTCAATCGTTTGGATGGGACAAAAGGGTTAGGGGCTGTGGCCTTTCTGAGTCACAGTTATTGTAGGAATTTAGATAATAAAGGTGCTAATATTTTGTGAGTTTATAGCTATAAACAGACACATCCCTTGCAGATCTGGCATTTGATTTCATTTGAATCATGTGACATAGGAAATAAAGTCTGCATGGAAGGCAAACATTACCAATAACGTTGAAGGTGCCTTACATTGTTCTTAAGAACAGCACTATACCCATCTCTTAAAAACTCCAACTGTAGTCATTTTTTTTTTGCCTTGAGCTTTAGAACAGATAGCTGCTGCTTCAGCTGAGTAACAGCTGACTTACTTGGCTATGTTTAGGGAGCATGGTAGACAAAAAGGACTTTAGATGTTAGAATTATTGTAAATGAAGTGTGTGTATGTTGGGTCTCTACATGAATCTCAAAAGCAATAGCCTTTATTATCATTAGTTCAGAGCTTTTTATATAGTCTCATCTGTGTCACCCATTGTAAGAATCCAAGAACAAAGTCAAGGCAACAGTTTGCCCTTAGATGGGAACAGTACAAGTGATCAGAGAAATTCTGTAGTGTTAGGAGTGATGTCTATTCCAAGTGACCAACAGTAGCTACCACTCCTCTCCCTTTGTCTTATATGCTTTACATGTTTCGTAACCCTGAGAAGTAGGTATTACTTTATGTCTCTGACGCGAGAAACCCTCATTGTTCACAGGCCTTTCATTTATCCATTTATTCATTCAACAATTAATATGTCAAACCATATGAAATTGCTGATATTCTATAATTATTGCCGTGTCAAAATAATTTTCATTGCATGCAAAGGTCTTTAGTACTCATATATGTCTTCTAGACAGACCAGGTAGCACAGTGCATTGTGGATGTGGCAACTAAAGTTATGCTCCCTGGTACCATTTCCCCAGAGCTGTCTCCTGCAGCATACCTTCGGGCATTGTAGAGGAGTGGCATGAGACAGTCAGAATGAGGTTACTTGTCTCCAGGAGTTATTTTAGGTCTCACCAGCTTTGACCATGTGTATGAATTAGTCACAGTAACTGATCAGCTTGGTGCATAGTAAATCACCTTTTAAAAATAATTTGTGAGTTCAGTGGTGTTCAACAAGTACTTACTATATGCAGTGGGCTGGAATAGGCAGACAGTCTGCCCTCCAGGGGCTCACAGTCTAGACTAGAGGAGTCTCTCCTATGTCTAAGTTTGCTGTATTTGCAGATAATTCACTCCTGATGTAGTATAGCCAAGGCAAAAAGGAATGTTTCTTAAACCTCCCAGCTCTTTATTTAGCTAGCTCTATACCACCTAAAACCAACTGAATGGTTGGTGCTTGTTTAAAATTCAGAGTGACACAGGGACTTTGAACTTGGGCTGCCTGTCTCCATGATGCTTGACTCTCCTCCAGATTCTGCAATTTCTTGGTGAGCAGCCATTTTTTTAGGAAGCTTAACTCCATTTGAAGAGGTGCTGGCAGGTTCAATTCCTGAGTTACTCAGGACAGGGTTTCTTGTGGCTTCAAACTAGGCTCTTGGAGCTGCTTTTGCAGGCCTACTGCTGAGTTGGTCATGGTGGGTGTCTGCATGTCTGAAGTTTCCATGAAGTAAAATAATTCCATGTGAATACATTTCTGTCCTGCAGGGTATCTAGTGAGGTAGCAAAACACAGACAATTTGCTGTTGTAATATAGAATAGTTTAGGTTTTCCTCTCTTGTTAATGCAGTAAAGAAGATGAAGTAAAAAAAAAAAAAAAAAAAAAAGCATCAGTATTTATTGAGCACATATAATGCCAGGGATTATGTTAAGCAGCTGGTACAAGTTATGTAATTTAATCTTTGCAGTAGGCCAGAGAAGTCTTACCTCAGTTTTCCAGATGAGAAAATTGGTTCAGAAAGGTTAAGTCACTTTCTGAGTTCCTGTTGTTAGTCATTGGTAGAGTCAGGATTGTTGGGCTCCAAGCTTACATTCTGTCCTCTACATTCAAAGAATACCAGCTTTTAAAAAGTACAAACAAAACTAAAAAGTCTCTTACATCTTACCCTAACCATGCCCATAGTGAGAATCTGGCTATTTTAGTTAGAGGCCAACCGTGACTGAGTTGATGAGGAGTCGAGGGGCTCAGGGCACCCATGTGTCTTGTGGTGTTTGGCAGATGGCTCCTCCCTTTTCTCCCAGAGCTCTCCTACCTCTGCCTGAAGAGGAGTGGAACCAGCTCTGGGAACTCAGAAGACCTGCATCCCTAGCTGTGCTGCTTTCTAGCCATGTGACATGAACAATCGCCTGATCAGCGTCTCAGTTTTCTTTCTTTTGAAATAGAATCCAGTCAGTTGTTCATCAAACATGTATTGAGCACCTATAATTGGCTAAGCTCTGTGCTCGCCTACAGACAGGACAGTAGCCCCTACCCTTACCTCACAGTCTCCTAACTGAGCTAGATAAGAAAACTCCCTAGGGCTGGGGCAAGGGGAACCTGAGATAGCCAAAGGAGGGAGGTCAGGAAAACATCCTGAATTAATGCTGTTCCTGCTCATCACAGAGCTGATAGGAGAATTATATGCAATCGTGCATGTAGAGTGACTGTAAATGGCAGGATTTTTACAGACTCCAGTTGGCGTGTTCACAAACATTTTTCTTGACAGCTTCAGTGAACTGGGTTCATATGACTTCTATAACTGAGTTTCAGCATTAAGTTAGGATACAAAGAGGATTAACTCCATTAGCTCTGCACTGCTTCTGGGCCCTATGGTGACCTGGGATCCTGAGAACAGTCTCTTGAGACTCCCCTGAGCAAACATGTGAGCTGCGATGACTGCTACGTGGAGTAGTTCAACACCCTTCTCTGCCTTTGCAGGTGTTGCAGCACATGAAGGCCGTGCAGGCGGATCAGGAGCGAGAGAGGCAGCGGCGGCTGGAAGTAGAACGAGGTGGGTGGCCATCCCTCTAGTCATCTTCTGGTCCTTATCCCAGCAGCTGGTTCTCATGCTTCAGGAGCTGGAATCCAGTAGAGGGGTCGTGAAGAGCACTGGAGAACAGTGTGGTGGTAGATGGTATCATCTTTGTCTGATGAATCTCTCTCCAGGCCTGGCTTCTCCATTGAGCTCCCAAGTCATGTTCAACTGCTTGCCTTTCTGTCTGCTTGGAGGGTTAATAGGCACCTCAAATTAAGCATGACTAAAACAGATCCCCTTCAGCCCCTCGCAGTGTTCTCCATAATAGGAAATCACCAGCCCTATAGCCATTCAAGCTTGAAATTGGAAAGCTGTCCATGATTCCTTCCTTCTGTTAAGCCCATATCCAGTCTGTCAGCACATCCTGAACATGACTTTCTCCACTTCTGTGCTGCTGCCATAATGAAGCCTGCATTTCATGGACTGTCATATTACCTGTCTCTCTACTTGTGTCCTCTCTTCAAAGTCAATTTTCACACAACAGCCAGGCAGATCTTTTTAAAACATAAGTCAATTATGCTGCTCTTTGGTGACAACCTTCTAATGTCTTCTAATTGAATGTAGAATAAAATCCAAACTCAGTAACATAGCTGACAAGGCTCACCATGGCCGAAGCATACTTGTTTCTCTGGCCTTGTCCCACACAAGAGGGGAGAATGCAGTTAACTTCAGCCACATGAGCCTTGCTGTTGCTTGAACACAGCAAGTACAGTTTCAAATTCAGAGCTTTGCTTGGTTTCCTTTTACCTCAGATTTTTGCCTGGCTGGCTTTGTGTAATCCCTCGTATCTCTGCTCAAATGTTGCGTTAGGGTAACCTTAACCCTTTCAGAACCACCAAAACTAGAAGCCATCCCACCTGTCATTCTCCATCACATCCTCTATTATTTCCTTTATAGCACACATCACTATTTTACTATTTGTTCACTTGTTTATTGTCTCCTTCTTTAGAAAGTAAATGACTTGAGCACTAGAACCTGCCTTGTCTTCACTGCTATATCCTGAACTCTTAAATCAAGGCCCAGCACACACTAGGCACCCTGTCACCTGGCTGGCTGACTCCTGAGCCCCTTACCAGAGGACTCCTGTCATTAGAGGAGGGACTTATGTGATACTGATTACAAACAGTCCCTGAGATCAGAACTCCTGAGTTACAATCGTCCTTTATACGTATACAGTTACCGTGATGCCCGTGTTTACTCTGATCACTGTTGCTTTTACTTCTTGATGGCACATGTTCTCTTAAGGCCGAGTGTAGTCTGTTCTTGGCATTCTCAGTGCCCAGCTGGAACTTGGCGCTTGTTTGTTCATAGAGAAGCAGTGGAAAGCTACAGTACTTATAGTACTACTATTCAGCTACATGATGGTTCAAATGGGCTTTTAAGCCCTAAAGGATATTTAACCACCATTTGTGGCATTCTGGCTTTGGAAAAATATAGTTCAGACTTCCAAATAACTAATTTGGAAATGCATTTTTAGAACCCAATAATTTGTAGGTTGGGTACTGCATGTAAACTTCCTTGAACTGTGAAGTAAATCCCAGTGTGTTACATAGATTTCTGCATTAAGGCCAGACATTACAAACTATTAGTCTCACTTTTTCAGGAAAACATTTCCGTCGTCTCCAACCCTGAACCTGAGTGCTCACTTTCTCTTCTGACTTGCCCTCCCCATGTCACATTCATTTCTGAAGCTTGGGAAGGTAGGAATCCCATAGACTCAACACCTCCGTTGTTTCTTCTCAGAGCTTAGTCGTACGAGGCTGTCAGTTGCTGTGCCTTCTGAATCAGTACCTAGTTCTAGAGGAGCATCAGACTCATTACCATGCCTTTCTTGTGCTCCTCTTGTTACCTCACCTTAATCTCCCTGCTGCTTGTGTCTAGAAACCCCTTAATAAGGATCCATTCAGCAAACCCTGAGAGCAGCTCATTGTATTTTAGGGAAGGCAGAAAGACAGCTCTTTTCCTCTTCTGTATCTTATGTGATCCATGGTATAGGGAAAAGGGGGTGGAATTCATGCTTTTAATTACTCAGGAAAGCACACTGGAAGGTGTGTGGGGAGGGAAGGCATTTTGGGGTGTCTTTTCTTGTAGAGGCTGAGAAGAAGCGGGAGGCCAAGCAGCGAGCTAAGGAGGCTCAGGAGCGGGAGCTGCGGAAGCGGGAGAAGGCAGAAGAGAAGGAGCGCCGCAGAAAGGAATACGATGCCCTGAAAGCATCCAAGCGGGAGCAGGAGAAGAAACCCAAGAAGGAAACAAATCAGGCCCCGAGTAAGTTTTCTCTCAGTCGTGAGGTTCCAACAGGGTGAAGTGGGGAGACTCAAGTATGTGTTCAGCATGAATGAGTGAGCAACAGAGCAACTTTGCACGTCGGTCAGATACAGTGAAAGGCCTGGGAATACCTCGGAGGGTTCGCTTACAGGGAATGTGGGGCTCTCCTAGAAAGTCAGTGCTGGCCTGGCTTGTATTCCCAGAGCCTCATGCCTGTGTGCAGGTGTTTTGGTCAGATGTGGCTGAGAGCATTTCTAGAACAGCAAGTTGCACTTTTTGTAAGACTTAGCATATAAGATCCCTGAGAAAAAGTGAAGGTTACATATGGTCACATGACCCTCAAAAGTCCCTCACATCATCCGTGAAATCCACTGGGTATCTTTTGATGCATGATGCCATCTCAGTAAAGCCAGCACTACCTGTGGATTTCTTTCCAAGTCGGAACCGATCACTCTCTGTTTGCTTGAACACCAGGGGAACCAGTTGGCACATGTTCCAGAAACCATGCCGTATAAAAAACTTGTTAAGTGTTTTGCCTGAGTGTGTCCAGTTGAATTTGTGTGGTGATGTGGCTCCATGTACAGGAGAGGATTATATACCCTCTGGGCAAAAGAGGCGTCTGAGGGAGAGGCACCTGAGAGGAAAGGATGTCTGGAGGGAGGTGGAGGCCTGTGGCCCTGTCCCTACTTGCCCTCGCTGGCCCTGATCAAGTTGTCTAACCTTTTACTACCTTTCGTTTCGTTGTATAAAATGAGGATCATTCCTCCTTACAGGGTAGTGATAGGACTGAGAAAAATCTATGTGACAGGATCATGTGGTTCTTGGCATATGGGTGCTCAAGTTTTTAAAATTTTGCCTCAAAATCTCAAAACCATTTTTTTCTAATTATAAATGTAATATATCCATTCATTGCAGAGAATTTAGAAACGTTCTCTCTATATGTATCAGAAAATGGCAGTCACCTCTAATTCCCTGTTCCCAGCAGTAATCACTGTTAACAATATGGTATGTTACCTTCCAGGCTTTCTTTTTGCCTCTTAGGTAATAATAATGACAATAACAATAAATCTCAAAACTGTTTCCCCAAATGGGCAGAACTCTCTATTCATGCTTGAAGCCTCCTGATAAGCCCTTTCCCTGATCCCAAGGGGCCTGGATCATCACCATGTTACTGAGGAGAACTTAGGACCCTGGAGACCATGTGTGCCATGTGAGATGTCCAGAATGAGTTCTAGTTTTCAGTGTCCTTTGAGATCTCAGGAGAAGGTGTATATATTTCAGTTGTTGCATAGCAAAGTTTTTAAGAACTCAGATGTTCTTAAAACATTTTTCCTTCAGGGCCTGGGGACTTTTCATTAGAGAAGAGGAGTATAAGTGGATCTGCGTGGAAGAGACTAGCATTGATTGCTAGAGTGTGGATCTCTTCAAACTGAACTTTTTTGTCTACTCTGACTTTGTCCCTCCAGAATCTAAGTCTGGCTCTCGGCCCCGTAAGCCGCCACCCCGAAAACATACCCGGTTTTGGGCTGTGCTGAAGCTGCTGCTGCTGCTGCTGTTGTGTGTGGCTGGCGGGCTGGTGGTTTGCCGGGTGACAGAGCTGCAGCAACAGCCACTCTGCACCAGCGTGAACACCATCTACGACAATGCAGTCCAGGGTCTGCGCAGCCACGACATCCTCCAGTGGGTCCTGCAGACCGATTCTCAGCAGTGAGCTTGTCCTCAACACCTGCTGCCTCCCAGCCTTGGAGCTTGGATTCCTATGGAATTGGGTTCTGCTGGACATAACCTCTTTTTAGCGTCAGGCCTACCTGCCATCATCAAATGGCTGCTGATTGGTACTTGAGACCTCCTTTTTGTAGGACTTCTTTGTTCCTTAGTCAGGGTTCCCTGGTTGAATAAGAAGTAGGAGGTGGAGAAAGGAAAAAACCTGCATGCCTAAAGGAATAGGCTTGGGGATGGGGAGAGGAAAATATGTAGCCTTTTCTAGTTATACAAAGCTGTGTAAAGGGAAGGCTCATTTCTACTAAATGGTCAGCTGTCACTACATTTATACTTTTGTATGTCACAAACCCTTTCATTCCCCACTGGGTAGCCGGGGCAGATCAGGAGGCAGTGTGTTATTGGGGACAAGGGGAACACCATACTCAGCGAATCCAGCCTAAATTGGGGGGGGGGGCATACCGATTTTCTTAAGGACCTTAGACATTCAGACATTTTAATGAACATACAAAATCTCAGGCTCAGAAAGGGACTTCGAGACAATCTAGTACAATAGAACACTTGCAGATGTGGACATTGAGGCCTCCCATGACATGCTTACGGTCTCCCAACTAGTTTGAGGTAGAGCTGGACTCCCACTCCAGTATCCTTTTCTTCCCATCATTTTGCCTTCCTTATAATGTCTTGAGAGAACAACTCACATGAGAATTGAGTACCCCTCAGCCAGAGTATAGAATCTTTCATGTAGACAAATTCATGACCCACAAATAGAAATCTCAGCCATGAGGGTCTTGGGCAGCTCCTGTGGGGTCCCACCCCAAATTATGTAGTTACCATAAAACAGGAATGGTCCAGGCTCTTATCCTTAATTTTAGAGTATTAACTCCCCAACTATCAATAAACAAGGCAGACCCTAGCAAAGCCAGTCTGTGACAGCTCTGTTAGTAGTTGATATGACTTAAATACCTCAAAGGCAACCTGAAAACTTGAGCATCATAGACAGGTTTAGAATTGTTTGATTCTAAACCTAGAACTACACCTGAGCAGTAAAGGGTAACAAGTAGCATCATGGCATTTAAAATGGTACAGGAACTGTAGTGACTAGTGCAAATAAGGGCATAACTGCCATTGTCTGCCAGGGTAAGCGCTGACTTGCTCAGTGGGCTCCTTAGCCTCATCTTTTCACAATAGCTGGATGAAGGGATCAGAAATGGCCATGTCATTTTGCTTATTCTCTGAAATCTCCCAATTGCAAGCTCCTTGCCTCTCCCCTAGGAGAAAAAGAACTTGTCATAGTTCAAAGAAAAAAAGGATGGAGTCCAGCTTTTTAGCCAGAGTGGCCCAATGAGATAGGACTGCCATTCATGACTGTCCTGAATACTGGAAGAAATGACTCCCCTAAGGATATATCTGCTGCACAGGCCCACACCTTAATCACTACACATTCCTTTCGTCTTCCTCCACGCTCCAGAGCCATTGGTACAAATGCTTTATTGAAACTAAACCTGTAGTATGTAAGATAAGAGAATACAGAAGTTGGCATAGTGATCAAACCCCATTCCCTAGCTGGTTGAGGCAGCCTCAGTGGTTGAGAGGAAGGTTGGAGCACACCCAGCCTAGTAAAGCCAACCCACTGAGGGCAGTTCACTCATGATCCCTAGATTTGATGCTGAGGTTCTTTTGGATTTCAATGATTAAATACATGTCTGAGTGGTCTGTCTGTGCTCCTTTTGTGATTTGAGGGCTGGCTGGGGCAGGGGTGGGGGTAGCTCATGCATGGCAGTTGATTTTTGCCAGGAGAGAAACACAATGCTGGTGAAGATAAATGCCAGTATCTCAGCCAGTTGACAGGGAGACTCATAAATAATGACACCCAGGAAAGCCTGTTGTGGACCCAACCCAGGCTTGTGCTTCAGGAGGCACTTTACTCTCTTCACTGTAGTCATGCTCCGAGGTGAGTGAGGTAGGAATCTCCAGTTTTTCATTCTGTCCCTGAGGGCCAGCATCAGTCTGTTGTGTCTAAAGAGAGATCTGGCTGCAGAGCAGTCATCTGAAGGTAGATACGCCTGGACAGCTCTGGTCCAACACGGCGGGAGGTGGATGTCACTCCTTCCCCACGACGTACCTGTATGTCTGCAAGCAGATTCTGGCGTTCTTGCTCCGAAAGACACCGCCTATAAGCCTAAAAGTAGTATATGTTCTCTTAATATCATACCATCCAGTCATCCCTCGTCCATGAACAAAGAAGTGGTAAACTTAGGTTGGGGAATGAGAATCTGTCCTCCCACCCTGGGTCAGTGTTAACTTGGATCTTAGCAGACCTGCACAGTTGACCTGTGAGGCATTCTTGGGCTCTCACCAATGCTGTCTGAAAACCTTGTAGGAGTCCCACTATAGGTGCTGGGCAGTGGCCTCTGGAACAGCATACCTGGACCAGGAGCTGTGGGGAGGGATAGGTGGCCACAATAGCACTGGCCATTTCCAGGCTGACCCGGTTCAGCTGCTGAATCTGTCTCCTCCAGACCTGAGCAAGTCCCCTGCCAACACGATCCACCTTTGCCCCTCCAGCCCAGTCACTCTCCAGGCAGAAAGAGAAACTAGTTTGATCTCGGAGTTTCCTGCAAACAGCACAGATGAAGAGCTGTGAGTCACTGGTTACTCTCCTGCACCTGTCCCTTAACTGGAACTTAAAAACCCTCCAGTGACCTCAGAAGAGGTGGGCACAATGTTACAGTCTAGCTTATTTGAATGCTCACTTTGATCCCAAGCAGTGCTAGTTACTGATTCTCTTAAAAATGTCACTTAGTCTTTTTCATTAAAAGAAGTTACCAGAAAAGTACCAGAATCTTATTTCTGTTGGGATTGGGTTGTCCTGACCAGAGTCAGTGAACAGGATCAGACATCAGGGACTGGATATCAGGCAATGTGGAGTCTAGTTCTGGTTCTAACTTACTAGGAGCTCGGGTAAGTCAGTCTCTTCAGGCCTCAGTTCCCTTAGGTATAAAATGAGGGACTTAGGCTGGATTGTCTCTGAGGTCTCGTTAATTTTAAATTCTTACTATGAACACTCCTTGAGCTAAGCAGGCTAAAATTTTTAATTTTTGAGGGCTTATCACATTGTGACCTGACTAATGAATCCTGCCTGGTACCTTGGCCATCTGGTGACCCAGTACCAACCTGTGGAACACAAACACAAACTAAAGCAGAACATTTTAAAGGGACTGAACTTGAGGTCTTCCCAAGAATCCCCAGTGTGAGGTCTGCTCCGGCTTCAAGCTTGAGAGATGATGGACCAACACCAGAGTTCAGAGGAAATGGACATTTTTGGGTACCAGAACCACCATAAAGGGCAAGACCCAACAGTGGAGCCGCAACTTGCCAGGTCACTCACTTGAAGGGGGCCTCAGCCACGGCCTTCGTGAACGTGCATGTGAAGTCAGCCAGCTCTTTCCAGCTCTGCACAATTTGAGCCTGGGCGTGTGTGTGTAGCTGCAGATCCACCAATGCCTAAAACCCAAAGGAAGATGGACAGAAAGGGTGGAGAGACTAGTCTGAAGTTGTTCTCCCCTTCCTGTTTATTGAGGCTTTACCACAACCCCTTAACTCAACCCCTTCTCTCTTACTCAGCACCAAGACAGACAGTACTGGCCAGCAGGAATTTTACTCTTTCTCTATAGCAAATCGGCTTAGATGAGAGTGGGTGCCCAAGCTGATTCAGGCAACAGAACATTCTTACCTCCTCTATGTCTACTCTGGACACGATGGGCCCTGTGTTGGCCTCTGGTGGTCTCTGCTGCTGCTTCTCCTTGGCCTGTTCTCTGTTTGCCACTCCCTGTTTCCTTCTCCTTGGAGGATTTCGAGCACTGGAGCAGGGGAGGAAATCAAAGAGCAGCAGCTCCAGACTAAGCTAAGACAGAAGAGGTGCAAGTAGACTGGACCAGAGCATCCTACAGGGCTTGGCAGGGACACTATCTGGCAGAGGGACCCAGAACTGGGATGAATAAATTCACCCCTGTTGACCCAAGCGCTGCCCCTTTGGATGCTAAGTATCAAGGACAAATCCAAACCTGAAGCATTTCTTCTGCTCAACAATCACCAGTGACAGAGCCTTCCCCGCTGTCTTTGCTGTGATGTCCATTACAAAGCTCCGAAGTGTTTCTTTCCCTTTCTCAGTGCTGCCCAGACTCCCCTGCGTGAAGGGGCAGAAACTGCATTAATGCTTGCTCTCCAAGGTCAGCCCTCTGTCCCATGCCTCAGCACCCACCCCTCTGGCTCTGCCTACCTTCTTGAAGTTGTAGATCATGGACACAAAAGCCTCTTCCAGGAGCAGCACCAGGACCATCGGCTCCTCTACCCAGCCCTCCTCTCCATCCTGCCAAAGTACCCAGAACCCCGTAGAGGGAAATAGGTCAGTAGGTGCTCAGCACCTGCGAGAAAGACCCAGGCCTAGTCCATTTTGTATTATGCTTTTTCTTCTGGAATGAAGTCATAGTGGCAAGAAATAATAACTCATGATCCTGTCCCTCCCTAGTCCTCAACTGTTCAGCCTTGGTATACTACGCCTCAGAGTGATGAATAAGGAAGGAATATTAGCAAGGTAAAATGTGGTAAGAAAAATCATGAAGTCCAAATGCAACAAAAAAATCTTAATGTTCCTTCTATAGACTCTTGAAAAATGCAGGGAGAAGTATTTTGGATTTGCAGATAAGAGGAGTGGAAGGTACAGGAGCTGTAGTAACCCGGGGAGTCTTGGCCAAGAAGGAACAAGTATTGTGTGCCTACTATGTACTCAGTGCTTGGTTATCTCATTTAGTCTCCAGAATGGGGCGGGAGCGGGGGGAGGGTGGTGGTGCTGAAAGGAATGTGACAGTGTCCTCATCTTATACACAAGGCACAAAAACACAAAATAATTTGTCCAGGATCACAGCAATAAACCATGAGGCTGGGATTCAAACAACTCCGCCCATTCCCAAAGCCCAGTTAGACAGAACTAGAAATCCTGTGCAGATTATCTTCCTTCTGCCCCACAGATCCATTCTTCAGACTACATCACAATGTCCGCATGCCCTCTGGTTGAGTAGGGCCAGTGGGGAACACAGCAGGAGATTGAAGGGAGAGAGGAGAGTGAAGTCAGGATATTTCTTTCCCTGGCTCCCTCCCAACGGGGTCACCTAGGGTTTGCACACACTTTTCTATTGGAGGTCAAGCTTCTCTCAAGGCAGTCCTACGTTTCTCTCGCCTTCCAGATTCTTGTAACCACTTCTTCCCCTCATCCCTTCAGGCCTAGGCATGATAATGGCTATGCCAGTGGTTTTCAACCAGGCAATTTTTCCCCACGAGGAATGTTTGCAATATTTGGAGACATTTTTGATTGTGATGACTGGGAGGGGTGCTACTGGCATTTAATGGATAGACGCCAGGGATGTTGTTAAACATTTTACAATGCATAGGACAGCCCAGCGCATCAGGGAATTATCTGACCCAAAATGGCAACAGTACCTGAGGTGGAGAAACCCTGAGTTAATGCTGTTATTACCCTGAAGGACTGTGTTGTCTCTTGTAGTTTTCTTGTACTGTGTCCATGTTTGGAATAGACCCTTTATTAAATCCTCCTCCAATTATCCTAATTTGAGTGTACCATCTGTTTTCCTGCTGGAGCCTTGACTGATTTATACTAGGGGGAGGTGAGAGAGTAGAGACACAGAAAATCCCTACCTCAGCTGGCCCGGCCCTTCTCCTCCAAGTAATGCTGCATGGCACGGCCTGCGCCTCAATCACACAGCAGCACTCCATGGACTGCAGAGCTCCAAGGAGCTGGCCTCCACCTTCCATTTGTAAAAGCACTGCAATGGATGGGAAAGGGGAAGTCAGTGGGTGGCCAGGAAAGCAGATAACTCAGCACAGGGTAGAGAGATGCTAGGAGGACCTGGATCCAGCACCACAACGATGTGTTTTAAGCAGTCCTCTGGTTTCTGGGCTTTTGGCCTATTAACTAGTGCTGCCACCTTCTTCTTCTCCTGTTGTCTCAGGGTGCGTTCCTTCTGGCTTGCTTGTCCCTGCAGCTGGCATCTCTGTGAATCTCTCCTCTGGACCTTTTGATTGTGCTTGGTTCGCTTCTGAGGCAGGGGGACCTCAGCATTTGTTTTGGTTACTGTCAAGCCATTGTTCTGGACAGGGCAAGTAGCTTGACAGGCTGGAAGATGATGGCATGGATTGTTTACCATAAGGTCCTTGTTATTTGATGTCCATCTCCTTGAGGTGTCATGGAGGGGAACATCAGGGATCTTTGGAATGGGCTGTTTTTTCCAGCCACATGATGCTCCTTCATTATTTTGATGATCCAAAATGCTTTTAATTGGGGAGCTAGAGTCCTCAGGGCTCAGTTGCTTGTGGGTCAGAAACTTACATGTAAGCCTCTCAGCCAGAGGAATAAGTTCCTCCTCATCCTCACTTCCACTGCTTAGCACCCTGACTGGCTGTGTTTGTGTGATAGTTTCACCTGTGCATGGAACAGGTGGTAGATCTCTTAACCTTGGCGATGAAAGACAGGAGGGTTCAGAATCTGAGGTGTCAACCACTACAATCTTCTCCTCCCTCTGAGGCTGCCTCCTCTTTGTTGAAGATGGTTCCCTCTTCAGAAAGGCAAACACTGGCAACTCCTCAGAGTCACTCTCACTGGATTCCAGTGAGAGTGATGACTTCTTTAGAGCCATCAATATGTGCTATCAAATTAATTCCCTAAAACACAAAGAAAGATGAAACAGACTTTAGCATTCAATTTAGTGCACTCAACATGTTCTATGGCTGAGATTGATGGAGATAAATATGGCATAGTGAAACAGAGAAATAGGACATGGCCCCAACACATTCAGTATGGAACTCAGAACAACTACACCTGTAGTCTAACAGGAACCCTCCTCAAATCCTTTCTAGGTCAACGTGAGATATAAACAAAGTGGAGCTTAATAATACAAAATAACAGGATAGTAACAAGACTCAGCCCCCTCATTGATCTTTGCATTTGAAATGGAGATGACAAATGTTATCCAGTTAAAAAACTAAAAGATTCACATACAATAAAATTCATCCTTTTAAAGCGTACAGGTCAGCAGTTCTTGTATATTTACAAGGTTGTACAATCATTACTAATTCCAGAATATTTTCATCATGCCCCCACCAAAAATAACCCCATAGCCATTAAGCAGTCACTGTCCATTTACCCCTCCCCCAAAGATTTTGGCAACTACAGATCTACTTCTGTCTCTATAGATTTGCCTATTCTAGGTATTTCATACAAATGGAATCATACAATATGTGGTCTTTTGTGACTGGCTTCTTTCACTTAGCATGTTTTCAAGGTCCATTTATGTTATATGTTTCAGTACTTGTTTCTTATGGCTGAACGATAGTTCATTGTATAGATATGCCACATTTTGTTTATCCATTTATCACCTGAAGGATATTTGGATTGTTTCTATTTTTTGACTATTATGAATAATGCTGCCATTGAACATTCATATACAAGTTCTTGTGTGGACATGTTTTCAGTTCTCTCGCATATATCCTAGGAGTGTAAGGATATACCCAGCGGTCGTGTGCAAGAGTCATTCTTTGAATGAATACTTACGAACATTGTAGGTATGTAACCTTTCTGGGTCTCGTTTTCTTTAGTAAGACAGGGATAATACCTACTTTATTAACTTGTAAAAAGTAAAAGAAATGCCTCTAAAGCGCTTAGAACAGTATCTGGCGCAGAGTAAAAACTCCGGAAATTAAGCTAAATTACTAGGAAGAGACCTCATCCCTGTCCCCTCGCTGAGTTTGGTACACTCCTGCAAAATGAGAGAGTGGGACAGGCGGGTCCTGCAAGGTGCGCTCCTCAGTCGTCCACATCCCGCGGCAGAGGTCCCAGACGCCCAGGCTACCAAGTCCTTGTGAAGCGCTACTTCGAAGTGAAGCCCGGCCCCGCAGCACCCGCACCCGCACCCGTAGCCAGCTCGCTAGACTCACCTGCAACTTCTCCCGCTAGTCTTTCAACTACCACGCAGGACCTGGAAGTAAATTGCCCGGTAGCGGAAGTAGAAGCTTTCTGAGACCGGAAGCGAGCATACGGTAAATATGGCGTTGGCGGCGCTGACGCTGAGGACGTGGCCTGCTGGTAACTGGGGCGCGGTGGCCTTTGAGGGGCGAGTGCGGGAAGTGGAGTGGAGACCCTGCAGGGAACTTGAGGGGTGAGGGGTAGAGGAGGTGACGTCCGCTCCCTGCCGAGGAGCCTGGGTGCAGGGCGTGTGAGGCAGTGTGAAGGGCCCACGAGGTTTGAGGGACGGCAGTCGCTGATGCGGTGACATATCTAGGGCGGCGAACCGTGGGTGACTCTAAGAACACATGCCCTTCCTCTGCCTGGCTTGCAGGTGCAGCTTCCCTAGCGGTGGTGAAGTGGGCTCGCGGCTTTCCTTCTCTGGGTTCGTTTGGATACCTTCATTTATAAAAATAGATGACTAACATTGGCACACTGGAGCTCAAAACTTAATTTGTTCGAGTTAACCTCAACAGATCGAGGTTTTACTTTGTGCCGGACATTGTTGGGGGTCTCAGCAGAGAAGACAGTCTCTAACTCCTGGACGATTCTTCCTAGTGTATAAGCCAGTAAATGAGCACATAAATAAAATGGTTGTAAATTGTGACAAGTGCTTTGAAAGAAAGTGTGTATGTGTGTGTCTTTTTTTAGTTTAGCTGGTCAAGGGAAGTCCTCTTAGGAGGTAATAGCTAAGTTAAGACCTGAAAGATGACAGGAGGCTTAGCATTGTTGGAGGAGCAAGAGAGTGACTTGACTCAATTTTAAGTTTTTAGAAGCAAACAGTTACTCTTATTTGAATTTAAAGGGGATGGGAGTGGAAAGGAGAAAACCAGATGGGAAGCTGCAATAGTACCTCTGATGAGAAATGATTTAGCCTGTTGGATAATTGGCTATGTGAGATGAGCGAAGGGACAGGATCTGCAATGACTGATTTCTGCCTGAGCAACTGCATATTTGGTAGTGTCACTTACTTTGAGGAGAATACTAGGGAGTAGGGTGAAAGGCAAAGATTTGTGAATGAGATAACGTAGGTAAGGCAAAAGCCTGGTTTCTGAGCTTAATAAGTGAGTGAATGAATGGATGAATAGGTGTTTAGAAGTAAGTAGACCCTGGTGCTGGGCCTTTAATACGTTGCCTCTCTAGGTTCTCATCTCTGGTCCTATGTCCCAGCTTGTCTCTATTCTCATTAAAACTTCAGAAATCTAGGCTTCAGAAACTCGGAACTTACAGGCTTCAGAGACCCTCAAGGATTTTCTAAAGACCCTGGGATGGCCCTGATTAACCATGGCTGTCTGAAAACCTGAAGGTGAGGACTGCCAGCCCTGGGCTTGTATAGTAGCAAGGTGCTACCATCTTGGTTAGTGTGAATGTTAGTTCACTTTCCTTTTTAAAATAAATTCCATTGAGCACTTGGGAATAACTATAAAGAGATCATTAACGAGGGCAGGGTGTCAGTCTTCTTGGTTGGACCTGTGCTTGTTGGGCTTGCTAAAGAAAGGGTCCAGCCTTCTGAAATGCTTAAGAGCCCATGGGAGTCACCCTCAGAGAAGCTGCCCTTTTTTTTAACAAGTATCCGGTGTGCAGTGAATGGCTAAAAAAGTGGTTGATGAGGAACCTCTCTGGTTGTCTTGTTGCTGGGCTCTGTGGTCTGGCCCCTCCACAGTGCCAGGAGCCTTGAGGGCATGATGGTGAGTGAGGCTGAAACAGGCAGCTCCGTGGTGTCCTCCTACTGGCTTCTCTTTCTGTGGTGTTTGTTTTTCATCAACAGGGTTGAATGTGTTAGGACCCAGGGCACATGACGTTCTTTTTTATTTTCCATTAATATTTCACTGCCACACACCCAATCCCCTGGCCACACATATCTCATGCAGTGCTTATACCCTGGACAATACAAGGAATGATTTGTCCCCTGCCATGGGAGAAGGCCAGGGACTTCCAGACACTCCCTGAAAACCAGCACAGTCAAGTGGCATTTCTGCTCACATATATTCTCCCCTGTCCTCTGCCACCTCTTAGCTTAGCAAATGGCCCACTCAGGAAGATTGGGCAGGCTCTCTGAACAATTTTTCCATTCTCTCTGCAGTTACAGCCCTGCCGAGCACCCCTCAGGCTGCAGCTCTTGCCGTCAGATTTGCATCCAAGAAGACAGGTGGCAGCTCCAAAAACCTTGGTGGAAAGTCACCAGGCAAACGCTTTGGCCTCAAGAAAATGGAGGGTACGGGTGTGCCTTGGCTTTCATTTCTCAGCTGTACGCTACCTTCTGCTCCTGGCATTTCTCTGAAGAGCAGGAAAACTATGCAAATGCCGGATTCTGTGCTCTCTGCTTAGCTCACTAGAGCATTTAGCTCCAGATTAAAGAGGGAGATAATACATGAGGCGGGGTCAGAGACCTTTGGAAGAGCAGATAATGTAAACCTTGGGCATGCAACTGGAGACAGGAGCCTGCTGGGTGGGGACAGGTGGCTGCTCGTGTTGGACCCTCTGGGAGTTGGTTTTATCCAGGGGCAGGCTTAGAGGATGGTGTGCAGCATTCCGGCCAGGACAGCAAGAGCTGTTTTTTTTAGCAGTTTGCTCTGCTGTTGCATTACTGGGGCCCAGAGTCAGTGCACTTGTGTACTTCTCTTCTAGGCCACTATGTTCATGCTGGAAACATCCTTGCGACTCAACGCCACTTCCGCTGGCACCCAGGTGCCCATGTGAGTTGTTCTATGCCTTCTCCCGCTCCCCCCGCCTTTATTTCTTTTCTAAGACCACGTCTCCATGCTCCTAAGCCTAGTAATAATAATAAAACACTTGCATTTATTGTGTGTTTACCAAATGCCAAGCATTGTGCTGATTCCTCGGCCTACATTATCTCATTTCATCCTTACTGCATCCCTGTGAGGACGGTAGGTATCATCTGTTTTTAAGGTAAGATGCCAGAGACTTAGAGGGGCCCAGGTAACAGCTGAGATTTGAATCCTGTCTCTCTGACCCCCAATGTTTTGCCTTGGTATAGCATTAACCTATTTCTCCTAGGTCTCCTTTCTGACCCCAGTTCTTGAAGGAAAAGATGCCTAGTGATTTAAGATATTTTTTTGAATCTTGGGAAACTACTTTCAATTCATTCATTTTTCTTTATTTCTAAGAATTCCTTCTTTGCATAAAGTTATTCTTAGATGGCTGAAATTTAGCTTGAGTTTAATACAATAGAATTAAGTGTGTATATCAGAAATTATGTCTGTACCAGGCAGGGATTTCAGTTCAGCAAGTTGAGGTTACTCTTTGAGGTAGGAAAGTTCTTTATTAACACAGGTCTACATTGTAGTCTTCACATTATTTTAACTATTAGTTTAGTTTCTTTTATAATCATACTCCCTACGCCCCACTGCTTTTTGGGCAATTTTAGTAGGAACAAAAAGACTGATAGTAACCTATAATTATTTCAGAAATGCTAATCTGTAAGTGAATTGATTGTATTTGTAGTAGCTTTATCTTTTAGAACTTGAGACATTGGCTCTGTGGCTGTGTTAACTCTAAGGGCTTGCTAAAATAATAACAATGACAATAATAAAAGCTAACAGTATTAGTATTCTAAGCTTTTTATGATTGTTAACTCGTTTAATCCTTGAGGTGACCCTCCCTATATAGTAGTTCATATTATCCCCATTTTGCAGATGAAAAAACCAAGACAGTAAAGTAAAGCAACTTGCTCAGATCGCATAATAGTAAATAGTAGTGCTGGGATTTGAACCAGGCTTCCTGGCTCCAGAGTTTATCCTTTTACTCAGAGAAATATTGGCTAATGCTGGACTGCCTGGGTATAAATCACCACACATCCAATCTTAAGTTTTAAAAGAAAAAAAGCTAAAATATGTACAGTTTAAAAATTGTATATACAACACACAGTTTATTTAATCTCTTTGCTTGTGTTTCATGTCTGAAAAACAGGGTTAGAAATAGTACCTACTAAACAAGGTGAGAATTAAATGAGTTGATAGATATAAAAGGTCTTTATTATTATATATCAGTATTATAAAAGGGCTTGGAACAGTACTCACACACAGTAAGCACTATATAAGTATTACCTAATATCAATATTGTCATTTTATTAGCATACACATTGTCCAAATAGCTTTGGTCTATACTTTCCTTAGAGCCTAAACTTGATAGAGCACTATATTAATGAAAATATATTTCAAACTGGTGTTTAATATGACAGCTGCAGTGTTTTTGAAATCTAAATGAAGCAAGTTTCTAGGGGCAGTGAGTAGGAGCATTTTCCAGGCCTGGTATGAGGATCTGCCTGGTGTGGCTTCTGGCCAGCTGCACAGACATGGGTCCAGGTAACTGTTCTTGGAGACTGAGTAA
>CM053506.1:89523274-89596598 GCA_028627145.1 Eidolon dupreanum
GTGGGCCTCCAGTTCCTTGGAGAGCTTGGAAAAGGCCATTGTTTTCATCAGCAGCTCCCACTACTGGGTCCTGTTTAACAATGGCCATGGAGGAGGCTGGCCAGGATGTTATTAACCCTTTCTACACTGCTGCCCCAGCCTGGAGGGAACTGAGGCTAAAAGATGCAGTCAAGAGAGTAGATTCCAAAGGCCCCTCTATACTGAATGGAAAGCAGGTGCCCTTTTGTTGGGATGGGGTAGAGGCATGTAGAGGGAAGTTGTTGGGTCAGGTTGCTTATGTATTGGCTGGGGCTTCAGAAGAAGTGGCAGGAGCAGAGGACCTGGCAGCACTGGGCTCATGCTAGTATAGCAGCAGCAGCAGGATGGCCAGGATGAACTCCAGCGAGGAAACTACCATCACCCCCAGAGGTAGAGGCAGGGCTTCAGCCTGTATCTGGCCTGTATGGGCCCATCTCACCTCCCCAGGTTGGAATTCCACTCCAGAAGTTGGGTAGGAAAGACCTGGCTGGGTCTAGTGTCAGCTTGACTTGCAGAGGAAACTAAGGTACAGAAAGATCCCTTTTTGCTGCTGTATAAACTGTGGCAGAGATTTGTGAGGGAGAGCAGAGTATCTTTACCCCGTCTCGTCTTTCAGCCCAGGGAAGGAGTGATGTATGCAAGGGAGTTTACAGAGGGACAGACTTAGGGAGGGGAAGGACCTTGTGGCAGCGGCAGACACCCTTAGAAACAGTGGATCTGAGGAGGCAGGGAGGATTCAGAAATCTGAACTCAGACTCCTGTGCCAGCCCCTCTTCTGCTCTCACAGACTAGCATCACAGAACTCTGTGCCAACAGAGCAGGGACCTCAGTGATCACAAACCAACCATATACAGCACTCTTCCCAAGTGGCTGGCTCTTATAAAGAAGCTGGGCTTCTGCTCTGTGGTGAGGGGCCAAGGGGCATCTGCCCCAACAGTGGGACTTGGGATGACAGTAGGTACTTAGTAGTAGCCACACCTAAGACTATGAGGCTGTTTGTTGTCCATGGTGGTCTCTGTATGTGGAGCAGTAGTGGCAGAGGAGTGCCAAGAAAGGACATCAGCACTGAGCAACCTTGGAGACAGCCAGGGCCACAGGACTGGCTCTCTTCCCCACACCTCTCAACCCAGGAACCCTGACCCAAAGGAGCAACTTCATTCAGAGTCTGGGTATCTGTGAGCAGCTCTCCAGCTTCTTGGCTTCTGCCCCTGCTTGTCCTGGTCAGTAGCACACCATGACCTGGTGCGTCCCATAGACAGTACTCCCCTCTGCAGGCCTGGCAGCCACGAGGTTTCCTCTAGAACCTTCAGGAGAGGGGGTTGGTGAGAACAGGCTTGGCTTCTGCTAAACCCAACAGCCAGCAAGGGGAGCTCTAACTCTCCCAGATCTCTACTTTTCAGTCCCAGGTGCCCTTCCAGCCAGACTCTGCCCCTTTCCACTTCCCATTGGCCCAGGTAACTGGGCTCTGAATGCCAACTGGTTGTCCTCTGGTCTGGCTCCCACCTCTAATGGAATCCGAGATGTCCACGGTTGCCCTGGAAACTGGGCACACACAGTCCACAAAATACAAAAGCCTTTCCACTCAGGCTCTCCTCTTCTTCCAAAGGAATTATTGTGCAGTTCCAGGGGCCCAGCCTTCCCCAACCAGCCTCCTACTCCTCTTGTGCTTCCAGCCTTGTCAAAATCCTGGTCCTGACCCCAAAGACTCAGCCATGGGAGGATTTCAAAGAAGCCTTAAAAAGCCCAAGCCTCTAGGCTAAGCGTACAGAAGGATGGGGATGGGGAAGGAACACTGTCAGCAGAAAAGCTGCATGAACACTTGCTTTAGTGACCTGGACAGAAGAGGGCCCCCACCTCCAAGCCTGCCCTCTGAACCCGTCAGGAGTCATGGAGCCTGCTCCCTGGTCTGCAGTGCTTTTAACTCATGGGGCCAAGATGTGCAGCCAGAGCAGTGGGAGTGGGGCTGGACTCGTAGTTTTCAAGAGCCTGCAAATTAGAATTGCTTGGGTGAGGTTTGAACCCATACCATTGTTGGGTTTCCACCTCAGACCAACTGAGTTTCCAACTCAGGACCCTCAGGATCATGATCCACTGGGCTAAAAGTGCAAATGCAGTGTTCCCAGCAGGTGACAATGAGTAACTAGGACGTGGTATGACAGGGTAGGAGTGGCAGGAGTTGAGCCAGATAGTGCATGTCCTACCCAAATTCAAAAAATAAGACTGAAAACTATTATGCTAGCCTAACAATAGCATAGCCACAGCTGGGTCAAACCTGAAGGCTCGTCTGTCAGTTAACCAGCAGTCTAAATGTTCTGATATTTACTGCCTGAGTCTAATATGCTGAACCCAGTTATTAATTTTTCATTTTATTTACCTAAGAGTTGATGTAAAAAACAAAATTCTAGAGGACCAGAGTAGAACTTCTGACTAGGAGCCAGAAGAAATAGTCATCTTAGCCCTTGAACCCAAACATGCTTTCCTTGGAGTTTTGTAAGCTCTTTCCTGAGTCCCTGCCCTTTGGAGAGCGGAATACAGTGACAGTGACATCGAATCCTGCTCCTTCTGGAGTCTGCTGCCACCACCTAATAGCTATGACTTTGGGCTCATCATTTGAGTTTCCTGATGGGCTAAATGAAGAGAATGGGCTAAATGAGAATAAGTGTCTGCCTCTAAGGATTGTGAGGATTAAATGAGATGTTTGTTGCCTGCTGGGTCAGCTCAGTGGCTAAACACCCAATGCTATTGGTGGTCAGGGGTGCCCTCTACTGGCAGCCAGGAAAACAACATGTGGCAACCTAGGAAGGAACTGAGCCCTTTGTTCCCCAAGCTGAGCTGACCAGGCCAGTGTGACTGGCTGACAAAGGTCTTACCACATGAAGTAAGGTGTGGAGGACTGACACTGAGCCCTTGCTGACAATGGCAGGAGAGTCGGAAAAGTGGCTTGAGAAAAGGAGGGAAGCTGGATAACCCTTTTCAACATGGCTCTCCCACATCCTAGGGCAGTGGCCAGGGACCGAAGCCACCGCTGCTCCTTCCCCTAAAGGTATGAGCTCCAAAGGTAACCAGAAAGCCTCGGGATCACCACTGTTATGAGGGTGCTCTGGGACTCAGGGCTGGGCGGGAAGCAGAGTGAGGAAGACTTCTGGGATAGGCTCTGGGAACGCCAAAGGCAGAGCAGCCAACATCTGCCTTGGCATGGCAGCAGGGGAGAAGTGATGGATCACAACTCTCCTGCTGGCCTACTGGGTGGCAACAAGGAAATCTCTGAGCCTCTCTGGGCCTTTTTACCCCTCAGAAAGATGGAGCTGGATTAGATGGGTTCTTGCATCCCTTCTGATTCTTAAATGGATTCTAAACTGAAGCCACTCTGGAATGAGACCTTCACCTCATGGCTGCCAAAGGACCAGCTAAGACTTTTAGGTGATGGCTCCTGACACCCAGGAGGAAAAAAAACAGGCTCAGCTTAGAGAGATAAAGATATATTTCTTCTGTTGCATATTTCAGACTTCACACTGAGCTTCAGGCACAATGCTGCTCCAGGTTCTTCTGAGAGCCCTAACAGAGTCGTCTTCCCAAGCTGCTCACGAGGGCTTGTCCCTCCAGAGCAGGAGCCCAGGCCCTGCTTGCAGTTCCACGTACCTGGGAGACTCTGCATCGGTCTCAGTAGGCCCTGGTGCTCTCCCTTTCCCATCAAGGGGCAGGGTATGCTGGAAAGCTCCAGAACCAGCCTCACCCTTTCTTCTATAGTCCCCTGGCTACAAGAGGAGAGGCTATCCCACTAGAGTCCAGCTCTGCAGTGCTCCCCCAAATCACCTGTTCTCTGGACCTCAGAGCCTGGCACGGCACTTACAGAGTCTCAGCCATGAGCTCCACAGGCCCAGGCTGGGGGATGAGACCCTGGAGAGTAAGGCAGCTCCAGCCTCCAGAGTAATAGCAGATGGGCTTATCAGGCCCCTGCTCCCCAGAGCCATGGCCCACTTCCTGCGGCTGCTCTGAGCCCTATTGCACATCTTTTGTTTCCAGTTCCTCCCCCCACCACCCATTTTCTTTTAAAAAACAAAACTAGAGGGGAAGGTTTGGAAGAGCAGGACGTGGAAGCTGGAGCCCTTCTCCCCACGTTCCTACCACCCTCTGGTCTCCAGCAGAGCCATTAGCAGAAGTAAACACTATGTCCGCCTTCCCTGCCATCTGTACGGGTTCTTGATGGCTGACATGGCTGTGCTGCCTGGGCCTCTGGTCCTTGTCTGTGGCAGGGACACCCCTCCATTCTCTGTAAGGTGCAATTCCCCGGGGTCTTCCGGAGGTACTGCCTGGGGCCCTGCTACCTGAGTCGCCCGTCTGCTTTGACAGGCCCCAGCTCCGATTTGGGGTCAGGGAACAGAGAACTCCAGCTGGTCTGTCTGCAGAGCTCCAGGGAGGGGCAGGTGGAGGGGCCCATGGCACAAAGTCCAGCCACAGACCAGAAGCTGCTCAGTTCCCCATCTGTCCAGGCCTCAAGTTCAGGGCCTGTGAGCTCCGCATGCTGCCGGGCGGCCTCTTCTGCGGGCTCTGGCTGAGGCAAGTTCAGGATGCCACTCAGGCCCTGGAAACTCTGCTCCATATACTCGTTGTGGGGGGGCCCGGCATGCAGCCAGCTGGCATCATCTAGGGGTACAGAGCAGGCAGTCAGCATACCCTGCCCAACCGATCCCATGAAGGCCAGACCCAGGGAGTCAGGTCTGGGCACCCGTTCCTGTCCCAACTCTACCAGTGAGTCACATCTTGCCAAGTGACCTATGATCTTGGGCTAATGAATTTTCTGTGCCTGTAAAATGGTTAGTTTTATAAAATCAAGACAGTAATCTCTGAATTCCCAATTTGAGAATGAAGCAAAACACTGGGTTTGAGGCACTTAGTAAATAAGGTAACTTTCCTATAATGATATGGTTTATGTCCCCCATGCCCACCTCCAGTGGTTCCTAGAGCTATCAGAAGCCTCATACTCAGACCCGCCAGCTGTGGGGCCCTGCTTGCTTTGCCAGCCTCCCTGCCAATCCCCTGCATCCTATTTCCCTCCATCCTCTGTTCTCTTCATGCACCAGACACCTGCCAACTTTGTTCTCTCAGCTTAGAATACCCTTTTCTCTATAAAAATCCAGCTCATTCAAGGCTCAGCTCCAGTACCGGCCTGCTATAAAGCCGACCTCCATTCTTTCCCATTCCCTCCATCGGGCTGTGAGTCCTGGGGGAGGAGGGGTGCAGCTGCCTGCTCTGGATTTGCCACAGCCTCCTCCCCATACCCCATCCTCCTCTGGGTCACACTTGCTCTGACCCACTCTCTCTGAGATAGGATGTAGCTAGAGGAAGAAAACATCTCTCTACCTACTGAGTACCTACTGCATACCAGCCTCTTTTACCCACATAACTCGACCCGAATGTCTCCCTGGGGCTAGTAACTTGTATTAGGCCTACCTTTCAGAGACCTTCAGCCTATGCCTGTGTTCAGAGTATGCTCCCTCAGCCTTACCCAAGTGGGTGGAGGGCCAGATGACCCTGCCAACCTGGCCACACAGTGGACTAGGATGGCCAATCGGATTTGCTGTCCCAAGAATGTGGAACTTGGAGACCTAGAGGCCCTCATCAGTCTCTGTTGCACTGAGAGGCCATGTATCATGTATTGGAAAGCCAGAGCCTGAGGCTGTCAAAAACAGAGGACAGGATGAAGGACAAGGTGGCCTGAGAGAGACTGAGAAAAAGCACCTCTGGTTCCCACTGAGACCTGAGACATTTCCTGGGTTCTGTGGGGCAGAGCCCTCATTCTTCCACTACCTTCTTTTTTATTCAAGCTAGTTTGAATGGATTTGTGTTCGATGCACTCACAAGGTCTCCATTAGTTGTATTACTCCTACTTTATACCTAATAAGACTGAAGCTCAAAAAGGTCACGTAACTTGCCAAGGATAAAAGACTAATTAAAGTGTCAGTGCTATCTTCCAAAGCCAAGTTTGCCTGACTCCAAAGCTTCCCTTTCTACCATATCACAGTGCAGGGCCCTGGGATGATAAGGGACAGATGATGAAGTTTCCAACCTTACCCCTTCCCCTACTCTAGTGATAGGGGTCAGGTCAGTTTCTTAGGATCACCTGCCTGGCAAATCACATTCTGTCTGCCTTCTGGCCATCATTTTGGAACTAGATTCTTACCTTTCCTGAGAGGTAGTTTGCGGTTGAAGTTCAAGGGCAGCACGAGGAAGCGGGTCTCACCCAGGGGTTCCCAGAACTGAAGCAGTCGAACAGTCCAGGCCCCTGGCCGCAGGGGCCGGCTCAGTGGGGGCTTATACTGCGTGACCTCAGTTTCCAAGTCTACCACAATATCGTAAGATGTGGCCACCACAAAGGTGGGGTCGATCCACACCACAGTGGCTGTGAGGTTGGGGCCCCGGGCCCAGCGCTGCATAGCCACAGGCTCGTCCAGGGGTCCCAGCAATCCCCCAAAGTTCCGAAAAAGACGCTCCTTGGGGTCCCATTCGGTGCCAACCTATAGGGAGAGAGGCAGCTGGGCAGGAGCCTGGAGGGAAAATCCTCTCTATTCTTCTGCCTCTAACTCATTGTGTGATCTCAAGTTAGTTAGTTTCCTTCTGGGCTCAGTTTCCCCATGTGCAAAATGAAAGGCTTGGATTAGGATTTCTTTAATATCTCTCCCAGCCCTGAGATTAATTCTGGGCTTCCGTTCTGACCTCCTCTGTAGTGGTGGGGGCAGAAAGGCAGAGATGAGGTTAAAGATCATGCCCAGAGACCATCCCCACATGAAGTCAAGGCCTCTGAGAGGGAGATCAAGAAGACACTCAAAAGCCTAGCCTATGGCCAGAATGGAATGTCCATATCCCTCTAGGAGAGAATTCCTGTAGTTTAGAAGATGGGATTGCCTTGTAGTGGAACTACAGTCCTCTCCATGTTCACTGCATGCCCTCTCTGTACCCCAAGTGGGAGGTACTTCTCTACATGTGCATGCAGGGGTGACTTAAGGCATGTGCACTGGGCATTGGCAAAGCTGCTGTCACTAAGAAAGAAGAGCCCATGAACGCAGTCCTGAAAGGCCTAACCCAGTCCTTGGCCCTCCCTTGTTGACTGTCCCTTCCTTCCCACTACCCTGAGTCTTACTGGGGGTCAGAAGAAAGCAAGGGGAAGACCTGTCCCACCTCCAAACTCTGGAGCCGGCTGGCCTGGTCACTGTGACTCAACAGCTTCAGGGACACCTGGGGCATCAGCCACATCTCCAGTGTCTCTGCTGGCTCCTGGGCTGAGGGCTGCACCTTCTGCGTCACCAGGTAGCCCTGGAAATGGTCGTCATAGAAATACAGGTGCACGCTGGACGGCAAGCCCCTGGGCTCAAACCTAAGGTTTTAGCAGGGAGAAAGGGAGATGCCATCAACATATCTAACTTGGCCTGGAGTTCCAAGGAGGGGTTCTGGGGAGTCACATCCCAAAGCACTTCCTTTGCCCCAAATCTCACACCCATAGCACTTATGTGCCTGGCTCTTGCCATCTTTGTTTTATTTGCATTTTCCCCTGCTTCAGACTCTGGGCTCCCTGGGGGCAGGAGCTGTCTCCTGATTAGCCTCCCCCTAGGACACCACACCCTGAGGGCCTGCAGTATGTCAGAAGGTCTCACCTGCAGAGTGGAATGCCTGACGGGGACGCAGTGGTGGAGGCGTGGCGTAAGCTGAGGCGGGCAAAGGCAGTATAAGCGGTGAGCATGACATCACTGAGCCCACTGGGTCCATCAGCTACGTCATAGGTGTTCTCCCAGTAGGCTTTGAGAGCTGGTGTGCCAGGAGGGTAGCTGCCATACAGGTGGAAGTCCAGGATTTCCAGAACCTCCTGGTTCACAGTTGACTCAAACTTCCGGGCGAAGAAAGTAGGTCTGGAGACTTGCTGGAGTGAGAGAGGCAAGGAGGATGGAGGGGTCTGGAGGTCTAAGCACGGCAAAGGAGGGGTTAGGGGTCCCTCCCAGCACTGCCCAGAGATCAGCCTCCAGGTGAAGGCCCTAGATTCCCTGATTGGCCCACCCTGAATCCTTTCTGACCCTGGTGAAAGGCCAGGGTGAGGTAGCTATTGGGTGGGTCATGGGGAAGCACCTGCAACCGTAGGAAGTCCTGTGGCTTGAAGTCATTGGGGGAGCAGCCGCACCAGTCCACGATGTGCTTATACTGGCACTTGCAGCCCAGCTTGCGGTTCCAGTTGGTGACCCGAAGGTTGTTGTCCACGAGGCTCTCGCAGGCCGGGCTGTTCTCCAGCACCGTATGGAAGAAGGACTGCAGGTGGCAGGGCAGGGTGGAGGGTGAGCTGTGGGTACCCAACCATGCTCCCTCCCAGGCCTCGGTGAGGGCCTGGGTCACCCACCTCAGCTGGGAGCAGCGTGTATGTGTAGAACTGGCGCAGCTGGGCCACAAGTGGGTCATCCGTGTACACCACATATTCCACGAAGCTGCGCGTCAGCACGAACCAGTCAGAGCCACCGTCCACCACGATGCCCCCTGGGATCTGCCGCTCACCCAGGCGCCACATGTGTGAGTCACACTCATGGAAGAGCCGGTCCAAGCCCTGTTTCTTGATGAACCTGTGGGTGGCAGACAGGCTGAGGGTTATGCAGGGTGGGGTCTAAACTCTCCCATCTGCCTAGGAACCAGCACTCCTCTATCTGTGATTGGCTGGGTCCCTGAGCCCCCTATGTGGGAGAGGTTGTAATGAAACCCCAGGGTCAGGGCCTCCTCCCCAACCCCCTCACCTGGAGTTGTCCCTGCCGTGAGACTTGAGGAAATTCTTGTCCCGATTCTTGGACAGGAAAGCCACCAGCTCCTCGTTGGTCCTAGAGAGGGAATGGGGTGTGGGCAGCATGTGTGAGGGGTTGCTCAGTCACCATCCCAGAGCAGACGCTCTCCAGCATACTTCACCTATACCCTTTGGCCTCCTGGCCATGTGCTCTACCCCTATTTGATGCTCTAGGGTGGTGAGCACCTGAGGCCCATGAGGAAGACCACCCCATCCTTCCTCCACCCCTTGCTGTCTGACCCAGCACCTGTGATACACACCTCTCGCTTCTCCCCATCTCTTGCTACTCTCAATCCTTACATCATCTTTCACCAACCCCTCCCCTAAAACATGGCTGGGGCCAAGGGACCATGTCTGGGTCCCAGAATGAGGCCTTCAGGAGAGGAAGGAATCTTATCAGGACCCTCCAACCGTGAGTGCCTAGACGGGCCCCCTTTCATCTGGAGGGTTCAGAGCACCATCCCACACCTGGTTGGGTAGTCGGTGGCACTGAGGTTGATGAAGAAGTCCCAGGCCCAGCCAGGCACCTCCAGGAGGTCCCGCATGCTCCGAAGATACATCCTCAGCAGGCTGGCCCCGCCCCAGATGGTGACCATGCGCCAGGGCGTCACTCGCACATTATCATACTGCCGGGCAAGCTCCATCACCTCCCGGTGCAGGTAGTTGGAGCGCTGTGCGGGCAGTGGGGGTGGGGAGGAGATACTCATCAGCCAAAGGCGGACCCTCAGCATTACAACCTCCCCACCCCATCCCAAACCTGGGACGAGTACAAGTGACATGGAATGGAGAGCACAGGGCAGAGCCATGTCATCTTGTGTTGGCTGCTCCACCATTCTAGGCCTGTTTCCCTAACTCTAGGCCACCTGAGGACAGAGAGCCTATCTGTGACCTGGGTCTCTGCTCTGCTCACTCAAACCCCCTTGGTCTCCTCCCCTACCCCACAGTACCTTGTCCACATGGATATAAAAGAAGTGCTGCTCATGGTAGACAGCTTTGAGGAGACGCTTCAGCTGGCGGATGGCGCGGCCATGAACCACCAGCATGTAGGCGATTCGTACTGGGGGGCCATCCATGGGCTGCTGGGCTTGGGCCTCATCCCACTGGATGCCTGGGCTTATCTTCCCTGAGTAAAAAAAACAGGCGTCAGTGAGGCCCCTCCTTGGGCCACAGGGTGGTCAGATGGGAAGACTGGGCTGCCTGCTTTCCAAAGGAAGAATCCTAGAGTCAGAGCCCAACACCCTGGGGTCCCAGCTCCACCTCTGCCACTTAGTGCAATTATCACCAACTAGGCAAGGGAGATGGCCCTTCTAAACTGTCCTCCACTGAGAAATGGGGGTGGGATCCCTGTCATATCACCTCCTGGAACAACTATCTCTCCGCCCAAGCCTGTCTCTTACCAGCCAGCTGGCAATGCCGGGGCACAACCTTGGGCATGAGGCTCCCGGCCTGGTGCAGGCATACCACGTTGGCGATCTCCTCCTGGCACCGCTTGGAGGTGGCCCGGGCCAGTGCAGACAGTGCGTCCTTGCCCACAATCTCGCACTTGGGTGTGAAGCTGTTGTCTGTGGGCTGGGGGGCGCCCTCCACACTTCCTGTGTCACCATGTGGTGGGAAGCCAGCCGCCCCAACCAGTGCCTCTCCGGCTGCTGCCCCACTCAAGTTCTGGCGGCCGGGGGCTTCTGGGGGTGGGGCAGGTGGGACCCGCCGGCTGGCTCTGTGACGGCTGGTTACTGCCCGTACCACCTTGGCCACGGGCATGCCTGGGCTCTCAGCGCGGCCCCGCCAGCGCCCATGCCTTCTGCCAGCACTGCCCCGCCGCCCAGCTGAACTGTCTGTGTCCTTGGAGCCCTCGCTGGGGTCCAGTGGCCTCTGCTTCCTCTGCCTTCCTTTCTGTAAAAGACAGGCAGACACAGGTCACTGGGACAGTCACTTTCCTACTGCACCTTTAGCTCCCTGCTGGCCTCAGGCCTAGAAGCCTCTGCTATCGTTAACCTAGAGAAGTTCTGTTCACATGAGGACTCTGCACAGACAGCACTTCTGCTCCTTGATCAGCTGGCTGAGCAGTGTCACCCTCCCTCCATGGCACCATCGCACCCACATCCCCACTACTGCACAAGTCATAGGGCACTGTGTCTCCTTTGTGATTTGGACTCAGTACCAAGTATCTTTTCAGCAGATATGAAAATAAATGTTCACATGTGTCACAAGAAAAGGGTGCACAGACCCTGCAAAGGACACAAGAGTGTCCACCTAGCACCCCCACCCTGGCCTTACTAGGAAGAGGCAGAAGGAACTGCAGTCACTTTTCTCTGAGCATGTTCCCTCAGCTGGAAAATACAGAAGGGAAGTGTGTCAAATGGGGTAGGGCATGAGATAAGGCAGCTTGAAAGAGCTGTCTCTGTCGGCGGTCCCCATTCCTTTCTCACCATTCTGTGAACCCCCTCCACAGGCCACCCCCTCCACTCCACAAGTACAAGTCCTTTCTGGCCTGGCTTTTCAGCAGCATGACTTACTGGACCCCAGCGTCTTCTTGAAGTAACCTCCCCATCTAGTTCCCAGAATGCCCTCCAGGTGTTTCTACTGCCTTATGGCCATTCATCAGCCTTCTTGGCTAAGCCTTCCTCATCTCCGAAGACTACCCTGGGCCTTTCCTTGTCCAAGCTCAGTCTCTGAACTCCGTCCACTCCCAAGTTTCTCCGTCTGGCGTGAATTGCTCCCTTGAACCTTCAGGTGTTAAACTGCCTGCCCCCTTGACATCTCCCTTGATAGTCTTCTCAACCCCACAAGTCCAAAAGTGAACTTCTGATCTTCCTCCCCCACCACTCATACTCCAGTCTTCACCATCTCAGCTAATGGTGACTCGATCCTTCAAGTTGATCAGGTCAAAACTTTTAGGGAGTAATCTTTGACTCTTGTCAAAGATTACACCCCACATCCAATCCATCACCAGTAAATCCTGCTGGGGTTACCCTCAAAGTACATTCGGAATCAGATGACTTCTCACTGCCTCCATCACTGCCACTCCTACCTGACCCCTGTGCCTGGAAAGCTCTCCCCCAGATGTCTCTACAGCTCATTCTTGTCTCCTTCAATTCTGTGCTCAGATCGCATCTTCTCAGTAAGGCCCACCGCAACACTAAAACTTCAGCCCTCTCTCACCCTTTGCTTTATTTTCCCCACAGCATTTATTGCCTTCTTTCATCCTATAGTGTATTTACATTGTATTATTCTGGGTCTGTCTCCTTACAAGAATGTAAGCTCCATAAGGACAAGGCTTTAAAAAAATTTTTTATAAGGGTTTATTTGAGCCAAAACTGAAGACAACTGTTGGGAAGTAAGATCTCAAATGTTCCAGGTTTTTGTTATTTTGTTTACTGATGTATTCTAAGAGCTCAAGAGTGTCTGGCAATGGTAGACACTCAATAAGTATTTGTTGAATTAATGAATGGATGGATGGATGTGAAGCCCTTGGCATAGGCTCCGCATTCAATAAATGCTGCCAACCTTATTATTACTACTGGAAGGGGAGTAGAAACTAGACAAATGTGAAATCAAGTGAGGGTCTAAGGCCCTCAGACACTTTGGACTCTGTTGGGTTTAGTTTTCTCTGCCCCTCACCTCCCTAGGACCTTCCTCCTTGCCCCCGTCAGAGCATGGCAGGCACCTCACATGTCAGGCTGACAGCCACCTTAAGGCGAGAGCCCCAACCCTCCACCCTAGCCCTTTGTGCCCAGCACTCTGCTAGCCCTCTGTTCTCCTGAGAGACACTCAATGAGAGCTGGGTGTGTCTATCCCCATCTGAGAAAAGACACCTGCAAGAGGGAAGGCAGGGTAGGAGAGGGCACCTTGGACTAGTCAGCCCCAAGGAAAGGTGAATACAGCTCCACTGAATTGAGTGTATGCCAACCTGGTGATGTCTGACCTGGCCACACAGCAGGGAAAGAAAGACATTCTCAAGCTTAGGTGAGTAGAGGTGGCAGAGGAGCTGTGGGCCTTTGGGGTGGAATCCAGTATCAGTGAGTCAGGAAGCTGGTCAGGAGGGTAGGGTCCAGGGCACAGGGCCAGGATGGCTGCAGTGGGGAACAGGATGTGGGAGGAGATGGCATGTTGGTGCCCTGCACTGCAGCAGGGAGCTGGCTGACCCTGAGAAGGACAACCCCAGAGGAGACCAGGGGACCAGGAGACAGCAGTGAGGAATGGGTGATGCAGGAGGGTCCTTAATGGGCAGCCAGTCCTCAGCTCTGCCCCCTCCCAAGCATATTCATATGGGCAGCAGCAGAGCCCCATACTTGTGCCCCTGGAGGAGCTGCCCCCAGTAGTCCTTGAGGTCAGGGTCCCCTCTGATTACTGAGGGTGGGGACTGGCCCTCTGACCTCCGGCCTGGATGTATTCTGGCCTCCAATGCACCCTCCTCCCCACCGAGGAGGCATCTGAAGTCCTATGCCACCTCTTGGCTCTACAGCAACTCTTTGGAACCCTCTGAGCTGGGAAGACAGAGAACGCAGAACCACATCCCACCTCCTTTGGACTTCTCAGACTGCATTCAACATAAGTGGTAAGACAGTGTTTGTGAAAGCTTTGAAAACGATGAAGTAGCTCTCTGGATGTTGATCATCCCTGGTCTCCACTCTAGCCCCCTCCACAGATGGGCAGAGTGTGCATCTTAAATGCACATCTGATCCCATCGCTGTGTGATCCCTTCTGGTGCTCTCCCACTGCACTTAGAATAAAATCCTTGCCCCTCACTGTGGTCTCCAGGATGTGTCCCGGACTAACCCCTGAACCTTCTTCCAGGGAACATACCACAGTCTCCTTTCTGTTCCTCAAAGGCACCCAGCTGAGCCCATTCTCCTCAGGGCCTCCTGCAGGAATTCTGCCCACCTCTTCCCCAGGCTGACTGGCTCCTTCAGCTCACATGCCACTTTCTGCAGAAGCCTTCCCCGACCACCTGATCTAAACCAGCCCCCTTGTTATTCTATTGAGTTTCCTTTACTGTCAGTCTCTCCTTGCAGACTGTTTGTCCATGAGGGTTGAGACCCTGTCTATTTTATTTATTTTTGTATCCTCAGTATTAGCAAAGGGCCTGGTACCAAGTAAGACTCGCTAAATATTTGTTGAATGAATGACTGAAAGAATGAATGAATGAATCTCTATTCCCAATGCAGAGTGCTAATAGTTATCTACTGATGGCTAAGTATATGCCAGAAAATCCTGCAAATATTTCACAGACATCATTTTCATTTAATCTTTACAATCACCCACCAAGAGAGGTGCTATTATTATCCCCATTATGCGGGGAGGAGATACTGAGGAGTACATGGAAAGAAGTTAAGTGATTTGTCAGTAGTCACAGTGCTACTTAGTAGCAGAACTGGAACAGGACATGATGGTGAACTGGGGTCGTCCAACTTCAGCACCCACCTTCCTAAGCACTGTTATGCTGCCTGGCAACCCTAAGATCTGATGGAGTGGCTGCTGAGGGGGTCCAAGCACTGACAGCTGCTTGCACTGCACAATCTTTAGGTCATCAAGGATCACTTTCCATTCCAGTCCATGGATTTCCCACCCAGTAGGATGGGATTCCAACCATTCTACTGCCTCAGTTCTCCACCCCATGCTATGGGCAGGGCAGCAGGGACCTTGAGGCCTGGACAAAAGTTAGCCCATCCAGAGATGAAGCCAAGCAGCAGATAGGGCCATTTGTTTCTCAGAAGCCCCCGCTCCTCCCCAGAGGTCACCAGCCTCTGCTCACATACTCCAGGGTCAGAGAGCTCCCTAACTGTCCTGGTGGCCCATTCCATCTTAGAATGTCTCATCTGCCCAAAGAGTCTTCTCACACTGAGCCCGAAACACTCCCTTCCTCCTACTTACGGGTCCACACAGAACAAGCTCACTCCCTTCAGATGTCACAGAGCCAGCCTTCCACACCCCCACCCCCAGCTCCTTTAGGAGTTATGGTCTCACGTGACTATGTTCCAGCTCCCCGCACCATCCCAGCCTCTTGGTTCTCCCAAAAAAGGCAAATGTAGCTCTTCTGCCAGTCTCCACACCAGGCCTTCCAGACAGCCCGGATGCAAGCAGGAAAGGAAAGTGGACATCAGGGTTCCCTTGACTTTCACCCTGCCAGGTGGAGAGGCCCAAGAGGACATGACAAGCAGAGCACCTGACTAAGAGCCCTAGAGGCATCAGAACTCATGGTGGTGGGGTGGGCACAGGGAAGCACCTGCCCTCTGGCCAACAGCTTAGGGTCAGGGTTTGGCCTATCTTTCCCGACTTTCCAGGATGGTCCCAGACCCTAATGGACTCTTTCTGACCACACTGGGGAAGACATATCAGGGCCTCCAGCTGAAACCAAAGTCAGCCAAGAGTGACTGAGACCCTTGGGGCAGGCACCTGGAGACTAAGCAGGATGAGGGTCTGCTCCAGGGCCTGGGGCTCTGCTAAACCAGCTGCTGCTGTCCCCATTCCCTTGACCCAGAGGGGGCCCCTTCCTCAATTCCCTAATGTCCTGAGGCCAACTCACCAGTTCATTTCTCCCTGCCATCTCCTCCCCGAAGACCCGTGCAGGTTCTTCAGACACCTGGCATGGCTTGGCTAAAAAAGCCACGCCTCGAGGACACTTCAGGTTTTTCCCTCAGGGTCACTCCCTTTTCTCTCAGTTTCTGGACTGTGTTCTACCCCAGGCACCACTTCCTGACTGGCTGCTGTCCGTGAGGCGCAGCTGAACGTGATGCCTGGGGTCCCTCGGCCTCACTCCTCTGCCCACGGCGCGCACACCCCCGCCCCCTCCCAACTTCAGAAAGTTTGGCCTGGGGCTCCCCACCCCAGAGCAGGCTCAGGCCTAGCCCTGTCTCCTGGCCTTGCTCCCTAAGCCTGACCTTCATTGCTCCCTGAGCCGGAGACCACCCACCAAGACTCGTTTTCTCGCGCTCCGGCCCCCTACTAGCCCACGGCCCGGGCCTCAGGGTCACGCAGTGGCCCCGTGTGCAGCCCCTGGGCTCACCTAGGAAGGGGCGCCACGATTCGGGGGACCTGCTTCAGTCGGCCGCCCACCCGCGACCTGCACGCACGCGGCCAGTGCCCCACTTCACCAGCCGGGGCCGCCCATAGCCCCGCCAGGACCTCGCGCGCCCCCGCGCCCGGCCTGCCCGCCTGCTCGCCCAGCCATCAGAGCACCTCGCCGGGGTCGTCCTCCTCCAGGCCGCTGAAGCTCCACACCACCAGGCCCTGTAGCAGTAGGATGGCCAGTGCCGTAGCAATCGCCAGTTTGTAGCGCCGCACCAGCTTCTGCACCCGCGCGCTCGCCACCATCTTCCTGCCCTGGGCGCGGAGCGCGCACCCAGCCCTGCAACCCAGCCGCGGGCGCGCGCAGGTCCAAACGGCAGCCCCTACGGGAGGCGGGCGCGGCGCGCGCTGGGCAGGGGCGGGACCGAGGGCGGGGTCAGCGGGCCTGAATTGCCGCGCCCTGCAGGCGAGGGGCGGAGCCTGGGCCTGTCTGGCCACAGGCCCGGCCTCGGAGGGGCGTGGGGCGGGGCGTGGGGCGGGGCGCAGCCCTCCCGCACCCAGACTTGGTCCCCGGCAGCGCCTTCCCTGGCTCCGTGCGTGCCCCAGCTCCTGCGTGTGCTCACCTCCAGGATGGCAAACAGATGACGCCGCAGTGCGGAGAGGTCTGAGGCCTGACCTCTCCTGCGCACCGCCTTGTTTTGGGGTGGTGGTAGGCGGGGAACTCAGCTCCGCGTGGATAAGCCCTCCGCTCCAGGGTACACAGAGAATGCCAGAGCTCTTAGAAACTCCGAGTTGGGAGATATTGTGTAAGTGCCACCGGCCCCTGCTTTTGTCGCGACCCTGGAGGCAGCACCTAAGGGGCAAAGTTTAACCCTCTTGACTGGCATCAGAGACCCTCACAAAGCCTCCTTTCCTTTCTCCTCGCCCTCTCATCTAAGGATCTTCACTCAGTCCTCTACTAGAGGTATTGTTCTCAAATTCTAGGGTGCGTCAGAATCACCTGGAAGACTTTATGAAACATTGCTGGGTTCCACCCCCAGGGCTTTCGCTTTGGTAGGTAGGAAGTGGGGTCCGAGAATCAGAATTTTCAGCAAGTACCCTGGTGACGCCTATGCTCCTCATCTGGGACCACGCTTGGAGAACCACGAGACCTTTGCATATGCTGTTCTGTTTGCCAAGTCCTAGCAGCTGTTTCCACCACCTCTCCCCAACGCTCTCCCCTTCCCTGCCAATGACATCCCCCCAAAGTGCTTCCCCAGCACTGTCCAGTCGAGCACCGATCACATCTCTGGTAGTGATTTCTCCGGCTTCACGCCTTCTTCACCGTTGAAACCTTATCCGGGCATTGGACATCCAGTAATGCTCAATAAGCGTTATGAAAGAAAGAGCATGTGAAGCCAAATGTCCTGTTTAATCAGCTGACCCTAATGGGATTTTTTGTTTTGTTTTTTGTGTTTTTTTGTTTGTTTTTTTTTGTTTTTGTTTTTGTTTTTGTTTTGTTTTGTTTTTTTGAGAGCCTGGCATGTTCAAGCTCAGCATGGACAAGGTCTGAACACCCTCCCCTGAACCTGGCAGGTGTGTCAAGAGAAGGAAGGGGAGAAGAGGGAAAGCAGTGTCCACCAAAAGCAAGGTGCCTGGACAGTCCAGAGAAGCCAAGCAGCATGAGAAGGAAGTAATAAAAACAGCAAAGCCAAGACTGAAGATTTAAAACAAGAACATTAAGAACCGCTATAGATAGGTCTGGGAAAAATGGTTTAAAAAAAATGGCAAGTGATGATAAAAGGATTTGGAAGTTGCCAGGAAATAAGCTTGGAGAGGGAATTCTGCACTGTGACAGGTAGAGGAGATCCAGTTATTTGATGACACTTAAATGAAACCTCCTTTAATGTCTTCTGCCCCTTTGATATGCAGTTGCTCCAGTCTTAGGTGAGAAGATTGTGAACAATGTCTCAGCTTGCTACTTAAGAGAACCTACACTTCAAGATTTTGGAAAACTTCAGCTGACATGCTGGCAATTGATATGTTAATTAAATATCGATCTTCTGTGCTCATTAAATCAGGTCCCCTAGGGACTCTACCTGCCAATACTCACCCCCCACCCATGAAAATAGCTTCATTTTCCACTGATTATATGAACAATATACACTAATTATATAACATTTCAAACACAGAAAAAAATATAAGGAAAAAAGTAAGTCACCTACAATCCCACCCCTGAGATAATCATCATTAATATTCTGGTGACTTTCCTTTCTCCCATATCTATATGCACACACAATTTTGCAGGGATGAGGTCACATTACACATATGGTTTTTAAATACAAAAACTTATTTTTAAGTATTTCTCTCCCCTTTTATTCATGTTAATGGCCTTGCTAGCTAGCTTGCTTGCTTTCCTTCCTAGCTTTCTTCTACCTTTCTCTGCAACAATTCACACACACACACACATACACACACACACACAGGTTTTTTTTTGGGGGGGGGGGATAGGTGTCATTATATTTAAAAGTTGAATCATATTACAAATATTACCCTGCATCTTGCTTGTCTCCTTTAACCATGAATATATAGTGGAAATTCCCCCAAGTTGGATGGTGCAGATCTAACTCATTCTTTTTAATGGCCGCATACATTCTACTCCCTTCTTGAATGGGTTTTGCTACTACCACAAGGCTATTGTAAACATGATCCTACCCATAGTCCTATGCACAAAAGCCTTTATTTCTATGGTAGAGTTTTCCAGCAATGGGATTACTGGGGAAAAGGGAATTTTTTTTTTTATTTTAATAGCTATTGCCAGATTGCTTTCTCAAAATGCCATGACAATTCACATTTCTAAGAGCAACATATAAGAGTATTACTCTCCTGTATACATTCCATCAGCATGTATTATTGCCGTTTTTAATTTTTGCTCATCCGATAGGTGAGAAGTGACCCCCTTGGCTTTTTAATTTGTGGTTCTCTGCTGGAGAATGTCTGTTAATTGGTTTCTTGACTGGATTTGCTCCTGCAAGAACTGCCTCTTCACCATCTTCAAGAGTTTACCTATTGCTTTTGCATTATTTGTCTTTTTCTTATTGATTCTAAGAGTTTTTCATCCTTTTAAAATTTCCCTCAATTTATCAGTGCACTTTGACTTAAGGCCTTCCTATTTTTAAACTTTTTTTGGAAATAAAATAGTTCCTTTTGTTTTATGGTTTCTCATTTTCTGATTTGGCTTAGTATATCTCCCGATCTTGCATGGGGTATATGGTCTCATATATTTTCTCCTATAATTTTTGTTTTACAGTTTTACACTTAAGTCTTTAATCCATCTGGAATTTGTTTTTGCATAGGGTATTAAGTATAGAGGTGTGGGAGTCTTTATTTAACATTATTCCCAGTCACTCTACTAGCATCCATTTAGATTTCACCATTTTTTAAAGAAAATTTGTCATTGAGGTATAACATGAATAGACTGATTTAGATTTGACCACATAAAGGTCCAAGGTTCATTGCTCCCCACTGTCTCCTCTTCTATTCAGGTTCTCCTGTAATTTTCATTGTGCTTTCTTCCTCCTTCCCTTTATTGTAGAAAGTCTTGAAAATACAAAATGGTTCATGTGAAGGCACTGTCCTTAGAGTCTTAGTTTTTAGAGCTATTTTATGAGGCACGGATGCTGAATGTTTTCAAATGCATTTTCAGCAGCTAGAGTTCAAACTTGGCTCAGGACCAGAGGACACAGAGGCCCCCCACAGTCAGCCCAAATACTGTGCCTCCAAATATCTCCCCAGGCTCTGTCTTCTCACCTTTATCTGATTTCTGCTTCTCTGTTCAGTTCCTTGGAGTGACAGTTCACTGGGCTGTCTGCTGGGCCTGGCACCGACTTTACCCCTAGATCCTACCTTTGGGACACCCTCTGCCAGCCCATACCCAACCCAGCTCTGGATCCCTGGGCCTCTGCTTGTCAAGAAGTAAGTTCCAGCATCTATTGAAATGATCATATGGGTTTTCCTGATGTGATCTTTTGAGATGATAGATAATTTAAAAAATAATTTTCATATATTAAAACATTTTTGCAACCCTTAGAGTAAATGTAACTTGGTCATGGTAGGGTTTTTCTTTTTAATGTAGTTTAGGTTGAATTGGAGTTGCTAGCATTTTATTTAGGATTTTTACATCTATGTTTACAATAAAGATTTGACCTACACCAGAGGTTGCAAACTGGTGACTCATGGGACTTGTTTATTTGATCAGCCCAGGGTTTGAAGTGTTTGATTTTGAATTCCCAGTGAAGGGAGTACACACTCCTCAATTCCTGTAGCTCCCACTTTTTCTTGTAATTTCACACCCAATCAACTCATCCATTTGTATTACTTTCTAGTTCTTATAGACACTTGTAAACCTGGGTCTATGTTTTTCTTTGCTCATTTTTTTTTAGCAGCTTTGAGAATTAGTTATAACAATTTACAATCCAAATTGAGGAATATTCTTTCTTTATTCTGTGTTTTGAAATAATTTGTACAACAATAGACACTGCTGTTCCTTAAATATTAGAAAAGCTTTGCCAGCAAAAGCATCTAACCCTGGAGTCCTTTAGGGAGCTAATGTTTTTGGTAACCTCTTTTTTTTCCCCCTTCTTGGTTATTGGCCTCTTCGGAATTCTGCGCTTTTTTGGGTGAATGTTGAAATTTATGAATAATTTTCTGGAGAAAAATTTAAATATGCTACTACATCTCTCTTATTTTTCTTTCTCAGTTATTTTGTTTATATTGTGTGTCAATAGTATGAATTGTTCTGAAAACAAAAGGGTCACATCTTGTTTATTTTTCTATTTAGCCCACTGGGAGCCTTTGTGCAGTATTAACTTTCCACTTTGGTCCTCTTGGGTTGTCTAAAAAGCCTGCGACGAACACATGGCACTCACAAAGAAGGCCTCAGGGAAGCTTCCAATAGTACTGTAGGCGAGCACTTGGGGTGGAACATTCTACTCCTGGAAATCATCTTACTGCCACATGGGGTCGCTGTAGCAAGCTTGCGCATCATTAGGAGTTGCCGAGATGGGCTTTCACTGGTCTGGTCTACATCCCTGTCCAGCCTACAAAGCCCATTACTTGAACTTCCAGCGTCGTTGTCTCAGTGCTCAGCTCTTTCACCCCGAAACTCTGTTAGTATGTTTTCCACTATGAGAAATAGAAACTTCATCTCCAAGTGGCTTAAACACTAAGGAAAGGAAGGTTGGACAATTCATGCTTTGACACACCCTCTATGTTCCAAACACATGATAAGAGAGAAAAAAAATTAAAAGACAATAAGATATACACAGGCTAAAAAAATAATAATAAAATAAAATTATATCTATATCTATATCTATCTACATCTATATCTATATCTATATCTGGAATAAACATCTCAGTGGACAAGAAAGAGAACTAACTGAAAAGCAAAGTGGTGAGTAGGGTCAGAGTCAAGGGCTAATTGGGGTAGTAAGAGCTAAAATATTGCCCATGGAATAGAGGATAGAGCCAGACTCTCTGGCTGAATCCAGGGAATGGAGTGAAGCCCCCTCACTTGTGAAAAAGGCTGGAAAAAATGGCAACTGATCAGCTCTCAGGAGCTGTGGCCAAAACTGTGGACTTCAGGAGGCAGCATAGCAAAAACAGCCTCACGATCAAGAACTGGGTCAAACCATCTTCTAACCCTGTGACTGGATCTGCAAGACCCCCAGATCAACAAAGAGCACAAGTTCATAGCTGCCATCACAAGATCAGTTCTTGACTGAAGCACAGCAGATGCAACCACAAAACTAAATCAACCAGACAAGAAAGGAGAAATAGAAAAACAGAGCACAAAACAAATGTGAAAATGAGCCTATCAACCACAATTCTAAAAGCACACAAAGGAATCAAATGCTAAAAAAGATAGCCAACCAACTCAACAACCGAGATATAAACTCACAGATGAAATTAATTTTTTTGAATTTATCTGACAGACACTTGAAAATAAAGAAGCTCAAAGAGATAATGAAGACATCGTTTGACAAACAAGAAATTATGAAACAATGCAGATGAAAATGAAATGAGCACTAGATATAGCACCTTAGTTCATATATCCTTAGATACTGGTGTCTTTATTTTTGTATGATAGATTCTCAAGAGTGAGATGAACATGTACATTTCAATTTTTTAAAAAGATATTGCCAGATTATTGCAAAAAAAAAAAAAGATGCTAGCAAGTCACATTCTTTTGAGAATACATAAAAATTCTCCTTTCCTTAAACCTCTAAGTAGGTGCTTCAAGCTGGATTGTTTTTCTCATTCTTGAGTTTTTGCATCTGATTTTTTCCTGTTTCCTAGAATACATTTTTAAGGGAATCATTCAAGAAGAGTACTTGAGAGGGATTATTTAAAAAAAAAAAATCTATACCTGAGAAGGCCTTTATTCTTGCCTTCATCCATGAATAACAATATGGCTTTTTCTTTAGTTTTTTCTAGATCAGTGTATTTCAAACTGCAGGTCACAGCCCACTCAATTTAATTAAAGATTGTGGCATATTTAAAAAAAAAAACAAATGATATAGACAAGGACAGAAAATATTAAAGCACATTGAATGTAGTAAAAATAATTATTACTATATGAATGTTTGAAAATCTAAGAGGGAGATTTAAATTTTTTATATCCTTTCTCCTGTCTAAATATATACAAATGGGTTACAAAGTAAAATATAATTATTTCTAATGATGAGCTGAGGTAAAAAAAATTGACATTTACTTCTCTAGATATTGTGAAAACTCTGAAATCATTTTAATTTTAGATTCTTTGTTCTTTTCCCCATTGGTCTGTAAAATCCTTACTTATCACCCCCCCCCAATTTAAGCTTGTTGTTAAAAAAATTAGAAAGAAATAAATGCACGTGTTTTAAACACACACACACACACACACACACACACACAACAGAACAAAAGATATAAAAAGGAAAATAAAATCTCCCCTTTCAGTTTCCTGTTTCATGGTGTATGTGTGTGTGTGTGTGTTCCAGACATTTAACTCCATTCACTTTGAGAATTCCACCGCAGTGTGTCTAAATGTGGTCCTCTTTTCATCAGCTTTGCTCAGGACTCAGAACACATTCTCAGTTTCCAACTGAGTCCTTTCTGTGTACCAGACAAGTTTTCTCCTCCCATGTCTTTGATACTGCTTTCTCCGTATCTATTCTTTTATCTCTGAAATTCCTATTATTCTCAAGTTATGGTCCCTGTGGCTGACCACCTGCCTCTTTCCTTTGCATCGCTTTATCATTTTACCCTTGACCATGTTAATTTTATTTTCTCCCATGTCTTGTCTGCTATTTACAGCCAACAGCATGGGTTTTAACCCAGCTATTGTGGTTTTTGTTTCCCTGCTACATTTCCTGCTCTCGGATTTCTGCTCCTTTATTATGATCTTTTCTAGTTTCTAGATCTTTTCCAGAGTCCCCTGCAATCTTATTAAGAATTTGAATCAGATATTCAGATTTAAAAAAAAATGTGCTGCAGTAAATCTCTCTCCCCACCGCCACCAGCTCCCCCCCACTCCCCCCCGCCCCCAGAGAGGCAGCTTCCACAGAAGTGTCAGGGAATGTTGAGCTTGTAAGCTGCAGCTTCTCCCCAAATACTATGAGCTTTCTTTTGCCTCATCCTCCCGGAGGAGAGTCTAAGTCAGCCCAGTATGGCTGATGGGGTAGAATCTCTATTTCTCTGGTTTTATTTTTCCACGCTGGGGTGAGATTGGGTGTGGCGCTGACTTAGGCCACAGAAACTCTGAGGCCTCTCTGTTCACCCACTCCTTCGAGAAATGTGTTATCTGATCCATGATCGCGCTCAGCTCTTCTGAAAGTGTTTTGTCTGCTCTTTGCCTGGCAATTAACAGCTTGGCCCTGCAGGGGGCGGTATAACAGGAGCTGATAGCAAAATCTGTTTCGTTCAAGTGTGAACCACTAGGGAGCTCACATTCTTCAGTCCCCTTACTCAGTGATAAATCTGACATTTTCATCTCCAATTGCCTAATTCCTGTGACCTATTTCTCAAATGAGCCCACACTTATCGAGGTAAGAAAGGGATACTATGTTTTGCCTCTCTAACAACTCAAATCAAGAAGGAACAGAGCCATGTTCAGCGGGAGATGGTAAGAGTTCCTGCCTTAATCTATCTCAGTCATTCAGGTTCAGACAAAAGGACTCTGGGAAAACTGACAGAGAACACAGCAGAGAATGATCACTTCAGACATCACATACAGTCCAGGAGGAGTGGGAGAAAGCCAGAGCTGAGCAGCCACTGCTGGGAGATTTAGTGCCTCCTCCACGGATGAATTTTTAGAAGAAAAAAAAGGAGTTTTATTATTTTTAAATTCTCAAGAAAACATAACCATTGCAAATAAGTTACTATAAGTTTTGGGGGAATTCCTGGCAGGATGATGACTGCTTTTCTGCTTCATGGAGGCACCAGCTACTTCTCAGGGCTTCTCAGTGCCTGTGCTTAGGTGTGACCAGCCAGGCGCCCAGCGGGTGGTATGAAAGCTGTAGGTAGGCAGAGGTGGGAGAGAAGCTTAGAGGTGCACCCTCACCCCATTATCCCTGGGGCCATCCTAGCCTTCAGCCCTTGCTTGCTCAGTGAGGTGGCTCCACTGGTGTGGGCGGAAACCCTGGCCAGGAGCTTTCCCAGTGTAATCTGAAATGGGCCCTCGGGAGTAGAGGGCGGAGAGAGACCAAAGAAAGAGGTTGCTCACCCCAGATTGGTAGGTAGGAGGTTTAATAAGCAACAGACTTACTTATGAGACTGGTCTTGGGTAGCTGTAAGACAAGTTTTCCCACACCCACTTGCCAAATCTTAAAAAGCTTATACAGAGGTTTTAACTGGGTTAAGTCACGTATGTACACAGGGGTCTTAACTGGGTCTAGTGACATAATCAGTCCAGATAGTCTCATCGCCTCATTACTATTTCCAGGGTGTAGCTGGCAGCCTCTGGGAGTGGAGAAGGCAAGGGGAGTACACATTCCAAAGACAGTGGAAGGGGTGGGGAGCCTGCATGCTGGGGCCAGTTTACTCTTCAGATTAGCTGGTGAAGCCATCTGGTCCTGGGCTTTTACTTTTTGGTAGGTTTTTGATGATTGTTTCAATTTTCATACTGCCATTTAGTCTGTTTAGACTTTCCAGATCTTCTTGATTCAGCCTAGGAAGGTTGTATTTTTCTAAGTACTGGTCCATTTCTTCTAGATTATTAAATTTGGTGTTATATACTTTTTCACAGTATTCTTGCATGATCATTTGTATTTCTGTAATGTCAGTCGTAATTTCCCCTCTTTCATCCCTGATTTTGTTTATTTGTGTTCTTTCTCTTTTTTCTTTAGTGGGTCTAGCCAGATTTGTCAATTTTAATAACTTTCTCAAAGAATCAGCTCTTCGTTGTACTTTTTTCTATTTTTTTTTTTTTTTGGTTTTGATTTCATTTATTTCTGCTCTAATTTTGATTATTTCTTTCCTTCTGCTGACTTTAGGCCTCATTTGTTCTTCCTTTTCTAGTTTCTTAAGATGAAGCGTTAGGTTGTTTATTTGGGCTTGTTCTTGTTTTTGGAGATAGGCCTCTCATGACCGCTTTTGCTGTGTTCCAAAAGCTTTGATATGTTGTACTATCATTATCATTTGTTTCTATGTATCTCTTGACCTCTCTTTTTATTTCTTCTCGGACCCAGTTATTCTTCAGTAGCATATTGTTTAATCTCCTTGTATTTGTGGTTCTTCCTGATTTCTTTTTGCAGTTGATCTCTAGTTTCAAGCATTATGATCAGAGAATATGGTTGGTATGGTTTCAACCCTTTTTTTATTTGTTGAGGCTATTTCTGTGTCCCAGTATGTGGTCAATTCTTGAGAATGTTCCATGTGCACTAGAGAAGAATGGAAGGCTCTGTATATGTCAGTTATGTCCAGTTGGTCTAATGTGTCATTTAAGGATGTTACTTCCTTATTGATTTTCTTTTTGGATGATCTGTCCATATCTGACAGTGGGGTATTTAGGTCCCCTACTACAATAGTGTTTTGGTCTGTTTTTCCCTTTAGTTCTGTTAGTAATTTACATATTTTGGGGCTCCCTGATTGGAAGCATAGATATTAATAAGTATTATGTCTTCTTGGTGCATGATTTCCTTTATCATTATGAAGTGTCCCTCGGTATCTTTCTTTACCTTTTTTATTTTGAAGTCTATGTCATCTGATATTAGTATCGCTACTCCCACTTTTCTCTGAATGCCATTTGCTTGAAATATCGTTTTATACTCTTTCACTTTGAGTCTATATTTGTCTTTGGAGCTGAGACATGTCTCTTAGAGGCAGCATATGGTTGGATTTTGTTTTTTGATCCATTCTGCAACTCTGTGCCTTTTTATTGGTGAGTTCAGTCCATTTACATTGAGGGTGATTATTGAAATATGAGGTCTTGTTATAGCCATTTTATCTTTTGCTTTCCGGTAGCTCGGTGTTTGCTTCCGTGTCCTTCTGTTTCTGTTTTCTTTACTTTGGTTGGCTTTTGTGGGGTTTGCCTCTGACTCTTCTTGTTTTATGCTATATATTTCAGTTCTAACTCTATGGTGTGTGGTTACCATTACAAATATGAAAAAGATAGTTATATAGATACAGTCATCCATTTTCTTCTGTGTGTGCCTTGTCTCCATTCCCCTTTGTGAATTTGGATCTTTGAATCCTCCCTTTTTCAGTCATTGTTATCTCAATTTGTTTCTATGTATGCTGAATGTTCATTACTATATTGCTATAGCAATTCTCTTATTATTATTTAAACTTATAATGCCCTATTCTTGTAAGGGTTACATTCCTCTGCTTCTATTTGCCTGATAGTTACTTTACTTCTAATTTTGTATTTTTTTGTTTTTATTTTGTTTTAGGTAAGCTAACCCCTTTCAGAATTTCCTGTAGTTCAGGCCTCCTAGGGGAGAATTCCCTCAATTTTTGTATGTCTGAAAAGGTCTTAATTTCTCCTTCATATCTAAAGGAGAGCTCAGCAGGATACATTATTCTAGGCTGGTAGTTCCTTTCACTAAATAGTTTAAATATTTGATCCATTCCCTTCTGGCTTGTAAGGTCTGTGCTGAGAAGTCCAATGATAATCTAATGGTTTTTCCTTTATACCTTACCATTTTCTTCTCCCTGGCTGCCCTGAGAATTCTATCTTTGCTGTTAATATTTGATAACTTTAATACAATGTGTCTTGGTGAAGGCCTTTTTGAGTTGAGATAATTGGGTGTTCTGTTGACTTTTTGAATTCCAAGCTCCAGTTCATTCCTTAGATTTGGGAAATTCTCGTCCACTATTTGTCTGAAAATGCTTTCTAGTCCCTGCTCCTTTTCCTCACCTTTGGTAATGCCCATTTTTCTTATGTTTCCTCTCTTGATGGTATCAGCTAGTTCTTGTATTTCTCTTTCATTATTTTTCCTTTTTCGATTTCTCTCTTCTTCCTTCTGATTTATTTCTAGATTTCTGTCTTTGATATCACTGATCCTGTCCTCCATGTGGTCAACTCTATTTCCCAAGCTTGCTATTTCATTTTTCATCTCTTGCAGTATGTTTTTCTTATCTCGAGAGGTTCTATTTGGTTCTTTTTGAGGGTTTCAATCTCCTTGCTCTGCTCTTCTACTTGTTTTTCAATTCCTGAAATTGTTGATGTGATTTATTTTCGATCTCATTGAGTTTTTTTCAGAAGAACCATCCTGAATTCTCTGTCACTTAAGTCTGTAAGCTCATTTTCTGGAGATTTTTCTCTTTCTTTCTGAGATGCCTTGTTACCTTGGTTGTTCATGGTGTTTAATGGACTGTTTCTCCTCCTGGGCATTAATGGAAGTGTATTCTGTTGTTTTTCCAGAAAGAAGATTTATTATATAAAGGTCTCTCTTTAGCCTGCTGCAAAGAAGGCGCTTTTCTTTTGGTGTCAAGTAGGTGGCATCTAAGCCTCTTGGATCCCTGCTTTATATAAAGCCCAACATCTTTTATTTTCTTGTAGATATTAATCACACTTGCTATTCTCAGTTTCAGTCCCTGTCAGTGTTAGTAATAGTTTTGGTAGCATTTGCTCAAATTCCCTTGGGGCTCCGTGGCGATCAGTCTGGGAGGGTATGAGGGGAGGGGCCCTCTGGGTTGGGAGTTGGGGGTTGAGAGCTGCAGCTCAGTCTCAGTTTTGCAACTGGAGCCAGTAGAAATCAACTGTTGTTTCTCTGTGGTCTTGTCCCACCTCTCTGCTTTCTGCCCTGATGACTGAGCCCTCTGCCGGCACTTCCAGGCAGGGCTGTTCAGGGAAGTCGCTGCACCTTCACCCCTTCCCCTCCTCCTGCAAGTTGCTCCGGTCCATTGCCCCACACCCGGGGTTCTGACCTGTGGTAGTTCTTACGTGCAGATCCCATGCTTAGACATGCTGTTGTACAGTTTGGGTGTTTTTTGTTCAGTCTTAGATGTTCAGCTTATTGTTTTTTCAAGGGAAGGAATCTGAGGACATTTCTCACTCCACCATGTTTTCCAAAATCTCCTGTCTTACTTTCTTCATGACCTCCCCCATCACCTGGGTAGCTAGCATCTCCTACTTATTCGTGAACATGTGGCCCCTATCTGATGGGGTAGCAGCCTGCCTTCTCTCATGGATGACTTCTGTTTCGCCCTGCAGGGTACAGTCTGGCAAAGTCCTCAAGTTTCCTTGGTGTGGATGGTTAGTTTCTGGTACTCATGCAAGTCTTCCCCTTTTTCTGATGGCCATTTCAGGAGTGCTCTGTTGGGACAGGAAGGGAGAGTAGGCCAAGCACGAGATCCAGATAGCAGTGCCTATGTCACAGTACTGCTAGGAATTCCCAGCTAAGTTTTGTTCTCTTATTCATGTCTTTTGTCTACTTGAATACTTGAAAACAAGAAAACTCAATTTTTTGCTATGCTTAACATTCTACATTCCTGGCTTTTTGGCTTCTCCCCCCCCCCCCGCCCCCCCGCCCTGACCCCAATTACCATGATATGGTTTTCTGATGAGTAAAGGCACTGAGGACAGGTGTATGCATGGAACTGGTGTCAGATGGAAGAGACAGAGACCTGGATAACCTCTGAACTGCTCACTAGCTGTTGCCTGGTGAGCACTACTTCATCTTTAAATTCAGCTTAAAGTGCCTCTCTCAGTCAACCCTCTCCTGAGCCCTCCTCTCTCTCCAGGCAGAAGTAACCACGTGAGTCCCCCCCACACTCCTCCTGCCCCCACCCACCTCCCACCAGTGTGTGCTCATGCATTTGTTGGGTACATCTTCCACTCTTGCTCTATTGAGATTTTAAAAGGTTTCCTCCTCCCCTTTGATTCCTGATTGTGAAAACACTTAAAGAGTCATCTTCCATGCTTTTAACATTTAAAAATTATCATAGAGAAGCTAAAACAGCTAAAGCTATTCCCAGTTAATCAAGCCTCTCTGAGTATTTGTGCACCAGAGGAGATAATGCAGGTGAAAAGCACTTGGCAGACAGGAAGGCCCAGGGAGGTGCTGCAGTGGGCGTCTGGGGAGCCTGGAGGCCTTTTGAAACTCTGTGTGTGTGTGTGTGTGTGTGTGTGTGTGTGTTCACACATTCATAGATTAGGAGCACTGCAGCTCTGACGAAGGTCACACAGACCTGACCCTTTGACTGACTGAAAAGAACTGGCCTGTAATTGGCAGAGCTTAACTTTGCCCACACCCTTGATGCCCTTGTAGAGTGGTCTTTGACGTCAAGTGACTATCACTGGGAAAGGTCCTGATGTTGGGAAATTCTGTCAGGGTTGGTTGGGGCTAAAGACTAGACTGGTACCCCTTGGTGTGGAGGGTGACCTCTGAGGAGGGTCACCAGTTCCACCAGCAGGCAGGCTGGGAAGAGCTAGGTCCCATGGAAAATACCAGAGCCTTGGAGATGGGCCTAAAGCTGGAAGGAGGGGAACCTCTCCCCTCTCTGGGTGTCTGGACCAGGACTTCAAGTCGGGAGGATACTCAACATTCAACCTCCAGTAGATTTTAATTGAGCGCCTCCTATGTGCCAGGCATATTCTAAACATTAGGATACAGTGGTGAGCAGAACATAGTCTTGGCTCACATGGGGTTTACAGTCTACTGAAGAGAGATGATAAATAAATAAGAAAGCAAAAACAAATGAATAAGAGTGATTCAGATAGTGATAGAGGCTATGAGGACCATACAACAAGCTGAGGTGACAGTGGAGGGCTGGGCAGCTGCTGTAGCACTGGAGCCCATGTGACCTCTGCCCATTTTGTAGGCGCTGGCTGGTGAGACCAGGGCATGCTGATAACGTGACTATGACAACAGAGTCCTCATATAGCTAGCTGTGTGTCCTGGCTGAGCCTGGCTGAGCTGTGGAATTGGTGGGTTGGGGAGTCTGAGGGCTTTCTTTGTCTGAAACGATACATATAGCAGTGTGGGATTTTGTGCCAAAGGAGGAGGCAGGAGGATTTCTTAGATTCACTTTTTTTTTTCAAGCATTCTACAAAATTTCTTGAGTATTTACTATGTGCTAGACGCTATTCTGGGCACTAAACATACAATGGTGGATAAAATGGGAAAAAAATCCCTGCCCTCAGGGAGCTTACATTTGTGTGTGTCTGTATGGGTGTGTATGTGTGCATGCATGCATACGTGTACACACACACGCACACACAGTCACACACTAGCATGGCGGGAAATCCAGGAGAGGGAAGTGAGAAAGGAGAAGAGAGGAAATGCAGTGGCCCATGTCTCCTGGCCCCACCGAAAGAACTGGTTTAGAACCTTGCCAGAGACAGGTGCAAGGCCAGAAGCTGCAGGATGTGGGGACCCTCTGCCCCTTTGAGGACCAGGTGACAGGATGTAATGCGGAGTGGTGGAGAGGCCATCCTCCCTCTGTTCCTCCACCTCCAGGTCTCCACAGAACTAGGCTCCTTTCACAACCTGAGGGCTCTGAGTGCTACCAGCAAAGCCCAGCTGGCCCAGCAGCATCAGGAAAAGCCTCGGTCACCGCACAGCCCGCCCCAGAAGCAGTGGTAGTATTGGGCCCCTCTTTGAGGAGTCATGTGGGCAGTGGCTGGCCAAGGAGAAGGCTTGAATAGGAAAGCTTGTCCTTGGGCACAGAGAGGCCTCCTGTGCAGAGAGGCTGGGGAGGGGTGACCAAGCACCTGAGGTCCTGTAGGCCAGAGCAAAGAGCTTTGGTGGTTTGGGCATTACTGAGCATGCGGCCTCATTTGTGCCCACAGGCTATTGAGGCCAAGGGCCTGGCGGACTGCGAGATGTGGGTGCCCCTTCATACAAACGTTCTCTAAACATTTGTTAATAGTAATGGAGAAACAGATGCTCTGTTAATAAAATCTGTATATATATATTCCTTTATGTTAAACATGAGGGACTTATTGCATATCTTTGTTACATGTTCTTTTCTGAGCCATTCAGACAATTTATCGGGAGGCATATTAAACTGCTTAAATATTAGACAATAAAATAAATCTCTCCTTCTGGATAAGCAGTCTTCCCCTCATGTGACTTGGTTTTATAATTTCAGCTGACTGCAGCTGCTGTCTTCAGAGAAGCATATCAAGCTGCTGGCTGGTTTGAGTTGGGGTCATGCTCACGGCTATACCTAGTGGTTTTTATGTTGGTGGAAATACTCAGCAGATATTGTTTGGGACTAATGAGTAGTATTTTAAAATTTGCACACAAGGGCATTGCCCATTTTGGCAATGGTGAGGATAACTCACATCTTGCTTCTTATATAAGGGTCACTTGTGGAAACCTGAGTTAACCTGCACCATCTTCATAATTATTACCAAGGTCATCCCCAGGCAACTGCTATGCTGGCCTTCCTCTTAATTTAACTCTTCCAAGAGATGTTTGGGTTAGAATCAGAAGGGATTAGTACTGGTTTAAACTGGAGGTAAGTATGACTCTTCACATTTGTAAGGGCAGGAAGGTAAAACCTTATTATTAGACATTCAATGGTACAGCCAGAGCCTCCAGAATGGTATAGAAAAATTGACTCCTTTTCCCACTGAGCCCAACCCAGTAGGTACCCGAAAGCTCCCTCTCTGGTTTCTCCTCATTCTCTTCCTTTCCCCTATGCCCCTGCCCCCAACAGTCCCTGAGTCATTTTTCCCTTTGCTTCCCTGTCCCAGGCTCCTAGACAAATGGTTCTGGTTTTTCTCTCAGTGGAAGTGGGGGTGGTTTGCATATGAGGCAGAGAGTTTTAGTTGATCCAAGCAAAGCATTCACCAGTCAAACAATTCTTTCTCTTACTAAAATGGATCATTTCTTGTAGCATAACTTCACTGGATTATTCTGCTAACAAAGCATCTGTCCCTTCTTTTATCAAAATGCTTTCTTCTGTATACTAGGTTGGCCTGGAGCCTTAAGATGGGGGATGGGGAGGGGCACGTCCTTGGTGGGTAGGAAGAGGAAACTCCCACCTGCTACATAAGGAAACACTGTTGAAAGATTGCACCAAAAGAGAAACAAGGTAATGAGCATCCTGTTTGAAAGTCTTCAAAGGGAGGATGGTTAATTACCCTTTTGGTGAGAACCTGGATAAAATGATCTCTCAACTCTACCTTAGAAGTAAGAATCTAGGGATATTTTCAAATAAATTTATTTCAAGTGTTTCTCCTTCTAGGTCCCTGACCAACCAACCAAGCCATTGCCACTACCCCTGAGTTCATATACATTCTTACTTCAGGTTACCTTTTTTTGTACACAAAGCAAATGACCAGATGTGTCACCTGAAGCTCTGCCCATAGGGAGGATTCTCCTGCCTGTCCTTTCAGGCCACCCCTGCTTCTGTAGAGCTGTGGTTCAGCAGTAGTCCATTTGTTGTCACCCACATACCAAGCCAACTTACCCATCAACTAAACCTGATCTTTTTCTTTCTCCATAAGCTGGTTATCAGCTCCCCCACCTCCACCCAAGGTAGCTTTAGATGAGGAATTAAATGATAGAAATTACGGAGACCATCCTTTAGGTCTTTAAGGGTGGCACTAATCTCTGCCAGTCCCCCAAAATGAGATATGGCTTTTGGTGGACTGGATTGGGAGGCTGTTTCAGAGGCTTCCGTTTCTCTTGCCTCACTATGATGACCCTTACCCCATAGACCAAAGAATCAGTGCAAGGATTCTGTCTACTCTCAGTTATATCTTGCCCAATTATATATTACGAAACCAGAAAGTGACTATCAGGTGAGTCTATGGACCTAGAGGACCCACTGTCAGGCTGGTCATGGGCTAGGACTACATTTATTATCTGACCCCATATGTCCTTACTCTAACAAGGGGCCACGGTGATGCTTCAGATCCCCAGGTATCAATATCAACTTGATCTTTGTATCCAACAGTTCTCAAAATGGAAGAGCTGGGGAACTTTAACCTATCCATTTGCCAGGTAATGCAGGGTCCTTCTTTATTCAGTAGGTTCTAGGTCTTACCTTAGGCTGGGAACTGGACAAGGAATCATGACTTTTTATTGGGGTGGCTGATTTTTTTTTGAAGGCAAGCAATGCTTTTTCTGGCCACCCATCTATCTTTCCTCCAGGAACACTATGTCCTATTAACTATTTCCATGGCTTTCTGAGATTCAGGACCTCTGGCTGCCTCTCTGATCTAGCTGCTCATTATGAGAATTATGACCACTTTCTGACAGCTACCACCCGGCTTATATTATTCTAGGTGGCTCTTAGCCCCATTATTATTATCATGTCCCACCCTCAGCCCTGGCCTATGGAGGATACAGCCAACAACAATAAACTCTCACTGATGCTGGCGGTCCCTGTTTCCATCACCTGCCACAGCAGTTTGGGCTTTTCTACTTCACTTGGTTTGGGACATTGCTATTTCCAGGCTTCTGAGAGCCATCCTAGTACCTTCTCTTCATCAGGGAATGAAATCCTGTGTCACAGGTGGCTGTTCCCATATTCATAAATTCTCTCATCAAATTTTATGTTCTGCTCCCTTGGTCCTCATTCTTAGGATCCAGTCTCAGATCTACTTTCCTGATTCCTGCCACTACATGTTGAGAAGTTCTGGAGCTCTGTCAGGAGATAATACAGTCTTGTTCCTCCCTTAGCAGCAGGCCCAGCACTTCCTGGTCTGGGTTTAGTTGTGACTTTGCTCTGGTTCTTTGTCTGGTGGCCAGGAGACAGGTGCAGTACTGTCTTGCAAAACAGAGGCCCCTGCATCATCTTCCAGGAAGAGGGAGCATTAACTCTTATCAAGGAGGAGGGGGCACTTTTGCAGGTGCAGAGGATACAGTGGAACCTGGAGATTCAAGATTTTCCAGCGTATTGACCCAATGCTCCCATCCCGTCTCTGAGTCCTGATCCTTCTCTATCAGGGCATGATCTTGGCAGAGCAGACCTGTCTTGGTTGAGAATTTCACCTTCTCTGGAACTCCATTATTCTTTTTTTTTCCCCTGGGGTTAGTTTTCACCTTTTTACTGAGGGCCACAGAGAGGACCTCCTCCCTGTCAGTGGAGGAGCCCTTGGCTTCTTCAGCCACGCAAAGCTTGGGCCCTGGAGGTCCTGGGGGCAGCTGGGCAGGTCAGACATGTTTCCATTATCTTGGAGAGGCTCTGGGTAGAGTGTGGCCTGGTTTATCAAGATGGTCTACTTGGTGTAGGGGCTGAGTGGGGGCAGAATTATTGTTGGGCCCCGAATGGTGAAGGACACAAGTAGCACAAGCTCCCTGGCCCAGGCATTCTTGAGAAAGGTGGCAAGTTCTGGAGGGGTGGGAGCGGAGGGTCACCCTCGGGCAGTCTTGTCTCTGCTGCCAGGGCTCCATTCCTCCTACAGTTAAGTCTCAAACCTGATCCTCCACTTTTTCTGCCCTCCAGCTGCAGATGAAACTTTCTCTTTATATGCTGCCTAGGAGACTTTCACATTTTGCCTTAAATTGATGATTAAGCACCCTCATTGTCTTTCTTTAAATATCAATAGCTCTAGTCACGTGATTCCACAGTCCTTATATTCCTATGTCCCTGGAACTTCTCAAGTGCCTGAGAATTTGCCTCTGCCAGTGCCTTCTCCTCCATCAGTCTCCCATTCCAGTACATTCTCAGTGAAAGTTTTAACAATTGCACCACTTCAGCATGCTCCACCTTCCAGCTCCAAACTCCTATTTTTAGTGTTTCCTCTCTAAAATCACTCTGATGCCCAACTGTCCCAGGTCTGGGTTCCTGAAAACAGATTCTGTGGAAAATATTTACATCTATTGGGGAGTGGATTTGGAAATGACAGTGGTCTTAGAAAACAGTAAGGTGGCAAATGAAGCAGGATTGAGCAGAGGGAGAAGGTGAACTATGAGGCAGTTGTACCGAGGCCTCAGCTGGTCCTGCAGGGAGCTCTGCAGGTGAGATGGCCATTTAGAGTTGTCTCACATTTAAGCAAGAGGACTCAGCCTTTGTACCCTTGCATTGACTAGTTATTGGGAGGCCACATAACCTCAGCCAAGGCAGAGGATAGTATTTGGATAAGAAAAAAAAAAAGCCCAAGAGGGGGTGACTCCATAGTGTAGTGGTTAGTACGTCTGCTTTACATGCAGAAGGTCCTGGGTTCGCACGCTAGGGGCACACCAGGGGCACGCCAGGGGCACGCCAGGGGAACACCAGGGGTGGTGGGAGGAGACACCCCGCCTTCAGAGATCCAGTTCTTAAATGGAAAGGGCGACATCCATAGGTCAGGGGTGGAAGTGTAGGGGCGAATTAAGAGGGGAAAAAAAGAAAGAAAGCCTGAGGATTTTTAATAGGAAACAATGCCTAGATGTCAGCATGAGCCATCAACAGCCAATCCTCCCTACAGCTGGGGGAATGAGGGCTCTGGTCCTAAAGGGGATAGACAGGAAGGGGACAGACAAGTAGTCTATCCAGTATCCACTACCCTGAGGAAAAGGATGACCTAGCAGAGGTCAGAGAGGAGAAGTAGAAAGACACCAGGTTCTTGGTGGTGTTTTTTGAGTTGCTGGATGAAACCTTGCCTAAAACCACATTTCCTCTGTACTTGTCATTTAAGCATGCAAGCAAATTCACCTGTTTAAGCCAGGTGAGTTGGGCTTTCTTTCACTTGTAACATAAAGACTACCTATGATCTATGAATTCAAGTGCAAACATTAATGATTTATTGCCTTTTTAAAAATCAGAAGCTAAGATTAAATTTGTGAATTGGAAAATTTATTATTAATAAAAAAAGGTTAACGTATAGATTAACGATGATTCTTTTTTTTTTTGGGGGGGGGGATTGCCGTGCTACCTGAATATGGAGTGGAAATTACTTAGAGAAATATTTACAAGCTTATACTGCAGTATAATTGGTGCTTGTTTGAGCACTTCATTAATATTTAATTTTGCATCATTTCTTGAACTAATTTATTGGCACATTTTCAGCGTTCCACTGAGAGACTTAACATTCATCGCATTAATAATAAATGGTTTGGGAGCTTTTTATATTTCTTTTCTGAGCTATCATTTAAAGTTAATTTTCTATGACAGGGTATTCTAAATGTACTATTGAAGATAATACTTGCTTAATGTCTCCTTTAGCAACCAACAGGAAATACAATGTGATTTTAATTATATTCCTGTCTTGGATTTTGACACAGTGCTTTCTGTTATTAACTCTTGTGAAGTGTACTTCTTCGTAAAGTGTTTTCAGCCATCCATGGAAAACAGGCTTGCTCAGACAAGTACTTGAAGCTAAAATGAAGCTACGAAAGCAAGGTCATCAGATGAGGCAAGAAGTTTACTGGTGGGAATTGGGGCAGGATAAGTTTGTCAGAGTGGCCAGGACCTAAATTCTTTAGGTGGCCAATATATCTGTTGTCTGGGCCGTCATGCCCTGCCCACCTCTTGAAAAACTGCAAAATTAACTCTATAAATAAGTCACATTTGCCAATAAGTAATTCAAACATTTTATGTAGAAGAGAGAAAATATAATAAACTGCTGGAAGCATGTCGAATTAAGAATTAACTTGCAGAATTTCAAAACAAATAAACCTGAAAATTCTTAAAAAACATTTTTAGCAAAGCACAGGGATATTAAACGCAAAAATGATTTTTTCCCACAATGCTTCTGTAAGTCAAGATTCTTTTGATTGCAAGTGACAGAAATCCACCATAGAGAGCAATTCAAAATTAGAATGACCAAAAATATTTGTTTTGTTACAAAGTAAGAAGGGGAATCCTTCCTCCCCATCCCCATATCTTATTCCCACTTCCAAGGGGACACTCAAGGGCTAGGGTATCTATTGGCTTTGTGAGCTCAGCAGCCTTCTCCTGGAAATAGCACCACTTTCTTTTGTAGCAAATGCACCCAACTCTCTGTAGTCCTGGCAGGGGGTGCTGTCAATCACAGTGCCCATCCCACTCCTGCAACTAGGGTAGGTATGTGACTTAGGCTGGGCCTAACTTAACAGTGACCCTTCTGGACGCAGTGATTGTTCTAAGAGGTGGACATGTGAAAAACACTGGCTAATCAGAGGCCTCTCTCTGAAGGCTTAAGGCCTGGATCTAAGGGCTGGTCTTGGTAAGTGGCGTTTCCCGAGCAATGTGATGGAAAGCAATGTACAGTTTGTGTTTAGAAGCCCAGAGAGAAGCCAATCCATTCGGCAAAAGGAAGAAAGCAATGGAGGAAGGTCCAGGGTGACAATCGGGACCAAGAAAGCAGGATTGGGGGCGCTGAGCACTACCGGGGCTGCCTGGGGAAAGTCAGAAGACAATCCTATAGACCCACGGATGAGGGGCTGGGAAGAAGGCATGGAGGAAGAAGTATTTGAAGAGTTTGTTATTGAATGAGCAAGTGATGTAAAAACTCTGCTCAGTTTTCTCTATGAAATAGTAGAATCCACATAGCTCCCAAATGCCAGAGAATGCAAGATTGGCCTGGGGCAATGGCAGAGACTACATCCAAAGACAGCTGACAATGTTGCTATGACCTCTGACACTCACACAATAAGAAAAGAAGGCTCCTTCCTTAACATTTTAAATCTCATCCACTTAAAAACCATAGCCAAGACCATATTTAAAGTGGTCATTTTTACTGTTATGATTTAATATGGTTCTGGAAGTTCTGTCTTTTGTCTTTAAGGAGAGTGACACAGTCGGCAGGGTTGGAAAGCCTCCTCAAGCCCGTGCCCCTCTGGGGAGGGTCTGCTTTCTGTTTCCATGCTTGTACCCACCAGAGAGACTAGTAGGAAGGTTACTGGTTGCCAAGTTAATCTGGACATTATTGGGCAAAATTACCACCATCGTCATCTTTGCCTTATTCTAGTTTTCTCCTTCCCTTGGGGACTTAGAGGAAAGTATTCAGCAGGAATCAATAAAGCCTGAGCATTTGCTAATATGAAACATTAGATAGAACAGTCCGGTTCTAGTCTAGAAGAGATTAGAGTCAAAGGGTCTAGCCACTAAGCTCTGCCCCCAAACGAGGACCAGGACAAGATGCACTTGCGAGCCTTCCCTTCTAATGCAGAGCGATACCTAGTAAATTAAAATCCACTGTATCTATCATGTGTCCCCTGGGAGGGCACAAAGCCCCAGTGGCAGCCAGCCAGAAAATAGCCCTATGCCAAAAGAACTAGTTTGTCTCCAATGAGCTAACAATGGCTAAGCCCAAAACAACCCAATCGGGAGCTTCCATATTAGATGGTGATGGAACCAAGCAGTGAAATCCTCTCTCCTTGGGAAGGTTGAAGGTGAGGAGCAGAGAGACAAGAAGAGGGTGCCGGGGAAGGTTGAGAGAGAGCTGGGATGAAGAAGAGGAGCTACACTGCAGCCTCTGCTTTCCTATTCCGACAACCGCTGCCTCCCCCACCAACCCATCGCCATATTTTTTAAATTTGTGGAACCACAACAACTGCTCCCCACAGCCAGGAAGAGTGGAACCCAGGAATTCCCTGGTCTCTCGGCCCCTCTCAGGAGAGGCCGGCAGCTTAGCTTGGCAGGGCTCATCTTAGGAGTCTCTCTAGCTCCGAGGGCTCAGTGGGCTTGCTTCTAAATGTGCACCCACCATCTGCTGCATGAGTCATGCCTGGCTGCATGCAAAGCTCGGGCTTCATTTGGGTCTTTGGACTTGAATTCCAAAATCAAAGGTGTCAAGTTTAGTGGCCTTAAAATTCTGGAATCCTTTTGGGAAATGAGAACTTCATATAATCTCTTGACTTGCCTACCATTTTTATCAAATGTGAAGAAGGTTCTGAGAATCCCCTGAGACGACTCCTTCCCCATATGGACTGGGGGCTCTCTGGACTAGAGACTGGGCACTTCTGGGTAGCTCCTGTTTACACACTCACTTGTCCCCTTCCTGGACCAGCTCCTTCTTCCTTCCTCCCTCCTTTCATCCACTGCCCCCACCCCACACCCCGCCCTGCCTCGATTTTCAACTTCAGGTACAGAAATTTGAGTTGATCATGTGCTCTAACTCATGGCATTCTAGCATCCCTAGTCCACGCGGGGCCCTTCTCTTGTTCGTAATTATTTATTCTCTTTTATCCACATACCCCTTTGCTGTTCTCCATCCCTTCCCCATCATAAACAAAGATTCCAATAAGCGAATCTTTTGCTCGTAGGCGTTCTTGTAAAAGAGTGTATAGCTGCTTCGTATTTCATATTCTATATATGCATACATTTTAAATGTACACAAATGGTATTGAGTTGTATTTCTCATTCTGATTCTCCTTTGTCTCACCTGACAATATGTTTTTGAGATCTGTCTATGTGGCTCTGTGTGCCTCTAACCTATTTCTTCTAATTCTGCAAAGTTGTCTGAGGTGTGTGTGCTGGGCACTCTCCACTTGCCCTTCAGACCCACTTTTTACCTTGCTCTCTGCTCTGGGAAGCTGCACTCTATGGATTGTATCTACCAGGTTCCCTTTCCTTCCAGCTTCCATTTGGGTTTGGCCTTTGGAAGGTACCATCAGCCAATCAGAGGGTGAAGTTAGATGTTTATCTAATCTGATGGGCTGGGAGATCAGTGGTCACATTCCTCTACCAACTGCCACAGGCCACGCTGAAGTCCAGAGGCCTCCCTGCCTTCGCCTCTTCGGGTACATGGGCTCACTGTCCCTTGATGGTATATCTAGAGCTGCCCACACCTTGTATATTTTTTCAGCATTAAACTCCCCTCAGCTGCCCTGTTGAACCAGTACCTGATTGATTCCTCATGTGCTCGTCACATTTGTTCCTTTGTTCCCTCCTGCATCACCTATTCCTCATCACACAAACGTCTCTGGAATAGACCTCTCACTCTTTTCGCCTCTAGTCCTTTGCTTTCCAATTTCAGTGAATTCCCCCAGCTCTTGAAGCTGCAGCAGATAGGACAGTAGTTCTTCATTGTCTTTCTGCTCTGTGAACACAGCAGTTCTTAACCTGGGGTGATTTCGCCCTCGGAGGATATTTGGCAATGTCTGGAGACATTTTGTTTTTCATGATTAGAGATGAAGATGATGAGATGCTAGGGATACTGTAAATAAATTTCCTCCCTTGCACAGGACAGCCCCCTACAACAAAAAAATTAGCTGGTCTGAAATATCAGTAGTGCTGAGGTTGAGAATCTCTGAGTTAACGCAACCCCACTTTGGACGTTAGACTTAATCTTTCCTTGGGGGGTTTATTTGTTCCAGGGGAGGTAGTGGGAGAGCTCCTCAGATCTTGGTGCTTCCATGTGAAAGGAGCTTTGCTGGGTCTACCTCTTGGCCTCTCTCCATCCTCTCCCTCTCTCCCCCTAAGGGAGGAGCCTGTGCCTAGGGGAAGCCCACGGTTGGCTTAGCTCCTCCAGACCCTACGCTAGTGTCATGCTCTGCCCCAGCTGGGAAGGACCATGTCCAGCACTGCCTATGATGGGGCGGGATGGAGGTTAAGTTGGCCTGATTCTGGGGTATAGTATTAGGATATTGTTCTTGTCGCTCACCTTAGCATGCACTCTTCTGCTGCCGCAGTAATAAAGCTGATGTTTTCAGTGCCATCTGCCTAACTTCTGTGCCAATCTCTCATTTGGTCTATTCAGAACTGCAGCTTCCCTCTCTGCTTCAGGCCAGTCCAGGCAGTCCCCAGTGGGGTGATGGCCCCACTTAAGAGCACTGGCCCGCTGTTAGGGCCTCAGGATTCTTTCTGTGCTCTTGATAGGGGAAGACTTCACTTAGTTGTGTTTAGGTGAAGAAAGAGAGTGTGAGCTCAGTGTCTGACCAGTGCAGGTGGAGCTGAATACAGGAGCTCGGGCTGTGTTGGGGACCAGCGCCTCTCTTCCCATGGGTAGGCTTCTTCTCTCTTCTGTGCTGACCAGGCTCTCAGGCAGGCTATCCTTTCTGGGTGGCCACCAGCAGCAACCAGACTCTGCATTGCAAGTTCAAATCCTGCTAAAAATAGCAGGTGGCTTTGTCCAGTATCCCTAGGAGTGCTCTAATTCTGTGGCCTTGGACACCTCTCTCTCCTGACCCAATGATTGAAATCTGGGGAATGCACTTTGCTGGTCACATGTTCCTTCCCTAGGTCCTGGTGGTGGAGACCCCCAGGACCAAGAAGGCTGAAGGATGGATCCCCAAGTGAAAATAGGGGCTGGAGCTGGAAGAAGAGAGGAATGGATACCAGGGAGCATGGTCCACTATGGTCCCACAGGTCTGCTTCCTCTCCTGACCTCCTACTAACGACTGTGTCACCTCGAACAAGTTACTGAACCTCTCTGGGTTCCTGTTTCCTTTCACGTAAACTGAGGATAATAGTGCCTATCTCAGAGGGTTGTTATGAGCACTATTTGAAATGATATATATAAAATACTTAGCATAATATCTTGTACATAGTAAATGCTTAAAAATGGTAGACATTATGAATATACCTTCTAGATCCTGCTGGTGGTTCTCTGAGGGTGGGTATCTGGGTGAGGGAGGACCGAGAGCAAGTGTTGTCATCGTCGGGCTGAGAGGCCTTCGAGAACACCCAGAGTAAAAAGGATGGTACGAGTTTAATGTCGTTTAGACAGGAGGTCCTGATGCCATTAAGAGGATATTAAAAGGGAAGTTCTGGATGAAGAACAGAGTTAACACTTTGAAGTTAGGTGTTTGACCAAGATACAAACATGGTGACATGATTCCTAAGGGTATATATAGAAGAGTTGGAAGCTGAATGGGAAAAGCTTTTTAGAGAAAACTTTGGTGAGCCAGGAGTTCCACTCTCTCTCTACTCACCCCTCCCCGCGGAGGAGATGTGCATGGGGTGCCCACCCCTTACCTCAGGCTCAGTGACCCACTGCTTTGCATGCTTAGTTGGGGGATCCAGGGCATCTGAATCCTGGAAGGAAGATCTAAAGGGCTGAGGGAGTCAAGATGGCAGCTCCCAGGGTTTGCTGGGGGAAAGGCATGCTGCTTCACAGAGATCAGGTAAAAGTGCTAGACGAGGAGTGACTGAAGGCCAGTCCAGGAGGGCCTCCTGGAGGGGCAAACACACCTGGTAGAGAGAAGCTGGAGGTAAAGCCAGAGGCCCGGGGCTGTGACAGAGATGCATTTGCCTTGCTGAGGGAGCCAAACGGAACTCAAATTGTCTCCCCCTCACTTGTCCCAGACACTGAGACTGGCACAGACAGAAAAAAAAAAGAGGGGTTCAGTGGAAAGTAATCTCACAGGGTGATCTGATTATAAACTCCTAACTGGGCAGGTCATCAGGGGAGGTCATCATGCCCCAGGCCTATGACTTCTTCTTTAAAAGGCTTACTTTTGCCTTAAGCAAGCCCTGTCCATTGTTTCTGTGCAACTTGGTTAACACACCTTTGAAATGCTTCTTTTCAGACCCCTCTTCCTAAAGCCTACTAGAGAGCACATCATCTTAACCGTCCTCTAGCGCAATGACGTCTTCCTTCCTCCCACCCTCATGTAATCTTCCTCACTGTTCCCTCCCTAATCTCAAATACACAAATGAAACCACAAACTGTTATTCTCAGAAGCATTTATTTATCTCAGTCTATTAAGATCTTGCTTCCAGGTATATCCTCTACTTGGCTCAAATAAATTTTTATAAAAATTCCCTACAAGTTGGAATGTCCTAACGTCAACAAAAGAAACCATGCCTCACTGCCCATATCATGGCTACTTATCCCTTAAATTAGGGTTTCTCTGCTCTTCTGGGACCGTCCTGCCCAAGCAGATAGTTTGATTGTTCGTTACAGAAACTTCCAGAAAGGCCTATCAGCTCTTCAATGGGAAGAAGCCACCATGTCTCCCCTAAGATCTTTACATGCCAAGGCTCAAAATCCGAGAATTGCTGTCTCCACCAGTCCTGGGCTTCTGTACCAGGATTCTTCCCTAGTCTTAACACCCTCCCCTCCGCCCCTGCCCGCAGGCCTGCTTTAAATCACTTTACAATTCTCAATACATTCTGACCTTACGTCTCCTTCTCTGAGACACCGCCCGGCTTTGTGAGCTGGTGACCTGGTAACCGAGGTGGTGACCTGTTTGTGGTGACTTGGAGACCCCAGTGAGCAATGAGCTCAGCTTTCTCTTATTGACAGGTTGTGTTGGTACTGTTTGGGGAGCCAGCCTTTGACCCTAAGGTGGGAGATTCCCCTTCAGGAGAAGGGACTGAGTCCTACCCGTGGAGGACCCTTGTAAGTGCTAGTGAGAGGGTCAAAGGAGGAGTCTTAAAATGCATCCCAGGACCAGAAGGCACAGTGACTGGGTCAGCATGACAGCGCTATCCTTCCTGCTCCCTTTCCTTTATCTGTGCTCTTAAGCTGCACCCCTGATGGGTCCAACACCTCTGCCAGCAGAAAGGGAGAGGAGGGAAGGGCGTCACCCGGTGGCTTCTCTGGAAGCAGAGTTTGGCCCGAGGACATTACTTCCAGAAATTTATCAGCGTAGGAATCTGAATGAAGGAAAGGAGAGGGAGCAAGAGTGGGTGGAGGGGCCAAATGAAGTGTGTCTCTCAGCGGGCCGATGGCCAGTCCTTCAACGCCCTCCTCTATGGGTCACTGGATGTGGGAACGTGCTCCAGTGAGGCAAGCCCTGAGGAGGTGACAGCGCTCCCACAGCTGAGCAGCCAGTCCCTGCCCGAACCCAGCAGAAGTCCATGGCCCTGCCTCTCTCTGGACGCAGGTTTCTCCCTGGCACAGACCCCATCTTGGAGAGAAATCTCCTTGAAAGGAAGATTGATGTTTATGCTATTTTGTGATGTAGAGCTTTTAATGACTAAGGTGACACTGTTTTTTTGCGACGTCAAAGGACTAGAGAAAGGATAACGAGAGCTGCCGAAGGGACTTCCTGGGTTTCTGGCCAAGACGGGAAGAAGTTGGCCAGTGAGACTGAGAGGTGGTGGGAGACTACAATAAAACTGCTTTAGAATTACTGTCCCTTAGGAGTCTTGTTTGTCCAGTTCAATAGGGACAGTTAAATGTATCTTTGTGGCAAGTGGGAGGCTGTTGGGTGGGAACCCACCAGTGTCCTGAGGGATGACACCCCAGAGCCAGCCCAACCGGTCCCTCCTTACATGACAACACAACTGCCATTTAAGATTGTCAGTGAGAACCTATTTTGACCAACTTCCTGGAGTAGGGAGGCGTGGACATGGGGTAGGAAGGACAATATACTTCTACTTTCTGGAAGAACATGGAGGGGAAAATCACTTAAGTCTAAATATTTCTTTTAAAAATCTATTTATTTTAAAAATTATTTCTTTTAAAAAATATTTCTTTTAAAAATTCATAGTAGGTAGAGCACAGGAGATTTTTTAGGGCAGTGAAACTATTCTGATGATACTATAATGGTAGATCCAGGTCATGATACATTTGTCCAAACCCATAGAATGTATAACACAAAAAGCGAACCCTAACGTAAGCTATGGATTTTAGTTAATAATGCATCAATATTGGCTCAGTTGTAATAAATATACCATGCCAACCCAAGATATTAATAATAGAGAAACTGTGGGTGTGGGGCGTGACAGGAGCATGTGAGAACTCCATGTACTTTTCATTTAATGTTTCTGTAAATCTAACACTGCTCTAAAAAAACAAAATCCATTAATTAATTAGAGCAAAATAAAACAATCTATTAATACGAGGTCATATTTCTAGTCTCTTCCAATTAAGAGTCATAGCGCATGAGTACATCTGTATTTTCTGCAAAAAAAACCATTCAACACAGAGAAAAAATGAAGCCCCAATTTTATCTCTGTTAAAATCAGTTATGTATACACGAGCCTTAACTGACACACACCGCCCCCCTCCAACTTACATGCTAAGAATCTTTCAAAGTTTGCACAAGTGCTCATTTTCACAGTTTAATAATTCAATTATTTATCTTAAAAAATACCAGAGCCTTGGACAAATAAGCCGTATCAAGAGCTCTGAGGAATGAATTCACCTACATATCTCCATCTCAGTATCCTTCTCCAAGAGAACATTCTTTGCCAAATAAGTCCTGATTCCAACTTGGAAACGGAGAAGTTTATAAATACACATAGGCAGATGCACAAATGCTTCCTGGTATTGTACATTTCACCGATTAGTAAGTCCGGGGTGCTTGCCACAGCTCCCAGATCTCTCCCTGAGTTGCTTCACCCCACTCCTTTCTCCATGTGTTCCAGTCCCAATTCTAGAGCCCGCTCCTCCAGGCAGGCAGCAGGGGTGCTGCTGCAAGGGGAGGCAGCCCCCTGTTCTTTGTCAGCGTGCCTGTGCCTCTCACAGCCTGGATTGGCACCTTGTTCTGTGTCCTCCTGGGGGACAGTATCCTGTTTCCAGCTGTCACACCCAAACCCCACCAGCCTTTATTGCATGTACCGTTTTATTCTAACACCCACTCTCTCAGTGTTTCCCCAACTCTGTCCATAGCTGCCCAGCTTGCACTGTGCCATTTATTTGGGGCCCACACAGATCTGCTGCTACTAAAATAGCCCTCTTCCAGCTCTGCAAAAGGGCAGAGGAGGTATTTGACTCATGAGAGGTCTGAGTAGCCATATCTCTGCATCCCCAATAAACTCTTCCTTTTTAGAATCAAAACCCCTGATGTCAGGCCCCTCCCCCAGGTACTAGACATCGAGGTCTCAGTCCTGCCTCACATGTGCCCACCCCCAGCCCATAGACACCTTCCCTCCGCCACGGTCCAGGAGACCACAGGGCATAGGTTCCCCTCATGGGTTCTAGAGCCAGGCAACCTGGGGCCGGGTCCTGGATCCCCCCAGGTATAACTGAGTGACCTTGGGCAGATCACAGCACCTCTCTGAGCCTCAGGTTCTGATCTGTAAGGTGGGAATAAGAGCTGCACGTAAAGTTAAGGAAAACATTTGCTCAGCGCAAGGCCTGGCTCTTGCACAATACCTGGGGTTTATAATAACACCATTATAGTGTGACTTGTCCCCAGAAGACAGTAAAAGACTCCCTTCCCAATGTCACCTTGCTGGGCTGAGGGCAGGGCAGGCCGGAGCTACACCTTTATTGACATTACCACCCCATTAGCTTAAACACTGTACTCTGCCCTTGAACTTGTGTGGTTTACAGGTGTCTTCCTGAACACAAAAGCTACTTTTTCTCACAATCAAGGTGGGACAACCAGTCAATAAGCCAAGGATGCTTGTGGACGGGCTTCACCTGGAACAACTGCTGTGTTGTACCCCTGTTTTGCCCATATTCTCACGACAGGGGTGTGGAGAGGTATGGTAGGACCAGAGCTGTCTTATCCTGTCCTCTGTGGAAACTGACACTGGGCTGAGACCCTCAAGAATGCAGCTACATGCTTCAGTTGGTAATACCCTCTCCTTGCCCCACTGGTGGGTTTTGAATGAGAGAGCAGGTGATTGCAGCCTCTTTTGAGACTTAACGAAGACCACCTGGGCACATCCCACCTTGGGCTCTTCACAGATACTGCTCCCTCTGTCTGAAACCTCTCCCTGACATTTATGCATGTGCACACACACACACGAAGCCTGGACTTAATAAAACTACTACTCCATCCTTCAATTCTTACCTTAAAAACCAGTGTCTGGCAAACGGTAGGCTCTGACCTGCTCTCCCTTGACATGTCCTAGGGTGTTACTATTTTCCTGGCTCATTAGGAAGATGGTGAGCACTGTCAGGGAAATGCTAGCCTGAGAATCCCATGCCCATGCTGCTGCTGTACCTGGTCTTGCACACCTATGTAACTCCCTCAGTTTAATCAAGGTCATTAACTTTCTGTTCCTTCTAATCTGAATTCCTCACACTTGGGCCCTTGTCAGGCACCCGCTCTTCTTATAAAACCTCTGGAATTTTCTGTGCATCAGGCCACAGAGAAATCCCCAAAGAAAGACAGACTTATTTGACTACATCAAAATGTGAAACTTGTGAAGTTTAAAGAAACAATAGACAAAGTTAAAGGCAAACTACAATCCAGGGAAAATATTTGCCATTAATAGAGGAGATAAAAGATAGTATGTTCAACAAATATTTATTGAGGGCCTACCATTCCTGGGGCACTGGGGAACAGAACTAAAGGTAGGAATAGCAGTTTATTCAGTAGTGTCGTTGTGCTTACAGTCACATAAATGTGTGTGGCAAATGTGTCTGGGTGGAGTCCATCAGAGGGGGCCATATCTGTGCAGAACCCCAGATGAGATGAAGTTTGGCACCCAGGAAGGGCTAAAAGAAGGATGATGTGGCTGGATCACAAAGAGCGAGGTGGAGAGGGGACATTGGCAGGCGCCAGACCCCCTGAGCCTCTACACCTTTTTTTTTGTTCTATTTTTTATACTTTATGCTAAGACTCATGGGAAACCATGGGTGGATTTTAAGCAGGGGCTATGGGGCTGAATTTTTCTTTTTCCGAGCTTACACTGGCTGGTAAATGGGCAAGTGGTTGAGAGGAGGGTAAGGATAGAGAGAGATGAGGACTAATAGGACAAATGGCTATTGTATGAGGTCAGGAGAGAGACAGTGATGGTTTAGAGTAGGAGGTGACACAGTCTTCAGATGACCACATTCAGTCAACAGCTTGACTGTGATGTCGTGAGAGACTGGGAGCCACAGTCACCAGTCTAATCTGCTCCCCGATTCTGACCCGCAGAACAGTGTCAGATAAGAAATATTTGGTTTTTTTTTAAACTGCTGACTTTTGGGGTAATTTGTAATGCAGCAATACATAGATAATACATCCGTGACTATTGTTTTACTCAATGTTTGCGTTTAGCAAATATTCATTGAACAACTACTGTTTCAAAAGAGAAATCATCCATAAGAATCATAAGCAAAGTTTACAAGATAATGTGGAGAATAAACCTGGTTTTTGTAAAAATGTGTGTGTGTGCACATAGAAAACATTTAGGAAGATATTTAGACACCACAATGTTGGTTGCTTTCTGCTTTAAATATTCCTATATTGTCTCAATTTCTTTGCAGTGATTCTAGGCAGGAAAAAACAATTTTGTGATTTTCACTTGGGGATATACTGTAAAAGCATCTTAATGAGCCCTTCTAGGAAAGTTGGAAGGCAGTATGTTCAAAATCAGTGCTTCACAAGCTTTGATACACATACCAACTACCCAGGGTCTGTTAAAATGCTGGGCCTGATTCAGCAGGTTTCCGGTGGAGCCTGAGGTCTCGCATTTTTCTAACAAGCTCCCAGGTGACACAGAGACTGCTGGTCCAAGGGCTACACTCTGAGTAGCCAGGCTCTAAAGCAACCCTGGATTTAGAGCTCAGGGCTCAGGGTTCAAATTCTGACTCTGTCCCTTGGGAAAAATACACGACTGCCTTGATCTTGGTTTCCTTTTTTGTAGGAGGTGAGACTAGATCTGTCACGGTCAGAACTTCCTCTTTTGACCTTGAGCTTTCTCAGTGTGCTGAAATGGGCCTGGAAACTAGCTTTGCAAGCCACACCACCTGTCACATCAGGGGAGGTGCACCGCTGGCCTCTCAGCGGGTAGGCCCACTGTCTCCTAAACAGCGGGAAGGGGTCCGAGTTCCCCCACAGCATGGGTCTCTGTCCTTTCATGTTCCTGTACTCCCTCTTTCCTCCAGGCGATGGCAGCAGAGGACAAGAAGTCTCAGAGGGTGGCCTCCTGCCAACTGAGGGTGACAAGTGGGCATTTGTAAATGTTTTTTTCACATCCTTTCAAATGATTACAAGACAAACTGCACCAGTGCAAATTCACGTTTTTTTGTTTAGGATTTAGGCTTCAGCTTTCCCCCGCCCCTCAAGATTTGAAGATTATACTAAGTGGGAGAATTCAGGATTAAAACTAGAACAGAAGCCATGCAGAGATCTTATTGGCACCTGACTTGAACCTCAAGTCCTAAAGTTAATCTTGAGTTTCAAGGCAAGTGAGGTCAAAGGAGAGGATCATGGGCATTCAGAACCAGGAAAGGAGGGGGCGATCTCATGCTAAAGGGGCCTGAGCTCCAGGCTCCTTGTGGACTGAAGGTTTATTTTTACATTCTAGTCTCACCATCCTGGAGGTTCGTATCTCCATTTTACATATGTGGAAAAAGATTCAGTGAGGCCAGCATGGTAATCACCGTCCCTCAGCATAAGTGGCAGAGCTGGGTAGGACCTTTTCCCTACATTCTTCTGCCTCCCTTGGGTGACGCGATTTTCATTTTTCTGGCCCAGCTGCCATACTCCTCTTTGCAGAGAGGTTTGTTTTATATTTTCTTTGTGATTAAACTCGTCAGAGTGTATTAAAATGACCTGGGACCACAACGAGCAATGGTTTTCAGGACAGTTGTTCAGGCCCCAGACTCTGTGTCACAGATTGGCATTGTGCTAAACCACATCAAGGGTTGAGGAAAACAGGAGACTTTGAAGCCATGGAGACTGAGAGAAAGTGGTTCTGTCCTGTTGTGTTCCAATGATTTTTCCACTCCAGCCACGCTGGCCTCCTCAGCATTCTTCCAACGCACCAGACATGCTGCTTCCTTTGGGCTTTACACCTGCTCTTCCCTCTGCCTAGAACACATTTCCTTGACATCATCAAAGCTCATTTAATTGCCTCCTTCAAGTCTTTGCTCAAACGACTCCTTAAGGGGACTACTCTGACCCCCTTATTTACAATTGAATCAAATCTGCTCCACAGCCCTGATCCCCCTTACTGTGCCTTATTTTTTTCATAGCACTCATCATCTTCTAGCATACTATATAATTTATTTATGTGTTATGCTTATTGGTTTATATGCTTACTATGTTATTATTACATTGAATAATAATAGTTCAATAGAAAATTGAATTATTATTATTATTATTATTATTATTATTATTGCATTTATTGTCTTTCCTCCATGAAGGCAGGGCTTTCTTTTTTTTCACTGTTGGATCCACAGAGCTTAAAATAGTGACTGCCACGATGTAGGAACTCAAAAATGAATGAACAAATACATGGGTTATCCTGATGGTTACATGTCAAACACATACTGGACCTATGAGGAAAATATTATCCAATGGACAAGTGACTTACATGTGAAATATGTAGACATGCAGCTGACATGTGGGGGACATATGACCCACCATGGCACACACTGAACCAAAATGTGACAGAGCTTCGAAGGGGATGTGTAATGCATGTATAGACACATGTAAACCAAGTGAGGGGACGTAACGGACATGAGATGGAAATGTGAAAGCACAGGCTGAGCGCACTGAGCGACACATGAAGATAAGGCAGTACAGGTGGCAAACACATGGAAAAGGAGGCTTGTCACAAGCTCATAGGAATGCCACTGCCTGGATCTCCTAGGTCTTCTTCATTATAATGCAGAGATCTCTTTACATAAACAGAAGCCCCTCCCAATCAAACAGCTTCTGCTTTTCCTAAAAGCAAAAGGGCAGAATTTTTTCTCAGAAATATCCTCATGCCTGGACCCTCTCTTCACAGTTCAGAGACACTTAATTTTTATTATTATTTCCCCCACCTAGGTCTGTTTGGCAATCTCATGAAGTCTATGGAGCCCGTCTTAGAATAATGTATAACTACATCTTAAATGTATAAAATAAAAGACATCAGAACAAAGGAAACAAACTTTTAAAATGTAATAATCAAAATATTTGGGAAAATTGTGATAAAATAATGCACGTATTTCTTTACAAAAATACTAAATGAGGTCTAGCATTAAGTCTATTAACTAACTGAATTTTAAAGTAGTTCTGAGTATAAATGGTATTTCAAGATACTTGCAATGACTGTAAGGTGATAAACAATACCTGTGGTTTCTAAGTGACTAATCCACAGGTACTGCTATATTAACATTGCCATGGCTTGTTGCATACCTTCTTAATAAAGGAAATGTCAAACTTCAGTTAGAGGATTGTGAAAACCAAAATGTAATGTCTTTCCCATTTCAGTTCACAGACTCCCTGAATTCTGTCCAGAAAGCTATGGGAGGTCCATGGACCTCATAGTTTGAACTCTGCCAGCCACACTACAGAACTGCAGGAAGCTTATGAAAACAGTCTGTCCTGGTTACAGAAATTCATCTTTAAGACTCTTTTCCATCCAGGAGGTAAATCTTAGTAAAGAGAAACAGTGGACTGGCAAGGATCAATTTTGGTTGCATCCAGAAGGAGGAAGAAATAGGTCTTCATTACCAGTTAGACATTTTGCCACCTGCTTATAGGCTATCTGGACACTGCTCATTTCAGGAGGCCAGAGCTAGTCTGTGGCGTCCTACCCTTTGTGGTCAGGATTAGAAAAGGCCTCCAAGTAGAGACAGAGCTGGAGTCCTCCACAAGCTTTGCTGGTCTATTCCAGAGGGCCTGGTGGAACTGGCACCAAATAGGAGCTAATGAGGAAGGAAGCTCCCCCCAAAAAAGGTGTTCTGCCACACAGATTGTGTCTGGGGGCCCTGAGGAACCTGGCTGGGACAGATAATTGTCATTGATGAGTTCTGAGGGACTGCTAAGCACTCTTGAAATAAAGCTCATCTAATGATCACAGCTTATTCTTAGGATTCTAAAGGCTCTCTCAACTCAGACTCTGAGAAGCAATCCTGGGGAGTCCTGACATCTCCCAGGTAAAGGAGAGTCAAGGAATGGGTCCATTTCAGGTATGAGTGGTAGATATATAGAAACTAGATTTGATGTCAGTTTATCCTGGATTTTCTAGGATAGTTCTGATCTTGAAGATTCTGTGCCATTATCAGAATATATGTACCAATTTTGAGTCTGGGTCATAGAGTAAGCATGCACATGGATCAGGTTAATATTTTAGAGATGGGGACATTTTTTGCTATATTAAAACTTTTGCTAGAGTTTTTGAATTGCATTTGTTGGTCCAGAATCAGGCAGAATTAGAGAGATGGTTACTATTCAGATTAGGAAAGGTACCCTGAGGAACAAGTCTGTTCATGGAAGGCAAGACCTCAGAAGAATGGAAAGTCTTAGATAAAAAGAGTTAACATGCTCTTCAGAGTAAGCTGCAGGCTGGAGTTTGGGGATCCTTTGGGTGCACAAGAAGTAGAAGAGAAACCTAGCTGTAGGCAAGCCCAGGGAAACACCAGGTGAGGTGGGTATACCTGAGGTGGGAGGGCTGCAGTCTTGAGGTCAGAGATGATTGCCACACATCATGCACATGTTTAAGATGTAACCTTCAGGACAGGTTCTGCAGAGCATGGAGTTCGGGGCTACTCAGAAGTTGCCCTCTGCCCCAAGAACCTACCAAAGTAGTTTGACTGTGGGAGGCTCTGAGGGTACCAGAGGAGAATGAGTTGGGAGATGATATGATTGTGGCTTCTTGGGTCCCCCCTGGGTGATGGACAAGGGATTCAGCCTATCCTGGGTAAAGATCTTCCATGTCCCAGGGCTCACCAAGCCACTTGTCCCCAGCTACATCTTCCTGAAATCCCATCATAATTACCTCACAGGGTTGTAAACCTGCTTTTAGTGAAGCAGTTACTGGGATCTAACTAACGCTATAGTTCTGGAGAAGAGTCTTACTTGACATTTCCAGTCCAGGCTGTTGAGTCACCTATTTAGAAGTGACCACTCTGTTATCCTCATATGTCACATTGCCAAGGAGGAACTAAAACTGCAGACCTGCCAGGGTTCATCACCCCTCTCTGTTGCTCCCAACCTTCAAGGAAAGTAAACACACACACACACACACACACACACACACACACACACACTTTGTCAGCAGCGCCTGAGAGGTGGGAAGGTAGGAAGCCAGGAGGAGGGCTGTGTCTAGGGTGGAGTGAGAGATCACAAGGAAACTGTCAGCTGTGGGACCCTTAGCTGCACAACTATGCAGAAAGGACATCTGGACCCTCCCTTCAAAGTATTGTATTTTATATTAAATATAATGGCGACCTCAGTAGGCTTGGGAACCCACAGGCAGCTGACACTTGAGTGGGTCTCTGATTTCTCTTTAACTTTGGTTAGGAGGATATTTATTGGCTTAGTTTAACCTGAATCCTACATGAGAGTTTTGCACAAAGGTGAAGAAGATCTCCTTTGATCCTGTCTTCTTTGTGTGAGAGCTCAGCCACAAATAGTGTGGTGTCCCTTTAGTTTTCACCTCTAAAAGTCTGACTTTGTTCTTCCCACTCTCAATTTCCTGTGCCAACTTCGCATGTCCCAGGTCTCCAGTTTTGTTTCAAAGGTCTTCTATTTTTATCCTTCCCTTTTGTTTTGTAGACAGGAGGAGGTATGGATGCATTTCCCTCCAACTGAAGACTTTGGAAGTCTCCGATGGGCTTTATCAATGTAACATGCCACTGTGATAACAGCCCCTGTGCAGGAACACTTGGGAGCTACAATAGGGAAGCTTGAGATTTAATTCTAACCTAGCCACTTCACTATCCTTGCAGCCTTAGGGAAGACATAGTCTTTCACAGAAGCTGGTTCTGCATTTGTAAAGTGAGGGAATTGGTCTAGTAGGCTATTCTTAGCTCTTTTGATTGCAAATGACAACAAACCAGCTCACACCAGCTTGAGAAAAATGGGTGATGTATTAGCTTTTAGTTGCCAAAAATGGACGAAGTAGCCAGGCTATGAGAAGACAGCTGGGCCTCAGGACAAAATGGAGTCAGGCATTTGATGGTCATCAGTACTTTCTCTCTGTCTCCTGCCTCCACTGTCCTCTGCATATTAGTGTCTTTATTTCTCACTCATCCAGATGTCTTCACTTAGTAGCTAGCATGGGCCCCGGTGGCTCCAGGCTCTCCATTTAACAGCCTTGCTACCTGAGCAATCTAGAGCTTAAACAGTCTCACTGAGTTCCAAATCCAAAATTATCATGGAAGGGCTCTGATTGGCCCACATTGGGTCAGTGCCCACCTCTGAACCAGAGCTCTGGCCAGAGAGGCAGAAGCACTTTGCGAAAAATGACTGCTTCCCAGTCCTACAGCCATTATGTGAATGGGAAGTCAGTGGGACAGGTAGAGACAGTTCAAAGAAAATCCAGGAGGCTGGACATATGGAAAAATGTGCAGTACAACAAATTTGGAATTTAATTGTTGGTGATTCTACTATTGCTGTGTCAAGTTGTGAAACTGTCTTCTTGAGCCTCTGATCAAAGTTCTTAACATTCTTTGTTCTGAGAAAATGTTGGCAGGAAACTAAAGCAAGTTTTTAAATAAATTATTGGTCAAATCTCAGCTAACACAACTGAATCTTCTCAAATGAATATAATTAAAATATAACCATGATGACAGACTTCTAGGAAGATGATAGAATAAGTACCATGAATCTCTCTCCCTATTTAGATAACAATTTCACTGGCAGAAGCTGTCTGATGTAACTGTTCCAGAACTCTGAAGTCTATTAAACACTCACAACTTCCAGGGGAAGGCTTGGACAGTAATTGCAGTTAATTTTAGTCAGTTTCGCCTCTTAGCACAGTAATAGCTACCCAGGTGGCAAGCAGTTGTGCAGGGGTTCTTGGGCTGGCTTGCACACAGCTTGCTGAAACCAGAGTGGGAAAAAAGGACCCTGTCCTCCAAATACCAGAGATCTCTGCTCTGATTGCTGATTCCTGCTTCTGATCTTACAGATGAAGACAAAGAAGAAGGAAGCCATTGTTGTTGTTCTCGCTTCCTTCCCCCTTCCTCACTGAAATGACTTTCAGGGGGTTTGAAAGGCCAGTACCCTTTCCCCTCTTATCATTTTCCTTTTTTTCCTTTGAGAGCAAAAAATTAAAGATTAGGACATCCCAAAGCAACTGCATATACAGGGAAAATTAGTAAGTGAGTACACATGCCTGGAGAAAGACACAGACTCATATAAGACCTGAGAAGACCTTAAGTTTATACTTCAGTCTGATCCTTGGCACAGAGACAGCCTACACTAATCAAAAAACCAAAATAATAACAAAAAACAGAAAGCCTTGTGGAGGGGGTGATTTGATTTCCAGAGTTACCACATTATTAGATTCAGATGTTCAGTTTTCAACAACAACAAAAATCACAAGGCATACAAAGAAGCAGAAGGGTATGGCCCATTCAAAGAGAAAAAAATTAACAGAAACTTTTTGTGAAAAAGACCTGATAGCAGATCTACTAGACAAAGACTTTAAAACAACTGTCTTAAAGATGCTCAGAGAACTAAAGAAATTTGTGGAGAAAGTAAAGAAAATGAGGAATAAACACAATGGAAATATCAATTAAGAGACAGTAAAACTAAAAGAAACCAAAAAAATTCTGGAGCTGAAAACTATAATAATTGAAATGAAATTTCACTAAAGAGATTCACTGACAGATTTGAGCTGCAGAAGAAATAATCAATGACCTTGAAAATAAAACAATGGAAATTATCCAGTCTGAAGAACTAAAAGAAAAAAGATTGAACAAAAATGAACGGAGTTTAAGGGACCTATGGGACACCATCAAGTGGACTAACATATGCACTGTGGGAGTCCCACAAGGTAAACAGAGAGCAAGAGGCAGAGAGAATATTTGAAGAAATACTGACTGAAAATCCCCCAAATTTGATTAAATATACATGACTATAAATATCAGAGAAACTCAATAAGCAAGTAAGATGTCAAAAAAACCTACACCAAGATACATCATAATCAAACTTTTGAGCAACAATGACAAAGAGAAAATTTTTAAAGCAGCAAGAAAGAAGTGACTTGATACAGGGAGATCCTCGATAAGATTAAGCAGTTCTCATCAGAAATTTTAGAGACCAGAAGGTAGTGGGCTGATATATTCAAAGTACTAAAAGAAAAAAAAAAAAGATCTCTTCACCAAGAATCCCATATCTGGCAAAACTGTTATTTGAAAGTGAGGGAGAAATTAAGACATTCTCAGATGAATCAAAGCTGAGAGAATGTATTACCACTAGACTTGCCCTGCAAGAAATGCTCAAGTGAATCCTGAAGGGTGAAATGAGAGGACACTAGACAAAGCCATGTAAAAAATAATGATCTTAATAAAGTCAAATACATGGGCAATTATAAAAGCTAGTATTGTTATAACAACAGTTTTTACTATACTTTTGTTTTCTACATAATTTAAGAAGCTAGTACACTTAAAATAATAATTGGCTTATGTTTTGGGCACACAGTGTATAAAGATGTAACTTTGTGACATCAACAACCGAAAGAGGAAAGAACAAAGCTGTAAAAGAGTTGAGTTTTTGTATGTTATTAAGGTTAAGCTGGTATAAATTCAAATTAGGGTATTATAACTTTAGGATGTTAAATCTAATCTCTATGGTCACTACAAAAAAAAAAAATAGCTACAGAGAGTATACAAAAGGAAATGAGGACTGAATTTAAACATTTTCCTGAAAAAAAAAAAAAAACTACAAACAAAAGAAAATAGTAATGCAGGAAATGAGGGACAAAAATTCTATAAGGCATATAGACAATGAATGACAAAACAACAGAAGCAAGTCCTTTCTTATCAGTAATTATTTTGAATGTTAATGGATTAAATCCTCCAATCAAAAGATAAAGATCAGCAAAAAGGTTAAGAACAAATGATATAACTATGTGCTATCTACAGGAGACCTGCTTTAGATTCAAGACACAAATAGATTGAAAGTGAAAGGATGAAAAAGATATTCTATGCAAACAGTAAACAAAAAGGAGCTGAAGTGGTTATACTATCAGAAAAAAATAGACTTTAAATCAAAATAGTTTACAAGAGACAAAGAAGGACATTATATATTAATAAAAAGTTCACTACAGCAAAAGGATATAACCAATTATAAACATTTATGCACCTAATACATGAAGCAAAAACTGAAGGAATTGAAGGGAGAAATAGTTCTATAATAGAAGCTTCAATAATAATAACAATAATGATGATGATGATGATGATGATGATGATAATAATAAATATTCAGCAGGTAAAAATAAATAATTCGATAATAAAAGGAGATTTCAATACCACAAACTCGATAATGAATAAAACAACCAGACAGAAGATAAATGAGAAAACAGGACTTAAACAACACAATAAGCCAAATAGATTTAACAGAAATGTACAGAACATTCTTCCCAACGATAACAACAACAACAACAACAACAACAACAACAACAACAACATACACATTCTTCTCAAGTGCTCATGGTAAATTGTCCAGGATAGGCCTTGTGTTAGGTCACAAATTAAGTCTCAATAGATTTTAAAAAATAGATATCATACAAAATATCTTCTCAAACCACAATGATATAAAATCAGAAATCGATAAGAGAAGTAAATTGGATAATTCACAGATTTGTGGAAAACAAACAGACTCTTAAAAACTAATGGATCGAAGAAGAAATCACAAGAGAAATTAATCTTAGAGACGAATGAAAATGAAAGCAATATATCAAAACTTACAGCATGCAGCAAAAGCAGTACTAAGGGGAAAATTTATAGCTACAAATGCATTAAAAAGGAAGAAAGATTTCAAATCAACAACCTAACATTATAACTTAAGGAACTGGAAAAAGAAGAATAAATTTAACTCAAAGCTAGCAGAAGGAAGGAAATAATAAAGATTAGAGCAGAGATAAATGAAATAGAGAACAGAAAAACAACTGAAAAAATCAATAAAATTAAAAGTTGATTCTTTGAAAAATTAAACAAAATTGACAAATATCTAGCCAGATGGACTAAGAAAAAAGAGAGAAAACTCAAATTACTAAAATTGGAAATACAAGTGGGAATATTATTACCGATTCTATAAGAATAAAATAATTATAAGAGAGTACTGTTACCAATTGTTTGCCAACAAATTTGATAACCTAGATGAAATAGACAAATTTCCAGAAGCACAAAATCTACCAAGACTAAATTATGAAGAAATAGAAAAATTTGAATAGACTTATGACTACTAAGGAAATTGAATCAGTAATGAAAAATCTACTGACAAAGAAAAGCCCTGGGCTCAATAGTTTCACTGGTGAATTCTACTAAATATTTAAACAAGAACTAATGCCAATCCTCAAAGATTTTTAAAAAACTGAAGAAGAGGGAACACTTGCTAAGTCATTCTTTGAAGCCAGTATTACTCTGATACCAAAGCAGATAGGCACTGCAAGAAAACTACAAACCAATATCTCTTATGAACACTGATGCAAAAATCCTCAAAAAAATACTAGCCAACTAAAATTGAGCAGCATATCAGAAGGATTATACACCAGGACCAAGTGGGATTTATTCCTGGGAAGCAAGAATGCTTCAACATACAGACACTAATCAATGTAATACATCACATTAAAAGAATAAAGAGGAAGAAAATCACACATGATCATCTATGTTGATACAGAAAAAAGAATTTGACAAAATTCAACATCCTTTCATCATAAAAACACTCAACAAACTAGGAATAGAAGGAAACTACCTCAATATAATAAAAGCTATATTTTAAAAACCCACAGGAAACTTCATATTCAATGGGGAAAGACTGAAAGCTTTTCCTCTAAGATCAGAACAAGGCAAAGATGCCTTTTTTTTTGCCACTTCTATCCAATGTAGTACTGTAATTTCTAGCCAGAGCAGTTAGACAAGAAAAAGAAATAAAAGGCACACAAACAGGAAAAAAAGAAGTATAATTATCTGTTTTGCAGATGTAGAAAACCCTAAAGATTCCACAAAAAACTGTTAGAACTAATAAATGAATTCAGTAACATTACAGGACACAAAATCAACACACTAAAATTCATTGTATTCCTATACACTAACAATGAACAGTCTGAACAGGAAATTATGAAAACAATTCCATTAACAATAGCATCAAAAATAATGGGAATTAACCAAGGAGGTGAAAGATTTGTACAATGAAAACTATAATATGTTACTGAGAAAAATTAAAGAAGACATAAATAAATGGAAATACATCCCATGTTAATGTTTATGAACTGGAAGACTCAATATTAAGATGTTAATACTATCCAAAGTGATTTACAGGTTCAATACAATCTCTATCAAAACACCAATCATGTTTTTTGTGCAAATAGAAATTTTTATCTTAAAATTCATATGGCATCTCAAGGGACTCCAAATAGCCAAAACAATCTTGAGAAAGATCAAAAGTGGAGGACTCACAATTCTTTATTTGAAAACTTATTACAAAACTATAGTAATCAAAATAGTTTGATATTGGCATAAAGGCAGACATACAGACCAATGGAATAGAAGAGAGAGCCCAGAAATAAACTCTTGCAAATATGGTCAAATGATTTTTGACAAGGGAGCCAAGGCCATTCAATGGGTAGAAAGGACAGTCTTTCAACAGATGATGTTAGGAAAACTGATGCCCACGTGCAAAAGAATTAATTTGGACCGTTACTTAACCTTACTTGACATAATAATACAATAACTAAAACATGAAATCGACCCAAGTGTACAGATGAATGGATAAGTAATATGTGATCTACACATACAATGGACTATTATTCAGCCTTAAAAAAGAAGGAAATTCTGACACATGCTACAACATAGACAAATTTTGAGGACATTATGCTAAGTGATATAAACCAGACCCAAAAGATAAACACTGTTTCCACTTATATGAAGTACTTAGAGTGGTGAAAATCACAGAGACGAAAAGTAGCATGGTGGGTTCCAGGAGCTGGGGGGAAGGGAGAGAGAATGGAGAGTTGTTATTTTTAATGGGTACGGTTTCACAAGATGGAAAGAACGGATGGTGGTGATGGTTGCACAACATCACTAATGTATTTGATACTGCTGAATTGTATACTTAAAAATGGTTAAGAAGGTAAATTTTATGTCAAGCGTATTTTACCACAATAAAAAAAAATTTTTTAAAATTCAGAAAACAAAACAACAATAAAAACAACCAATTGCATAAGCAAGCCAGGTAGGCAATAAGCAGTAGAAAAAGAAGAGTTATCTATATGTTTTAGTTCAGAAGTTGACAAACTATGGCTCCTGAGCCAAATTCAGCCCATTCCCTGTTTTTGTAAATAATGTTTACATTTTGCCAAAAATATAAAAATATATAATCCTGCACCGAGGAAGTACATCTAAGAAACTCTCATCTCAAAGCCAAAATTCTCTTCCTCTTGTCTCTGTGTTTCTATAGTGGCAGAAGCCACACACTTGGCTACAAGAAAGTCATGGTCAGGAGTGAAGGAGGGAGAAGATCCATTCAACTTTGCCTTCACCACCATGGCAGAACGTGTGTAGATTACAGCCCTCTACATCCAAATTACTGCAGTTGAAATAAACTGCAAACTATAAAAAGTAATAAACCATGCTTTGTTTAGGGCCTTGGGCACATAAACTGAATCTAAATTTGATTTAATGAATTTTAATCATAAAAAAATCCTCTTGAACCTGGAGACAGGATCCTGAATTTTTAAAACCTTTTTGTTTTGAAGTCATTGCAGACTGACAAGAAGTTGCAAAGATCGTACAAAGAGCTTCCAACTTCCCTTTGTGCAGCTTCTCCCAATGGTTGCATCTTATATTACATAATGCCCAATAGTTACATTACATAAGATGCAACTATTGGGAGAAACAGTATCAAAATCAGAAAACTGATTTTAGTACAATGTAGGTGTATAGTTTTATGTCATTTTATGTGTAACCACCACTGCAATCAAGATACAGAACTGCTCTATCACCACAAACATCTCCCTCCTGCTGCCCTTTTAGTCATACCCACTCCTTCCCCACATCATTCCTAACCCCTTGGCACTCACTAATTTGTTCTCCATCTCTATGATCTTGAGGAGATTGAGTTTTAAATCCAACTTCCAACCTCGCCAGCTGTGTGACTAATCACTTCTTTTTTTCTGGACAAACTGGGGCAATATCAGCATTTTTCTCAAATTTCCACAGGATGAAAGGATCTCAAAATTCCAGAGGGATTATGAGAATGATGATGATGGGGTTTATGGTGAAATAAACTAGGGAAATGCTGCTGTAAATAATGATAAGGTGGATTCTTTACTGTGAATTCTCAGTCTTTTGATATGCTAAGGTGAATTGTGAATCTACCAGTGTGAGATGTATACACAACATTTTCCTAATTTATTTGAAACTAGAATGTCACTCTCCCTCTTTCAAAAATATCTTCTAGAACTTGTCGTTTAGGAATTATACTTTGAGGTAGGCTGTTCAGAGGATCTCGAGGTGCCTTCCAGACGAGAATGTCTAGGGTATATCCTCTGTAGTGGGTTGACTTGTGTCTCCCGAAAGATATGTCCACCTGGAACCTCAGAATATAAACTTCTTTGGAATAAGGGCCTGTGCAGATATAATTAAGGTAAGGATCTTGAGGTGAGATCATCCAGGATTAGGGTGAGCCCTAAATCCAATGAAGAGTGTCCTTAGGACACACACAGACCCAGAGAAAAGGGCCATGTGAAGATGGAGGCAGAGATTGGAGGGCAGCCACAAGCCAAGAAACACCAAGGATCGCTGGCAGCCCCCAGAAGCTACAAGAAGGCATGAAATGGATTCTCCCTCAGAGCCTCCAGAAGAAACCAACCGTTCCAACACCTTGATTTCAGACTTCTGGACTCCAGAACTGTGAGAAAATTAATTTCTGTTGTTTTAAGCCCCCCAGTTTGTGGTATTTGTTATGACAGCCCTGGGAAATGAATACACCCTTGTTCAGAATCTTGGGGATTTTGAAGCAGAGAGGGGTCTCCTTTAAGTTTCCTGAGCTCCTGAGCTCCTTCTCTACTCAGGGCGTTTGCACGTGCTGGCCCCTCTGCCGCGAGCGCTCTCCTCCACGCTCTTTCCCATCTGTCTACTTCTCTTCCTTCTGGAATTAGTTTACCGTCGGCTCCTTAGAGAGATCATGCCTGACCACTCAATCTTACACAGTCCCCGGCCCCACCATGGTTCTCTGATATGGCATGTATACTTTTTCTCCCAGCACTTAGCGGTTACTTAGTGTAACCGCAGATTCACTTGTTGGATTGTTTGATTGGTGTCTGTTTTCCATGAGGGCAAGAACGGTGTCTGTTTTGTGGACCTCCTTTACCCAGGCCCTGGAATAGTACCTGACACGTGAGAGGTGCTCACTAAGTATTCAGTGAGAGGAAGGAAGGAAGGAAGGAAGGAAGGAAGGAAGGAAGGAAGGAAGGAAGGAAGGAGGGAAGGAAAGAAGGAAAGAAAGGGAAGGGAAAGGAAGGAAATGGAAAGAGGGAGGGAAAGAAAGAGCACAATAACTTTTTTTGGATCAAGGGCCTGGTATCAACAGATGGCACGAAGGGGTGTTTGCAGGGTCTGAGAAACTCCTTTCCTGGGCATTTCTCTTGCAGGAACTTTTGGCCTTTGCTTTCAGGAGGCCATGACCACTGGCTCCTGGGAGTGTGTGAGTCAACAAAGACTGATGCCTCCCATGTACTAGACATTGTTCTTGATTCTGGATGAGACAGCAAACATGGAAAATCCCAGGTCCTGAGGGGTGTGAGTCTAGAGAGAGGGAACAGACTGTGACTATGCAGGCAAGTAAATAAATAAGGCCATTCGCAGCTCTGGGAAGAAAATAAAATCAGATTGTGTAATAGAGTAGGACTAGAGGGTAGGCTTCTTTGAGGAGGTGACAGCTGGAACCAGAATGATGGAAAGATGGCAGCCATGTGAAGACCGGGAGAGAAGTGGGCGGGGTGGTGGGGGTGGTGGAGATTCCAAGCAGAAAAGCCATCAAAGGCCCTGAGCCAGGCTGATTTGGGACAATTACGGCCCAAAGAGATGGCCACTATGGCTGGAATGCAGTGAGAAGGGAGAAGATAGGAGGGGTCACACCTTAAGTTTCTGCAGGACGCAGTCAGGGGTCTGGGGCTTATTCCAAGCACAATGGAGAGGCCTTTAAGTGGAGTGGTGGGCGAGGGGGTTTGTGACTTGCATTATTTTTATGCCTGAGAAAGATCTCCCTGTCTGCAGTGTGTAGGATGAACTGCAGGGGGCGAGGTGAGACAAGAGTAGAGACGGAGAAAGTCAGGATGTCTTTAGGATTGCCTAGGCTAAGACTAGAAGGTGACTTGATTTAGGGCTGTATTGGTGAGATAGAGAAACATGGACATGGGTCTATTTTGGAGGCAGGATGAGGGAGTGAGGGAAAGAGAGAAATTAGAATAACTCAGTGTTTTGTCCTGAACAGCTGGCTGGCTGGTGGTGCCATTTATTTATGATGTGACAATTTGAGAAGAATTAGATTTGGGGTGAGATGAAGGGAAATTAGAGCCTAGTTTTGGCTGTGAAATGCTCACGAAGCATCCAAGTAGAGGTGATAGGTAGTTAAATACAAGTTAAATATATAAGTCCAGAGATCAAGGGAGAAGTCTTGGCCAGAGATTAAGATTTGAGATTCAGACAATAGATAGTCTATAAAGCCATAGAACTGGATGTGACCTATTACAAGGGTGAATAAAGATAAAGACAAGAGGGCCAAAGATGAAACCTCTGTGTTGACTCCCATTTAGAGATGGTGGAGGAAGGAGGAGGGGAAAGGTAAAGAGCCTAAGAAGGAGCAGCCTGTGAGTAGGAGGAAAACCAGGGAAGGTAGCCTCAGAAAAGTCCACAAAAAACAGTTTTTCACGAAGGAGGAGTGGCCAAGTATGTCAAATGCTGTTGAGAGACTGAGTAAATGAAGCTAGGGAGTTGAGCTTTGGCTTCAGCAAAATGTAGGTCACTGGTGATATGGACAAGAGCCAATTCATGGAATAACAGAGACAAAGGGCTGATTGGAGCCAGATGGAATGAGAATGGGGATAAGAAAGCAGATGCAAGAGGAAATGTGCATGTCAAGGGAGAGTTTCTCTAAGGTGAGTCATAGGCATATTTATGCACAGGTGATGATAAAGATCCAATAATGAGAGAGAAATTGCCGATGCAGGAATAACTGCAGGGGTGAGGTTCTCAGAAGGTCCAAGGGGGTGGACCTGAGTTGGAAGTGTGGGATGTGGCTTCCACTGTAACCAGAGGTGATGGTTGGGGGTGGGGGGGGTTCTTGAATGATTGCTTCTATTTTTTTCTCTGAAATATGTATTGCCATCATGAGCTGAAATTGCGGTTGAGAGTGTGGAAGATTCAAAGAGAATAGAAGGTATATATTAGTCATCTCAAGAGTGAGGAAGTAAAGCTTCTAAGGCATGATAGAGAAGTTGGGGGCCTACTTGAGATTTACAGTTTTGATATTAAAGTGCGTTCAATCACACAGGTATGCTGATTCTTGAGCAAAAGTTGGTTCCAACCAGAGTCTGGGGTTTTGCCAGGTGAACACGATGGATAGAGAAAAGGGTAAAGGAATTAGATGCAGGGTAATGATTATTGGGTTGGATCAAGGACCTCAAGCTGGATAAGGAGGGCAGTGAGGACCTGGCGAATGGCACTGCAAAAAGGCCAAGGCCAATGGCTTGGAGGTCTCAGTGGGGTCAGGAATTGCTGGTCTGGAGGTAATATAGTACCTGAGCTGGAAGAATAGGAGGTGATGTTCAGGGCATGAGGTTATCAGGATGACAAGATCAGTTATACCATTTGATTATGTGGCTGAGGTGGGGTGGGAAAAAGGCTTTCGGAGTCAAGGAGGTTCTCTGAAAGCTCTGACCTCTTTAGTTCCTCGCAACTTGGGAAACAGAGAACTACAACCTACCAGAGCTGGAAGGGGTAAACTTCTTCATTGCACAAATAGGGAATCTGAGACCTGGAGATGTTGGGTGCAGAAACTAAAATGTCGGAAGCTGAAGTTCTGAATCTTAGTCTCGGGGTGAGGTAAGATTTTCGTTGGTGTCATCCTCCTCCCAACTTCCTACCGCAGCAAAGTTCCTCTCTCCTCCTCCCTCCGTCCCTGGAGCACAGGATCCTTCCCCACCTCCTCAGCACATCTACTAGCAGTTTTCCTGCCCTCTCCAGATGAAAGTTCAAGTCCACAGCCACAAGATGTTAACTGAGTTGTAAGTGTCTTTACAAACCTCTGGTGGCAGATCTTCACATTTATTCATTCATTCACTCATTCAGTTAATCATTCATTCATTCAGTGATTCCATCTGTCATTACTCATTCTTTGTATTTGACCAAGCAAAAGAAATGAATTCTCAGTCATTGTGAAATTGCTTATCCACCCAACCAACCAGCCAGACATCTGATAAATACTGAGTGCCAGTCACAGTCCTGCATAGGTTTGACATACAGGCATCACCTGTCCACATGTCTGGCAGGTGTCTAGGCTTTCCCATGTCCATTCCGTATCTATTTCCTGAGTCACACACACAGTGTGTCTGAGTTCTGGACTCTTCCTCATAGCAGGGCTGATAATACATGAGTTGTCATTGATCAAAGTTCACAAGGTGAGTCTTTATTTTTAAAGCTGCCTGTGTCTTCCATTAAAGATTTTTTTTTATTTGCCAAAGCCATGTTTGCTTATGGTAAAAAATATAGACAATAACAAAACAAACAAAATAAAAAATACTTCCTTACAACTGGCGACTTCCATCCCTCCATCTCACAGTGCCAATCACTGCTGAAAGTATGGTATGTGTGGTTTGGTTCATATCCTTCTATGTCTTTTCTATACATTTGCGAAGGGAAAATATTTATATTATGTATGCTGTAGTATATATTTGCAAATTGAGATCACAGGCTATTATTCTGCAACTTGCTTTTTCTCTGTAATTATAGATGATAGACATTATGCCAGGTCAGTGCTTCGGATCCACCTCTTTCTTTTTAGAGGCTACAGCATTCATAATATGGACAGACCTGGTATATTTAACAGGCTCCTGTCAATGGACAATTAGGATGTTTTCATTCAACACCCGCCCCCCTTCCTGCTAAGAATGCTGCAGTGGACATCTCTGAGCTCTTTTGTATGAACATTTCTGAAAGCTATTCCTAGAAATTGAATTGCTGGGTCATGTGCATTTTAAATTTTAATGGATACCCAATGTCAGGCATGGTGCCGAAACAGTAAGATCTTTGTAAATATCTGTGGCATGAATTGGTACTGCTAGATTGCCCTCCAAGAAGATCGCACTATGTCCACTCCCACCAACAGTGAACAGAGAGCCATAGAACCGGTCATTTCTGCCATAAGGCCCCAGTAACGCTGGGTTTCAGGATGACCACTTTCCTCCAGGTTACTCTGCTGCTGCTGGGAGGGTTTAAAGGCCCCCGTCGCCTTTGATGAAAGGAAGGCAGCGTCCAGGCTGAGGGTGACCTCCTCCTCCAGGTCTGCAAAGCTCACTGCTTAACATGCTCCCACTGGGGTGGGAGTTTACCACAATGAGGGCACCATCTGGGACTTTTCTCATCAGAGCTAACCAGGTTTACAAAAAGCCCCCACACATCTTCCTTCTGCTCCTCACTGATCAATCCCTGAAACTGAAGGAAACTTTCTATGGTGGGGCCCACTCTCCTACTAACAACCCTGGCACTATGTGGTCAGTAAGCAATCTCCTTCCTCTAGGGCCATCTCCAGTAGGAATTCCCAGCCAGATGGACCCTGTTCCTAGCATCGTTACGGCCACTGTGCCATCCCCTGCCACATGCCTGGGTTCTGATGCCCCAAGGCTGAATGAGGCTCTAGAGGAGACATCATGGCCGCACATCAGAGCCCGTTCTACCTCCATCCTCCCAGGAGCTTCGGCCAGTGTTGCTGCTGTGCTCTCATCTAGGGAGGAAGGCCAGCATTCATGCGCTGCAGGGGTGCTGTTCAAAGGCAAGGTCAGCATGCAGAGGAGGAGCCCAGCCCTGCCTGAGCCCCGAGATACTGACGTGGGGGTCTTTCTCACTCTGCATGCCCCATGCCAGGCTCTCACAAGATTGATGCCCTGGGAAGACTCTATGCTGCAATGGTGAATGCGTCTTTCCTCCTAGGGGTTAATCCCACAGATCGGGCTGACATGGCAGTGCCCCAGAACCATGCAGGACAACAGGACTGGAAGAAAAAGTGGATCTGCCCTCTCCTCTCCTCTCCTCCCTCCAAGGACAGTCCAGGGTGAGGCTGATCAAGGTGTCTTGAGGCCCAGCCCCACAGAGGCCAGCCTCCCTACACCTCTCCGCCATGGTGAGTCAGGAAGCTGAGCTGTCTCCCCTGGACAGAGATGGGAGGATGGGATGGGGAAGCACACAACGATCACTCCCACCCCATCCCGAGCTCTTTAGCACCCCCAGACCTCAAGGTACTAGAGGCTGAAGCATCTGTAAAGATCCTTTCCTGGAGGGTGGCCATGGATGTACTGTCCTCCTATGCTCATTGTCCACACAAACCTGGAGGACTCATCAATGGCAGGATTCCAGGGGCAGTAATGACCTCCTCTCCCCTCCAGTCCCCCAGCGGGGCCTGGACTCATCTCCCCACATAGCCCGAGGCAGACTCTCAGCAACAGTCAGCTGAAATTTAGTGAGTACAAGTGTTGGGGGAGTAGGGTAGGGTAGAATGGGTTCTTCCCTCTTCAGGTAGAGCTGGAGGTGACTCAGAGCTCATGCATTCTGATCTCTTAGTGCCTTTTATATCTCAGAGCTGGCTGTCTAGTCAAGATTTGTATACCTCCAGAAACGAGGCTCTCTTCACTCCTCAGAGTAGCCCATGCCACTGTCAGGCACCTCCAACTGTTGACATTTTCCTCTTGGCAGCTTCTAACTTGAGTTAGGGGTGGGGGTATGGAAGGATACTGTCGCTCTAGCCCAGCCCTTGGGATAAGAGAGACAGTTGAGGTGGAACAGGGGCAGGAAAAGCAATAAATTAAATCCAAGAATGCCCAGAGATGTGGTGAGTCGGGTGGGAGTGTTCCAAGGGTCCCAAGCATCTCTGGCTCGATCCAGGAGGCACTGGGGAGGAGGCGGCTCTGGCAGGATTCCAAGCAGGAGGTAGCTCAGAAGGCTGGGTTGTCGATGCCTCTGTGTACCCCAGAATATTCTTCAGGCCTGAAGCTGTAGGGAGGGGGTGGCTCCAAGGGGGGCAGGCCCAGGACTGGCTTCAGAATAATCTGCAGGGAAAGGAGGAACAGAGTCTTCTCATGGCCTGGCACTGGCCATCACCACCCCTGTGCTGGAGGTATGCAAGGAACAGGGGTGACCCAATGCTGGCTACAGAGTCTTTCCTGGGGTAAGCAGGCCTCCCATTGTCCCTGTTGCTCCAACAGTTGGGACAGTAGGGAGGTACCGACAGCCAAGGAGCAAAGCAGGGATTGTGATAGACACCCACCTCGCTGTAGGGAGGTGGAGGCTCAGAGGCGGACACCCTGACCCTCTCTGCTGGGGAAATGGAGGGTTGTTCCGAGGGCCCCTCGTGGTCCATCTGGAGGTCCTGTTCCTGCTCTCTGCAGTTGCGACAGAAGTGCTTAGCCAGGCCGCAGATGCACACGATGGGCAGGATGATCAGGAAGATGATGACGAAGATCCTGGGGTAAGGAACCACCAACATCACCCTGACAGTCCAGGCTATCCCCACTGCACCTCCCGCCCGCCCCTGACCCACACCCACCCTCAAGGCAGGAAGCCCAGTCCTGTCCTGTGTGGACCAGGCCCCTCGGAGGGCTGTGCCCAGAGGAACTGGCCCTGGACTCACCTCAAGGGGCCAGAGAAGAGCTCATACTCCTGGCAGCAGCTGTCACCGCAGCACTTGAATCCTTCAGGGCAGGTGCTGGGGTGGGGGCAGATAGAGGCTATTGGTACCAAGGTGGGGAGGCAGAAGGATCCCAGCCTCCCCAAAATGCACCCATATACTCAGAGCACAAGCCACACCCCTAGTGGGGGGAGGGTAGGGGACTCCAGGTTCAATGGGAGGAACCTGGGGCCAGGATCAGAACCTGATTTCCGGACACATCTCAGTACTCTTCTGTGCACTTAGACCAAGTTATGCTCCTCACTGGGCCTCACCTTTTTCCTCTATAAAATGGGTGTAATGAACATCATGGCAACCTCACTGGGCAGGTGTGGGATTGAGTGTCGTAGTGGCTACATCACCCTAAGGAGATGTAGTGGGGGAAAAGGGGCTGGGGAATGTCCAGGAGCTAAACTGAAGGGAGCAAGCCCTTGCTGGTGCCCAGAGTCGGAGGGGGGAAAGAGAGGGTGTTCTTGGCACTTCCAGTGCTGACTTGATGCAAATACTCTTCTGCCCAGAGACCACCCCCTTCAGCCCCTCCTCATCATGCTCAGGCCTCCTGGAATTTATATATTAAGGTCAAATAACCTTTGCCCCACCTCACAGGGGCCTCCTCAGAGGGAAGATGGCTTGAGATTGCAGTATGAAGGAGGGAATTAGGCTTCAGATGGCTGGCAAGTGTGAAACTCCCCTTGGGGTGGCTGGTGGGGAGAGGGAGGGGGCGGAGTCTCCTTCTTTGCATTGGGGAGTGTGGGGATGATTTATGGCTGGAAGGGGAGTGGGTAAAGATGATGGAAAAGGTGCCTCCCTCCCACGAAGGCAGGCAGAGTAGGATTTGGGGTGTCTCCTCCCTAACTGGAAGTTATAGCTCAAACCCCAGACTTACAAGATGCCACATTTGGCTGCAGTCTGTGGAAGAAAAGAGGCAGAGGTTAGGGGTCATAAATTGGGGGATGGTGTCTCCACTCAGAACCTGCCCAGGGACCTGACAGCTGTCAGGTCCACAATGGATCAGCATCTTCCCCAAAGCCTGCTCTCTACCTCACTCCATCATGTTCCCCAGGTCAGTAACAGGGGCTCCCACTGCCACCTGGAGGCTCCCAACCCTCTTTCATCTCCTTGTACCACCACCTCCCCATACACCATATTCCCTCCTCCCCAGGTCTGTAAACCTTCTGTCATCTACAGTCCAGGATGCCAACAAGTCTCCTGCTCTCCTAAGTCACTCCCCACACTGCAGGCAAGTTCCTACCGCCATATGTATGGTCACCAGCAACCTTGCTAGAAGCCCCCTTTAGCAGTTCCCTGGGGCTGACCCCCAATGACCAGTGGTAGCCCCTCTCCTTCTTTGCCCTTTTGCACACACACCCTGAACACACCTGGATGTTTTACACTTGCATGCTGGGGCAGTCCCTCTTCCTCATGCCTTCATGGTCCAATGAACCCAGTTCATCCTTCAGATCTCTATGGGGAGGGGGAACCTCACTCTGTGAAGCTGCCCAGGCCCTCCTCTCTAGAACCAGCTCCTCTCTCTCCACCTCTTCTATGCTAGTTCTACAGGGTATAGGTCCAGAATTTAACCCAATTAATAGCAATTAACTGTGTATATGCCCTGCTTGGAACATTCATTCCCCAGGTATCTGCAAGGCTGGCTCCAGCAGCCTCCTCTCAGACCATCTTACCTAAAATTACATCTATTGTCTCAAAGTGCTCCTCTTTCCCTCATTGTGCTTATTTTTTTCTGTATAGCTCTTATCAACATCTAACATACTATATATTTTCCTTTATCTTATTAATCATCTCTCTCCTCAGTAGAATATAAACTCCACAGGGCAGAGATTTTGGTCTGTTTCATCACTGTCGAAAACCCGAGTCACAGTGTTGGCAGAATGAATGAAAGAGCATTCATTAATTACCTGTTTTCCTTTCATCCAGACTGGGGGATGGTGGTAGAGGAATGCAGGGGTGGAAACACAGTGGGGAACAGGAGGGTACATGTCACCCAGCTTCCTGGGGACAAACAACCAGGACTCAAGAATAAGAAGCTAACTTTGTTGAGACCACCCTATCTTCATACCTTTCTTGAAATAATGCAGGAACATTTCAATCGCTAATGGCAACAGTAAAGCTAAGAATACCAACAACAGTCAATAACAGTTGTGCTGATTCCCCTTTTCTGTGTACAGTCCCATGTGAGTATCCGCTTGTCACAAGCCTTTGCCAGTGGTGCTGGAGCAGCAATCCCTGGGGCAGGTTGGCCCAGAGAGGGTGAGGGCCACACAGCACAGAAGGGGGCCACTGTAGAGCTGGGACAGACCAAGAGGTCCAGGCACTCAGTGGCAGCCTCTTCCCCCTAAGATCCCAGACCCTGTTCCTCCTCCCTCTCCTGGGCCCCAGGTAAGCAGGACCGATAAAAGAGGTTTAATAAGTTCGTCCTGAGTTCCTGTTTGGGAGGGACAGAAGATCTCCTAGATTCTCTACCCGCATTGCACCAGGGGGCCATCTTGTCTGAGGTGGTCCAGAGCCTGAGTTTTATCAAATGTCAGGATGACCTTGGGGAACCTCAGCTGACAGTCATGCATGGCATAACCACGTTTCCATTCCATCAACGACAGGCCGCATATATGACGGTGGTCTCATAAGATTACAATGGAGTTGAAAAATGCCTATTGCCAGTCATATAAAAGTATATCATATACAATTATGTATAGTGTATCATACTTCATGATAATAAGTGACTATGTTACTGGTATTTACTATACTATACTTTTGATTGTTATTTTAGAGTGTATTCTTTAGCCTTATAAGAAAAAAAGTTTGGTGTAAAACAGTAATGTTACACCAGAGCAGCCTCGTGTATCTCATGCTTACAGCATCTATTGACTGCATCATTTTCTCTTGTGCTTGATTTAATCTTGTTGTTCTATAAATTTAGTGTGACCTAGGTGTATAGTGTCTATAAAGTTTACAGTAGTGTACAGTAATGTCCTAGGCTTTCACATTCACTCACCCTCACTCCCTGACTCACTCTGAGCAATTTCTAGTCTTATAAGCTCCATTCATGGTAAGTGCCCTAAACAGGTGTACAATTTTTTATTTTTTATAGCATATTTTGGCAGTACTTTTTCTATGTTTAGATACATAAACACTTACCATTGTGTTACAATTGCCTACAGGATTCAGTACAGTACAGGCTTGTAGCCTAGGAACGATAGGCTGTACCATCTAGCCTAGGTGTGTAGTAGGATACACCACCTATGTTTGTATAAGTGCACTCTATGATGTTTGCACAATGAAATAGCCTAACAACACATTTCTCAGAACATTTGTTAAGTGGTGCCTGACTGTGCTTATAGGTGAATTGAGGACATAAGCAGTGCCTGCCCCCTGGAGTTGTTGGGAGGAATCAAGAAGAGGATGACACTCAGCCTAGTGCTGGCACAGACTGATTGCCTAGGGATGGAGGAATACCAGCGCTTCAGGGGCACAGCCGCACAGTCGTGCGAATGTGCTCTATTCTGGGGAGTCAGCCTGGGACTTCCCTTAGATCTTAAAACAGAAGTTAAAAATCTGTGTTCTAGATTCACATCAGTTTCCAAGATAATCTCCCATCCCAGGACTGGATAGAACTGCCCCATCAATGGGAGAGGGAGGGATGAGGGCATGCCTGTCCACTGTCAGAGTCACAGATTTCAGAGGTGTGACCCCAGCCTTGGGTCAGGCAGCCAGATTAAATCCTACCAGGGGCTGGAATCCTACTCCTACTCCTAGAAAAGGACTAAGGGGCCTCTCTTCCCCTAGGACATAAGCAAATAAACACAGCCCAGAGAGGGCCGGGCCTTCCCCAAGGTCACCCAGCACTGGAAGAACATAGCTGGGGTGACAAGCCTGCCAGGCATCTAGATTCAGTCCCAGATAGTCCTGGCTTTCTAACGCAGGGAAGGAGCAGTAAGGACAAGCCAAGGCTAAAATGTGAGTCAAAGTCCCCAGTCACAGAGAGGCGCTAGGTGTCAGATGGTGGTGAGCGAAGGCCAGTGTCACTACACAGTCCTCCCAGGGTGAAGGAACCCCGGCCTCTTCAGGGCCTTCCTCCGCTGCCCCCACCTCCACCTTCCTAGCCAGATGAGAAAGGAAGTTGCTAACTCCGTGTGGTCACAAGGAAATTCGAACAATGGAAGGTGGTGACCCGGCTCCAGAAGCAGGCCCCTAACCCACAAGGGTAGGGCCCTGAAAGTTGTACAGCTCTACCTCCCGAGCTCTCACCTGTTGGAGGCCAGCAAGTAGGCCGAGTAGCAAGGTGGGTACTAAGCCGAGGACCCAGGCGTCGGACATCCTGGCGTGGGAGCCACTGAGCTTCCGTGTGTAAAGGGAAGAGGGGAGAGGCAGGGAGAGGCGGGGCGGCGACCTCTCCCACGTCTCTCCACCTATGGGTCCCCGCCTTAGGATGGGGGCGGAGCTTATGCACCCGGTTGCGCGGGACTTGGGGCAGGGAGGGGGAAGAAGTACGGGTCGGGCTTTGGAAGATGGGAAATAGAAGAGATTAATTGGTAAAAATTGTGGG
>CM053506.1:89597098-89789858 GCA_028627145.1 Eidolon dupreanum
GATTAGAAGGGACCAGGGAGTCACCAGTGCCCTCAGGATGGGCAGGAGGAGGCAGGAAGCTAGCATCACTCCCCTCTGGCTCTCTGGCATCCACTTGACACAAATCTTGGATTGCCAGACAAAATACAGGACACCCAGTTATATTTGAATTCTACATAAACAACGGATAATATTTTTAGCATGATTGTGTCCTATGCAATATTTGGGACATACCTATACTAAAATTTGTTATTTGGAATTCTAATTTAACTATATGTCGGTATTTTTATTTGTTAAATCTGGAAATGCTACCCACATCCCTTAAATGTCATAGGAACAGATATTTGAGAACAGCTGCTTCACCTGCTGGCCCACATCTCCCCAGTGGGAAAGACAGGGTCATGGGGCAGAGTCCAGAGAGCCTCTGGAACCTGCCTCTGGGTCCCCAGTTTTTTTTTCATGACATCAAACTGCTCTACTATACTTTTTCCTGCAGATGAGGATGAAGTGAGAGGTGGGTGGTCTCAGCCCAGGCCAAGAACACTAAGGCCAAGAACACTAAGCCTGTTGTCAACATGTCCACTGTGGCTCCCAGGGACCCAGCATTCTTGGTAGGTGAGGTCGGATGCGGGTGGGATCACAGTGGGGCAGGCTGAGCAGATGGGGGCATTTTTTTGTAGAGGCAGGAGGGTCCTGGACATGGACAACATCTTCTGTTCAACATCTCGTCTGGCAGTAGAGGGAAGTATGTGCATGTGTGCATGTGTGTGCTTGGGCATGCAGGGGCCAGGGAGGCCCAGAGACGTCATACAGTCAGTGGGTCCCTCTAGATTCCACACACAGTTCCATTGGGGTTTCCCAAGAGCAGCATAGTCCAAATGTCTTCATACTCGCTCTCCACCTCCCCAGGTCTTTCACTAAAGAACAAGCTGATTGTCTGTGCATCCTGCAAGGACACAACTGGAAAGGCCTAGGAGGTCAGCCGGTCCACCCGCCCCTTCTCAGAGACGGAGCTCAGAGGGGTGGGAAGGCCGAGTCACATGGGACATTGGAGCTGAGTCAGGACCAGAACCACACAGGTCTTGAGACCCTACACCCAGAGGCAGCCTCAGAGGAGGAAGCCACTGCTCCAAATAGAGAAATCCTCCCTGGGGGCTGTGGTGAAAGGCCTTGTGCAACCTGGCTCAGCCCAGCCCAAGGGGCCAGGCCCTGGGCAACGGGGAAGAACCAGGCTAAATTCTGTTCCTCTCAGCCCCCCTCCCCACCATACTGTGGCGGACACTGATACTGATAATCAAATGGCTTATGGCGCTGGGCCTGGATCTTTCTTTTCAAAGCCTACGCAGCATTCTGCTTTAGCCCAGCTCTGACTGGAGGGACAGTATTATGTCATGTTGGTAAGTGTACCACTTACTGTGGTGTGCCGCGTGACCTTAGTCAAAAAACTAAACTTCTCTGTGCCTCTCTAAACTCATCTGTGAAGGGGGGTGGGATGGATAACCTTTGTTATCACATAAGGTCATTATGAAGATGAAATAAGCCACTCAATGTCTAGAATACAGTAATAGTAAGTAAATGTTAGTTTAATAATAATATGCAATAAATGTTTCATTCCTGGCAGAGGAAAGGAGCCAAAGCTCTTTCTCTCCATTTCACACAGAAGCAGAGTGAGGTGATAAGGAATTAAGGATCTTGCTTCCCTAAGAACTGCTCTCTCCCTCTATATAGGCCAAGTCCTGCTCCAGTTTCCCTAGAATCCTGGCTCACTAGCCCCCTCTGTTGTGCATTAAGTGCTCTACCCACCCTCCTTTCCCCCAAAAGGGCCAGGTCAGAGACTTACCTGGAATTGACCACTCTTTCTAGAGAGCCACAGGGGACCCAGTGTGGCACTGGTGCTGGGACCAGACGTTTGAGCAGTTCCTTCTATGCCTGGTTTGTCCACCCCTTCTGCTTCCCAACTGCTCAGAGTGCTACCTGGGTTGGCCTTATGGCCTCTCTTGCAGGCTGAGAGCTTGGGGAGACTGGAGATGTGCTTATCACAGGCATCCCCACTGCCACTGACTCCATGCAGTATGGCTCCCCAGGGCCATCACAATCATCTTCATAAGGCCTCCAGCCTAGTCTCCCCATTGCCTTCATCAGGACATGTCACTCTCTTGCTCCCTAACTTTCAGAGGCTTGCCACTTCTGCCTGATAAAGTTCCATCTCAGGGAGACCTTTGGGATCCTTCATGACCAGCCCCCACCTGACCTCCCAATGTTCTCTTCCTGTCCTGCCCGCATGTTCTCCAACCACACACCCAACAGTCTCTGATTCCCTCCTTTCCTCAGCTTCGGCAGCTCTCTCTACTTAGAATACCTGTCCCTAGGCGACTCCCTGAAACCTAACAAATTTTCAACCATTTTTCAAGGCTCAACTCCAATTCCACCTCTTCCAGAAAGGCTTCTAGGACTTGGATCTTCGCATAAGATGTCACTGCTCCCCCCATCCCCCCACTCACCCCCACCCAGGCCTTCTTCTCTCTGGGCTTCAATCTCTAGATGTGTGCACATGTTCTGACATTCCCACCAGGCTGTGGAGGCTGGCCCCCTTCTGATTCAGCTCTCATTTCCCCATGGTGCTTTGTTCCAAGTAAACACTGGCTCTGTTGTCACTGATTTGAAGCTGGTTGGAGGCTTCCTGGGGTTAAGGGCCAGATTTCTCTAGGAAGATAGGGAATGAATTCCCAAAGGCCTTGGTGGGGGCTCTTTACTGACTGGGCTCCTCGTCTCCACTGGCTGTGTGGTTGAGGAATCCACTTCTTCTGCTTCCTGTTCCTCCCAAGTGTACAATACCACCCCCCCCCCAAGTGAGACAGAAGGCTCCCTAGGGAGCAAACAACTCCTATGGAGTGGGCTGCAAGGAAATTTGGCTTACTGTCCACCTTCCAGGAGGAGGTGGGATGCATGCTGGGTTGCCAAGTGAAATTCTTGGCCATGGGACCAGGGTCTGAGTCTCCTTCTCTGGAACATTCCTCTGGAAATTGAAGTCCACCAGCCCCTCATTCATTCTCGAAGTGATGGGCGTGAGGGTGGGGAGATGACTTCTGGAGTTGACCCCAGGTCTGAGCCACCAACCTGTGGGCCAGGAGGGTGGAGAGAGGCATGCCACCTGCCAATTAACGGTGCAGGGAGCTTATTATCCTAATGAGCAGTTGGAGAAGCTCAACTAATGCTCACCTTCCCGAGGCTTAGCAGAGACAAAAAACGGAGTTTGCGAGCCATTATCCTTCCAAAGTGTAGGTTTCCGGACATGGTGGAGAAGGAAACACCTCCAAGAGGTGGGCGGGGAGAGTCGGGGAAGGTTAAGCTAGTGAATTTGGCCGTCTGGGACGGCAGATAGAGCAAAGCCACTAAGACTCTGGTGGGAGGGGCCAAGCAAAGATCAGGTTAAGGGTCTTGAGAGCCCCGGAGCCCCTGATCCCCTCCCTCTGGGGCTCTTTCTCCCCACAGCTTCCTTGCCCTCCCATCTCTGCAGCCCACTCCCACTCCCACCCTCACTGTTGACTCTTTTAGATAGGACCCAGTAAACAGAGAGAATAGGTTGGGGGTTCCCTAGGACCCCCACTTTCTAGCTCTGCTCTTTTTGGCCCCTTAAAAGAGGGCTCTACTGCACGGTGCTGTGGGTTCCCATGTCTCAGATACAAATGTTACAGGGGATTGGTATTGGATTTCAGAAGAACTTTGCAAACCCAAAGAAGCTGGGAGTTCAGGCCAGCCAGTAGAAAGGGTAGTCCTTCTGTGGGCTGGACATATCTAGAGAAGGGCCTCTAAAGGGTCTAGGGGGGCTCAGACTAAAATGTGGAGAAAGTACAGCTTGGGACATCCCTGAAGCTGATCACTTCTTAGGGATCTGGGAGTCAGGCAAAGAATGAGTGTGAGCCAAGGGGCGGGAGAAGTGAGGCGGGTAGAGATCACATTTTTCCACAAATCATAGCTCCTCTAAGCAGCCACATCATCTGGCCCCCAGCCAAGGACAGGCTTGGCTTCAGTTGTGTGCACGCACGTATGTGTGGGTGTGTGCAGTGTGTCTGCTTGTGTGTACACACATGTGCACGTGTATATGCACACAACCCAGCCTCCCATGGTGATGTGGCAGCCCCCAGTCACCCCGCCCCCAGCTTTCGTATCTCCAGGCCAGCCTTTAGGGGGTCCAGTCTAGGATCCCCCTCACCCCAGTGGCCCTGTTAGCACCTCCTCCTTCCCTTGTTAGCGCTTCACAGCCCCTCTTCCTCCTCTGGCCCCTGCTGTCCCGAGAGAGAGGCCCTGTGGCTTGCAGCCCAGTTCTCCTCCTCCGACTCCACTGTGGCTTCTATTTCTTTCCAAAGTTTTGTTTCCCCACCCTTAAGCCCCCTTACCCTCTCCATCCCACCCTTGTCCATGTGGAGAGGTTCTTTCTGAACAAGGGAGCCTGGGGAATGTAGTTGGTGCCCCTATAATTTAGCACACACTCATCTTCCAGGCTGGGGCACAAAGCGAGCCACCTCCCCCAGCCCCTCCTGCCTAGGGGTGGGAGGGGGCGAAGTTGGAAAGGAGCCCTGGATTAGAGGTCATAGATAAGTCCTGGTACCGACTGTGCTACCCCGATGTGAACAAATCACTATCCCCTGCAGGACTGGAGGGGTTGGGGAGACATCAGGGTAGAAGTTTCCTCTTTGACCCACCCCCTTCAGAACTGCTGTGCCCACCTGAGCCCAGGCTGCCAAGTGGGACAGGGTGGTCCTGTGCTCTCAGCCAGGCTGTCAGGCCGCCAGGACTGCAGGCTTCCTCTACTGAAGGGCCCCTTCCCTGCCCGCTTTGATGTGTCTGCGAGGTTAGAGGAGGATGTTTGGCTTCAGGGCCAGGTGCCAGGATAAACTGCTCTGCCTGCTGGGCCAAACCACTGCCTCCTCAGTGCCTGGCTTGCCTGCCTTCCATGGCCTGGGGCCTGGCCTCCCCCAAGGCCAGCGCCGCCCTGCCCATCCAGTGGAGTGGGCACTGAGTGGCTGAAGTTACTGCTACTGGGGAGAGGCCCTGTGGCTGATGGATGTCCTGTCGTGGAAGCTGTCACTGGGGTACCTACCTGACTGCTAGGTGCAAAATAAGGGACCAGACCCCAGCTGCTAGTGGGGGGAGGGGTGATATTAAGTATGGGGGAGGAGTGTCCACGTGGAGCTCTCGGCATAGGCTTCTGCTCTTCCAGATGTGCAGAGGCTCCAGATGTAGGAATGACTCAGTCTGGAATGAAGTGGGGGGGGGCGCGTCCAGGTCCGTGGTGGAGATAGCAAGCAGGGGGAAGAGATCCTGAGCAACTGCCAGCTGCCGCCCCTCTTTCTCTGGAGCCTGGGGCTGGAGGAGTGGTAGCTGCCAGGGCTGCCCAGATGTGCAGCACTGTGTGCAGATAGTGAGAGAAGAGACTGAGGCCTCAGGGCAAGGGGCCCACCTGAAAGGTCACCTAGAGACTGGAGAGAGAGGCAGAAGGTGGGGCAGTGATGGGGAGAGGAGCAGGCAGAGGAGGTGGGAGGGAGGATGGAGAAAGTGAGAGGCAGGGGAAACTCAGGACTGAAATGTTAGACCCCCCTCTCAGGCTTCCTAGGAAGTGTGATGTGGGGAGGAGGATGCACGGGTGCAAAGAACTTGTATGTGTGCCCATGGGTGTGGCATCGTGTGTCTAACACATCTAAGAAGATTACGTGCATGTTGGATGTGGCGGCTGTGGGGATATGGTCTCTATGGTCTGTATGATAGAGAAAGAATGTGGAGACAACTGTACAGTGATTGGCTATGGGGGTGGGGGGCTGTGATGGTGCTCTCTTAAACAAAGTCGTATGTGCCTTTGGGTGCTAAACACGGGACTCTGGGAGCTGGCGAGGCATTCAGGCACATCAGACCAGGAATCCAAAGTCCTGGGGTTTCCTCCGCTGCATCAGCCTCCCTGCTTCCTGGGAACCTTTGGTGGTGGGGGGCGGTGGTCTAGAATCTTTGGAGTATCAATTTCTTCCTCTGGGCCTCAGGCCCATGTGATTTCCTTTTGCAGGGCAGCTGAGGGGCCTCTGAGCTTTGGCGGATAGTGCCCTGTGGGCTGCAGTGTGAGCACCAAGTATGCAACCAGGCCAGATTCCTCTCTATGCACCCCTCCCCCAGCTCCACAGAGCCTCTGTCCTGGCCTCCTCTTTGGCCTCCAGGTGGGTCTGCTGGCCAGGCCTCTAGCCACCTGTGCCAGCTGCCCGTGCCAGGGTAAACAGGGCACTAAGTGTCTGGGCTGGTGCCGCCGCGGGCTGGGCACTGCTTCTCCACAGAGGCTCGGCTCTTGCCTGTGGCTTGGGTTGTCTCCTCCAGCTAAATGACAGGTCTGATGCCCCAGACCCCATAAACAGTGTTTTCTGGGGGACATGGGGATCCGGTTAGCAGACAGATAATCAAGTTTAAGCAGGAGGCAATGTGTCACCACTTCTGAGGGGGGGCCGTTGTGACTTGAAACCCCCTCATGCTGCAGGATCTTTTCCCTTCTCAGGCAGCACTGGTGGAATCCTTTATTCTCCCTGACTGCCCCCTCTCACACACACATTAGCCTGCTCTTCCAGATTTCTGGCACAATTCTTGGCATTCGCTTCACTTATGAGTAAATATTTCTCCCTGGTGGTGGCTGGGACCCGGTCAGCTCATCTCATGCTACCCTGTTCCCTCTTTTCAGTCTCATGGTGGAGCTCAGAGAGGCTGAGCCCTATCCCCTAAATTATCTGCATGAGATACGAACTTGGATGTGTGCATGGTCTTCCAGACAAGGCAGTACCACCACCCACCTGGTGTCCCATCCCTGGCCATCTTTGTCCCTCCTCCTGGGACTCAGGCCTAGTGACCAGCTCCTTCCCAGGCTCTCCCAGCCTCTCTACTCCCTCCTCTTCCTTCCTTCTTCCTCTCAGCTTCCTTCCCCACCCCTCCTTTGGGGCTGAGTCCAAGTGAGGGGGGCACTTAGTTCTCTGTCCTCCCTTAGGACTCATAGCTGCCCCCTCCCCCAGGGCAACCAAGCAGGAGAAGGAGACTCGGTCTCCTTGAAGCTGCCCTGAGGGGCAGGTAGTGGCCAGGCCTCTGGGGGCGGGAGCCGGCTCCTGGGGTAAACAGAGGGGCACTAAGCAAGGGTGAGGTGTAGAGGAACAAAAGTGTCTCCTTCCCAGGCAGGCTGGAGGCCCCTCACCCACACTCCTGACAGGCAGGGAGACGGGCCAAGGAGCCAGTGGGCAATGGGCAGGCGTCCAGGCCCATGGGCGCCACGTAGAAGAGACAAAGTGATGCCAGGCCTGGGGCTCTGGAAGCACCCCCTCATCCTTTCCTTCTCCTCCCTCCCTCTGTCATTATCCATCACTGTGTGTCTGTGTCTGTTTCTTTCCATATTTCTGCTACCCTGTGTGTTCATGTCTCTGTCTCCCACTCTCTTCTCTCTTTTCTTCTTTCTTGCCTTTCCCCTCCCCGCCCCTCTAATTAATTTCTGACAAGAGAAGCCCCAGTGGTAGAGCCAGGTTTCCAGAATGGACAGTGACTTGTCCAGGGAGGTCCTTGGCTTAAGTCCATGGCCTCAAAATAGCCATGTCCAGCTACCCACTCTGTGCCTGGGGTCCTTGGAGCCAGAGCCACTTGCTCTTCTCAAGTGATGTGAGAGGGTGTGCCCTGGATTCAGAACTGCTCCCCTGGCAGCCTGGGGTAAAGACAGATCTCTCTCTCTCTCTCTCTCTCTCTCTCTCTCTCTCTCTCTCCCTCCCTCTCTCTCTCTTTCTCTCTCTCTTCCTTGGGAAAGCAGCACTCTGGGAGGCTGGAGGCTGGGACCCATTCCTGGTGCCCAGGACAATCCAGATCTATGCTGTTTCCGGAGTGTAATTGCTAGCATTGCCCCAAAGCATCCTGATTTGGACTATAAATTCCTGGAGAGTGTCACAACCTCCCCATTCCTTTCCAATTCCTAAGGGAGCTATGTAGCCTGCCTGGGCTTTACCCAAGGATACCAGGGCCAGACAGCAAAGAGGGGAGCTATATAAATAGCCCGTTTGGGGAAGGTCCCCCCCCACCTGCGTTGGGTTAAGGGCGGGTCTGCTTGCTGGAGAGGGAGGAAGAAAGAGTTGTGGTTGCCCCCAGGCAGCATGTAATTTCGGATTTATTTTGGGGCTCAGGGTGGGGCTGAGGTTAATTTAAGGGTTTAATGGGGTGGGGGAATTGGATGGGGAGGGAGAGAGGGAAGCCCTTCCATTCAGGCCTGTCTGGGATGGTGGATCCTTTACAAGATCCTGGCTACCCTCTGTCCTTGGGTCCCTCCTTGGAGGCCCTGCTGGACCCCTCTGTACCTGCCTCCTCTAGCAGCAGACTGAAGTTTGCAGTTTCCTCCAAGGTCTGGGCTCCAGGTTATGGTTCCCAGCCCTCTTCACAACACCAGGCACCAGGAGCAGCTGGTGGTTGAGGGAAATAATGGTGGCTGGAGAGGGAGAGTGTTGGTCAGCATGTGGGCAGAGGATCCTGCTCGGGGCCTCCTTGGGCTGGGGAAGCAGCCATCCCTGTGAGTTTCTGAGACACCTCAGCTCTTGCTTCCAGATGCTTCATGCCCTGTTCTTCCCCAGCGGTGCTGGGCGCCCAGTCTGGTAGAGGAGACTTAGGCTTTCTCCTCAGTAAGCCCTCTGTCTGAGCGGGAGACAGGCTCTACTTTCAAATGGCTGGTCATTATTTTCTTCACAACCCCTATCATGATCTTAATTTTTAGTCTTTATTTATTTACAACTTTGTAATCTGTCTCTTCCTGGAACTTAAGTTTCGTGATGGCAGGGACTTTATTTTGTCCTTTACACTTGCCTAGCACAGAACAGGAGCTCAATCAATATTTCCCAAATGAATGAATGAATGAATGAGAAAATAGCATCAGATCCCAAAGCCCCTGGTCAAGAGGCAGCCATGCACAAAGTCTGATGTCTTCTCCTTTGGTGTTCCAAGCCCAAATGATCTAACACTTTCATTTTGAAGTCCCCTACCCCTTCTGGCCCCACTCTTTGGGACCACCAGCCATCCTGAGCTATTGGCTGCTGCCCAAATGTTGGGCCCCTTTTCTACCTCCATGCCCTTTCTCACCACATTCCTTCTTCCTGCAATTTCTTTTGCTCCCATTGCCTCTTGACCAAATCCTGCTAGTCATTCAAGGCCTCACCCAGAGTCACCTCTTCCATGAAGCCTTCCATTGGTTCCCTCTGCCAGATCTAAATGCCCATAGCTCATTCTCTGGGCCTCTCCTCTCACTCTGCATGGATGTGCTTGGGTTGTTGTTTCCCTTGCCTTTAAACCATAAGCCCCTGGAGGCCAGGTATGCCTAGAGCTATCCTGGAGCCTGGCACCCTGTGGGTGCTCAATCAGAGGAAGCTGTGAATCATCCAGGGGCTGGATGATCGTGAGTGTTCCTCTCTGCCCCAGCTTCTGGGAATTCTTGGTGATTCTATCACGAGAGGTATATGTGATAGGTGGTGGTGGAGGGAGGTGATTTCAGGAGCCAGGAGAGCAAACAGGACTCTAGTGGGGTAGGAATGGCATGAAATTTCCCTTAGAAAGATGCTGAGCCTTTGAGTCAGAGAGAAGAGGAGGGTGCAGAGAGTAGGGAAGAGTGAGGGGTGTTGGCATAGGGAGGCTGGGGGATAGACAGAGGGGGAGACAGGACAGAGAGTGGGCAAAGCTAGGGGTCAGAGAAAAGGGAAGACCGGGGGTCAGAGGAAACAAAGGAAAGTGGTCCTTAGACTACATGTCCCTTCTCAGGCCACAGCCTGCTTCACCTCCATAGCTGTCTATGCTGTCAGCCATGCCTCTTTTAAGAAGACATCCTACCTTGGGGGCTTGGGCAACCCCTTACTCTTCTGGTGTCCCTCTTATCTCTCTGGCCACTCTTTTTCCACCTCCTCTGTAGGCTTCGCTTCTCCATCTTCCCTCAGGTTCATGCCTGGCCTCTTTCCTCTAAGCTTTCTCCAGGGGACCTTCACATATCTGGCAGCCTGGTGGGCATCTCCACTTGGCTGCCATACAGGTATATTGACGTCACCATGTTTAGCAGTGAACCAGCCAAAAACCCAGAGCCGGCCCTATTTCTCTGTCAGTCAATTACCAAGTCCCATGACTTCTACCTCCGAAATCTCTGTCAGTCTGACTGACCATCTCTTTTCATCCTGCTGCTAGCGGCCTGGGCCTGGCCACCATTGCTTCCCTTCTGGACCTCTGAGACATCTTCCTAGTGGCCACCCCACCTTCATGCTGATCACTCTCCTACCCACCCACCACATTTCACCCAGGAATCTTCCTAAAACACAAATTTGGTTATGCCCTCCCACCCGCCTCCACCCTGAGGGCTCCTGCAGCTCCCTATGCCATGGCCGCTCCATTGCGGCACCCACTCTCCTGTGGGTTCAGCACTAGGCTCTCTGTCATCGCTGGGCCGTGGCAGGTGCTGTTCCCGTGGCCTGCGATGCTCTTCCTCAGGGCTCCTCCTAGTTGTCAGTCACTCTGGAAAGTCTTCCCGGATGCTCTCCTCACCGAGTGTGGGTCAGGAGTTCCCTTCCAGGGGCTGCCATTGCCTTAATTCCCCCATCACAGCCCTCGAAGTGTTGAATAGCATTTTGCTTTTTACTTTTGGAAGCTCCACTGGAGCCCAGACCGTGACTACCCATGAGGCCAGATGCCAACAGGGTAGGTGCCCAAGAATCATTTGTTGGTGAAACATTTATTTCGGAGAGACTTACAGAGCAAGAAGTAAAAGACAGATGACTTCCTCCTCCTACCCGCCCCCCAACCCCCTCAGGGCTGAGCCTCTGGGGCAGTGGGCTTGGAGAGGTTTCAGGGCCTGTAGGTGGAGCAGGAGGCCTTGGCTGGGGTTGGCTGGCGTGCTGGCCCAGAGTTGAGGGTGCCCTGTGTGTGCTGCTTCCCCTGGAAGATACACAGAGTCAGCAGAGAGCTTTGGCCCCAGGCCTGGGTGGGAGAGAAGGCCTCTGTATCCCAGGATGGGCCAAGGCTGCCCACTGGCACCCACCAGCATCGTCAGCAGCATCCTAGGTTCCAGACACATGTGTTGCAGAGATGGCCAGCATCCCTCCCCAGCTCATAGCCAGGCCTAGGAGGAGGATGCTGCTCCCTGGCATCTGTGGACAGTCCCAAGTGGACATCTTCTTTGAAAACTTGTTTTCTACCTTAAAAATTCATAGGCATTTTACTTCCTACCCCATTCTACGTCCTTGTATGTTTTAATATCAAACTACTGTTTTAAATCACCTACCATTGGGGGAAAAAAATAAACACTCAAGGAGATGAGGCAAATAATCAGGCATGAGCCATTCTTGCCTTCTTCCTGGGTTTGGAAAGAGTGCAGGACCAGGAGTCACAGGCTCAGATCCCAGGCCCTGCTCTGCTCACGCTGAGCATGGCTGCGTCGTCCACAAAATGGGCGGTGAGCCGGTGATGCTTTGGCTTAAGACGGTGGCCACTATAAAATGGAGCAGTGGGTGTGCAGACTTAATGATTCACACATGGAACCCGAGGTGCCAGGCTGGATGCCTGGGAGCTCCCCAGGCCCCTTCAGGGTCTGCAGGAGCAGAAGAGGGCAGCTAGGCCAGCACCCTCAGCCTGGCCCCTACCCAGCTTCCCTGGAGCAGGCTGGGGGCTGGGGGTCCAGGCAGCAGCCACCCCCTCCCAGACTAGAGGAAAGGGTGAGCTCACCCTCTGGCCCAGAGAAAGCAATCGGGTAGGAGAATAATTAAAATGCCAGAGGTTAGGAGGTGAAGTTACAATGGAAAGAATGAAGCCCCGGCACTGCCGCCACTCGCTGCTGCTGCTGCCGGCTGCATCTCCCACCCGCTCCCTCTGCCAAGCCCACACCCCGCTCCCTCTGCCAAGCCCACATTTGATTTTTATTTCGGGAGCCGCCAGCGCAGCACTTGGGAGGGAGTGGAGAAACCTCACTCCTGCTCCCCTGCCACGTCTGGAGCTGGGGCCCTGCGAGGGGGAGGGGGCTCCTGGGACCCAGAGGAAGAACCTAGAGACCCCACCCCAGGACCCAGCCATCCTCAGGGATCAGGCCCAAGGGAAGGGTGGCATGTGGGGCAAGAACAGGATTGGGAGGCGAGGAATGGAGACTCAAAAGAATGAAGGCTATTCTTTCCTGTTCTCATTGGCCTTTGCCCCTTTGCTTCACTCATTCGAAGCTGAGGGAGAGAAAACTCATCCAGTTTCTATCCTGCCCCCACCAGCTTTTGCCCCCCACTCTTCCTCTGGGGACTTCCAGCATTCATTGGTATCTGCATATACATGGAAGTGTTCTAACTCCAGTTTTGTTCCTCATGACTTGCTGTGTGACCCTGGGGAAGTAACTATCCCTCTCTGGACCTCAGTCTCATCTGTGAAATAGGAAGGTGGGTAAGATAAGCACTTTCAAACCAAACTCTTCAGAGGTGTCTGGAGGCATGAAGCCACTCTCTCTTGAGCACACCCCTCCTCTGCCCCATCCAGGGACCAGAAAGGTGGGAGCAGCTACTGGCCCATCCCCTGAAGAGCACTGAGCCCCTCTTCCTGCAGAATGGAGCCGCGGGGGCCAACTCACATTTTCCTGCTCTCAGCTTTCTCCACTGCCCATAATACACTCCAGATGGTTTCTCCATCGAAAGCGGAGGCAGCAGATTCCAGAGGGAAAGTGGTTGGGCTCCTCTCTGGGCTCTTCTTTCCACCAGGCTGGAGAGGGGGCTGGGGCCGGGGACTGGGGCAGCTGAAAATATGGAGTGGGAGCAGCACTACCTTCGAAGAGGAGGGTGGGAGGAGGAGAGACCTCCTCGGCCACCTCTGGGGACAAGGGGAGAGACCAGGGGTCTGTGCTGAGGCAGGGCCACGTAAGTCCCCAAACCCCTCATGGATTCCTTCAAGGAGCTGCTTCGTGGGTGGCCTCCAGGGCCTGGGGAGAAAGTCTCCCCAGCATTTCCAGGGCTGGGAAAAGAGCACCATCCAATGAGCCAGACATAACTGGGTTCAACCCTGGCTGGCTCTGCCACTTCCAGACTCTGCATCAGGTTCCTCGCTTGTGAAATGGGGATGGCTGATGTTGCTTGGGGTGGTCGTGAGTGGACGCAGATAATGAACAGAAAGACTTTGCATGTCCTCAGGTGTTCAGGAAATGCCCAGCAGTTCCCTGAGCACACGGCTTGTCTCCTCCCTGTCCTGGTCTGACTCCCATCCCTCCTGCTGCACCTTCCTAGTGGTTCCTTCTAGGAGCCCAAGAGGATTTTAATTACTCTTTGGAGCCTGTTTTGGAGACATGCCTGGGGAGAGAGGGTGCTATGAGCCTGAGGCTGAACCCAAGCCAGTGCTTGCCTCCTCCCAGGCCCTAACCGCACCCCCCTCCCCACCTCAGCCTCAGGACTTAGCCCTGGGCCTGGAGAGCCACGTAGAAGCAGAGGGGCTGAGAAGGGGGGCCGTCTCTCTCAACCAGGCCCCGCCTGCCCCTCAGCATCCCCGCCAGGACAGCCTCCCAGCCACGCTCACCCTCTCCGCCTCAGCTGTACCAAGGGGAGTGCCTCGATTTTTCCACCAAAAGAGCCAAGAGCAAAATGAGAAACAAATTCAGCCTGGGGCTGCTGGTCCCCCTTCCTGCCTCCATGGTGAATGAAGGGTTGGGGAAAGTGAGCCTCCAGCCCATTCCCTACCCCCACTCCCACACTCAACCCAGGACCCCAGCCTGCTCCAGGACCCCAAGGGCAAAAGGCTTAGCTGCGGAGGGAAGGGGAAGATCCTCACTTCCTCACACCAACTGTGAGGCAGAAAGTCGGGGGCTCACCCCCTCTGCTCCCCACTCCCCAGCCAGGAAAAGAATAAGCAAAGTTTCCTCACTTTCCCATTCTGAAGCTGAGAGCCCATTGTCGGAGGAGAAAGGGCAGTCACTGCTCTCAGGAAATAAGCTCTCTGAGCCCCCTCCTACTTAATTAGTCCCCCTCCCTACCCAGCCCTTTTCCGCTCATTGACCTCCCTCCTTCCACCAAGCCCTTCTCCCCTCACCCAGCCACAGTCCCCCCACTGCATCCCATTCACTGCATCCCACTCTCTCTTCACTCCTCTCCCCACCGTAGGCCGCCCTCTTTGCAAGGACCTCATCTCCAGCTACTCTCGGAGACAGCAGCCCATAGGGAGGCAGGCCGTACCCCACTGCGGTCCTGTATACCTGGTGGCCCCAGCATCTCCTCTCCTCACCCTGTGAGGTGGTGCTCCCCTCCTGTCCAAAGCCCACCCTCCACCGGCTCAGGGACTCTCTCCTGCCCCTGGCCGCCAACTTGTTCTCCTGGTGCTGCCCACACCTCCCACTTGACGGCCTCCTTCCCATCCGCCCACAAACACATGCCAGTGTTTTTCACCACCCTACACTCCCAAACCCCAAATCACCTTCCTGGCTCTCTCCTCCCCTTCCCAGCCACACTTTTCATAAGGGCTGTCCCAGCTGACATTCACTCTTCGACTTACTCCAATCTGGTTTACTGCTGAGACCCTGGAAAGAGCCACATCCAGGAATAAGGGCAAACTGGAACTAGACCAGCTTCACGCCATCAGGACGATTTACCTGCATTCCGTCTGGCTGCGGAAGGAAATGACATTCTCTGTTGGAAAAGACATCACCAGAGCTCTAAACCTGTCGCACACCATGTCCACCTTTCAACAAAAATTTGCCAGGAAGCTCTCTTCCTTCTCCTCCTCCTTCTCCTCTTCTTTGGTTTTCTCCTCCCTTGTATTCTTTTTGACAATTTAGTTTGAAAGCCTTTAGATGGCCCAAGCAAGGTAGGCATCCCTGGGGCTGGAGGAGGAAAGAGGGGAAATGCAGTGGCCCATGCATGGTTTGGGGGCTCAAGAGAAATATAGAGGATATCTCCCATGAAGGGCAGTCAGAGCAGAGAGGGAGAGAGAGAGAGAGAGAATGGGAGAGACAAAGCTTAATCATGCAGGCAGATGGCCTTGGCCAGAATGTCGGAGCTCGAACAGAGAAAAGAGGGCATCCAAGTAGGAAGGTAACCTAGTGTGGGGTGTCGAAACAAGATAAAGAGGATGTCCCCATGAGGGCCAGATCAGTGAGGGAGTTTGGACCCTGAGGAGTGAAGGGGACATCTGACCAGGGTAGTAGCCAAGCACCAGAAGTAGAGTCCATGTGGGAATGAGAAGGGCACCTCTAAAGGGGTAATGTAGGGTGTCCAGAGGGTATGGGATGTCAGAGCCTGTTGAGGTGAGTAGCAGATCCACATGGGGAGAGAGGTGGCAGGGGTAGGCTGAGGCAGGGTATCAGCACCCAGGAGGGCTGAGGAGGGGTCTGCATGTAGTGGGGAGCAGTGGCAATGAGACATCAGTTACCCACAGTGGGACTGACCCAATAAGTTGATTTGTTGAGGAAATGAACTAGGTTTCTCACTATTGACAAAGGGGATTATAAATATGGAAAAGGAGAAAACTAGAGTGAGCCCTTAGTCTGAAAAACTGTCATAACTCAGAAGAGCCTGAGGAAACATGATGATGAAATGTAATGTGGTATCCTGGGTTTGGATCCTGGAATAGAAAAAGGACATTCGGTAAAAACTAAGGAAATCTCCTAAGTGTTTATTAATGGATGAATGAATAGGCAAAATGTGGTATGCACATACAATGGATTATTATTCAGCCTTAAAAAGGAAGGAAATTTTGACACATGCTACGACATAGATGAACCTCAAGGGCATTATGTTAAGTGAAATAAACTAGTTACAAAATACAGATACTGTATGATTCCACATATATGAGGCATCTAAAGTAGTCACATCCTCAAACAGAGACTCATGGACATGGTCTATAGACTAGTGGTTACCAGCGGGTAGGGGGTAGGGGGAAAGGGGAGGTAGATGGAGTAAAGGGGGTTAAATACGTGGTGACAGAAAGAAGTCTAACTATGGGAGGTGAACACACAGTGTAAACATATATATGCCTTACTGTTAGAGCTAAAACTTACTGGATTTTGTTAACCAATGTCACCATAAAATAAATAATTAATTAATTAAAAATAAATAAATAAAGTAGTCACATCCTTAGAAACAGAAAGTAGAATGGTGGCTGCCAGAGACTGGGGTAAGGGGAAAGTGGGGAGCTGTAGTTTAATGAATATAGAGTTTTAGTTTTGCAAGATGAAAAGAGTTCTGGAGATTGATTGCACAGCAATGTGAATAATGCTAGTGAACTGAACACTTAAAAATGGTTCAGATGGTAAATTTGATATTATGTATATTTTACCACAATTAAAAAATAAGGAAATCTGAATAAAGTATGGATTTCTGTTAATAATAATCTGCCAGTATTGGTTCATTAATTGTAACTAATGGACCATACTATAATGTAAGATGCTAATAATAAGAAAACTGGGCACCAGATATATGGAAACTGTCTACTATCTTCACAATTTTCTGTAAATCTAAAACTGCTCTAAAAAATAAAGTTTGTTATCGAAAAGATTTTTTTATTTCATGGGCCATATGCTGACACCTGCACTAAAGCAACCACTGGAAATATTTTTTAAAAGTATAGATACTGGACATTAATAAATATAAAAGGAATATTTTAAAACAATTAATTCAAAAGAAGGCCAGGAAAAAAAAGAAATAAAGAATACATGGGACTAATAAAAAACAAATAGGGAGATGGTAGATTTAAATCTAAACATACTGATAATTACATCAAATGTAAATGATCTGAATACTAACAACTGGATTTAAAAAAAAAAGACGAGCCCCAACTATATGCTATCTTTAAGACATAAGACTGACACATAATATTTCCACAGAAATGATGGAAACCATAAGACATTGAAATGGCATGTTTGAAGTGCTGTAAAATAACTGGCAAACTAGCAAATAAGTGAAAATATCTTTCAAAAAAAATGATGATTCCAGTCTGGCATGTAAGGAGCTTGGAAGTTATAACTCCATCCTAACAACTAAAACACTGAACAAACTGAAAAACCAACAACTCTTCTCAGATTTATCACAGGGCAAACTGCTGCCTCAAAACGGGAGAGACAGACAGATGGTTACAGAGAATCACAGAGAATCACAGGGAATCACGACTTACCCTAGCAGAAACCTCTGCAAGAACCAATGCTGGGTCAGGAAAACCTAAACTGTAATTGATGAATTGCTGGAGGCTCAGTGTGGACACGTCTGAGAGTTAAAAATCTCAGGGGACCTAGTCATAGGGAACCGCACACTTTTATGAGTTTTATTTCTAGGAGCTCTACATAGTTCTCAAAGTAAATATCCAAGAAAAATCCCCTCTGTAAAAGGGAAGAGAAAAGCACCCATTTTGAAATAGCCAGACTTTCTGTTCTTAACAAGGCTTGTCCTCAAGAGAAACTATTTTACCAGACCTTAAACAGACTTGGAGGAAGGTAAATACTAACTCCAGCCCACTCTAGCCAGCCTATCTCACCTAGGAAGTAAGGGGAGACTGAGAAGTACTTGTGAAGTTCACAGTCCAGAGGCATAGGCTCCTTACAGACTGAGACCTAATCATAGGACTATATGGGAATTCTTCCCCTCCCGCCACCTTACCACCCCATTACTTAAGACAGTTCCTTCGACCAAATACATCTTGTCTGGCTATCAAGAAAAAATTCCAAGACATACTAAGAGGCAGAGAACACAGTTTGAAAAGACAGAGCGAGCATCAGAAGCAGACTCACATATGGCATGGATGTTGAAATGATCAGACCCAGAATTTAAAACAACTATGATTCATATGCTGTAATGGTTAATCTTATGTGTTAACTTGGCTGGGCTGAGGGATGCCCAGATAGCTGATAAAATATTTTTTGGGGTATGCTGAGAATGTTTCTGGCAGAGATTAGCATTTGATTCAGTAGACTGAGTAAAGAAGATTTGTCCTCACCAATGTAGGCAGGCTTTGTCCAAGCTGTTAAGGGCGAGAATAGAACAAAAAGGGGAAGGAAGGGCAAACTCTGTCTCTTTCTTCTTCTTCTGCGCCTTAGATATTAGAGCTCCTGGTTTTAGCGACTTTGGACTTTGAGCTTATACCAATAGCCCCCCAGTTCTGGGAGTTACGCCATTGGCTCCCCTGGTTATTGGACTTCAGACTCAGACTGAATTATACCACTGGTTTTCCTGGTTCTCCAGCTTGCAGACAGAAGATTGTAGGACTTCTAGATTTCCATAACCATGTGAGCGTGAGCGTGAGCGTGTGTGTGTGTGTGTGTGTGTGTGTGTGTGTGTGTGTGCGTGTATTCCTATATGTGTATTCCTAATATGTATTCCTATATACATATGCTAATCATATGCTTCATAATGGATAAAGTAGACAGCATACAATAGAAGATGCACAGTATAAGCAGAAATATGGAAATTCTAAGAAAGATTAAAAAAGAAATGCTAAAGATCAAAAACACTGTAACAGAAATGAATTATGCCTTTTGTAGAGTTTATTAGTAGGCTGGACATGGCTGAGGAAAGAATCTTTAAGATTAAAGATATCAATAAAAACTTCCAAAGTGAAAAAAACAAAGAGAGAAAAAGACTGGGAAAAAACCCTAGAACAGAATATCCAAGAATTGTAGGACAACTGCAAAGGGTATAACATATATGTAATGAAATTACTAGAAGGATAAGAAAGAGAAAAAAACAGAAGAACATTTGAGGCAATAATGATTGAGGATTTCCCTAAATTAATGCTAGATCCAGAGAGCTTACAATACCAAGCAGAATAAATGCCAGAAAAAGAAAAACACATAGGTATATCATATTCAAACTACAGAAAATCAAAGATAAAGAAAAAATTTTGAAATAAGCCAGAGGAAAAAAAAACACCTAACCTATAGAGGTGTAAAAACAAAAATTACATCTGACTTCTCCTCAGAAAAAAGCAAGAAAAGAGTGGTGTGGCATATTTAAAGTATTGAGAAACAAACTTCTCCAACTTAGAATTCTGTACCTTATGAGATTTTCAAAAGTGCAAAAGAAAGAAAAATTGTTTCAGACAAAAAGTGGAGGAATTTGTTGCCAGTCAATCTGCCTTGCAAGTAACATTAAAAGAAGTTCTTCAGAGAGAAGGAAAATCATATAGTTCCAAAGCTGGGATTACATATAAAAGGAATTGGAAAAAGAATAAGTGAAGGTAAAATAAAAACTTATTTTTCTTATTCTTAATTGATCCAATGGATGACAGTTGTTAAAATAATAACAACAATGTATTTGGTTATGTAGGCCCATATCTATTAGAAAAATTTTCAGTAATTAAACATCTTCCCACAAAGAAAATTTCAAGTCCAGATAGCTTCACTGATGAATTCTTCTAAACGTTAAAGAAGTAAAACCAGTCTTACACAAACTCTTACTGAGAAGAGAGAGAAGGAAAGAACACTTCCTAACTTTTTTGATGAGGGCAGCATAACCTTAATATTAAAACCAGACTAGGACATTACAAGAAAGGATAATTACAGAATAATTTCTATAAAAACTAGATATAAATTCTAAACAAAATAATAGCAATCAAATCCAGTGTTATATAATACATCATGAAAAATTCAAGTTTGTTCCAGGAATGTGAGGTTGGCTTGACATTTGAAAACCAAGTCTGTAATTCTCCATATTAAAAGTTTAAAGGAGTAAAGTCATATTTCAACAAATGTGGGAAAAAATTTGATAATTTTTTAATGTTTAAAAGTTCAACATTTATTCATGATAAAAATTCTCAGCAAGCTAGGAATAAAAGGAAATTTTCTTAGTTTGATAATATCAAACAAAAAAAAGCTACAGCAAATTTCACTTTTAAAGGTAAAGTATTAAAAGCTATTTCCTTGAAGATGGAACAAATGAAGATGTCCACCATCACCACTTCTATTTAATATTATATGGGAGGTCTTATCTAAGGCCAGAACAAGAAATAAAAGATACAAGATTTGAAAAGGAAAAAAACCTGGCTATCATCGATGGCATCATTATGTCCATTGGAAATTTTTTAAATCTGCAAATATGGTGTAAGGTCAAATAAATGTAGCCAGTCACTATAAACAAAGTCAATATACAAAATTAGAGTATTTATTCAAGATGACAATAAGCAATTAGAAAATGAAAAAAATATTCATTGACAATAGCATTTTTAAAATTAAAAAAAGCTAATATTTAAGAATAAGTCTGATAAAATATGTTTATGATTCTACATAGAAAACTACAGAATATTACTAAGAGGAAAAAAAGGAGGCATTTAAAAAAAATAGAGCTATTTTGTGTTCATAGATTGGTAGTATCAATATTGTAAAGCAATCAATTCTTCCCTTCAGTTCAATTGAATTACAGATTTAATTCAACCTTAATGAAACCTCATACACTGCTGATGAGAATGTAAAATGGTACAGCCTCTTTGGAAAACAGTCTGGCAGTTCCTCCAAAGGATAAATGTAATGTAACCACATGACCAGCAATTCTAGTTCTAGGTATATACCAAAGAGAAATTAAAACATATGTGCACACAAAAACTTACACATAAATGTTCACAGTGGCATTATTAATAATAACCCAAATATGGAAACAACCCAAATGACCATCAATTAAAAAATAAATCAATAAAATGTAGTATATCCATAAAATGAAATATCATTCAGCCATAAAGAGGAATAAATACTGATACATACTACAACATAAATGAAGCTTGCAAACATTATGTTAAGTGAAAGAAGCACATCACAAAATACTACATATTTTATGATCCCATTTATATAAAATGTCCAGGATAGGCAAATATATAATGACAAAAAATATAATTAATGATTGCCTAGGGTTAGGGATGGAAGGGGAAGACTGCTAATCGGCATGGGGTTTTTCCTGAAGGGTGATGAAATTTTTCTAAAATGTATTGATGTTTGCACAACTCTGTGAATACACAAAAACCCACTGAATTATAGACTTATTTAAATGCATGATTTGTATGGTATGTGAATTAAACCTCAAAGCTGTTATTTTATTTTTCTAAAAATTCAATAAAAAAAATTTCCTAAACAAAGTTTTTGGTGAAAAGTGACAAGCTGATTCTAAAACTTATATGAAAATTCAAAAAGCAAAGACTAACAAAGATGGTCTTAAAGAAGTACAAAGTCAGAGGACTTGAACTACCTGTTAGTAAGACTTATTACAAAGCTACAATAATTAAAACATTTAGTATTGGCAAAGTTATAGAAAAACGGACTGATAAAACAATGGAGAGTCCAGAAACAAACCCGAATGTATACAGCCCAATGATATGATAAGGGGGAAAGAATGATCTTTTCAATAAGTGGTACTGAATACATATAATATCCTATAATGTGGGAGAAAAATTAACTTTGATTCCTACCTTATGCTATACAGAAAAATTAGTCCTAGATGGATTATTAATCCAAATGTAAAGGACAATAGAAATGCACCTTTGAAAATGTAAAGGAAAATTTTTGGTCACCTAGAATTCTATACCCAGTAAAACTATCAATCAAGTATAAGGGTAGATTAAAGATATTTTCAGATGTTCAAAGTTTTAGAAATTATATCCCCTTTGCACACCTTTTTAAGAACCTACTAGAGGATGCATTCCTAAAAAAAACACACACACACGAATAAAACAAGAAAGAGGAAGACATGGGCTTCAGGAAATGAAAGAATTAAATGTAAGAAAGGAGCAAAGGGAATCCTTAGGTGAATGGTAAAAGGAGATTCCAGCTTGAGAGATATTTATGAAGTCTAGAGAGCAAAGGGATTGGGGTAGATCAAAGTTTGCAGAAGAGATTACTTCAAGAAGAGGAAACTGGCAAAATTTTATAAAAAACATATAAAGATTGTGCCCAGTTTTTGCCCAACTGACAAAGTATTCAATGTGTCAAAATGTCTTGACAGGGGATTTGAACACCTGGGGTTGAAATAGTGATCATTACATGGAATACTAAATGAATATAAACAATGGAACAAGATAATTATTAACTTTAGGAGAACAAAAAGCAAAAGTGATCATAGTACCTTATACAGCTCAGACACGAATATCAACGATATAGGCATAATAAGGTAAACACTGAATATTGGATTAACCCAAAATTATCATGTAACCATATTGGGAGATTGGTGGGACTGGAAGTGTGACTGAGTGTAGTGGAGTGAGGGGGTAAAAAGAATTAAATCCTCATAATCTATACCAGGAAGTGAAAAGAGAATTCCCCAAACTGAAAACAACAACAACAACAACAACAACAACAACAACAACAAAACAAGAATTGGCAACAAAAACTTGTTATTTAGAGATATGAAAATTTTCTCTCTCAAAAAAAATTAACTGATTGATTTGAAAAATCACTGTTTCTGGTGGGCAAGAAATAAGTATGAAGTGGTATAGGACTTTGCATGTCCTATAAATTCTTGGGCTCTTAAACCATGTACATATATACCTTTAATAAAACTTAAAACTACATTAAAAAAAAACCCTAAATGTCAACAGTAATAGAAAAAGAAAGCTTCTAGAAGAAAACAATAAAAAATAACAAAAGAATAAATTTATTATTTTAGAATTAGGCAAATAATTCTTGAACAACACATGCAACTAACCATAAAGAAAAGATTAATAATTTTATTTTAGTAAAATTAAAGACTTTTATTTATCAAAAAGACATCATTAAGTATAAAGGCAAGCCACAGAGTGAAAGATACTATAAATGACAAAGGACTTATAGAGAATATATATTTAAATTATCCTACAACAAAAAATAACAAAGGATGACAATCCAATTTTTTAAAAAAATGAGCAAAATCTTAACAAGATTTTCATAAAAGAAGATATACAAATAGCTAATAAATACATGAAAAGGTGTTCAACATAGTTATCAGGGAAATACAAATTAATACCACAATGAAATACCACTATGTATTCACCAGAATAACTAAAATTAAAAAGACTGACAATACTAAGTGTTGGCAAGGATGTAGCCACTGGAATTTTTATGCTACTGAGTGGAGAGTAAATTTGTATAAGCACTTTAGAAAATAAACTCTGTCAATACCTACTAAAGATGAGCATATGCATTTCCTATAATCTGTTAGTTCCATTCTCAAGTACATAGCCAACAGAAGTGCACATACATGTGCACCAAAAGGGCATTGCAAGTTTGTTAGTAGCCATGTTACTCCTAATAGTGAAAACTGGAAAGAATCTAAATAACCATCAGTAATAGAATGAGTAGATGAATAATGGTAATATTCATTCAACAGAATACTATACACAATGCCAAAAACAATCTACTGCTACATGCAACAACACAAATAAATCTCACAGACATAACACTGAGTAAATGAAGCCAGTCACAAATGAAAGAATATTCTATATGTTTCCATTTCTATAAAGTTTAAAAATAAGTAAAATTATCTTATGCTGATAGAAGTGGATTATCTTGGGGAGGGCAATATTTGGATGCGTATGAGGGAGACTTCTAGAGTGCTGGTAATGTTCTACTGTGTAAAAGTTCATGAAATATATACACTTAAGATTTGTTCACTTTGTAGTAAGCATGTTATACTTCCATTTTTAAAATTCTTCTTCTCTCCTTCCCCTTCCATCTTTCCTTTCCTTCCTCTGCTTTCCCTTCTCTTTCCTTCTTTACCTGAACAATCAGCCCTGAAACCGTTAGGTTGGCCAGTGAGGTAGATGCCCATAATGCTTGTGATAGGAGCCACAGTGGCCAAGAGCAAGACATCAGAGCCAGAGGAGGGTGATGAGGGCACCCACCCAGAGGAGAGAGCAGCTGGCATGGTTAGTCAGGTTGATGGGGGTGAGGATATCCATACACTGGAATGACTCTGTGCAGTTTATTAGAGCCTGGTTGAGGAGGGTGTCCCTGCATGGGAATGACCTGGCATGAGAAGTCATAACTACAGTGTTTAAGAAAGATTGTATGCATATGGGTAAAGAAGTATGGATTTCAGCCTTGGGGATCATCCACACAAGGAGATGGCTCAGTGTGAAGAGTTCAGCCCGAGTGACATGGGAAGGGCATCCATGCAGAGGGGTGATCTGGAATGGGATAACAGAGCCCATGGAGAGTGAATGAGATCCACATGAGGAGGAAGTGACAGCAGAGACAGAGAGTGGCTACAAATAGGGGAATTGATCAGATAAATAAGTATATTAAGAAAAATGGAAGCCAGATTTATCACTGTTGGAGAAGGATGTTACAAATAGAGAAAGGAATAAACTAGAATAACTCTGTGATGTTGAAAGCTGTGCCATTCCAATAGTAGTGAGCACCTAGCATCTCCATCTTGGTTTCTAAGTACCACTTACTAAAAGGAGCCAGAACTCTTTAGAGGCAGAGAAAATACAAAATTAGCCCAGGCTGGAACATCTTATGCCAAAAAGTAAAGAACTGCTCAAAGAATTATAGGAATTGTATTAGTTTGTTAGGGGTACTGTAACGAAATATCACAGACTGGGTGGCTTAAACAACAGAAATTTATTTTTTAACAGTTCTGGAGTCTAGAAGTCCAAGATTAAGGTGCTGGCAGGTTTGATTTCTCCTGAGGCTTTTCTCCTTGGCTTGCAGATGGCCACTTTCTGGCTGTGTCCTCACATGGCCTTTTTCTGGCCATCTTGATGTCTCTTCCACTTCTTATAAGTCCTTTTGGATCAGGGTCTCATCCTTATGACCTCATTTAACCTTAATTAAATCTTTAAAGGCTTTGTCTCCAAATACAGTCACATTGGGGGTTAGGGCTTCAACATGAATTTTGAAGAGACACAATTCAGTCCAAAACAAAGACAATAAAAAAGACAGAGATGCCAACTTGAAGAGTCTCCAACTGACAGAATCTGAACAATTTGGGCATCAAAATAAATAATAATGTTAATATTGACATAAATAAATGAAGAAATAAGTGAAGAAAAGATAAAGCTTTTTCCATGGTGCAAAATGACGGAAAGAATGATAGAATTAGATAATCATGATTTGGCAACCATCATCATAAAAACATTTCAGTTGAGAGACATGGTGAATGCTAAAATGGGTTCAATTTGGATAAAGAATGAGACTTTATATAGTACTTTACAAACTACCTCCCCACAAAAAAATATTATTAATTCCAATGGGTAAAGGAATAACTTTACAATAGATAAACCTGGTGGACAGACACCATCTGAATCAAAAGATCAACGTTAACACTAGTAACAGGACAAATTGAAATCATGCATCATCTGATAGATAATATGCAGTGAAAACACAGCATTGCCTCTGTGATATTTCTGCCCAAAATGCATAACTTAAATCTAATCATGAGAAAACATTAAACAAACCCAACTGAGGGACACTCTACAAAACCACTGTCCTATAATCTTCAAAATTTACAAAGTCACAATCATTAAGGAAAGCCTTAGCCATTCCATGTTGAAAGAGAATAAAGAGGCATGGCAATTAAGTGTGATACATAATATTGGAATGAGTCTTTGCTACAAAGAACATTATTGGGACAAATGGCAAAACATGAATAAATTATAGTAATACAACTATAATTGTTATGGTTGCTATGTGGTTATTTTAGAGAATGTCATTGTAGGGTTTACATACTAAAATATTCAGGGGTGATAGGTCATCATATTGGCAATTTACTCTCAAATGCTTTGGAAATTTTTCTGTAAATTTGGAATTATTTCCAAATAAGAAAAAAATAGTGACAAAAAAGCTTATAAATATTACGTGTATGGAAAAAGTAGGTGTGTGTATATATGCTAGCAGCCAAGGGGTGGAATGCTTGGACATCTATCATTTCTGCCTTTCCCAGCATTCATTCCTCCTTCTTTCGGAAACATTCAGATTTTGTTTTGCAGAACTGCCCCTCTCTATTCTTCGTCCATGCGTCACTAGCATGGGTATGTCCTCAGGTCAACCAGCATATTTCATTAGCCTGGCCACTGTCATTGGTGTAGAGAAGAGCTCAAGTCAGCCCAATATAGGTCAACATTAGGATTTTTTTTCTGAAACTATTGTGAAATAGGCTCTGTTTTTCTCCAGGGATTACTTAGCTTTTACAAAATAAACCTGGAACTGCCTGAGACCACCACATGGAGCCAGACCGTCCAGGGAAAAAAAGGCATTTCAGAGAAAAGTAAAAATAAGAAAGAAACTGAGTCTTCTTGATATCATTTTAGCCCAAAGATCCAGCTGTACTTGGACTTTTTGTTAAATAAGCCAAATAGTTTTAATTTTCTGCTTAAGCCACTTTGAGTTAGGCTGTTGGCACTTGCAACTGAAAGAATCATGACTAATGTTAGGAAATTCCTAATTCAGCTGGGCTGGAGTTCAGGGCGGGCAGTGAGGGGGGAGGAGAGGAGAGAGTTGTAGCTGACAGCCAGACATGGCAAAGCCTCTGAGCATCAAGATTCAGTAGGAGTCTTGGGGCCCTCAGTGGCACTTGAAGTTACTTTTGGAAAAGAAGCGAGAGCAGGTGGCAGGGAGACAATGACCAAGCATAAGTCCTTGAGTGACTTCAAACAAAGTTTGGGCTTAGGTCTATCCCAATCAACCCTACCTCATAACAGCTTGCTGCCCAGCCCAGAGCCCAGGGGCCACACCCTTGGCACAGCCCTGACCAGAGATGCTGCAGGCCTGGTCCTGTTCTCCACTTCCAACTTCATGGTAACTATGCTTGCATTTTTTTCACACTGCCTCTATTTACAAAGCACCCTGTCTCTGGTTTGTGTAATTGAGCATTAGGACAACCCTATGAGGAGTCAGGGCTGGGACTGTTTCCATTTTACAGATGTGGACAGTAAGGCTGAAAGAGGTAAAGACACCTGCCCAAAGTCACACAGCTGTTCAGTGGCAGAGCCAGGACTAATGGACTAGCTCTTTCTAGAGCTCTCTGTATTTTGGATTTTCAGAGCCCAGGCTGAAGGATGGCACATCTACTCTGGTATGGGAGGTGGATTTTGAGACTACCCTTGAGTGAGTGGGTAGGGAGCTAGGCTTCCTGGGCACATGAGCCCTCAGGAGAGGGGAGTGGAGTGGGAACACTGTCAGGGGTCAAGATGCTGATTGGGGGAGGGGGAAAGAGTTTCATGGAAGAATACTCAGTTCCTGGAGCGGGACCCAAGGGACAGCTCAATATCAAGCACTGGGCAGAGCCCTAGGGAGTCAGGAATTGAGGAAGGATTAAGTTGGACCCCACACTCAAGGAGCCTGCTATTTAGTGGGAGACATGTAGAGGAAAAAGTAAACTAACACCACAAATAAGATTAATAATTAATATATTAGTGAATATGTAGTGCATGCTTACTTACATTCCAGGCACTGTTTTATGAGCTTTAAGTTCTTATACCCTCTGAAAAAAGCCTCCTATTATCTTAATTTTAGAGATGAAGAAACAGGCACAGAGAAGGGACATAAGTTGTCCAAGGTCACACAGATGAACAAAGGAGGAGCTGGGATTTGAAGTGGACATCTTAGCCCAAGAGCTCTACTCTCCTGCTCCTGCCAGATTCAATGACCATCTGCTACATGTCAGGCACTGTGCTAGGAGCCAGGACCAGCATGACAAAGGAGCCCCAATCTGCCCAGAGCTGCTCTGTTGGAGGTTGGGATGGGAGAGGGCAAGCAGCCAGGCAGAGCATGGGCTCTGGTAGGGGAAGTGAGGATCCTGCTGGAGAACCCTGATGGGGTGGATCAGGGAAGGCTCCCTGCAGAAGTGGTACCTGAGGTGAACCTCTGAAGGATGAGTGGAGAAACACGTAAAGGAGAGCAGGCTGGGACAGTAGGTGGAGAGGAGGATGATCTGGGTAGAGGAGAGGTAGCTGGCACCAAGTCCTCAGAGCAGGTAACTGGTGCCTAGGAAGGATGGGTATAGTAAGGGTGTAGTGGGAGCCCCTGAGCTGCAGGTCACAGATGGGGTGACTGGGATCCGGCCTGGGGGGCAGTAGGCACTTGTTTCAGACGGTGCGGGCCAGGCATTTGGGGGGCCTGGGGTCAGGCTTGAAAAGCCTCTACTTTTAGGAACCCCTAGGAAAACGAGCCTACAGAAGTGCCTGGGGACTGGAGGATTAGGGAAGATAGGGACTTGTGTGAATGAGTGACGGGAGTTGCAGGACTCAAATGGGAGGATTCAAACTCAGGAGAAGCCAGTCTGATCTGGCGGGGAGCTCAAGGGGTGGGGGCCAGGCTCTTAACGGGGCGCAAGAAGGGAGCTGGGGAGGGGCCCTGGTAGGCGCTACCCAGGAGGGCGGGCGACGTCCACGGGCATGTTCAGAGCACAGAGTTAAGATGCAGGCTGCGGGGAGGCAGAACCTGGTGGCGGTCCAGAACCGGGGTCCTCCCCAGGTTCGGGGGCCACTGCGCAGGAGACAGAGCGTTCTCAAGACCACCTGGCCTTTTGGAAAAGGGGTTTCACGGGAACTAGGCGGGGCAGGGAGAGGAGTAAGGGAGGCTGGTGCAGGGATTCGCAGGGGTGATGGGACAGGGCTAAGGAGAAAGCATCTCGGATCAGAACTCGTGGATCAAGAGATTTTAGAGGGGGTAGACTCCCCGGCCAAAGCAATGGTTGTTTGTGGGGGTTAAAAACCCACTCTTGACTGTGGGGCCTCAGTTTGAGGCCCCTGTTGCCACTCCCTAGCAATACAACAGAAGACAAGTTACTTAACATCTCTGAACCTCAGTTTCCTCATCTGTAAAGTGCAACTAATTAATGATCCATATAGCTCATAGAGTGCTGTGAAGAAGAGGCAATGTAAGTACCAGGGCCTGGTACTCAGTAAATCCTAAGTAAACTGTAGCAGTTAATATTCTGTAGTTTAGGCCGTTCTGCAGACATTGAAAGGTGGAAGAAAGAGCCTTTTTGGAGCTGTCAAAAGGCTTGGGTTCTTGTCCTGGCCCCTTCTGCACAAGCTGGTGGCTTTAGGGAAAAGCTCTCTGGACCCTAAGCCCTGTCTGTACAATGGGGACACCGACACCTCCCACACTGGACGTGGAGTGGAGCAGATGGGACATTGTGGGCAGGAGATTGTGATGGGGGGTCAGTTCAGCTGGCACGCGGGCCTGCACTAAACAAGCCCGGCTGAAGGATCTTAGGGGCCTCTCTGGATTCCCTTTAGGGATTTCTTTATCTGCTATGGAATGCAGCCATCTTAGGCAGTAAGGAAGAATGTTCCCCATATTCTTAGCATCAGAAATCCTTTTATGGGCATTGAGCTCACATATCAGCCATCAAGTTTAAGCAAATTTTAAAAACAACATTGTATTTCTAAAATAATAAAAATGCAACATTGTAAAAGTAATATGAAGGATAATTGTTTCATATCAGCGAGAGAGATGATACCAGTGTATTTATGCTCTGTGTGACGATAAGGAGCCATAAGGAGTTTGCACATCCTGTCAGTTTTTTTTCTTACTCCTTATTTGTACTAAATTAGAAAATCCTAAACCACAATTACAGGTCATTAGAAATGGGAGCAAATGTTTGGTGGCTCTTTTAGATGATTGTGGATTTAGACCAAAGAATAATTCAGAAATCACAGAGCTGTTTCTTTCTGAAGACTATTTTCTACTCTCTTGGACACTAGGTCAAGAGGTACAAAGCTTCCAAAAGTTAGAAGACTGAGCATTTCACCAAGAGAGAGTGACCAAAAAAAAAAAAAAAAAAAAAAAAAGCCATAATCTTCTCTTTGGTTGAATTTGATCTCAGAAAGAATTCTTTAAGTTCTGACGTAATATTTGGATGTGGTTTCTAAATAATCTTAATAATATGTCACTCATTCCTTCCTCCTGCTCAGAAAAAAAAATCATCAAGTGTTGAGAAAGAATCACACTCTCATAGTGGAGCAGCCACACCACAGTTTAGTTTTAAAAGTTTCTGCCAACTCGATACTCAATAGTAAACATTGTAATAATTTGGTGATGTCGAGGCAATACAGATGTTGAACATATTGCCACCTGAGATGAGAAGGCCATTTAAGATCTCAGAAGTGGTCTTGAGTGGCATTATCGATGACATGAAAAAATGCTTTTATCTCATTGTTCTTTTCAAAACTCCCATGGGAAACTTTTCCTTCATAGCTAGAATATCTCAGGGTGGAAAAGTGGACTTTGCCTTTGTTTTTGCATAGGATGCTGAAAAGAAGTACACTCATTGAATGAAACCGGATCATAATCACAATTTTCACTATTTCCTTCAACTCTATATTGGTAACGTTTAGGTTTGGTCATTCATTACAGAGAACCAAAATAACAGTGGCTTAAATGAAACCATAATTATTTCTCTTCCATGTAAATAATCTAGAGACAAGTGGTCCAGGGCCGGGAAGGTAGTTCTTCTTAATAGTTTGTCCAGAGACCCAGGCCCCTTCTGTCTTATTGTTCTGCTACCATTAGGTCTTGCCCTCATTGGCATGCTCTCAGGTGGCTCACCACAACACAAAGTTCCAAGCAATAGTTGGAAGACAACAGAGTGGAAAGGCATGCCCACTCCCTATAAAGACCTGAAAGTCATACTTCAGCCCACATCCCATTAGCCAGAACGTTGTCATGAGACCACATGTAGCTGAGAGGAGAGGAAATGTAGTTTTTATTCTAAGTAGCCATGTGTCCAGCTAAAAATTGGGAATGCTATTACTGTGAGAGAGAAGGGGAGAAGGGATACTGGAGGGCAATAGCTAACAGTGCTAAAATGCTGGGGAAAGAACAGGAAACAGATAGGATTGGATTTTAGGCATAACTTCTTTCACTCTTGGATAGGGGCCCTTCTTGCTGCTCCCTCAGCAGCGATCGCAGAGCCATCTTTTTAATTCATACTGTAATTCACAAAATAATCACTTAAGCACAAAACCCATGTTTTCCCGAAGCACGGGTTCTTAATGGTAAAACTGAAAGCTATTGAATGCTTTTTTTCTGGTATGTGAACCACACATATGCTAAGTGTGTTTGGACTCTGCATATCATTGATTTTAACCAACTTCGCACACATGAGCCCACATAAATTTTTGAAAAGAGAGATGGGATAAAACAATTTCTTCAAGTCATTGATTATGTCATTTGAGACAACTTCCAAGATCTTTAATGGCTTGCTCAAATGGCAATATGTTCAATACCAGTGATAGTCCAAACCTAACCTTAGAAGAGCAAAAATTTATAATTTTTAATCAGTATAAGATAGCAGGATTTATTCACACCAAACTATTTTCTCATAATGTATGCCATTGATATTATATGATGCCCAACCCTGTCATTTGATAAAGGAAATTTGCCAAAAGCTGGTTGTGTATTCTTTCTGAGAAAAACATAGGTCATTAATAAGCTGTTTTACGAGCTTCTCAGATAGTGTTACTTGTATCTGTGTTTTACTAAGAGGAGTGCAATTTTAAATGCTGCCTGAGTAGTTTTGTTTTTCTTCCTGACTTTAGCCGGCGGGGGGGGGGGGGGGAGGAAAACCATCAATTTTGTCCTGGAAAGCTTATATTACTCTTATTCTGGAAAGACCAAAAAAAAAAAAAAAAAAAAGGGCTCTAATGGTTTACCAGAAAGGTCACTCCGCTGTGTTTGAAAATGATGTAAAAGTCTTGATGGCTTAATGCCACTATTTGACAAAGTTTCATAACACACACACACGCTGTGGATTAGGATGGAATGGGTAGCCAGTGCAATGAAGTCCAGTACTGGATATTCAATATTATACTCACTATTTAGACTTTTCTATCTCAGCTGCTTGTGTGAAATCATCATACATGTCCTAGTTCTTAGAGATTTACATAATTTTTAACTAGATTCTTGTTCATTATTTATTTTTATAATACTGTTCTCAGTTGTATTTGGGTTACTATTTTTATCACTCTTAAGCTTTAATGAGCCACTGTTGAACCATTGACTTCTTGTTTGAGTTGAGGATATTACACATCACAAAAATAAGAACTAAAATTCATAAATGACTTGAAAATATATCACCCGAGACAATTTGCCAAGATGTATCAATCAAATTTGAACTTTGTAGTACATACGCAATGTTGAAGAATGTAACAGTTATTAAGGACATAATGGAATTGCTGTAAAAATCTGAAATTTGCATTTCAAATTTATAAATAAAATAATTCCAACCTTTTTTCCTCAGAAACCTCCGGCACCTATGGACCACATGTAGACCTTGAGGGAACAACAATGGTCCATGGACCACACTTTAGGAAAATTTTATAGCCATTAAGTCTGCCATTTGAGTCATGAGATGGAGGGGATACCTGTTACACTGGCCTCTGGCCACCTCCAGCTGGAAGCACATGTTCTTGGCTGACATGTTAAGGGAAAGGAAGACGGATAGACACATAAGAGGACTTTCAAGGGAGAGCTAGGCAATCACCAGAAATCTGGGCATCTCAGTTAGAAGGAGACTCATGGAAACATGTTGGGTCTGTCAAAACCCAACTTGTGATTGGCAGCTCCAGTCACATGGTCACCTCTGCATCTACATGGCCCTGCAGCATACAAGAGGCTTTTTTTTTTTTTTCAAGCACTGTATAATCCTTCAGTGAAGATGGCCTTTCTCCAAAACCCTGGGGGTCTACATTGTGGTTCATATTGAAGTGTTAAAGTCTTTTTTGATGTCACAAATACCTCTAATACCAAAGGGTCTGTGGGTCTTATGGTGCCAATGGCCACACCTAGAACTGTTGCAGAGTTCATTCCAATTTGGCAGCCTTTTATGCCACCTGTAAATGGGTCAGTGCAGTTTTCTCAAGTGTAGAATATGTTTTCTCCAGAGTTGGAAGAAGCCTACCAGATGTGCTTTCTTATTTGTGGTAAGAAATACGAGCTGCAATAATTTCTCCTTTTCTGTGGAAGGATGTTCAGGCATGCCCCAGACACTAAACCCCTAAAGACTTCACTGGTGTTATGAGCTGCTAGATCTTTGTAGGGTTTTTTCTTCCCACCCTCTGGAATGCATGTGTCTTACCAAGGTTCCCTCCACTTCTTGCTCTTCTGGTCCAGTTAACATGATGATAACTGCAGATCACTAAAATAGTAGATCAATCTGATATTCTGCCGAATGTCCAGAGAATCCAGGTCTTTTCAGACTCTATTATGACAGAGAATGGGAGAGTAATTTCCCTGGGATGAGACCATAAATATATACAACTGTCCATCCCAAATGAATGCAAATTGTTTCTGCTCCTCTCTCCTAATAGGAATGAAAAACAATGTATTTGCTGGACCAGTAGCCACATGCTGTACACCTGGGCATGTTAATCTGCCTTAGTGAAAATCCCACACCTGGCCCAGCAGCTGCAATTGGGGCTAGAACTTGGTTGTGTTTCAACAGTCATGTCACCCTCTAGGAGATATTTAATTAATTTTTGGCTTTACATAATATATCCACTCTAGTATGCCCACTTCTCTGAGCTTCTGTTGTCTGCTCTTTCAAAGTTGTCCCCACTTGAGACAAGGGGTCAGGGCTTTTGTACCTTATCAACCAGTCCTAGGATGACTGCTTCTGAAGAGGGAGCATGATCTCTGGCAAAGTAACTCCCTTTGGCTGACAGTAATACTTGGAGAGGGATGGGGAGCCAGCAGCCTTCCACATCTCATCAGCTGGAGAAATGGGTGTCTCAGTCCTTCAGGGAGTACCTGGGCAGCACACCCCAGGTGTGCCCACAACGGAGGCTAGAGAAGGGCAGATTTCAAAGCCTTTTCCAGCCTTCAGAGCTTCCTCAAAAAAATAGCAATGGTCCTGTCACCAGAAGTATATGAGCCTGAGTCTATCATCATTACCTGTCCAAGGTGTTATAGAAAAAAAAACTATGCACTGAGCAGAGCTTGGCCTCAATTAATGGTTTTCAGACTGGTTCCATGACACCATAGGGGTTTCTTGGAGTCCTCAGGAGAACCCGGGGAGACTCACATTCAGGCCCCTCCTCCTCCACCCACCTTCCCGACTCTCCCATCACTGCTGTGACCAGAGCAGCTTCACTGTTACCTGCTCATATACCAGGACTCTGCGCAGGGTTTCGTGAGGGAAAGCTTTTACTTCTGAAAAAATGACACTAGGAAATTCTACAGAATGCCTGATTGGGACCCCTCAAAACTATAAAGTCTGTGAAAAACAAGGATATACTGAGGAACTGCCATGAATCAAAGGGAGACCAAGAAGACATAATGACCAAAAGCAATATGATATCCCAGATGGGATCCTGGAACAGAGAAAGGAACATTAGTAGAAAAACTAGTGAAATCTGAATAAAGTCTGGAAGTTTAGTTAATACTAGTGTACCAATGTTGGTTTCTCAGTTTTGGCAAATGTACCATGGTGATGCAGAATGTTAATGTTTGAGGAATCAAATGAGGGGTACATGGGAAATTTTTATAGTTTCTTTGCAACTTTTCTGTAACTCTAAAATCATTCCAAAATAAAAGGTTGTTTTTAAAAAAAAAAAAAAAATCATTAGGAAACCATCATATAGATGAACTCTAAATACTTCCAGAAATGAGGAGAAAGATAGGTGGGCTTTGCTGGTCTAGGAAGGCTTCCAGGAGGAGGCCAAGCTTGGATCTTGGGTAGGATTGGTTATTGGGCAGAATCCCTGCCCACAGATTTCTCTTTGGAATGTGGGTTATTTGTATACCTGTCTTTCCTTATCTCCAGCTGCCCTAGGGAACTAAGGACCCATCTGGGAAGGAAGGAACAGAAGTTGGGCTCACTGGACATTAAAGCATTAAAGTTTGAACAGGCTTTGGAGGGAGATATGGAGGGTGGAGAGCATTTCAGTTCCTTCATCCCTACTAAATACTTCCTAAGGCAGAACCCAAGATAGAGACCAGGAGAATCCAGAAGAAGAAGGAGACACAGACCCTGCCCCCAGTCTGATGGCGGAAACCCAGGTTACACCTTCAAGGAACCCTAGTCTGGTGGGGAAGCAGAGTCCTTGCCTTCTCAGTCCAAATGAAGAGACAAAACCCTACACTTGAGAGCTGCCTGTCTGATGGGAGGGACACAGCTTCTTCCCCCAGTCTGAAGGAGGAGGCAGGACACATCCCAGACATGCAGCCTGGTGATATCTAGGCTGACCTTCAGCCACTAATACTGAGGGACAGAGAGAGCCTGGGAGGAAGGCTTGAGGAAGAAAGAACTGTGGTCCTTTGTAGAGAGGAGGCGGTAGGGGGGATCTGAGACAGAGTTGATGTCCATTCTGATGGTGGGTGACCAAGCCTTTGATCTGCCACTCCCACAGGGACTGATAACATCTGAAGGAACAGGGTGAGTCAGGAGACAGATGGATATAGACACAAAAAAACAGATATGCAAAGATTCAGCCAGAAATGCCAGGAGAAGATCTGAGATGGAGAAGGACAGAATAGATGTGAGCCTAAGACCAGAATGAAGGCAGAAGCAGAGAGACAGAAGTCCCACCCCAGACCCTGCCCCAGGCCTATCCCTAGCTGTCCTACTGTATTTGCATCTCCCTGCCTCTGTGTTCCCATTCAGGCTTTGGCACCACCTCAGTATTTTCCCTCACTAGGTGTCAAATGCAAACCAGAGCCAAGATCCACATGTCCTTGTTGGCCAGAGAGAAGGCTCTCTGGGAAGGAAGGAGAGTGAGTGCACACACAGCCCCCATCTACCGTGCAGCGCTGGGCAGGAGCAACGGGGGGAGGTTGGGAGGACCTGTGCCTTACTCACCTCTGTGTGCCTAGGGCCTGGCACAGTGCTGAGCACGACGGGGTGGTCAGTCGTGGTTGCTAACTGACTGATTGAATAGTGCCCAGTCAGTATAAAAGAAAGGGTTATAGCATAATGGTGAGAGCCTGGGTTCAAATCTCAGCTCTGTAACTTCCTAACTGTGACTTTGAGCAAAGTACTTAACCTCTCTGAGCCTCAGTTTCCTCATCTGTAAAATGAGAATAAGAATATTAACAAAACCTACATCATAGGATTGTCGTAGCCATTCAGTGAGTTAACACATATATGGCCCTTAGGACAGTGCCTGGAACACAGAAAATAACACCAAAAAACTCTGTGTCTGTTACATGCATGTGTGCTCAGTGGGAATGGGTTTGTGCAGGGGCACTTCTTGTCTGGATGACAGTGAGAGTGGCAGGTGTTATAGTGCCGTACGAAGAATGCTGGTGCTATGGCCAGGCCAGGCAGGCACGGGATTTAGTCACAGCTTTACTACTTCCTGGCTGGAGGGGTGGGGGGGAAGGTCCCCAGCAGAGAGTTTCTCTTCACCTACAGAATGGGCATAGGCCTTCTTCAGGGAATTGTCAGCGGGAGGAGCAAAGTGCCACTTGAAACGCCACTGAAGTCTATAACTCTTGCCAGTTGCACGTGGTCTGTTGTATATGGCTACTTGTGTATGGATTTGTAAATAGGGAGCACACAGGTCAATGAGAAGAATCATGGTCTGGCTTCCAGGTCACCTGGGTTTTCTCTCAGCTCTGGGAAGGGATTCTTAGGCAATGCCTTGACCCTGCTGAGTGTCAGGTTCTCCAGCTGTAAAACAGAGGTATTAAGACTGACCTCCCAGAACTGTTGTAAGGATTAGATGAGATGACCTGTGGAGCTGTCAGTTCACAAAAGTTCCTTGGCAAATAGGAAGGAGATGGCACTGTGAGAGAGCCTTCCAGCTGCAATGGTGCCTGCCATCAATTTATCGCCATGTGATGATACGATCCTTCCCATACCTGGACACAGATGGAGTGGCATGTTTGTACATACAGCTGCTTCTTCACACTAGACAGGAGGGCCTCCCTTAGCATCCATTCTGGGTCTCTTGGACCTCTCTAGAGTAGCAGTTAAGCCTGTGGGTTCTGGAGCCAGGCTGCCTGGGTTGGAATTCCAGCTCAGTCATTTTCTACTTAGCTTTGTGAATTCAGGCAACTGACTTAACCTCTCTGTGCTTCTCTTTCCTCTTCTGAAATTGAAGACAATAACAGCACCCACCTCAGAGGGCTTTGCAAGGAGTACATTAGTTCAAATGAGCCTGGTACAGATGTTTGTGGTTATTCCTGAGTCAGACCGGTTCTGAAGGGTGCGCTTTGCTGCCCAGTTCCCACGGATTTCCTGGCCAACAGATAGCTCATCCCCTGGAACAGTCCTTTGTAAGGTCTGACCAGATTCCCTTAGGCGGAAGTTCCTAGAAAGGGTGCAGCCTGGGGCAACACGGCCAGTGCAGGCTGCTAAAATCATCACACTTACCAGGAGGCCCCAGGATGTCTTTGGGGTAAAGAATTTTGAAAGTGAATGGTAATGAAGTTGAGAAAAGAGAAATGAGAGGCGTTGCCAGCTGGGTGGAGAAGAGCAAGCCTTTCTCTGCTCCCCCTCTCACATCCCTCCCACCCAGAATCTCAGCAAGCGCCAAGTGACCCAAGGGGGTGGGGGGAGTGGTCTTTGGCAGGGTCAGATGTCTGATATTCCAAAGTTCAAATCTCACATCCCACTCTTCCTTTTTGCCTTTACCCTGCCAGTGACCTCAGGAGGAGGAAATTGTAAAGTGGTGGGGAAGGGGATGGAGGTGTGACAGCAGTGGGGAGCTGTGAGAGAGAGGGAGATAGAAAATGTGGGGAGCTGCTGCACCCCAAACAAGCTGAAGGCCATGTGTACACACAAATGTATGTGTGAAGAGTGTGTACTTGAATGTGTGAAGGGATGTGTGTGAGAGAGTGAGTCAGCGGGTGAGTGTGTGTGTGTGTGCGCGTGCGTGCATGTGCATGCGTGCCTGAATGACTCCCTGTATGCCTGGGAAGTCACAGAATTATAGAACAACCTCACTGGTAGGGACCTTTTCTGTCCAGACCCCTATTTTACACATGAGGAAACTGAGGCTCTGAGATGGGATATGAAATGCCCAAAGTCACTAGGCAAGTTGGGTACTAGACCCTTGGTCTCTAGACAGCGAATCTAGAGCTGAGGGGCAGGAAGATGGGGGAAGAAGGGGGACAGGGGGATACATGGGAGAGGAGAGCATTGGGAACTTTTCTCGACCCCTGCCCTTTCTCTCAGTTTCCCCTCCACACCCAGCTGTTTCTTCAGGCTGGAGAGGGGGCAGGACAGGGCTGCTCAGAGGAGAGACAGGAGAGGAGGAGATGGGAGGCAGCCTCACAGGGTGCAGGGGACCTATGGGAAAGGTCTAGCCACTCGGCCGCCCCCTTTCCTGCAGACGTGGACTCCCCGCCCCAGCCAGGACGTGTCATCTTTGGAGTCTGTGGCAGTAGCAGCGGCCTCCAGCTTTCCTGCCAGATCCGGTCTTGCACGTGGGGAGGGCCCTTCAGAAAGAGGCTGGGGCCGGTTCCCAGCCTGGCCAAGCTGAGGCCTAAAACAGAGCAGGGAGGAGCCTGAGCCCACCAAAGATCTGGCCCTCCCCCACCTGCCCCTCCTAAGTTTTCCCACCCAGGAAATGGGAAAAAGGACAGGAAATTCTATCTGTGATGGGCAGGTGGCATCTGGGTGGAGTCCTCTGAGCCCCCTCCTCACTGCACTGGGGGAACAGTGCCTCACTGGTCCTCCCCGTGGCTTTCCCGCCCTGCCTGGGAGGGGCACCTTTGCCCTTAGCTTGCGGAAGGAGAAGAGGGTCCACAGCCACCAGAGGGAAACAGCAGCCAGAGCAGACATTCCCGATGACTCACAGGCCTGGAACGCCTTGAGAGGCAGCGGGACAGCCCCCTGTTCAGCTGGGGCAGCTGGAAAGAAGACCCAGGACCTGGGGGCAGGGAGGCAAGGGGAAGGCAGAAGGTCAAGAGGCAGAGCTGAGGCGAGGCTCTGGCCAGGAGAATTGAAGGGAAGGTCATCAGAGGTGCCTGGGGAGGGGCGATGATGTGCCTCTCCCCTTCCATCCTCACAGAGAATGGCTCTCCCAAACAGAGGACCCCCCCACACTACACACACACACACCCCTCAGGGAACTCTCTTTCCTGAGGATAGTTGGAGAAGAGGAAGATGTTCTGTCCCTACCCCTTCCTGGGTCTGAGAGTAACACCCTCCTGCCCTCAGGAGGCAGAGAGATGGCTGACATGACCTCCAAAGAGCCCCCTTGGTTTCACCCATTCCAAATTGCTTCACTGTCATACTCCTCCCATGGTCCAGTCTACTCTATTTACTGGACTCATCTTTAGGGAAGGGAAGCTGAGGCCCAGAGTGGTCTAGGGGCTCAGAGAAGACAACGGCTCCCTCAGGTCTGCCTGACACAGCAAGGCTCTGGGCTCAGGGCGTCTGTGTCAATCTGCTCTTCCTCCACAAGCTGTGGATGCAGTTAACGCACTCAGTCTACGTGGCAGGCAGAAGGGGGGCCTGCAAGGGAGGGGAGCTGGGAATGAGGTCAGCGGGTTGGATGGGCCAGGCCATGGCTGTGAAGGCATCTGGGCTGCAGCAGTCTGGAAGGCAGGGGCCTCCGGGTGGGCCACTCCCAGCTCCAACCCGCCATCCACCCGCCCACCATGGCCTCTTTCCCGGCTCCTGCTCCTCCCCTCTCTGCAGCCCACACTCCGCCCAAGCCAGATGGTTCCCATCAAGCCTCTTCCATGTGGCAGTTCCACCCTGCCCACCAGGCTCCCTTCCCCCTCGGCCACATGGCTCAGCTGAGAGTTGGGGAGCCTCTCTCTCACCCTGTCCTGGACTGGCATTCTCTGGGATCCCTATGTCATGTCGAACCTCCACCCACAGTTGCTTCCCTGGCCCCTCTAACTCCCCAGCCCCCACCACTCAGAATTTTGAAATGAGGGAAGGATCTTACCTCTGACTCCTTAATATCAGCTGTGTGACTTTAAGCAAGTCACTTCCCCTCTCTGGGCCTTAGTGCAAGTTGGGGAGGGCAGGGCAGAATGAGCTCAAAATTTTCTTCCAACTGAACATCTATTGTTCTCTGATACTCCCACCTTAAAACTGCAAGGTTCTGGAGTCTAGTACAAGCTGAAACTCAACTTTGGAGGGATCATCTGGTCTATCTTTGCCTGCTTCCAAGCCATGTTTTCTCGTCTATCCCAGATCCACAAATCCCATTCACTTCCCTTGCATCTCCCCCTTCCCCCAAGGGCCACAGCCTTCTAACTTGAGTTCTACTGTCACCAAGGTATAGTTGCTCTGGGCAAATCCCTGGCAAAAGACTCACAGCCATACCCTGTTCAAAAGCAGTCACTGGCTCTCTGTGGCCACCAGATTAATTACAAATTCTTCTCCTGGAATTCTAAGCCTCTAAGGAGTTGGACCCAATCTACTTGTCCAAACTTATCTTCCGTATTTCCTCTACTCAAGGTCTTCTCTTTCCCTTCTACCTCCACCCCTCCAGAGTGCAGTGTGTGTGTAGCAGGGAGGAGTTAGAGAGAGAGAGAGAGAGAGAGAGAGAGAGAGAGAGAGAGAGAGAGAGAGAGAGAGAGAGAGAGAGAGAGAGAGAGAGATTGGGATTTGGCATGCCTTCCCTTCCACCCTTTCTTTCTAACCCATCATTCAAACCCTGTCACCCACCCTCACTGGCCCAGCTCAAAAGCAGCCTTCTCCATGAAAACTGCCTTATCTCTCATTAGCATCCTCATCTTTGCATTTCTCTGGAAGCTTCCATTTACTGAGCATGACACAGGCGAGCAATGTGGTCTTACTGCTACCCCATTTCACAGATTGAGGAAATGAGGTTTGGAGAGATGAAATAACTTACTCAAAATCACACAGCCAGTGCTGCCTTGAGTCGGAGACATTTTGTGTTTATTTTATTCCCTTCTCAACTCCCCATTCTCTGAAGGCAGGAGCCGTCATCCCCAGAGCTGACTTTAGCACATGGGTGGCCTCAGGAAGCCTGTAGTAATCACTCATTGAATAGAATCAACTAGAGTATCTGCAATAAGCACAGAACTCAGGATTTTCTTCTCCATATTGGGTCCTTGCCCAGCCTCTTCTCTTCCAGGTTACCACACTTCTCAGCTCTCAGATCAGATGACCAGGAGTCATCTGCGCTCCCCGCATCCATACTCCAAGTCCAATCCAACCCAAAACCTGTCAGTTCTATCTCCCAAAGGGCTCTTGAATCCATCCTCTTCTCTCTGTTTCCATTCCCTTCAACTTGGTCCAGGTTGTCACCAGCTCTCATCTGGACACCTACAGCAGCCACCTTCCACCATGGTCTTCCTCCAGTACCTACTCCACGAAGTGAACACGGTGATCTTTTACAGATGCAGACATGACTGTGACTCCCCCTGCTTCAGACGCTCTGAAGCCCAAAGCTCTGAGGACAAAGACTGACATCCCTAGTGTGACCTCTTTGGCCTGCCTGGACTTTGCTTCCTGTGCTCTAGCCCCACCGGCTTTTTCTGAATTCTGTGGACATCCAGAACTTACTAGACTCCCTCCTGCCCAAAGCCTTCACATATGTGGTACCATCATGCCAACCTCAACCTCCTACCTTGCCACCTGAGCTTTACCAAAGCTATCTCTACTTATCTGTAAATCTATTCAGGGGTGCCTTACTGGGCCCCCAAGTCTAAGGCGGACTCCCTGGAATGCCTGCCACTCAAAGCTCTGTGTTCCTTTCCTGCATAAACGTTATAGTTGTAGTTGCACTTACACATTTATATATGTGATTTCATTCATGTCTGCCTCCACCAGACATAAATTAGCACCATGAAGGCAGCCACCGATTGCCCAGTGCCCAGCAAAGTGCCTGGCATGTAAATACTGTTTCATAAATCATTCTGTATCCTTTCTGTATCTAAGCCAGACTCTGTCCAAAGAGGTGATCGGCCCAGGGCTGGTGCAAGCGAACAGAGAAGGAACCTCCTCACCCGCTGAGCAACCCACCCCAGCCCAGAAAGTCCAGAATCCCAGGTTTGCTGGGAGGAAAAGCTGGTAGTTAATGTTGAAGTGGAAGACACCAGACATCCGTGGCAGAGACTTATCTGTTGAGGACATGAGAGTGGGGGTGAAGTAAGGAGACCAGGATCAAGGTCTGGACAGGTGCCTCTGTTCATGGAGGCTGCCCCCTCCCCTTTTTTTTTTTTTTTTTTTTTAAATGCAGGCTTCAAAGGAACCATCTATCTCCTGAACACTTCAACCAGACATCCGGTTGTGATGCAAACCCTAGTCCCGCCTCTCCCAGCTGGGGCAGCCCTCCCGCGGTGGATTGGCATCCGGGAGACAAGATGGGCAGGAGTACCAGAGATGTGGGAAGAGAATATGAGAGAAAATGGGGAGGGGGAGAGAGAAGAAGTGTGTGGGTGGAAGAGTGGGACAATGGGCCAAAGGCAGAGGACAGAGGGAAAGGGAAAGGGAAAGGAGGAAAAACTAAGAAAAGGAAAAAAAAAAATACATGTAGAGGAAAAGAGTTAAGGGTGGGGAAGATAAAAGAATTTAGAAAAAGGGAAAGAAATGGGGAATGGAGTTAAATAAGCACAGTATTAAGCCAAACCAGAAAGGGGTAAATAACACTTCAGTCAACTCACTTTCTTAGTCTTTGATGAGAACCTGCTCTGCCTCCAGACACAGTGAAGGGACTTGAGCTACAATGAAGACTCTGCCAGGCCCCTGCCAGGTAGCTCATGCTCCAGCAGGAAAGATGGGTGTTGACCCCTCACTTGTGATCAGCACTGAACAAAGAGAGGACTTGGGTCCCTGAGCCTGACAACGTTCCCATCCAGCCCATTTTTCTCGGCTGGGACCTGGTGGGGTAGCTAGAGTCGGGCCTGGGGAACATGACAGTCCTAGTGTCATCTGTGTATGCTGTTCAAGCCTTTTTTTCCCAGCTCACCCCAATTCTTTCCCTGGTTCCTTCCTCTGCCCCTGAGTGTGCCCCTCTTGAAATGGGAGTCCCAGAAATGGGGCAGGATCTTCCAGGACTAGAAATCAAGACTTCTCTCTAAGATCCTAGACTGAGGGCTCACTCTAGAAGAGAATGAGGTGGAGGTGGGACACGGATATGGGCATTTGAAGGCTTAGGTCACTTGAGAAGAAAAGAGGCAGGAGGCGCAAACAAGGCAATGGGACCCATTTTAAAAAGCTACAAAAAGGGGGAAAATGAAGAAAGATGCAGAGTCTCACTGAGAGAAAGATGAGGGAAGCAAGGGATAGAAAGACAGACAGGAGATGGGGGGGTGGTTGGAGGGAGTAAAAGAAAGAAAAAGAGGAGGAAGGGAGATCGAGGTATCTGCTCTCTCTCCTCCCTTTCACAGCTAAACTCCTCCTCCAAATTGTCTGCACTCTAACCCCATTTCTTGGCCTCCTATACACTCCTCAGACCACTCTAGTCTGGTTTCCTCACCCATCACTCCACCAAAACAGCTCAAATTTACCTGCCATGTTGCTAAGTCCAGTGAATATTTTCTTCCTTATCATATGAATTCTCTCTGCAGCATATAATTCTCCATCCTTCTAGAATAATCTTCTCTCTGCATAGAGGACACCCCAACATCCCTCTCCTCCTTAGCCTCTTACTTCTCCCATTCTTGTCTTGTCTCCTGTGCAGGCTCCTCCTCCCCTTCCTAACACTTAAACCCTGAAGGTCCTCAGGGCTCTCTCTGTCTTAGCCCTTCGGCTCTCCTTCCTCCATGCCTTCTCCGGAGACAGTTCCATTCACATCATCGTGCTGGGCATCTCACACTTGTCTCCTCTGAATTCCAGACTCAGATGCCCCAGGGTTTCCTCCTCGTTTCTGATTTAGTGTCTCATAGGCACCTAACACTTGACATGGATAAACTTAATTCATCACCTTCCTTCTAAACCTGGAGAGGATGGAATTTGGAGAGAAATCTCAGGAGGCAGAAGAAGGACTTGGGTTGAGCTGAGGCATAGAAAGAGCTGAGCTGTACCTGGAAGCTAAGGAAGTTAGCCGAGAACCCAGGGGCCGGGGTGGTGCAATGCTAAGGAAAGGGAGAAAGAGAGGACCCCACACACCTGGGGACTGTCCCCAGACTCTGCCCCCAGGGTCTCTCAACAGGAGCAGTGCAGAGTTCCAGGAGGAGGGTGCATGAAAACCAAAGTCTTCACTGCAGTCTCACTCTTAGACCCTCCTCTTCTCTCTCTTCAACCCCTCTCTTAAGGATACTTTCTCCATCACCAGTCTGGGGCCAGGGTGGGGGAAGAGGAGAATTGTGGAAGGTCAAATAGAGGAGAGAGGGCAATGGAACCCCTGGAACCAGAGCAGCTGGAAAAGGCTGACCCACCTGCTCACCAGGTGCACCGACACCTGGGCTGCCTCTTCTCCCTTGTCCCACACCACGGAGTCTGGGTTGGGGACTTGAGGGGCTCCAGAGAGAGGGGGATGCTGGGGAGCACAGGCCTGCCCCCTTCCTCATGGAGGGAGGGCATTTGGGGAAATTTGGAGAGCGAGAGAACTCAGAGCTCAGCACTTTCCTCTTTCTGTTTTTCTTCTTGACGATTTTTTTTTTCCCTAACTGCTGATGACTTTACCATTTCTTGAGGGTAGGGGGAAGGAGATTTTGGCTTTTGCTCCCCCCCCACTCCAAATGCCAGACAAAGTCTTACATTCCACAAGAAGCCAGAGCTTCAGAGTTTCCTAAAGATGAGGTGGCGTCTCCTCCCCTCTCCAGCCCCAGCTCCCTCCCTCAACCCTCCCCCCAGTCTCAAGGCCTTAGTTCTGGCCAAGGAGGCCCAGCCTGGCTGGGAGGAGACCCCAAGCACATTCTTCCTCTCACTGTCATGCTGCAGAAATTAAAGACACATCTTCGGGCTGGGTGCCCGCCAAGCATTTCAAGTCAAAAAGTGGCAGAGGAGGCTCTGGGCCTCAACTTTGTGCCACGTGTAATGGATGCTTGCAAACCCTCTGCCTGCAGCTCCAGGGACAGAGGTCCGAAACTGGACACTGGGGCTTTGCCTGTCACATACTACACCCAAAGAGCTCATCCCCCAACCCCAGGGGTCCCTGAACACCCTTCAGAACCCTAGGTCCATGATGTCCAATCTGCATCTCTGAGGCTTAATCTTTCTGGAAGATGGGGGGGGCAGGACAACCTGGACAGGGAGCATGTGGGAAGGGGGCTGTAGGCAAGAGTCCTTCTAGCTGCCAAAACTCAACAAGCCAAGAGATGGTCAGGCCACACCAACCCTCACCCCAAGCCTATGACACCCAGCCCCAGACAACCAATTCAAAGAGTTGACCCCTCGGAGGAACAAGACCCTTGTCCCCTGTTGGGTGGGGGACTCTTTGTCCCCAACCCATACTGGAGGTGGAAGGAACTGCCATCTCAGCACCTCAGCACCCCCTGCCTCCCCCTCCCGCCCTGCAGTCCCTGGCACTAGGCTGGGGCAGATCCTGGGCCACAAGTTGCTGCCACATGGTGGGGATAATTGATGAAGGCCCGGCCCTCCACTGCTGTCTCCAGCCTGCCTCCCTGGAAACTCTATATTTTCCCTTTAATTATAGCCCCTGAAGTCCCCTCCACAGCCCCACCCGCACCGCTCATCCTGGCTGCCCACGGCCGGCCAACGTGGCTCCCTCCCCTTCTCTCCCCTTGGTCTTTTTTTTTTTTCCTTTGCCTTCGTTGCACAAAACCAGCTGGGGGAGGGCGTGGAGAGGGGCGGGGGGTGGGGGAGGCAATGGAATCTTGGATGGTTTGGGGGAGGAGGGACTCCCCGCTTCCACGTTTGCAGCTCTGGAGTGATGGGGGTGGGGGAGCTGTGCAAGAGGGTTTGGAGTTGACAGAGCACTGCAAAGGGACCCCATTGCCTCCTCTTGGACCCACAGATTTTGGTCCGACCAAGACCTGGATAGATAGGGGCTGGGACAGAGCACTGACGGGAGGTTGAGACATGGAGAAAGGAGGACACTGGCTTTAGAAGAGTATCCCCCAAGTGTAGGTTGTCGTTATTGGAGTCCCCATACCCTTTTACGGTACAAATGATTCTCTGCTGATTCCAAAGGCAGAGAGCAATGCCCTGGGTTTTCAGGAAAGAGATGGGGTAGTGGGAAACATTGTCTAAAATAAGGTCACTCACCCTCCCTTGCAATTCCATCTCAAACTCCCAAATACAAGTCTCCCCCAGAAGCCCAAACTCTTCCATTTGCCCCCAACCCTCAGTCCAGGTACAGCTAGAGACAGGGCTGTATGCAGCTCCCCAAAGGAGTACCCTCTCTCTGATTAACTGCCTTCCAAATGGGTTCTCCCTGGTTTAACCGTGTTGGGGAGGAGAGTCTCTAACCAAGCCCTGGCTACAGCCACAGCAGACCCTAACCCAAGATCCTTTTCTAAGTCACCAGTGATCACACAGCCTTTTCCATGCAAACTCACTCCCCCCGGGAGTGGAAGGGTCCTAGCAATTCCCCACCACCATTGTGTTACCCCATCTCTCAACACCAAGGCTTCCTTCCAGTGAGACCACTAGTCAAATCTCTGACCCAGTGCCTCAGCCTCCCCACCCTATCTCTCTCAATCATGCCTGGGGTTTGGGAAAGAGCATTTGCGTCTGTCTTGGAGCCTCAGGCATGTCAGAAGAATTGACATCCTCAAAATAAAACCCCTCTAGCGAACATCCCCCCAAGTACTTGATTCTTAATGTCTACAAAGGCATGTCTAACTTGTTCCCCAAACGTTTCTAAGCACCTTACCACAGCCACACCAGAAGACACCCCTAAACAGGCATATCTTTTTAATTCTCTGATTCTCCTGTTTTAGAGGGGTCCTCAGTTGGCCCTTTCATACCCATCCCTTGGCTCTTGCCAAGGCTGTGGGGAGGACGAACGAAGCCTCGCCGGGAGGAACCTCTCCCAGTCACCTCGAACCTTCTACCTTTGGAAACCTCCCCACCCAGTTCTCCAAGTCCAGCTTCTTCAGACCGGGGATCCCAGGAAGAAAGACGAAAGGGCGCCCCTACCCACCCTTTAGCCCACACTACGTTGAGGACCTAGCCGCACTCCAGCGGCAGTATCTCTGGCCCAGGCTGGGCTGGGGGCTGGGGAGGCAGAGCAGCGAAGGGGGGAGATGTGCGGTGGACTCTCTTCCCTTTCCTCTTCCTCCCCCTCTCGGTTCCAACTCCCAAATTGGGGGCCGGGCCAGGCAGCTCTGATTGGCTGGGGGACGGGCGGCCGGCTCCCCCTCTCCCAGGGGCCGGGTTCCTCCCCGCTCTCCAGTGGGATGGTTTAAAAAGGGCCCGGGCCACTGTTCGGAGCAGACGGGAGTTTCTCCTCGGGGTCGGAGCAGGAGGCACGCGGAGAGTGAGGCCACGCATGAGCGGACGCTAACCCCTACCCCTGCCGCAAAGAGTCTACATGTCTAGGGTCTAGACATGTTCAGCTTTGTGGACCTCCGGCTCCTGCTCCTCTTAGCGGCCACCGCCCTCCTGACGCACGGCCAAGAGGAGGGCCAAGAAGAAGACAGTAAGTCCCAAACTTTGGGGGAGTCCAAGGCTACTTGGTGTCGCACCCTGCGCGGGGTCTCGGGAGTCCGCGACTTAAACGGAGATTCGGGATGCTCCAGAGACTCGGGGATGGAAGGGAGGGCGCTTCCTCAGCGCCCTGGGAGAGGAGGGAGCCCACCCTAGATGGAGGGTGGAGATGAACGCACTCAGGATAGGATGGGAGGATGGAGCGCGGCGTGGTTAGCACAGGAGGGAGTCCTGAGCACGCACGGTGTAGTAGTACAACCGGAGAAAAGGGTGTCTGAGCTCGGAGGAGGGCAAAGTACGTCGAAGATGGGATGGGGGCGTCGAGCTGAGAATTTGGAGCCCAAGATGTGAAAGCGATTAGGAAGGCTGTGGGATGATTCATAAGGAAAAATTGTTTGCCCTCTCTGCAGGCTAGACAGTGTTGCTGCGGCCGCGGGGGTGCTGGGCTGAGGGGGGAGGGGGCACGGAGAGTGGGCGGGTTGGAGCTTGAGAAACTTTGGCGCGGCCTGGGCAGGGCGGGGTCCTTGCGCCCTCTGCTGATCAACACCGATCACCGCACCCCTCTGTCCAGTGCTTCCCAGAGCTGGAGCTGGAGCCTGAAGATGGGGGTTATTGCAGAGTGCGGACCCCACCTCTAGACCTGGAAAATAGACCTGGAAAATAAACCTGGGGATGGAATAGCCTATCTCTAAAGGAAGTGGCCAGTCTAGGAAAACTGTTTAGTGTTGCCCGCCATCTAGTGGCTGTCTGGGAAGACGCTCGCTCAGTGGGCCTGGTTAACAACTAACTTCATTACTATTTGTGGACTTTTGGGTTCTTTGGTTAAGGAGTGACCCAGAGGCACTGGCTGGCTTTGGGAAACGGGTTGTCCCTGAGAAAGGGCTTTTGAGATGTCTGGGCGCTGGAGGTTAGGGCGTCTCCAACTTTGGAGGTACTTGTCAAATTTCTGGGCGAGACCCCACGCCAATCAGCCCTTCCCCATCCTCCAAGCCCCGCCCACGCCATCCCACCTGCTGGGGGAATGGGACGGAATGAGGGCTGAACCTCCCATCTCTCCTCCCACCGCCTCCTCCTGTCACCACCCAGACCACTCCCCACAAGCCTGCCTTCTTGATGAAGCCCCTCCTGTTCTTTCTCCTCCCCCCACCGCCTCCCCCCATTGGGCTTTTTATTTCACTTGGCCTTAGCACCAATGCGCTGAGGTTGGAGTTGGAAGCAACCCCCGCCTAAAGCTTTGTTTAAATTCCTGAGAACTGGAAAGAGTTATAGCCGCCCTGGCCAGGAGCCTCAGCGCTGTCACTGGCGCTGATGAGGAGCAGATGAACTTTTAAGGATATGGGGGAAAGAGGGGGTGGGGGGAGGAGGCGGGAAATGGAAAATCTAAATGTGTCTCTAAGACTGAGGGGACGCGCGGTAGGGTTGGGGTCCCCGGAGCCCTGAGGTGGGAGGCGCGAGCGCCGCAGACAGCCTCGCTCTTCCTGTCTTGCCTTAGTCCCACCAGTCACCTGCGTACAGAACGGCCTCAGGTACCATGACCGAGAAGTATGGAAACCCGAGGTCTGCCGAATCTGTGTCTGCGACAATGGCAACGTATTGTGCGATGACGTGATCTGCGAGGACACCAAGAACTGCCCCGGCGCCGTAGCCCCCCCGGGCGAGTGCTGCCCGGTCTGCCCCGACGGCGAGGGTAGGGCTTCGGGCCTGGGACTGGGGAGGGCTGGGCCACTCCCTCGACCTGTTCCTGGGAGACAGACCTCTGCCGCCTGGGACGCTGGAGCAAATCTTGCCTCTAACCCGGGTATCTTCTCCCCCTAGTGTCGCCTACGGACCAAGAAACCACAGGAGTCGAGGTAATTCTCTGCCCTCGACTTTTGCCATCCCGCCTGTGACTCCCCGTGGTCCTCCTTTCTCTAACCTAGCTTATTTTATTTCTTCTCCTCCAACCCCAAAGGGACCCAAAGGAGACACCGGCCCCCGAGGCCCAAGGGTAAGCATTGGGCTCTCAGCTGTTGTGGGCTGGAGGTGCGGTGGCTCCTGGCCTGCATTCACCCTGCCCACCCTTTCCCTCTTCAGGGACCCTCAGGCCCCCCTGGTCGAGATGGCATCCCTGGACAGCCTGGACTTCCTGGACCCCCCGGACCTCCTGGACCTCCCGGACCCCCTGGCCTCGGAGGAGTAAGTATAGAGTCCAGACATTCGTGGAAGGCCTCGTGTGCTCCTCTCCTCCCCAACGCCCTGGTTTGGTTTTGTGTTTTTTTTGGCGGATGGCGTATTTTGTATTTCGAAATAATTGCAATCTTACAGAAAAGTTGCGAGAACAGTGTGAAGTATACTCATGTCCCCTTCACAGTTTCTCACATTTGCTTTATCAGTCTCTGTCTATGTATACATATAATTATTGATATTTTTCTCTCTGAACCAGTTACTTGAGAGTAAGTTTCTGATACTTTGTCCCTTTGCTCCTAAATACTTCAGTGTGTATTTCCGGAAAACAAGCACATTCCCTTACATATCATTGCACAATGATTACATTTTGGAAATTTAACATTAATACAATATTGTATCTAATATGTAGTCCATAATCAAATTTCACCAATGTCCCAATAATGTCCTTGATAGCATTTTCTTTTTCCTTATCCAGAATCCAATCCAGGATCATGGATTTAATTGTCATGTCTCTTTAGTTTGCTTTCATCTGGAACATTTCCTCAGACTTTTTTTGTCTTTCATGACACTGACTTTTTTTGAAGAGACCAGTTGTTTTGTAGACTGTCCCTCAGTTTGGGGTTGTTGGATGTGTCTTCATCATTAGATTTGAGTGATGCATTTTGGCAGGACTATCTGACATGTGATGTTGTTGTCCAGCTTAACGCATCCCATTAGGAGGAGCATGATGTCAGTTTGTCCCATTATTGGATGATGTGTTCTGCATTACAACTCACTCCCCTGGCCCCACTTTCTCACACACTCTCTCTTGTTTTTACTAGAACTTTGCTCCCCAAATGTCTTACGGCTATGATGAGAAATCAGCTGGAGTTTCTGTGCCTGGCCCCATGGTAAGCCACCAGGGGGAGTGGAAATGACAGAAGAGCTGATGGGGATTCAGACAAGATGGGCCAGTGATGGTAAATGGAGGTGGCAGAGATAACTTAAGAGATCAAGATAAACTTTGGGACTCAGAGTCTTTCAAGGATGCAAGACAACTGGGTGGTTTCAACAGGAACTGATGGGAGAAAACAAGACTAGACCCATGTTGCACTTTCCCACAGAGGTATCACTATAGCCTCCCTTTATTTTCTTTTGTAGGGTCCTTCTGGTCCTCGTGGTCTCCCTGGCCCCCCTGGTGCACCTGTGAGTATCTAGGATGTCTTCATACACCACCTTGGGCTTTGGTCTTTTGGAGGGAGTGTTGGAATGAGGGCAGGGAACGTGCTCCAAGATCTCATGGCGAGATGAGGAAAGGTTGGCAGAGACCTGCCCTTCTAACCCCACCCCTCTCTCCTTGTCCTTCAGGGTCCCCAAGGTTTCCAAGGTCCCCCTGGTGAGCCTGGCGAGCCTGGAGCCTCAGTAAGTGCCCCCTAACTTGTACTCTATACAAATACACACTCCTTCTACAAATATATGGACGCTCCATCCCCATCTGGAGTCTTCCTTTCCTCCTTCTTCCAATCTCAGCCTTCCCCTTCTTTTTTCCCTTATCCTGGTAATTCTAACCTTCTCTTCTCCTATCTCTTCTAGGGTCCCATGGGTCCCCGTGGTCCCCCTGGCCCCCCTGGCAAGAATGGAGATGATGTAAGTAGCCCCCATGAGAAGATATCATTGACCCCCACTGCCTCTATGAACTAAGTCCCTATAATCTCCACCCCAATGCCCCACCGTCTTCAGTGGTGGTATCCAGGAAAGGAGGTCAAGTTCTCCCTGATGCATAGGACTTCCCTTGAACAATGATCTCTACCCTTCGAGGGATGTTTCCCTATCTCCCCAACAGGAGTGACTGCTCTTCCCCTCACCCTGGCCACCATCCCCATCCCTCGGGGTGAATGACTTCCTTAATCTTAACTGCTGTCAGCACCTCAGATTTGCTCTCTGTATGGTGAGACTAAAATGCTGGTGACAGAAATAAATAGAAATTCCTTTGGAGGGAATTAAAGTTCACCAAATATGAGTTTTGTAGTAGATTTAAACTGTGCTTTAAATTTAAAGATAAAATTCTGTGCCCCTACATCTGACCTTCAACAATCCCAAGAAGATTCAGACCTTCCACACTAGTGTCAGAGGCACTAAGGCCTTTTCTCCATCCCTCAGGGTGAAGCTGGAAAGCCTGGTCGTCCTGGTGAGCGTGGGCCTCCTGGACCTCAGGTGAGCAGGATAGTATGGCTGGCCTCCGGCTTTGCTGTATTTGGGCTTCACTGGGAGCTGTGTCCACAGCGGTGTTTTCTAATGGTCCTGTCTTTCTTTTCTTTTTTCTCCAGGGTGCTCGAGGATTGCCTGGAACAGCTGGTCTCCCTGGAATGAAGGGACACAGAGTGAGTCTCCTTTGATTCATCTTAGCTCCCAAAGTCTCAGCATCCCACCATTCCAGCCCCTTCCCCAAAGGATTTTGGTGTGTGTCATGGTGGGTGACAGCTGCAGAAGTCCCAAGGGATAGAGAGTAGATATCAGAAAGAACTTCCCTCCATTGGGAAGGAAATACCAATAAAGAGATTTGGTAAGACCTTGGGCCAGCTAAGGTTTAGTCTAGCTCAGAGACAGGGGAGTGGCTGTGGTGAACTCCTGAAGCATCTTCTCAGGTCTGGGTGGGTGTCAAGGTGGTCCACCCCCTCCACAGGGTCTCACCTTGGCCCTCCTTCCTATCTTAGGGTTTCAGTGGTTTGGATGGTGCCAAGGGAGATTCTGGTCCTGCTGGTCCCAAGGTAAGAGGCGGTCTGAATATCGTGGTCCTCTACCTCCCATCTACTCCCTCCACGAACGAATTCCTAATTCTGATCTCTGCTCTATAGGGTGAGCCTGGTAGCCCTGGTGAAAATGGAGCTCCTGGTCAGATGGTAAGTCCACTTCTAGAAAGAAGAGAGGGAGCAGGGTGTAGGGACAAGATGGGGGCTTGAGGGAAGGGGGTGTGTCTCCCATCTCACCCGTCTTCTCTTGGTTTTGCTGTCAGGGCCCCCGTGGTCTGCCTGGTGAGAGAGGTCGCCCTGGAGCCCCTGGCCCTGCTGTGAGTATTTCTGGCCCCTTGGGGGATCCCTGGGATCTAGAAGGGGTTCTCTCAGGAGTTACAAGGATAAACCAGTGCTCAGTGGACATAATTGGGGCTTCCCCTCTGTCCTGCAGGGTGCTCGTGGAAATGATGGTGCTACTGGTGCTGCTGGACCCCCCGTAAGTATGATCCTTAGACCTCAGTGCCTGGGAGTGGGTGGAGGTCTCAGCGTCATCTCTTGGGAATGACACTGGGGTAGGCTATGTTGGTCTGAACTCTGAGACCTCTTCTGTCCCAAGTGTGACTTGCAGCTACCACCTTCCTTCTTGCTAACATCTCCCTTTCATGCACAGGGTCCCACTGGTCCTGCTGGTCCTCCTGGATTCCCTGGTGCTGTCGGTGCTAAGGTGAGACCCCTGTCCTCTTCTGAGCGTAGCTCTCATAGGCCAAGGGATCTTCTTGTTCCCCAAACCAGAGGGACCCAGAGTGGGCAAGAGAGAAGTCCATTCCCCAACATCTTTGTCCTGGAGTCCCTTTCTCTGATCTCGGAATCCCGATTCTTGGTCTCCTGTTCCTGCCCTTCACCACACACCATCCAAAGGTGAGGTTGGGCTCCTAGGATGGCTCCTGATGAGTCCTTTCTTCCCATCCAGGGTGAAGCTGGCCCCCAAGGATCCCGGGGCTCTGAAGGCCCCCAGGGCGTGCGCGGTGAGCCAGGCCCTCCTGGCCCTGCTGGTGCTGCTGGCCCTGCTGTAAGTATTGCCTCCTCAGTGCCCCTGTACCCCTCCCCAACTCAGAACCCTTGCCTGTCACTCACCTGCTTCTTTCTGCACCACAGGGAAACCCTGGTGCTGATGGACAGCCTGGTGCTAAAGGTGCCAACGTAAGTGTCCTATGGATTTCAGAGCTTCCCTGATGCCCACCTCCCACCTGCTCTGTGCCCTCCACTTCTTAAGATCAACCTGCTCTGCCTCCTACAGGGCGCTCCTGGTATTGCTGGTGCTCCTGGTTTCCCTGGTGCCAGAGGCCCCTCTGGACCCCAGGGCCCCGGCGGCCCCCCTGGTCCCAAGGGTAACAGCGTAAGTACCACTCTCTTATCCATGCTCAACTCTGCGCTGGCTGCACTGCAGCCGTCCTCTGGGAAGCATGAAGATTGATGCCAACTGAGCTGCCACAACACTCTGCTCAAGCTCTGCTTCTCCCCCCACGCAGGGTGAACCTGGTGCTCCCGGCAACAAAGGAGACGCTGGCGCCAAAGGAGAGCCTGTAAGTCCCCCTGCAGCTCAGCCCACCTGCCTGGAAACGCCTCTAGGGAGATTCGGGGAGGAACGGGAGCGCCTGGTGCTGGAGGCTAGGCTCCAGCCAGCTCTGGAGCTGGCATCAGGATGGGCCCTCTCTACAGGCTGTCCCCTCTTCTCTGCTCTCCCCAGGGCCCCACTGGTATTCAAGGACCCCCTGGCCCTGCTGGAGAAGAAGGAAAGCGAGGAGCCCGAGGTGAACCCGGACCTTCCGGCCTGCCTGGACCCCCTGGCGAGCGTGTAAGTGTCTTCTTCTCTGCTCCCAGTGCCAGTCCCGTGCCCCACGTCTGAGCTCACTGACCTCCTCTCCTCCTGCAGGGTGGACCTGGTAGCCGTGGTTTTCCTGGTGCAGATGGTGTTGCTGGTCCCAAGGTAACCACTCGTCATGGCTGGAGGCTGACTCTGCTGCTCCCTGCCTATTATTTCCTTCTTTCAATTGTCATCAGCCCCCTCGTACCCATCCTACCCCAGTCATTAGTATTCCATGCTGTGGCTGCAGACCTCTCTCTTCATACTTGGCCTCACCTTGACCTTCCCACCTCCAATAATGCCCCTCAAAGTCCCCCACCTCCCCAGGAGGAAGAAGGTTCTGGCCCTTGGTAAAGAAGCCCAGACTTGAGACCCTAATTGCTCCCGTGACCTCCCCTCCAACCAGGGTCCCGCTGGTGAACGTGGTTCTCCTGGCCCTGCTGGCCCCAAAGGCTCTCCTGGTGAAGCTGGTCGCCCCGGCGAAGCTGGTCTGCCCGGTGCCAAGGTGAGACCCCTAGCCCTTGGCCCAGGCCCCTGCCCGCTCTATGTTGGGTCTGGGGAGATGAGGTGCTCTGGAGATGTGCCTTCTGGAGTGTCCCTCACCCCAGCTTCCACTCTTTTTCCTCCTCCATCACCTTCCTCCCCGACCCTGCCCACACCTCTCGACTCCCCTTTAGGGTCTGACTGGAAGCCCCGGCAGTCCCGGTCCCGATGGCAAAACTGGCCCCCCTGTAAGTATCACTGCCCCTGGCCTGCTCCCACTCTTCTGACTGTCCGCCATCTGTCCTCACCTCTGATTTTGTGCCTTTCACCCTCAGGGTCCCGCTGGTCAAGATGGTCGCCCTGGACCTCCAGGCCCCCCTGGTGCCCGTGGTCAAGCTGGTGTGATGGGATTCCCTGGGCCTAAAGGTGCTGCTGTGAGTATTCAGGGAAGAGTGTCACAGAGCCAGGGACAGACACTCTGGAAGGCAAAAGCCCTGGGTTCTGAGCCCAGCTCTGCCACTGACCCGTTGTGTGGCCTCAGGCCACTCACTGCCCCTCTCTGGACCTCAGTCTCCCTATTCATAAAATGAGAGACCTCTCCTGGCACTACTACCACCTCTCTATCCCTGGAAATAAAAAGTATTGTTGGTGAACCCCCCCACACACACACATGTGAAGATAAGATGGGCCTTATATATGATAGTCACCCACAAATCTTGGAAGTTCTTTAAGGTTCAAAAGGAGATATCAGAGGAAATGAAAGTCCTTTGCAGCTCAGGTCACCACACACATATGACAGAAAGAAGGAAGGGGAGAGGGTGGAAAGAGGAGCCTGAAGGGGCCTGTCTGTGGGGAGAGGCTAAGGGACCAGCGGTAGAAGCCAGCAAACACGTTTCCCCAGGGCCCAAAGCACCTTTAAAAATTCCACTCGAAGTAAACAGGAGGGACCTAGGGGCCCCGGTTTTCTACTTTGGCCCCCTTAACCTTGACTCCTTTCCCCCCAGGGAGAGCCTGGCAAAGCTGGAGAGCGAGGTGTTCCCGGACCCCCCGGTGCTGTGGTAAGTCTCTTACTTGTCTCCTTCCCTGCAGGAGGGGTGCAGGAGGCTGAAGCCCATCATCCGGCACCAGGAGTCCCCAGCCCCAGGCCCTGCCTACCTGCCCCCTCTTCCTCCACCTGCCTCACCACCCTGAGTTATTTTTCACTCTCTTCCCACAGGGTGCTGCTGGCAAAGATGGAGAAGCTGGAGCTCAGGGCCCCCCCGGCCCTGCTGTAAGTATCCCTGAGAGAGGCCTGCAGCGGGGGCACAGTGGAGCAAAACGGGGAGACGCCCTCTGCCCCTCCTCTCCTGGGCCTTCCCATGACTGCAACTTTATCTCCTGACAGGGCCCTGCTGGTGAGAGGGGTGAACAAGGCCCTGCCGGCTCCCCCGGATTCCAGGTGAGGCCTCACAGCTGGCAGGAGGTGGGCCAAGGGTGTGGATTCCCCTTTGTTCTCTTCTGGATTCTAATACCTTCTTCTTCCCTCTCTTATTTCTCGCCTCCAGGGTCTCCCTGGCCCCTCTGGCCCTCCTGGCGAAGCAGGCAAACCCGGTGAACAGGTAAGAGGGAGCAACAATCAGAGAGGCAGAAATAGAGAGAGGACAGAGAAAGAAGCCAGCCTTTCTAGCTAGTCAGACACCCATCCCGTGGAGGGGTCATGGTTAGACACCAGGATGGACTTTCAGTCATGAAGGGAGGAGCTACACAGAGGGAAGCAGGAAGCTGTACCTGTGCATGATATGATCTGGAAGGGGCTGTATGGCTGCTGGTCTGGATAACTTCTTTTTAGAGATGCTGGAATACTCTATGACTTTCCCTCAACCCAAAGTTGGGGGGCGGTGTCACTGACACATCTTGAGGAGTAGAGAGTAGAGGGATGATCCTAGTTCAGTGCTGCAAAGGCACTGGTCTCTAACGACAGACCACCCCCACCCAAGGCCAGCCTCCAACAGGAGGGCAGGGTCCTTTCTAGTGCAGAGGGCCCCGGTGTCCTTTGCTCACGGTCTGTCGCTCCCTCCCCCTCCCCCTCAGGGTGTTCCTGGAGACCTTGGTGCCCCCGGCCCCTCTGGAGCAAGAGTAAGTAGAACCTCTGCTTTTCCCATCTAGATGCCTAATGCTTGGCCATGTCTCTGGAGCTGCCATCACGTGCCCTTTCCTTTCTTCCCTCCTAGGGCGAGAGAGGTTTCCCCGGCGAGCGTGGTGTACAAGGTCCCCCTGGTCCCGCAGGTCCCCGCGGGGCCAATGGTGCCCCTGGAAATGATGGTGCTAAGGTGAGGACAGCGCCGGCACCAGGTCGAGCCCTTCCTGCAACAGGGGACATCTAGCTGTGCACAAAGCCACCTAGATGTCGGGGAGTGGTGGGGAGACAAGGCCGGGGTGAGGTCCAAGTGCAGCCTGAAGTCCTGGGCTGTGGGTCTTTGCTCTCAGCTGGTGCCTATCTTTGGCCTCAGAACCAAGCCTGGGAGATATTAAGAGAAAGCTCAGAGCTGTGACCCACTCCTGGGACCCCAGGCCTCACTCTAGTCCTCTTGGTTGTCACATAGGGTGATGCTGGTGCCCCTGGAGCCCCCGGCAGCCAGGGTGCCCCTGGCCTTCAGGGAATGCCTGGCGAAAGAGGTGCAGCTGGTCTTCCAGGCCCTAAGGGTGACAGAGTAAGTTCAACTATCATCCCCTGAGCCCAGTGTGGTTCCCATTCTTCATCTACTTTGGATTCCTCAGCCTCTCTTCCCTGGTCCCTGTGATCTTTTTCTTTTCCTTAATCCTCACTTCTTTTCCTCTGGTCTCTATGCTGATGACCTTCTACCTGTAGTCCAGGCCTTCCTCTTCCCATGAGTTATCATGGCAATGAGAGGTGGGGCTCCCTCCTAAATGGGGGATCCCTTAATCATCCCTCTGTACAAAGCAGGACCTCTTTACTTGCATTCCTGGGAATCCTCAGGCAGGCACCTTTTCCCCTGAAAAGTCTTAAGTCCTCAGATGCGGGGTGGGGGCGGGACAGAGCTGGGAAGGAGTCTCAGACATCAGCAAGACATGACAGGTCACCTCCTTGCCCCATGCTGGAAGTCTCAAGCTTTCCTATGTCTTTAGGGTGATGCTGGTCCTAAAGGTGCTGATGGTGCCCCTGGCAAAGATGGTGTCCGAGGTCTGACTGGCCCCATCGGTCCTCCTGGCCCTGCTGGTGCCCCTGGTGACAAGGTGAGGTGGCTGCCTTCCCACCTTCTTCCCTAACACAGCCTTCCCAGCAAGCCTGGGCATGGCTCTGTGAGGAAAGCAGGTCCCGAAGGGAGGGGAGTCTCTCTGGGGTCACCTGCCAGGAGTATTCAGGATGGGCCCTGACCCTGAGCCTCCTGTCTGTCTCTCTCAGGGAGAATCTGGTCCCAGCGGTCCTGCTGGTCCCACTGGAGCTCGTGGTGCCCCTGTGAGTACAGAAGACCCTATTAAGGCCCCATCCTTGGCCCTTCTCTTCCTCCATACTGCCCCCCACACCATCCTCTTTCTGTTCCTTCTCCAACATTGCTCCCACCCCCTGGGCCCTGGGGGATGCTCCTCAGGGACTCTCCCCCTCACTGTCCCTCCAGCCCACCTCACCCCACACTCCCATGTCAGGGCATCTCTCCAGTTTACCTCTTTTTCTTCTAGGGAGACCGTGGTGAGCCTGGTCCTCCTGGCCCTGCTGGCTTTGCTGGCCCCCCTGTGAGTACAAAGACTCCCTTCATTTTTCACCGCCAAATGGGATCTGGGACCCTGGGTGATGATGAGGACAGAGGCATAGGCCCGAGTTGGGAAAGGAGGGTGGGGAAGGAAACGTCTCCCATTTGAGCATCTTCCTGCCTAGAGTTACTGGCCTAGCTCAGCCCTGTGGAACCACCCGACTCCCTCTGCTAGCATATCTCCCTCCTCTGCTCACCATACTCCCTCCTTCCTCAGGGTGCTGATGGCCAACCTGGTGCTAAAGGTGAACCCGGTGATGCTGGTGCTAAAGGCGATGCCGGTCCCGCTGGCCCTGCTGGCCCTGCTGGACCCCCCGGTCCCATTGTGAGTATCTCACTCTCTGTGCCCAAGCTGCCTACAAGCCTGGACCCAAGACTGGCCCAGCCTTGATGCCTCTTTGCTCTCCTACAGGGTAACGTTGGTGCTCCTGGACCCAAAGGTGCTCGTGGCAGTGCTGGTCCCCCTGTAAGTGTCTCACTCTGTGTCTCTACTGAGGCTCTCCTCAGCCCACATTCGGAGGTAGGGGTGGCTGGGCCAGGTGAGGGGCTGTTCTCCTCCTGACTGCTTCTTTGTCCTTTTTGGCTAGGGTGCTACTGGTTTCCCTGGTGCTGCTGGCCGAGTTGGTCCTCCCGGCCCCTCTGTAAGTATCTGTGGTAGAGACTCTTCTGCTCTGGGGGAGCGGGTGGGGGACACAGGCTGTGAAGAGCGTAGTGGGCCTGACTGAGGCCTTGGTGGAACTCCCGAATGCTCTGGAATCTGACAGCCCCTCTTCTCCCCATCCAGGGAAATGCTGGGCCCCCTGGCCCTCCTGGTCCTGTTGGCAAAGAAGGCGGCAAAGGCCCCCGTGGTGAGACTGGCCCCGCTGGACGTCCTGGTGAAGCTGGCCCCCCTGGTCCTCCCGGCCCTGCTGGCGAGAAAGGATCCCCTGGTGCTGACGGACCTGCTGTGAGTTCCAGCTCTGAAAGCGTCCGGGGCAGGGGCATGGTTCCTGGCCACTGCGAGGCACCTCACTGCTGTCTGCCTCCCACAGGGTGCTCCTGGCACTCCCGGACCTCAGGGCATTGCTGGACAACGTGGTGTGGTCGGCCTGCCCGGTCAGCGAGGAGAAAGAGGCTTCCCCGGTCTTCCTGGCCCCTCTGTGAGTGCCCCTCACCTTAGGAGATCCCAAGAACAACTGTCACATGAGTTGGAGGGCACAGGATGGGGGTGGTAGAGCCGATGAGAACTGACACAGTAGATGGCCCGGGGGGGCTCTTGGGGCTTCCCCCACCCCATCTCTGGCCTGACTCTTTCTTCTTCTTCAGGGTGAACCTGGCAAACAAGGTCCTTCTGGAGCAAGTGGTGAACGTGGCCCCCCTGGTCCCATGGGCCCCCCTGGATTGGCTGGACCCCCTGGCGAGTCTGGACGTGAGGTAAGCAGTCGCTGGCCCCATTCCAGTGCCCTCAGCATGGTCATTTGGGCCTTTGCCTGCGCCTCCCTCCCCTGGCTGACACACCTCTGCCCCTCTCTCTGCAGGGATCTCCCGGTGCTGAAGGCTCCCCTGGACGAGATGGTTCTCCTGGCCCCAAGGTAAGACGGCTGCACCCCCGGGCCCCAGCCCCACCTGCTGCTCCCCTGCCCGAGACTGGCCCTTTCAGCTGGGGCTAACCGCACTTCCTTCCTCTTCCTTGCCAGGGTGATCGTGGTGAGGCTGGCCCTGCTGGAGCCCCCGGCGCCCCTGGTGCTCCTGGTGCCCCTGGCCCCGTTGGCCCTGCTGGCAAGAGTGGCGACCGTGGTGAGACTGTAAGTAGCTGGGCGCTTACTTACTGCTTCTGGTCAGGCCAGGGACTTTCCAGGCCTGCCTAGCAGCTGGCAGATGTCCATCTGACTTCACTGAGAAGGGGAAGGAGAGGAGGTCTTGCAAGATATCCAGGTTCTTGGCCTCCCTGAAAACACTGAGCCACAGCTTAGCCTGGAGGCCCCCATCCCAATAAGTACCCCATTTTCTCCCAAGGAATGAGATTGTCCTCAGGTACTGCCCAGCTCACATGAAGTTTCATTTGGGGCTTAGGAGAGATAGACATAGTGGGAAAGGATGTGAAGAAAGAGGGGTCTGGCCAAGGGGTGGTCTCATCCTGCAGTTCAGGCTGTGCCAGCCCTCAGCTGGGGCCTCCCTGGCCAGGATCTAATGCTCTCTTTGCTTTTCCTAGGGTCCTGCTGGTCCTGCTGGTCCCGTTGGCCCCGTTGGTGCCCGTGGCCCCACTGTAAGTGCCCTGTGTGTCCTCGGAATCCTTGTCCAGGCGTGGACTGCACCCCACTCAGTGCTAATGGACCTTTCACTTGACAACCTGTTCCCTCTTCTCTTCTAGGGACCCCAAGGTCCCCGTGGTGACAAGGGTGAGACAGGCGAACAGGGCGACAGAGGCATAAAGGGTCACCGTGGTTTCTCTGGTCTCCAGGGTCCCCCTGGCCCCCCCGTGAGTATACTCAGCCCTTCCCCAGCCCCCAATGCCATTGATTCTTCTCTTACATCTTCCTGTGCCCTGCTGTATGATGGTGGAGCCCACTTTGCCTCAGTTTCCCTCTCTGGATAGTCATCCTCACTCCTCCATGGTGGGAAATGGGGTTTAAAGATTTACGGACATTTCCTAGGAGCTTCTGAGAGGGCAAGGGGTACATGAAGAAGGATTGTGGGAAGGGTCTCAGCCTATGGACACCCTAGGAATAGATTTCCAGAAAAAAAGAGTGGGGAGGCTAGGTTGCTGACTGAATTTGACCCACACTCGGACTGAATTGCCTTCGCATCTGTCCTTCAGGGCTCTCCTGGTGAACAAGGTCCCTCTGGAGCTTCTGGTCCTGCTGGCCCCCGCGTAAGTCATCCCGCTGTCCACCTCCTCTTCATGGGTCCCAAGCTTAGGCTCACTTCAGGGCCCTTTATCTCTCTGGAGAAGGGTCCAGGGCAAGTGTTAAAGGAGGGGAAGAAAAGTTCTGGATAATTTTACCCAGCCCTTGGCCTCCCCTTCCCATTTATTTCTTCCACAAAAGGTTTACTGGCGGGGCTGCGGGAAGCAGCAGTGATGAAGCTGTAGAGCCAGCACCAGGTGGGGGTGGGGAGGCTTCTCTGCCAGAGTTGGGCTGGTCCTGTGTTTTCTGACAGTCTTTTTTTTTTTTTTTTACCATCTTCCCCCTGCAGGGTCCCCCTGGCTCTGCTGGTGCTCCTGGCAAAGATGGACTGAACGGTCTTCCAGGCCCCATCGGCCCCCCTGGTCCTCGTGGTCGCACTGGTGATGCTGGTCCTGTTGTACGTAGTTCCCCACCCTGTCTGTCCATGGCACTCCAGCACGGAGAACGTTCGGACCCCAGTAATCCCCGCACTCCTCCTTCTCTGTGCAGGGTCCCCCTGGCCCTCCTGGCCCTCCTGGTCCCCCTGGTCCTCCCAGCGGCGGTTTCGACTTCAGCTTCCTGCCCCAGCCACCTCAAGAGAAAGCTCACGATGGCGGCCGCTACTACCGGGCCGATGATGCCAATGTTGTCCGTGACCGTGACCTCGAGGTAGACACCACCCTCAAGAGCCTGAGCCAGCAGATCGAGAACATCCGGAGCCCTGAAGGCAGCCGCAAAAACCCCGCCCGCACCTGCCGCGACCTCAAGATGTGCCACTCTGATTGGAAGAGCGGTGAGGGCCTGCCCCGCCCCCGCCCCCTCCCCCGCCCAGTCCGCTCCTCCCGCCACGACAGTGCTGAGGGCCTAGGGGCTCTGATGCCGACGATGCGTGCTTCCCCTCCCAGACACCCTCTGATTCCATCTTGCCCTGTCCCATGGCAGGAGAATACTGGATTGACCCCAACCAAGGCTGCAACCTAGACGCCATCAAGGTCTTCTGCAACATGGAGACAGGCGAGACCTGCGTGTACCCCACTCAGCCCAGTGTGGCCCAGAAGAACTGGTACATCAGCAAGAACCCCAAAGAGAAGAAACACGTCTGGTACGGCGAAAGCATGACCGGAGGATTCCAGGTGCGTGAGCTGGACTCTGGGGCCACTCTCACGAGATGGGCTGGCGAGGGCTCTGAAGGGGCGTGAAGGAAGGTCTTGGGTACTCTAGACCTCTTCTAGGTGTGACGGACAGAGCCGGGCTGGGAGGCAGGTGTCCTGGGTCCTTGATATTGGCTCAGACATAGGGTTCCCGTGGGCAAGTGAGGCCTTCTCTGGATGTGGGGGTTCACTAAGATTGTCTGAGGACTCCAGGAAGGGAGGCCAGGACTAGAGACTCCAGCACAGTCACTCACTCTTCACTCTCCCTACTCCCTGCAGTTCGAGTATGGCGGCCAGGGCTCCGACCCTGCCGATGTGGCCATCCAGCTGACCTTCCTGCGCCTGATGTCCACCGAGGCTTCTCAGAACATCACCTACCACTGCAAGAACAGCGTGGCCTACATGGACCAGCACACAGGCAACCTCAAGAAGTCCCTGCTCCTCCAGGGCTCCAACGAGATCGAGCTCCGGGCCGAGGGCAACAGCCGCTTCACCTACACTGTCACCTACGATGGCTGCACGGTGAGTCCCCAGCAGGGTCCCCTCTCTGGGCTTTGGTTTTCCAGGCAGGCCATAGTTCACACCTCACCACTCCCACTTGGTGACACCCCTCTCCCAATGTCTTCCCTTCACCCCAGAGTCACACTGGAGCCTGGGGCAAGACAGTGATCGAATACAAAACCACCAAGACCTCCCGCCTGCCCATCATCGATGTGGCCCCCTTGGACGTTGGCGCCCCAGACCAGGAATTCGGCATCGACATTGGCTCTGTCTGCTTCCTGTAAACTCCCTCCAGCCCAGCCTGGCTCCCTCCCACCCAACCCACTCGCCCCTGACCCTGGAAACAGACAGACAACCCAAACTGAACCCCCCAAAAAGCCAAAAAATGGGAGACAATTTCACATGGACTTTGGAAAAATTTTTTTCCTTTGCATTCATCTCTCAAACTTAGTTTTTATCTCTGACCAACTGAACATGACCAAAAACCAAAAACGCATTCAACCTTACCAAAAACCAAAAAAAAAAGAATAAATAAATAACTTTTTAAAAAAGGAAGCTTGGTCCACTTGCTTGAAGACCCATGTGGGGGTAAGTCCTTTTCTGCCCATTGGGCTTATGATACCCCAACGCTGCCCTTTCTGCTCCTTTCTCCATGCCTTCTTGGGGCCTCCCTCCACTGCTCCCCAAATCTAAGTCTCCCCAAAAGACACAGGATAGCATGCATTGTCTGCCCAGCAACCAAAGGCAATGCTAAAACACCCAAATGGCCCCCACACTCCCAGCCCACTCCCCTTACCCAGCACCCCCAAACCCTGGGGGGACCTGGGATTCTCAAACTGCCAAAGAAGCCTTACCATCTGGCGTCCCCAGCCCTGGCAATGTACCCTCCCTTTGTTTTTGAGGGGGTCGTGCCGGGGGACCACTGGCCCCTCGACGCTGGGCTTGGAAAAGTCAAGAGGGGCTGTGACAGAGTGGAAACGTGTCAATCCCCGTGCAACAGGGCTGGGTGGGAGAGACTGCTGTGTTCCTTATGTAACTGTGTTGCTGAAAGACTACCTCTATATGTGTCACCGGGGCAACTGCGTGGGGGCGGGACAGGGGCAGGGTGGAAGCGGCTTCTCATTTTATATCAAAGGTGCTACATCTCTGTGATGGGGTGGGGTGGGGTGGCGAGGGGATCACTGGTGCTATAGAAGTTGAGACGCCCCCCTCTCCCCCAGGCCAGCAAATGTTCCTTTTTGTTCAAAGTCTTTTTAATTCTTTGGTTTATTTTCTTGTGGAAGGGGACTCATGTGAATTTTCTAAAGGTGCTATTTAACGCGGAGGAGAGAGAGCTGAGGCTCCAGAAAGTGTCACTCACTCTCCACCCTCTCTCTCCACCCCCCTCACACCTCCGGCCTGCCCAGGCCTCTCTCTCCAGACCTCTTTCTTCTCTGAAACCCCCTCCTCCTCAACTGCCTCCCATCCTCACGCCTCTCTCTTGGTCTGTCCTGCGTCCTCTCTCCTGGGTTTCGGAGCACAAACTTCCCAAAGCACAAAGCAGTTTTCCCCCGGGGTGGGAGGAAGCAAGAGACTCTGTACCTATTTTGTATGTGTATAATAATTTGAGATGTTTTTAATTATTTTGATTGCTGGAATAAAGCATGTGGAAATGACCCAAACATATCTGCAGTGGCCTCCTAATTTTCATCCTTGGAGTCGGGGGATGGGATACCTGGGGAGGAAGCTTTGGGGTGGTGGGGGTGGGCTCTTTTATTTCTTTCCCCTTTCTTCCTCCTCCTTCCCATCTAGTACCCTCCATGGTCCCTCCGCCTTCCTCTTGCCTCTTAACCAATTTTCTTTCCTCTCTCATGTAATCTTCCAAACCCTCTTCTCCCTCACAGTGCATACAGGCAACACACATGTGCAGCGTGTGCACACACACACACACACACACACACACATGTCCCTTCAGATCCTGGACTGCCCAAACCTCGTGCCCCTTCTCTTATCAGTGCCAACATCTCTCACTGCCCTCTCCACTGCTGTGGGCACCCTGCAGGGTGGGGGGACATGGGAAGGCACTGACCGTAGGGCAGTGGGAGGCACATGCCTGGGAGAGGGAAGCAGGGTTGGTGAGGGTACCAGAAGCCCTCAGCGAGACCTCTCCCTGAGCAAACATAAAGAGTCATTTGACCTCCTCCCTCCTTGCCCTCTCTGACCTTCTCCAAGGAGCAACTAGCAGTGTAGCACAAGAAGGAGTCACTGAGCCTGTGCTGAGGGCCTTTTGAGGAGACCTGGAGGAAGGAATGCCTCCTGTTCACTCTCCTGGGCTCCCAGGCAAAAGAAAGAGGGAGTCTGCCCAGCCCTCAGGAGAGTCTCCCCAGAAGCCACAGAGGGCTGCAGTCAAGACCTTACAGAATGCTGTCAGGAAGGAGACAGGCCCTAACCCAGCTGAGCATGTACTGGGTCTCTCTCAGCCTTCTAAATCCCCATAACTTGAGACACCCTGGGTGTGAGGTGGCCTGGGAAGGCAGCCCCGGCCCCCTGCCTATTCCTTATTCTTTTAAAAATCCTTATTTCCTATTCCTCCTGCTTCTCCCTCCCTTTTCCTTTTCCTCCCCCTCTGCTGGCCCCTACTCTGCCAACCTGAGACCTTGAGGCTCCCTGGGGTAGGTGACTGATCAGCTCTCCAATTTCAGGGAAGAGGGACAGCAGTGTACAATCAGTGGGGACACAGAGGATCCAGAGAGACAGAAGTCCGGAGCGGATGAGGTGCCCAGAGACCTGGAGACAGGGGGAAGTTGACAGTTGTCCCTACCTCCCACCTACTTAGGGACTAAAACTCAAAGGCAGGAAAGACTCATGTCTTTCCCTCAAGGAGATGAAAAAAGTCCATAGAAGCCATCATCTGCAATATTCATACTCTGGCTATCATTAAATAGTCATGGCTATTCATTATAGACTTTAATAATTCATTGTTAACACTTCTACCACAATCAGGACAGTGTAGAAAGGGAATTAGTCTAGAGAGGGCAAGCAATTGTGGCACGTAAGGGAAGTCTGATTCATATGCAATTTATGTGATTAATTGATCCTGCCTGACACCGCCTCACCTCCTTCAGTACCCCCATCTACCTGGATGGACCTTAGGCCCTCTGGGGCCCTTAGCTATCTCATCTTATCCCTACCTACCCCCTTGAGGAATCCAGAAGCATCTTGAGCCTGGCTCTACCTGGCAGTTACCCACCTGTCCATTCTCCCCGTCCCCTCGTCCCCTCTCCTGTCCATACTTACAAGCCAGCGAAAAAGGGTGACAGCAATTTCCACGTATGCACCACACTTCCCATTTCTGTATCTCTCTTTATGCATCTTCCCCTGCCGGAAGAGACATCCTTATCTCTGTTTGCTCACTCCCCACCCTCCAGGCCGTGCTCAAATGTCTCTTATCACCCTGTGTTCTCCTGCCCAGCCCAGGGTCAGTTTGCCCCCTGTGACTTTCCAAAGCCCTGCATGTCTGCGAAATTCATCTTTGCCTTACTAATAGACATTGTTGTCATCGTAAGCTGTCACGTTTTCACCCCGTTACTCTTCCCAGGCTGAGTGGAGCTGACTGAGGCCAGAGGCTGCAATACAGGACGAGGCACAGGGGCCATGCCCAGATATTGGAAGACTAAAGAGGGAGAAGGAGAGCTAGAGAAGCAGGCTTCCTTGGCAAGAGTGTAGAGCTGTGTGCACCTTTATGAACAAGAGTGAGCAAGTGTGAGGAGAAGTGCAAGTGCAAACCAGCCCATGTGTGGGAGCAGAGAGCAGTGGAAGGCTCCAGACCAGTGGTTTCCACAACAATGGAAGTGTAGTCTGACTGTGCTGTCCATATGGCAGCCACTAGCTGCATGTGGCTACAGAGCACTTGACATAGGGATAGTGAGACTGAGGAACTCAAGTTTACATTTTATTTACCTGGAATTAATTTTAATAGCTACCTGTGGCTATTGGGCATCGCAGTTCTGGGCAAAAGAGTGAATTTGCTTCTCACGACATATGTACACTCGTGGGTGCATGAATATGTGTGTATGAGTGTGCACACGCACGTACGAGAGCACGTGAGGCAACATGGCACGTCAGGGCTGTGGTGGTAGCAGTGCCCCGCTGTGCAGCTCCTTGGCGGGTCACGTGGTGTGAAGTCAGAATGTGGTTTCCCTGTGTGTGCAGGACAGGAGGGGAGGGGGACAAAGGGACCATTGTACCACATTCCCAACTCAAGCCCTCCTTTCCGCTGACATCACAGCTGCCCTAAATACAGCCACCCAGACCTGCTCCCCCAGACCCTACTGCCCCCTGTGCACCGGCAATTCCCAATGCTGCTCTGAGGGACTCACCTTTGCTTCTCTGTGAAGAGATGGGCCACGTTCCTGTGGATGACTTTTCAGTCAGAGCCAGATGGAAAATTCTAGAAAGGAAGGAGGCTTCATTTGGATTTTTAATTTTTGCTACTCTCTCAGAATCCTGGGTCTCTTTTGTGGGGAGAGGCCACCTGGCAGGATATTCTATGACCAAAACATGATGGATTTTCCTTCCTTTTTTTCCCTGCTCCTTAACCCTCAGTTTCCCAGATGCTTCTGAGACTTTCCGGGATGGAGCTGGGTGAGGATGCAGAGTGGAGAGCTCGAGAGGTTTCCTACCCGGACTGTAGGAGCCTCAGGTGAGGGGCATGTGGCGTGTGTGGAACAGCAGAGCGTGGGGCTGCTCTCAGAGCCAGGATTCACAGCGGGAGGCTTCACGGTGGCCATAAGTGTGGGAGGCTGTGTGAGAAGTGAGGTGGTTCCAACCCAGCCATCCCTGTGTGGATGAGAATGTCTCACTCTCGGGGCGTCCACCCACCTATGAGCACATGTGTCTGTGTTCACAGGGGCCCTACACGCGTGCAAGTGTGTTGGGGATGGGTGAGGGGTCTGTATATGTGGGGACAGCTTCTGTACACACATGGCAGCAGAAGAGAGGCTGTATGAACGGAAAATGCTGGGGTCTGGCATTTGGGACGTGTGTGTGTGCATAGACACGACAGAAGCCATGGGAGGGTCCATCTGTGTGATGAGGATAAATGGGGGGCAGAGAAGGGCATGGGGAAGTTAGGAGAGGCTGGATGTGGGGTAAGACCACCGTCCTGAAGTCCCGGGGCCAGTGGAGCCCTAGTGCTGGCTCTGTCTCTGTGTCCCCTTCCTGGTGGGGGCTCCGGAAGTACCAAGTAGAGCTGAGAGATGTCCACCGAGCAGGAGGCAAGATCCTGGAAGGAGGCTGGCCCTCGTCTAGGAAGGTACTCAGACCCTTAAACACATGAAGATTTCAACGCTTTGCAGAGGACACACGTGGCAAGGCCTAGAGGGAGGTGAGTTTGGTGCTTGCAGGTGATACAGAAAGTGGAGTTGTCTCTGCATAGACAGTGGGAGGAAGAGAAAGATGGAGTGGGTGGACATTAAAGTACATTTTAGAACAAGGAAGCCACATAACCAAGTTTTAGGTGACTTTACTGCTGTGAGGCAAATCCTTCCCACTCCCCAAGCCTTCTGAAAGCTGATGCCCATACAGAGCAGGTGTCCTGGAGGGAAGCAAGGGAAGGGGCTGAATTCTGGGTTTGGGTCAATCTGGAGCAGAGATAAAGGAAGAGCCATGAAACCAGCACTGCCCGATAAAAATATAACGTGAGCCACATATGTAATTTTCATTTTCGAGCAGCCATAATAAAAATATAAGCTAAAACAAGTAAGGATAATTTTAATAACATTATTTATTTTCATATTTATAAAATATATTTATAAATATACTTAATAATATACTTTATTTTATTTAACCTCAAATACCCCCCCCAATATTATCATTATCATTTTCATTACTTTTGCAGCCCATCTCAATTTGGACTGGCCCCATTTCAAGTGCTCAGTGGCCACAGGTGGCCAGCAGCTGCTTTACGGGACAGCACAGCAATGGGCAGCAGATCAGTGTCCAGGAGATTGAGAATTTCAGCCTCCACCCCAAACTCACAGGGGGAGCTTGAACTCTTCACAGGACACAGAATGAAAATTGTGCCTACTTAACCCAGATCTTAGGGGTCAGGGAGACATCACTGACCTCTGGTTTGGGAGTGATTGTGCGAGTGCTTGTGTAAATAATAATGACTCCATGCTTGGGAGCTGCCAGGTGCCAAGCTCTTGCTTGGTCCTCACGAATTCTCACAACGGCCCGAGGCATTTACAATTTACTTCTATGAGTAAACTAAGTGTCAGAGCTGCGATTGGAGCTCTGCTCAGTCTGACCTTAAACCCTGGCGGATGCATCAAGGCGCTCTCTGTGAAATGGCGTGTGTGTTTTGAGAATAAGGGAGAAGTGTGCATGTGGGGGCTGGGGCCAGTTGTAGGCGGCGCCCATGTCCCCATGTCTGGCAGAGACCCTCCTCGCCGATTGAGAGGTGGTGAGGAAAAGTCTAGGTCAGGCCACGTGTGCAGGCTCTGCTTAGGGAGAAGGTGGAGGCCACGCACTGAGCCATGTGGGCAGTGCTGCCTGTGGGACTGCAAGAGCCAAGGGTAGAGCAGGGTGTGAGGTGGGGGGGACACCTTGGCTATCTGTCCTGGGCTGGGTGGAAGCTTACTCCTCAGTGAGCAGAGGGGTGCTGAGTGTGCCTATGCCCTTCCCTGTGCTGCCGGGGGGGTGAGGGGGGGCTAGGCGTGCGTGCGTGTGTGCCCAGGCACAGCTCAGTGTCCTCTGCAGTCACGCCATCCTCTCAGCTACTTGTCTGGGTCACTTCCTTCCAGGCCGGCAGCCAGGCTCCCGTGTGCTCCTTGGAACTGATCAGGGAGGAAGGCGCTGCCAAGATCCCAAGGCAAAGCTGGGAAGCGGAGGGAAGAGAGAGGCTGGCCTTGAACTCTCCCAGCCCTGGCCCCTTGGCAGGCACAGGAAGAGCATAGAAGCCCAAGGTGGGAGCATAGAGACAGGGTGAGAGTAGCTGCCTCCTCGAGGGGGCCAAGGATCAAGGAGGAGCCACCCCAGACTGCAGGCTGGCTGTGCCGAGCTGCCTCCGATCTGAGCAGATTCTGTGCAACTCCTGGTTTAGGCCAGATGAGGGGCCCTCAGGGAAAGGAGGAAATTGCAAATGAGAAGTCAGAGGCAACAGCTTGCCAGACAACCCATGTGGTTGGGGGATGGGCACCCAAAGAGCCGTCAGTCAACAACAGTCTATTGAGCACGTATACTGTGCCAGCACTGAGCCCTTGCTGGCCTCTGCAGATGCACATGGGATTAACTAACTAACCAATGGGTATGGGATGCCCAGCAGGGAGGGGGACCAGAACATAATGGTAGACACATTAGCAATGGCCTTGCTCACCTTCTTGGCCAAAATAAGGAGCAACCTCTTTAAAAGCTTTGAGCAACCCAGACGGACAGCCTCCCTTCATGCATGCCTTCAGAACAGCTTTCCAGAGCGCCTACTGTGTGCAGGCACTGCGCCCCCTGGGGTCACACAGAACCCTGGCCTCCTGGAGCTTACGGCCAGGGCAGGAAGCTGACCCCAAGAAGGCACCATAGAGAGCATATCTTCTCAGAGAGAGGGGTGCTGTGCAGGGTACCCCAGAGACCCGATGGAGGGGGGCTCTCTGGGGAGCTTCCATTTGGGCAGAGACCAAAATGACTGCAGTGAGGATGGAGTTGTGTGGATTTGGAGGATGGGGTTTCCTGGCAGAGGGAACAGCAGAGGCCAAGGGCTGAAACAGGAGATTGTTAGGAGGCAGTGGCTGGAGCAGGTGTGTGAGGGGACAGCGGGGCCCTGAGGTCAGAGAGATAGCGGGGCCTGTGTGCCTGGTCAGAGTTGAAAACAGGAGGAAAAGAAAAAATTTTCCTTTCAAAGGACGAGCCCAGCTGCTGTTGCAGGGCAGAGAGGGGGCAGGGAGGGCACAGGGTGGCTGTCACGGGGGTCCAGGAGCAGGATCCTGTTGCAGGACTGAAGCAGAGTGGAGGCTGTGAGAAGGGGATGGATTCAGGCTGGATATATTGGGAAGGCAGAGATTCTGAGGAGTGAGAGAAAGGGGAAGGGGTCCGAGGACAACTTCGGGTTTCGTGACTCCCTTGCCTATCCATTTCTGAACACTGGGACACTGTATTCAGAGATTCAGCCCTCCTCAGGGACCCTGGCCCGGGGTCCACCTAACCCATCAGCCTCAAGCCTGAGCCCCTGTCCCAAGCGAGGGAGAACACCCTGTTCAACCTCCTATCTCCCACACACCACCTCTGGGTTGGAAGAGGTGGGGAGGGATGATTGAAGGAGCTCCAGGCGGCAGGTCCCAGGCCTGGTTCATAGAACTCAAAAAGGGATTTAGAGGCCCAGGGACATCTGGTGGATGTCCTGCGCTAGTTAGGGTTCTCTCAGAGTTGCCACCTGGAGCCAGGGCCTGGGGCCTGGACCACAAGTCCTTGCTCTTCTGCTCTCTGTCCTTCTCTGCGTCTCCTCTTCAGCTTGTCCTCCCAAGGGAGGAGTCAGACGGGAGACTGGAGGTGCCGCTTGATGGCAGCCTGTTTTGGTTGTAGCCACCTGGGAAAAACAAGCTCAGGCCTCTTCCTGGCCAGCTGAGCTCTCCAAAGCTCACACTGGGTCCAAACCAAGCCGGCAACACCTCCGCCCTGCCGCTGGAGGAGCCAATCAGGAAGAGGGCATTGAGCCTGGGCACTCGGGGTCCTGCAACCCTACCCCTCTCTTCATGTCTAGGTCGGGTTCTCTCCCTACACAGCTTACAAAGGAGCGCTCCGTCCAGGGGATCTGGGCAGGTAAGAGCCTAGATCTCCTGCTTCTAGAACCTCTCACCCCTCCAGAAGGCAGTGTGGAGGCGGACACATTGGGTTTAAACCCAAGCTCTACCACTTGCTTGCTCTGTGACCTTGTCATTTATTCACCCTGGGCCTCAGTTTCCTTATCTATAAAATGATCCAATAATTCCCTTGCTGTTAGATTCATGTAAGGATTAAGACTAGGGCCACATATAGCAGGTCCCTCTTTCTTCCAGAGAACTTGAGAAAATAGCAAAATGCCTCTGAGGTCAACCAGGGGCAGTGGGCAGCGGGATGGCAGGAGGCTGCTAAGAAGACGGCAAGGGCAGCAATGGATGTGTAGAGCGGCAAGTATTTATTCCGGGGATGCTGACTCCAGATACTCCCACCGCCCCCACCTCCATCGCTCTGCTTGTTCCAAGCCTGGGGTCCATCAGGCCAGGAGCCAGAATCAGAAGGAAAGATGCAGCCCTGGGCAGTGGCTGCTCTTTAAGTTGAGGGGAGAAGAAAGGATGAGGCCAAGGCTGGAGCTGGAACGGCAGAGGAAAGATAGAGTGGGGAGCTGTGAGGTCCAGGCCCTGGTTCTCCTGCCTTCCCCACCCTGACCCTCCGACCCTGAGCTTGGCATTAGGCATAGCCCTGGCACTGCTGAGACCCCCCACCCTCCCACATTGCTGCCCCAGACACGCGCAGGTCTGTGTGCCCCTCCCTTGACTTCCCCCAGCCCCACCACCTGCTCCAGCCTTGAGAGGGAGGCTGCCTTGTTCCGAGAAATGAGGCTAGCACAACCCAGACGGACCCACCTGGACAGACCCTCAGTGCTGGTCCAGGATGAGGGGCACCTGGGCGCTGTCCACCTGGGGAGGCAGCCGCTCGCCTGTGCGCACGTTGAACATGGGCAGGGTGGAGAGTGGCCTGGGTACCTCTCGGCTAGCTGCCATCTGTCGCAGCTCCTCTGTGTTCCCGCGGATGGTGCAATGGTGGACCATCTGGATGCTGGGGGCAGAGGGCCAGCAGAGTCAGCAGCCCTGGAAGTTGGCCCCTCGCCCCACTTTGGGGGTGCAGCTTGGTGCTGCCTCTGAGCCATCCTACAGTTTTCCCCAGTTATGTGGGAAGAGACTCCCACACCTGATGGGTGGCAGGGAAGGGCAAACAGGAAGTTGTGGTGCCCGCTCAGTGCCCAGTGACTGAGGCAGGGGCTCTGGGTGCACATAGCCTGGATCCGAAGCTGTGTGTCCTTCACAAGTTGTTTCACCACTCTATGACTCAGTTTCCTCAACTGTAGAATGGGGCTAACAATCCTACCCCTTAGGATTGTTGTGAGGATTAAATGGGTGTTTAGAAAAGTGCCTGGCACATGGTAAGAGCTCTTGAGATACTAAGACATAAATAGATATATTTCCAGAGACCAGTGTTTACTGGGCTCTGTTTTCTGTTTCTATATCTTGAAGTACCTCTAGGTCCCTTCTAGCACTCAGCTCCCTCCCCCAATACTCCCTCCCACCATTGATCTTCCAACTCTCCTTCCCACCCCATCCCTGTTTTAGTCTGGCAAATCTATACCTTCCACCTTTTCTCCCCTCCTAGCTTCGCCCAAGCTGTTTCCCCATGTCCTGTTGGGCCTTGACCATCTCATTCTTTGGCTCCTCAGGCCTGTTCTTTTCTCCCTTTGTACACTGACCTCTCACACCCCACCCCAGCTGGCCCCCAGCGCTGACTAGCTCCCAAGTTTTGTTTCCTGGTCTTTGTTTCAGACCAAGGCTCCTGGAGGCCTGCACCAGGCTCCACCCTCAATAGGCCTAAAATCCCAGCAGCCAAGCCAACCGAAGCACATCCTTCGGGAAGTCCTTCCTGAGCTCTAGCATCTGTTTTTCCTCAGAAGGCTAAGACTCATTCTCATTTGATGTTTTCATGGACTTGCTTTCTGCTGTCCAGAGGCAGGCTTTAGTTCATGCTGAGAAGTAAGATAGCACAATGGTTAAGCATAGAGACTTGCTTTGGGTTTGCATGTGAGTTCCACTGCTTACTGGCTGTGTGACCTTGTGCAAATTGCTTAACCTCTCTGTGCTGCTGTTTCCTCAACTGTAATGCAGTATTAAATAAGTTAATACAGGAAAAATACTTGGAATGCCTCCTAGTCAGCATGTAGTAAGTGGTAGCTATTATCATAGGGAGCCTTCAGTTGCTATTATTATCAGTGGTGTCATTTTATTATGGTAGGCCCAACTGGCCTTCAGGGGAGGGATGACTCCAAACTCTTTCACAAGAACCCATTCACATTTGTGAGGCCCAACCTGGAGACATTTTTTCAGACTACCTGGTTGCCAGGTCTGACAGACAACCCTGACTTTTCATTACAAACAATAAGAATTGGTTTTCTTAATGGGGTGGGGCCCCCAGGCAGAGCAGAAGCAACCCCACCTGCAACTGGGTTACGGACCACCTGGAGGAGGATAAGCGATGCCATCCATGTCCAGGCCTCAGCGAGGGGAGACAGGCTCCAGCTAGAGCCTGGGGATTAGGCTACAGGAAGGATCACCCAGCTCCACACCAAATGGGCTGCACTCCTCCTGGGGGAGTAGGACCCAGTCCTGTCTGGCTGGCAGGAGGAGGTGGAGTTACCCTCAAAGGCTAGGGGAGGGTCAAAATGAGCTCTTGAGCCTGGAATTTGGCAAGCAGAGTTGTCCAAAACACAATTTTCCATTCCCAGGCAAGGGGAGACTGAGGGGGAAAGAGAACAAGAAGTGTGTGGATGCCGAGGGCCGGGGGCAGCCAGACAGGTAATGCCCCTGTGGGGGAAGGGCTTCAATTAATGGGCTCCCTCCCCACCCTCAGCCCCACATCTGGGTCTCATTACTCTGACGACACACACAGGTGGGAAAATGTTCTGGGAATGTTTTTCCACAGCATGAGCAGAAGCCAGAACCGAGGTGCCTTCCCCCACAATCTTTCCACATCAACACTTGGGCAGACGAAGGAATGGGCAGGCTTCCTATACACACACACACACACACACACACACACACACACACACACACACACTCCGCCACCAGTACACAGCCCCTTGAGTGCTGCTCTGGCACATGGACCACAGGAGATGGCTGCTGTGCCCGCATGACTTCCCAACCAGTAAAATCTGAAATAGGTGAAAAGAGCCGCAGAATCACAAGTTATAGACAGTTTGAAAAGCACAAAAAGGAAAAGAAAGAAAGAAAGATAGGAAGGAAGGAAGGAAGGAAGGAAGGAAGGAAGGAAGGAAGGAAGGAAGGAAGGAAGGAAAGAAGCTTACAGAAATAAATCAACACAAAATCCAAACCAACAAGGGCTGATATCGCACATGGTAAAAATGATTATTGATTCAAAACTGAGGGAGGAAGCAGATTTTCCTGACACCATCAGAACTGCAAAGCTGACTCAAGAGAGCTGGATGTGCTGAAAATAAATAACTGGTCAGAAGAGAACATCCACAGTCACCATGGAAGAAGATATGATTGATCGAATTTGGCACAGGCCAAAAAACGTGAGGAATAAAATCCCCGTTGTAAAGTTTACATAGAAAACAACTGATTCCCCATGAGAAAAAAAGTTCCAATAAATAAAAATGAAAATAGGCAGGAAAAAGTCCATTCGTTGCTTTGTATAGAAAGTTGATCAAGGAATTAAATCAACTTAGGTAGATGAAGGAATTACTTCTTTTCACTCTGGAAATTTATTCCCCTTAAAAATTCATAAATGTTGGTATAATTCTGATTCTAAAAATGTTTATACTCCTCAATCCGGTGGGTTGAGATGGTGGGGTGACAATGATGGGTTTAAAACTGGGGTCCCAGAACACCTTGGAATGGGTGGGCACTCATGCATATACGCAAACGCATAGGCACGCCCACACCTGTGGACCCCCTCCCACTGGGCCCACACAGCCACTTATTCTCAGGGTACCTGGCATGTCAGATGCCCAGACGATCTGGTATCTCCTATCTACCCCTCCCAGGAGGGAACAATGGGGCCACTGTGACCCTCACAGGATTCTAGTGGCCTCACAATGTCCCCCTGAGGTCACCACAGAGATAACCTTACCATCCCCTGCACTCAAGGCACAAATCTGTGGAGGCCAGTGTGGGTGATCATCCTTGGTCCTCCTCCTGGCTAGAGCCCTACAAGGAAGCCTCTGAGGGATACCAGGAACTGGGAGGCACCTTATCCACCGAGAAACAACCCAGTGGAGACTTCCAGCCGCCATCCTGGAGGCCCTTGCACCCAGTTCCCTTCACTCACCCCAGGGAGAGATGCAGAAAGATACTTCGCTACCACCCCCATCTACACCCTCAGCCTCGAAGAGTGTCCTGGGTGCAGGCCGGCAGGCCAGCATGTCAGGAGTCCCTAGCAAGAGTGAGACTGGGTACCGCGCCTGCCCCAAAGCCCGCCGGAAGCCCAGCATATCCAAGGTGATCCTGAGGGTTATGGCGGACAAGGGGGAACACAACCGCGTGTCCCTGAACACCCTGAAGAACGCTCTGATCGCCACAGGCTACAACATGACCCGCAATGCCTGGCGCCTCAAGAAAATACTCAAGGGGCTAGTGGACAAAGGCATGCTCAAGCGGGTGACTGGCAGGGGCACTTTGGGCTCCTTCCGCATGGGCAAGAAGTTCGCCTCCAAGTTCAAGCCCAAGGCCAAGAGCCGGCAGCAGAAGCAGCAGCACCAGCCTGGGCAGCGCCGGTCTGGGCAGCGCCGGTCTGGGCGGCGCCGGTCTGGGCAGCACAGGCTGCGCCTGAGCTCCAAACAGGGACATAAGCAGCTGATCAAGGGGGCTCGCAGAGTGGCCAAATGTCGCCGCAATTAATGAGGCAGGCCTGGCAAGCAGGCAGAGGGGCCAGGCCCGCCACAGGCTCAGTGCAGTGAGAATAAAAGGAGCCTAACTTATTTAACACCTGCCTCCTGGAATCTATGGGGTCCGAGGAAGTGGGAAAGGAAGTGGGCTGAGGCACAGAGGAGGGATAAGGCCAAGGGTGTGGGAAACCTGGGCAAAATAAGGGTGACATGGATTTGGGAAGGGCTAAGGAAATCAAAAACGTCCACAGGCATTAGCTGGTCCAACCACATCACAGGTGGAGAAACCGAGGCCAGACAGGGTCACAGTAATTGTGTGGCAGGACTCAATTGTGAGTCAGGACAGTAAACCAAGTGCCTGACTCACGGTGAAGTGTGTGTGGGTTTGTGTGTGTCAAAAGGCTCTTAAGTTGCTCCTCAAATCCTTTCCCCCACACTGGCAGTGGACCCCTGACGCCTGGTCAGTTCCCCTCCCCTGTCCCATCTCACCTTAGGCTCTTCCACGGAGACTTAAAAATGAGGAGCCCAGGCTGGGATAGGTCATGCCCAGCATCCAGCCAGCCCAGGGCTGGAGTTCAGAGGCCAAGAGTGGCCCCATCATCCCAGCAATATGGTTGGTCTGTGCTGCTCAAGGAGGTTAAAGGGTCCAGCGCGACAGTGTGGGGGGCCCCACCCCACCCTCAGCTTTCCCTTACTCACTCAGAGGTGGCCAGATCTCTCTTCAGCCTGCAGAAAAGCAAAGGGAGAGGGATTAACTGTTATCCACGATCCCCTCCCGGTGCCGAGCAGAACCCAAGCCCTGAGCCACCTAGAAAGCAGCCCCCACCTCTTTCCTGGCTGAGTACCCCACTCTCCAAGGGGGTCTGGGTCCCTACACAGCACAAGTGTCACAAAAAATACCACAGATTGAGCACCAGCCACACTGCCCTCCCAGTCCTCTGTCCCCAACACTCACCGTCCCTCCCGCCGGCAGCACATGATGTAGGCCAGCAGTAGGGTGAGCAACAGGGCCACCAGCAGAGGCACCAGGAGGGTGACCAGCGCATCGGTCAGGAAGTCTCGGGCTGTGGCCTCAGTGGGTGGGCAGAAGAATGGGTCACGCTCCAGGATCCCATCGCCTGGAGTGGGCACCTCATCTGCGGGCTCTGGCACCGACTTATCCACCTGCTCAGAGAGCCCAGGGCTGACTCAGGAGCAGCTGGCTGGACAGAGATCCCTGGGGGGACAGGGCAGGGGGGCCGGGGCACCACTTCCTACCACCTCATGCAACACAGGCTTTCTTCCTGCCTGCCTCTCCCAGCTCAGGTGACCAAGCAGGATAAGCACTAGACTAAGAGCCAGGAGAGAAATTCTCAGAGAGGCAGGACCATAGGATGGTTAGAGCACAGCTCTATGGTCCGACTGCCTATGTTTGAATCCTGACTCAGACATGTACGTCCCTGGGATGACTTAACTCTTGGTGCCTCAGTTTCCTCACCTATAAAGTCAGAATGCTAATAGTGCTACCTGTCTCCTGGGGTGGTCATAAGGATAAAACAGGTTGAATGTATAGCGCCCAGCACTTAGCAAGTGCTCAAGACTTTTGTTGATTACCAGCCCCTGGCTGTGCTGTTGGTCAGTTCACAGGAACAGGGTACACTAGGGACCCTGTATTACCTTAGCTCAGTCACCAAAGAGCAGTGGTAAACATCTCTGGATGAGCTAGGTGACACCTTAGAAGAAAGCCGACAGAGCTGTGACACTTTGGCAGAATCAAGGTTTTTGAACAGCTCTGTGGAAGTGATTTTTCTAGCTGTTAGGCTGGGCACTTTGGGGACTTCAGGAGCCAGGAGAGCCCTTGCCTGGGTTGTGGACTCTGTCGCCCTCTTGTGGGAGAAGGTGGAACTTGTGTGTGGGTTGCAGAGAAAAGAGGATGGAGATAATCAGGAGAAAGAAACAGAGGGACTGGGAAGGGAAGAAGGAGGAAGGAGACTGTGATGGGAGCCATGTCCAATCCCCACCCTAGAGCCAGGGTCCCTCCTCACCAGAGACACATTGCACCAGTCAACACGGAAGTGAGGTGCCAAGGTGTCATAGCAGGACAGAAGTGGAGGCTGGCCCTGGGCGCAGCGAGCATGGCTGTCGGGAGATGCCACCATCTTCAGGCAGGTGGAGAAGGGTGAGGCAGAGCCCACTTTGATGTACACCCTGGGCCCAGATAGAAGCCACTGTCAGCAGATTGGGAGGGTATCACTGAACACTGGCGATTTGGAAGTTACAGGGGTCCCCTGAGATCTGGGGTTATGGCGAGAGGATACAGGGTAGCCCAGTCTTGGAGGCTGGGCTTATTTCCTCAGGAATGTCCTTTGAAGGCTGGACCTTCAATATTCTCAAGGGGCACAGGAAATGTGGAGTTTAGGATGACAAGTGTTTGGGTGCAGGAAGGGCAAGAAGGAGACGAAAGGGTGGCCAGTGGGAAGAGGACAGTAGAGTAAACCTGGGAGGTAGATGAGGGTCATGAGGCATGTCTGCAAGTTTCCCAGTAAACGTCTTTACTGAAAGCATTTTCACTACATAGCTAATTGACCATAAGGTAATTTAACTGGTTCACAGTTTGGTCTACATCCGGCAAACTTAATATTTTTTGTCAGTTTGGTTTTATTTCTCCATTGACAAAGTTCTCACAGTACTCCTGTGTTATATTATTTAAATTTAATCTTCATAATGGTCTATACTATGCTGAGTAGATGCTGTGGTCTGAAAATAATGGATAATAACAACTATGTGTAAAGCCAGATTGCATACTCTACTCAAAAATGATCGTATCTGTTGGCATATCCTTCAGTGAGCACAGTCATCCCTCTCACCTGTCAAAACCAAGTTTACCAAGCTATTCAAATATGAAAGAAGCAGCCACTAATTCACAAGTCTTCGAGAGCATTAATTATCAATCTTTAGTTGGAAACTGATACCTTTCTTAACAAAGGAAGAAATTTTAGCAGAAAAGAAAAAAGTGTGATGTCAAACAAGATGAATCAACAAGCTATATATATATATATATGCATATATATGAAAATACTTTGAAAACAATGTGTTTTAATTTTTTGCAATAAAGTCTCTTATTTTGTTATTTTTTTCATATTTCATTATGTCCTTTTTAATGTCCCTCTTTTTTGCTTTTATCTTTTACAGCAAAATTGCCTTATGATCAATTAGGTATGCAGTGAAAATGTTTGCAGTAAAATGCTTGCAGTCAAAATGCTTACAGCAAAGATGTCTGGCAAAACTACCTAGAATCATGTGAAGAAGCATGAAGATGGGTAAAGCCCTACCTGGAAATTAGGGAGACCTGTGTTCTATGCCCACCACCCAGACTAAAGGCAAGCTGCCTCCTCCTTCAGGAAGCCCTCCTGGGTTTTATGCTTACCCTTCCTTGCGACCTTCGATGGGAAGAGGGACACGGCCCCCACGGTCCAAGGCGGAGGTGATATTGAGCAGCTGGAACTCCCCAGGCTCCCAGAGGCCCCCCAAAGCTATGAGGAAGCGGCTGGCAGGCGTTGAGGGAAGGACCTCCTCCACATCATGGCTGCGCACCAGGAACTCAGCCTGGTATGGCAGCAGGGGTCCTGGAAGGGCCAGGTTGGCACCTCAGGATGCACCCAGTCCTACAAGGATTCTTCCCAAGCCTCCTCTGACTCAAGCTCCTCCTTATATCCCCTCAGACTCCTTCCTTCCTCCTAACACCCCGTACATCACAGGCCCCAAATGCCCTTCCTTAACACTCACAGACTGTCAGCTGAACAGCCAAGAACACAGCTGCAGAGGCTTTCCAGGGCGCCCTGCATCCCACTGCTCGCTAAGCCTCCCCTTCCCCTTCCAGGTGGGGCAGGGCAGGAGGTACCTTCTGGGTCCCCGATCAACAGCACCAGCCTCTGCCGGGTGGTGTCGAAGCTGTCCCGGTTGTAGGCTGTGACCTGGAGGGGATGGGGAAGAGGGCCCAGATGTGGGGTTAGGGGAGAAAAGTGGTACAGCTGGGACCTGGCAGGAGAGGACTGAGCTACTGCCGAATTAGGGGCATGTGGATTATGTGCATGAATGTGAACCAACACCCACAAGTGACACAGCCCACTGGGGTCCCTGCCGGTACCTCGATGACCTGGTGTCCGCCATCTTCCGGGGTGGGAGTACCATAGAGGAAGCCAGGATGGTGGGGGCTTCGCTGTGTATAGCGTAGCCACCGCGGCAGGTCTGGGTGTCCCTGGAGGTGAGCATGGTAGGTGACAGGGATGGTGGGTGGGCTAGCTGGTGGAAGGGAGGAGAAGGGGTTGGAGGCACAAGGAGCTTTCACCAGCCCTAGGCTAGGCACCCCCAGCCCATGCCGCTGCCCATCAGGCGCTCTCACCGACGTGCTCGGGAAGGCGCAGGAAGGTTTCCTGGTCCAAGGTGTGCACAAAGACGCGGCCCACGAGGGGGTGCAGAGTGGTCTGCTGGGCCTCGGTGTCCCACAGCCCTGCCAGGAGACCTAAGGGGACCCCGCAGCCCCCAGACACAGACCAGCCTCAGCCCTGGGCATGGGATACACTCCCTTTCCCCCTGTCCCACGTCCCTGGTGCCCCTCAGGGACCGGGACGCGAGAACCGTGTGAGAGAAAGGGGCTCCTTTGCTGGCTCCCAGGAAAGGACAGAGTGGGGCCGAGTTGGTGCCGCACACTTCAATCGATGACGGGACCCGGGGCTTCTTTGGGTTTGGATTTATGGGAGCCCCCGACTCCTCATTTTAGGTCCCCACTGGAGGTCCCAGTGAGCAGGGCCTGATGTTTGACTGAGAGGGGTGTGGGATTTCTGGTGTGGGATGTGTGTTGTGTATTGTGTGTTGTGTGTTGTGTGTTGTGTGTGGGAGGGGAGGGGTAAGGGCACTTGGAAAAGACCCCAGTGTTGAGTGTCTGGGAACCTAGAGGGGTGGTAGAGAGGGAAGGAGCCATTCTGGAGCCCCCACCCACCTCCCCTGATATACAGGGGGGAAAGGGGCCTGCACTAGAGCTTAGCAAAGGGGTTCCTGAGGCCCAGAAAAAGTACTTGCCTCAGCGGGCACTGCACCCTCCCAGGGCCAAATTTAGCCCAGACCTATAAAGAAGCCAGCCTGGTCAGCACATTAAAGGGCCTGTGACAGTCCGGGCCTGTGCTGTCAGACCCAACCTGGCCTAGGACACCTCACACTTCCTAGCTCCCAGGGCCCAGTCCCCAGCCCTAGTTCCCTGGAACTCCACAGCCGCAGCGTTAACACCCCAAAGTCCTTCTGACCCCTGCCTCACCCCTGAGACAACTCCCCTGAGGAACTTCCTTTAATTCTATGTCATCACTGCTAAATTCTTCCCCCTTATCCTGGGCCTATCCCTGAAGAAGGCCCCAACTTGCCGGCAAGGAGAGCAATCCAGATCAGTGCGGCTGCCATGGCTGCCGGGGCCCGGCCAGCCCTGTGAGTGACAGAGACAAGAGCAGGGAGGAGGGGTGGGAGGAGGGACGGGGAGGTGTCCCAGAGCAGCTGGGCTCCAGTGGGGCGCTCCCCCTCCCCACCCAGAGCAGGCACTGAATCTAGAGTGGACACCCTCCTCACGTGACAAGGTCCTTCCAGTCAGCCTTTTCCAGTAGCCAGAGTAGTTTTCTAAACCACAAAACTGACAACCTTAGGTCCCCCTTTAAAACCCTAATGTCTCCCACTGCCCTGAGTTTCCTAGTCGTTGGTGGCCTTCAGATCCTTCCTCTACTTGGCTATCCTGCCTAGAATCCCCTCCTCTACACACACACACACACACACACACACACACACACACACACTCACGCAGGCACATTGCCCCAGGCTTCAGCCCAGCCTCACTCTGCCGTCCCCTGACCTGATATACTCTCCTGGGTCTGCTAAACTTTGCCCAAGCTGTGCCTTCTGCCTGGATTCCCTTCCTGCCCTTGTCCATCAGGTAAACTTTCACTCATCATTCAAAACTCAGCAAAGGCATCCTATGATCCCTGAAGCCTTTCTGTCCTGCCCTAGGCCAAGCTGGGTGGCCCTGAGCCCCTGTGACAGCCCAACTACATTACTTTCTAGGGTGAACTAGGATATTATTTTTAGATCCCTGGACCTGGGCCTGACAACTAGTAGATGTAGGGGGCTAGCTGATAGCTTCCTCAACAGCACACAAGGGCCCCATTCTCACCCAGCCCTTATCCCCAGACCAAGCACTCCCAACGCGTACCCCAGGCATGAGAAGAGAGCAGTCTGGACAGGACCAGCCATGAAGAGATAGTGGGGAGTGAGGCACAGGCTCGGAGGCCTGCAGGCCTAGACATGACTCCACCTTGACCACTTACCAGAGATGTGGCCTTGAAAGAGTCAATTGCCTTCTCTAGGCTGTTTCCACAACTACAAACTGGCAAGAATAGTGCTCCTCTCTTGGTGTCCTTGTATAGCACCCACAAAATCATGACTTCAGCATATGTTAATGGAGCACCTACCATGTAGCAGGCACTGAGGATGCAGAGGTGAGCAGACCCCTGCCCATGTGGGGCTTGCATGCTGGCGGGTAATGACAGCTACATGCTGATGGTTTGACATATTTATGTGGAGTAACTCATCCCATCCCACAGCAGTTCCATGAAGCAGGTGTTATCATATTATTATTGTCCCCATTTCACAGATAAGAAAACTGAGCCACAAGGGCTGTAAAACTTCCCCAGGGCCACACTACTAACTAGCTGAATGCATGTAAAGCACTCAGCCCAGTCCTGACTCGATCCATGGCACCACTTCCCTTTCCTTTCTGCATCAGCCAAAGGATCCTAGTCCAGGTGTGAAAAGGGCGGGGTGCCCTCCTCCCTGGAGGCTTCCTACTCAGAGCAGGCAGAGGGGCACCCTCCCCAGAAGCCCTGAGAAGGAGGCAGGGGCCCATGGATACCAGTGTTCCAAAATTCTTGGTGTCTGTGTGAGCATCCCTCCTGACCTTGAAACAAAGGGCATTACCACCTCACCCCTATAACTGAACACCCAGGCAAAGACATCTGGGACCTGCTCTGGGTCAGGCCTGAAGGGGTTCGTGTTGGCTCATAAATTGGGGTGACTGGTGAGCAGATTTCTTAGTCCTTGTCTCTTTCTCTTTCTCCCCACGTGATGGTCCTACCCGTCCCTGGACAGCCAGCAAATTCCAGAGTTAGTATCCATTCAGGCTCTCAGGCAAGGCGGTGTTTGTCCTAGAATCACCTTAGCACCAATCTGCCTTCTCAGAGATGGAAGGCAAGAGGGAGAAAGGTTCTGGAGGCAGCTGGAGACTCAGAGGGCTCTGGGGGACCAGGCAGAGGTACCATAGCCTGGCCAGCTGCCCAGGCCTCGGCCCCTCAGCAGCTCCTTGTGACTTCCTCCTGCTCCCCCTGCTGCTTCCCCCTGCTATTTTTAGAGCTACCCACTCATACCCGCAGCTGTCTTAAGGTGGCAGTGCCCAAACCCAGTGCCACCACGCCCACAGAAGCCAGCCTTCCTTACTGATCCTTCTCTGCTTCCCCAAAACCAGAGGAAACAGAGACTATGTCAGGAACCAGCTGGAAGTCCCCTGAAAGTCTCCTCTGGCCCCTCAGGAGACCTCCCCACCTCAGAACTGTCTGAATTGCAACCTGCTGCTGTAACACTCAGCACCTTCTACTCGTTGGGGCCTGAATGTAGGGAGGAGGGGTCCAATGTCTTTAAATGTATTTTAGAAATTTTTAAAATAAGATGAAAGTACACAGATTAACATAATGAGCCCCCATATACCCATCACCCAGCTTCAACAATCATCAGCTATGGCCAGTCTCATTTCATCCATACCCCTTTCAATTTTTCCCTATTTCATTGCCTCTGTCAATATTCCAGTGTGTACCTTTGAAAGAGAATGATTCTTTTTTTAACATAACGACAATTATTATACTTAGTCACACGATGAGACCTCAAAGTTAATAATAATTCCTTAATATAAGATCTCTAGTCTTTAAATTTCTGATTTCTCATAAATATCATTTTGTTTTATTTTTCTACAATTTGTTTGAATCAGGATTCATATAAGGTGCACACATGGCAACTGATTAACAGGTCTTTTTAAAATCTCTTTAAATCTGTAAGTTCCTGCTCTAATTCCCCCCCCCCCAAGAGAACCAGGTTATTTGTTGTGTAGTTTTCCACAGTCTGGATTTTGCTGATTGCATCTCTATGATCTTCTTTCCCTTATTCCTCTGACCTCTGTACTTCTTGTAAATTGTATTTCCTGTACGTTGTTATTTCCCATAAACTGTAGTTGGATGAAGAGTCCTGATCAGGCATAGGTCCCACTTTCTTTGGCAAGATCACTTCATAGATGATGGTATCGCTTCTTCCATTCATGAGCACAGCAGCCATTGATGCTCTCAGTGCCCCATCCATCCACTCATTTTTTTTTTTTTAACAAAATGGTGATATTCAAATTCAATCACCCCTTCCTTTATTAGCTGGAATAATTCTAGACAGAAAAACTGCCTCTCACTATTTGGTTACCGAGTGGTATATAGCACATATAGGAAAGATAAGATAAATGTTTGACTCTGTTCCTGTATTTACCAATTTCCAAATAATAAGTTGGTTCCCTAGCACCCTCCAAATTGTGACCAATTAGCTTTTTTGAAAAATTAGTAATATAATTATAAACTTATGGCTTTAAACACATTTGATTGCTTCATTCCGTTGCTACTAGGATACCTCCTAGTGCTAAGTTGTCCCATCTTGAGCTCTGCTTTGGTCGTCACCAGTTGGAGCATCCATCTGGGGGAACTGAAGGGTCAGGTCTCTGCATCTCAGCCTTGTTCCCCAAAGCCCAGCCCTGGTTCCCCTTTCCTCTGCTTCACTCCTGCTACCCCAAGCCCTGCCCTCAGCTAGCTGGGTCTCTATCCCTGCTACATTATCATCCCCACCTGCCTCCCTAGCTTTCTGTCGGATCTCGGCCCGACAGTGTCTCAGTTTAACCCCTCTGGTCCTTTGTTCCTGTCTCTCCCCATCTCATCAAATGTTTGCTGAATGAATGAGTGATTGATTGAATGCATGCCTCTTCTCCCCCAATTCTCTCATCCCACTTCCGTGTCTATGAACCTGTCTTTTGATCTCTGAAGGCCATATTTTCATCGTCTGCATCTAAAACGGTGGATTATATGTTGTCACGAAAGACAAAGGAAAGAGAGTCTCGTCGTTGTGATCTGATTGTCGCATCTGCCTCCCAGGCCCCACCCACATCTTTCTCCGCCAGCCTCCTCGCAGCCCCCAGCGAAACAACAAAGGATGCGAGCTGTCAATCTGCCACAAGAGGGCGCGTTCTCTGGCTCCAGCCAGGACCTGCGCCTGCGCAGTTTTGGGGCGGGGCGGGGGTGGAGAGGCGGGTTGGCGGCGGAACGCCCCGCCCCGGATTGGGGATGCGCGTAAGAGATTCGCGCTGTGCGCGGCGGTTCCAGAGGGAGTCGAGTTGAGGGGAGGAGGGGTCCCGCACCCTCTAGCAGTATCTCGTCCTCCCCTTCCGGGTCCAGAGGATGTTCTTCCAAACAGAGAGGGGAACTGGCGTGGGGGCAGGAGGCTGGATATAGTGCCCTCTTCCTCACCACCTATGTCAACCCTCAGACACCCAAGGAAGGACATTTCCTCCCCTCCCCACATTTGGGAGCACCAGCCTGAGGACCTACGTGTACCCAGAATCATCCTCCCTTCTTATTGGTAGATTTCAGCCCTCAAAGGGGTGCCTTGAGTCATGATTCTGAGAATGCCAGACCATCCCGGGCCAAACTTTTTAGCTTACAGGAGAAACAAGAGGAAGGAATATCTGTGGTCCCACAGTACAGTATTCTCACAGTAGTCTCTGGATGTGGGGCCCAGAGCCCTTTCCACCGAGACATTCCCTCTCTTTAAAGAGAGGGTAATAAGGATCGACGAGGTAATGGAAGCGAAACCGCTTTGTAAACTGTAAAGCTCTGGAGAAAGTAAGGGGTCTTTTATTTATTTATAACTGACAGTGCAAGGCACTGTTCAGGGCCAGCCCACTGATATAGCCTGAGAGCTGGGAGAAGGCAAGTTTTGAAGCCACCACTCAGAACAGAAGGATTAGGAAAGTAAGAGAAACAATCTCTGACATATTTTGCAGATGTATGATTTATATAGACAATCCAAGAGATTGTACAGGCATGTTATTGAGTTATTACAAGAGATCAGCAAGGTTGCTGGACAGAAATTAATATCCCAGTACAGGTAAAATACAAAATTCAACAATGTTTCTATACATGAGCAATAATTTATTAGAAACTATAATATCTTTTTTAAAAGGAATAATTTACAATAAAATTAAAATTGTACAGAACTCAGAAAAAAGCTTAGACATTTAAAGATATTTGGGAAGAAAAACTATAGGCTATAAAACTATAAAAACTATAGGCTATAAAAGGAATAAATTGAGATGGAGAGATGTATTAATTTTAGGGACGAGAAGCTTCAATGTCATGAAGAAAATTTCTCCATATTAATCTATCGATTCAATACAAGTCCACTAAATATTTCAACAGGATTTTTCAGAGAGCTAGGGAAACTGTTTCTAAAATTCATTGGAAGAGCAAAGGACCAAGAAGAGACCAGACAATTCTGAAAAAGAATAGGTCTCTAACAGATAGCAAGACTTATTTGAAAGTGATAGTAATTAAAACAATGTGGTATTGGTGCCGGGCTAGACAAAGAGATCAATAGAATAGAGTGCCCAGAAACAGTTCCAAGCTTATGTGGTAATTTGATTTATGATGGCAGTGGCATTGCAATTCAGTGAAAGAGAATAAACTATTCAATAAAAAATGTTGTGACATTTGGCTTTTCATATGAAAAATCTTCACATAGTCCATAAATATTAATTCCAGAAGGATTAAAGACCTAAAAGTGAAAAATAAAATTTTTAAATAATTAGAAAGAAAATGTAGGAGATCTTAGGGTAGGAAAAGACTTCTCAGACAAGAAACACAATTCACGAAAGATTGATCGATTTTACTACATTACAAAACAATGACAACAACAACACAAAGCTTTCTGCTATGAAAATGACATTATAAACAAAGTTAAAAGACAAGCAACAGCCTGGGTGACAATGTTAGCAGAACATAAAACAGATAAGGATTGGTATCCAGGATATAAAGACTGCCTACAAATCAATAAAGAAAACATAGACCTTTTGAATGCCACTCCAATAGCATCCTTTCTCCTCTTTCTTGCTAATAGAACCCGGGTATGATTCAGGAATCAGAGGCCTAGGTTTTAGGGGAGGCTAGGCCTTCCCCAGCCCATCATGTAGGTGGTGATTGGTCTAAATATAGCAGACAATTCAGTTCCTCTGGTCAATGATTGGTTGAGGTGTGGACATATACGCAATTCTGTGCAAGACCAGAAGGGAGATCTCCTGTGGGGCCTCTGGGAAAGAGACAGTAAGAAGAAAGCATTCACTTTCTTCTACCTCTGAACATTGTTGTCTGCATGAGACACCCAGAGCTTAGACAACCATAATGAACCATGAGGGAGCCAATCTAAAAAGCAAGCCCAGATGATGAGGAGGGTATGGTAGAACCTGGTCCTTGATGTCACAGTTGAGCTTCTGAATTAACCAATCCTAGGACTCCTTGTTATGTGAGATAGTAAAATTCTTTTTTGGCTTAAACCACAGCTAGTTGGGCTTCTTGTAATTTGTATCAAAAGCTGCAATAGATAGCCAAGGATATGGACATAAGCAATTTGCCTGGAGGAAACCCAGATGGCCAATGAGTACATTAAGATGCTTGACCTCATAGATAGGGAATGCAGATTCAAATAAGATACCACTTCACGCCCATCAGATTGGCAAAAATAAAGTCTAACAAGAGCAGATGTTGGCAAGGATGTGGTCAAACAAGACATCACATACAAATGCTGGTGGTGAGAGCATAAATTGGTTCAGTCACTACAGAGAGCAGTTTGGCAGTCAAGTTGAAAGTGTCTACCCTACAACCCTAGCTTTCTGCTCCTAGGTATACACTCTAAAAACAGTTCAGACAAATATAAGGGTATTCATTGCAGTCCTGATTATAATAGCAAAACATAGACACAATTCAAATGCCTGTCAGTAGAGGAAGTGACAAATAAATTGTGGTGTATTCACATGATGAAATAATAAACAGAAATTGAAATGAACGAAAGCCATATGTATCAACATGGCTCCATTGTAAAAAACATGTCAAATGGGAAAAAAAAGGCAAATGATACACACAGTATGATGGTAGTTATATATATTTTAATAATATATAAAACATTACTATATGTTGCTTTATAAATACTTATATGTATATGGAAAATATGAAATTATAGATAGACTTAGGAAAGAAGGAAATTATGACACATGCTACAACATGAATGAACGTTGAAGATATTACGCTAGGCAAAATAAGCCAGATATGAAAGGGCAAATATACTGAATGATTCCATTTATATGAGGTACCTTGAGTAGTCAAATGCATAGAGACAGGAAGTAGAATCATGGTTGCCAGGGGCTGACATGGGAGAGAAGGACATGGGGGGTTGGTATTTAATGGGTATAGAGTTTCGGTTTTGGAAGATGAAAAATTTCTGGAGGTGGACGGTAAGTGATAGTTGCACAATAATGTGAATGTACTTAATGCTAATGAATTGTACACAAAATGGTAAAAATAGTAAATATTATGTTATGTATATTTAACAACTAAAAAACAGTGTGTGCTCTAAAGGATGTATTCTAGTTTATGAGAGTAGGTAGGGCAGGCAATAGGGTTAGGGAGAAACGGGCTTCAGCTCAAACTTTCATGTTCTATTTCTTTTATAGGAGAGAACCTGAAGCAAAAATGATACAATGTTAGTATTTATAAATTGTTATGTGATTCTCTGAACTAATCTTATTTTTAAAGAAACTTTTCAAACTAAAAGTAAAAAAATCAATATAAATAATTTTTTAAAGAAAGAAGTAGAACTGAGGTGGCAGGATTTGTACTGCCATCCCTCACTCCTAAGACCACATAAAATACAAGGGGCTGAGTATGGGAGCCTGGAGAGCTGGCGTCATGGAGGCTGCACCTGTGCCAGGTGCCACACCAGTGCAACAGAGCCTGGTGGAGCCAGTCAGGAGGGAAGCTGGCAGGGGCAGGATGCTCCTTCCCTTGACTCAGGGCAGATGAGGCAAAGGCTGGTGGGGAAAGGTGACTCTGAAAGCCAGTCTCCTCCTCCAGGACCCAATGCATGAGATCCAGAAAGAAGATGAAAAATAGAAACTACCGTCAAAACTCAGTAATGTGTATTATTAGCAGCTGGAACAGGCAGTAGAAAGAGTTCTTCGAATCTGCTGATGACAAAATATATTGCCCAATCTTTCCAGTTATTTTTTTTTTCTTTGACCTCCCTGCATATCTCTGGGGCTCCCATAGCTATGGCTGTCTGTGTTGCAAAATACATATTTACAGGCCCTGTAAACCCAGCTAAATATAGGTTTTCTTTTAAAGCAATTGATGATTTGGAGAAATCTTTCCTCTGTCCCATCCCTTCCTTGCCCCCAATACTCTCTCTCTCTCTCTCTCTCTCTCTCTTTCTCTCTCCTTTATTCCTCCTTGGTCTCCCTCTTGGATCTCCAAGATGCATGGGAATTTTTCCAGTGGCGCTAGAGTGAAGTGTGGAGGGTGAATGAAAGAAAGGAGGGAGGGCCAGAGCAGAGGGACACAGGCAGCAAGGCAGTCTCCCAGCTGTGGGATGACCCCAAGAAACCCCTCTCCCTGCAGGGCCAATGGGAGACTGGAGAACCAAAAGTCAGGAATGAAAAACCCTTTGGGAGGTAGAGAAGGAAGGTCACCTTCACTCCAGGGGTGATTTTTAAAGATTTGGAGGAGCTATAGGCAGGGGGTGTTTAAAGTGCAGAATTTCCTTTAATAGAACTTAGATGGAGACCAGAGGCCCATGTCTGCCCATGAAGACACACAGAAGGTTGCAAACACATGCCCAATTTTAGCCATACCTGCTCACATAGGTGCACATGTGCACACATGCAATCATACATGTTCAAATACACATGCAATCAATAACAGCCGACACCAAGCTCCTACTTTGTGTCAGGAGCTGTTCTAAATGCTTTATGCATTTCTAACTTGTTTAATCCTCACAACACTATGATGTTGGTATATTACTTCCATTTGACTGATGCAGAATTTGTTGAAGTCCCTTAACTGAGCAGTAGCAGGTTGGAGATTCTAATGAAGATAATCTGGCTTCAAAGCTCACTTTCTGTTTCACTCCACAGAAAATGGGGGAGACCCAGGATTGCCCATGCTCAGAAAACACACTCAGATATCCAAATTGAGCATTTTGAGGAAATTGAGGCCTAGGGAGTGGAAATGACTAGTCCAAGGTCACCCAGCAAGTGAGCGGAGCTAGGACTCACTTCAGACCTTGGTGAACCCTAGCTTGGTGTCTTTCCTCCAAAACTTGGCAAGTCACTTCCCTCTCCACATCTCAGACTTCCTCATTCCCTCTGGAAAGGGATCAGGCAAGGGCCACTAAAGGCCCTCCAACACTGACATCAGGGAGTTGAGTTCAGTATGTAAAGTATGTACACACACACACACACACACACACACACACACACACACACACACACACACACCTTTCCATCCTCCTTGTATCATTCCAGCCTCTTTGTATCAGCCCAAGTCCCTAACAAAGAGGGACAGATAAGGAGAGTGACTGGGGCAGGAACCACTAGCTCAATGCAAAGCAGCTGAAGGCTAGCCCCTGCTCAGATGACCATGGCCACAGAAACCCCACTTTCAGAGGCTGAGTCTCAAGGCCCCAGGGCTGGGAAGAGAAGCCAATCTTGGCACTCAGCCAGGGCCTGAGCCCAGGGCTCTGAGGATTTGGACGTATCACAAATCAGAGGTCTCCCTGCCTGCATCACCTAACTTTACAGTTATGCCTGGTGTTTAAAACTAGCAAGGCTCAAGGAACAATGCCTGAGGGCCCTCATCAGATCTGTGGGTAGGTGGTAACACAGGCAGGGGCTTTATCAGGAGGAGGGGTAGAGGCAGATTATCTCTCCCTATAGAGGCCTCCACCTTTTTCAGCATGGACTGGAAAAGGCATCTCCTTCCCGGCACGGGATCTTCTGTGTTCCAGCCACTTTCACCTCAGTGTATCCTTTCAGAGCACGGAGGGGCTAAGTGACTTGTTCAAGGTCATTCAGCTAGTAAGTGGTGGAGCCAGGATTTGAACGCTAACAGCCTAGCTCCTAGGTCAACTTTGGGAACCACTCCACCCTCTATTCCAGGGCAAAGGTAAGGAAGAAATTTCCATTCAATGGCCACCAGGCAACTTGACCATCAAGGCCTCCTCCACGAAGGACAATGGAAAAAGAAAGAATAGTTAAATTTCTCTGGGGTAATGAACCAGAGGAGATAGCTGGGAGTCACAGCCCAAGGAATAACAATTAGGTTTAAACCCTCCAGTCTGGGTAGTAATCCTTCCAAAAGTAACTGTCCTCCTCACCCTTACTGTGTAGGGAGGTATGTCAAATGTTTACTGTTGGAGACTGGCAGGGAGGGGAAGGAGATAACACCATTCCCCACCCATTTCCCAGGCCAATGGGCTTGTTTCCAGACAGCAGGGTAGGAGTGATGGTAAAGCACTTATTGCTCCATAAAAGCTTCTTTGGGAATTCTGGCTGGGGGTGTCACTGAGCTAAGCAGGAACCCATGAAATAATAATCCTACTTATTAGCTTCAGACGTCCAAGCTCTGGACTGGCTCCACCCTCCTGTATCCCAGAGCTCTTAAAGGGGTTTCACTCTTGGAAGTCTCTGGACAAGCATCCCAAGAATTCTAATTCACTCCGAGGTGCTGCTGGAGATGTTGTTGGGGGTCCCAGGGTCCCTGGGCCTGAAGGCTGGCTCTCAGCAACTCTTCCCACACTTAGGAGCCTGCTTCCCACCTGGCTAGAAGCATGGGCACAGACCCCATGGACTGGGACCAGTTACGATGACTCACCAAAGAGTGTGGGAGATTCTGGGCAGAACACCCAGGGGCCTGCACCCTTCTGCAATCCACACAGAACTTCTGAGGACACTCTGCCCAAACCCCCAACACCCAGCTAGGTGAGATTTCTGTCTCACCCACTTCCATATTGGGATTGGAGGGTCTGGGGGGTGTCAAGCCTCAGACTTGAGCTTGGAAACCCAAGTGTCCCAAAGGTTGTTCCTGAAAGCAGTCTTCTAAGAGGGGTTAGGCGGGAGTGGAGATTGAGGTTTGGTTCTTCACTCTGCCCCATCCCAAAATGTAAAATTAGGGAGGGGGAAGTTTCTTGGGCAGCTGGGCAGAGAAGATGCAGGTGGCCTTGGAAAGCCTAAGGTCTGGGTTTATTTCCGGCTTCAGCTCAGAACCCAGATCTTCCCTTTCACTTAGCCTCAGGCTGGCCAGCCTCAGGATCCAGTCCAGTAGTTCCTGGCCCCTCCCTGTCCCAATATTCAGGGTTCCCAGGCGGCTTCCCACACCCCATCCCCCCACGCTCTTTTGCACGTGCTAACTGGTTTATATCCCACAAAACCCACACACACCCCTATAGTGGAGGGGTGTGAGATTTCCCTTTGACAACCCTTCTAGGCAAGGGGGGAAGAGGGTGGAAAATTGGGAAGAAGAGGAAGAGGATGGAAAGGAAGAGGGCGGGGGAGGAGGCAGAGGCCGCAGGAAGGCCTGAGATGCAGGAAGCAGCTGGGAGTGTGGGGGGGAGGCTTTGTGCCTGAGTTGTTCTCTGGGTCCTAGGACCCACAATGTTCATCATTTTCTGTGATCTGTGGAGTGAAGCAATGCATCTGTCATTGGTCTAGAGTAGCGGTCCCCAACCTTTTTGGCACTAGGGACTGGTACTCCTATGAGAATCTAATGCCTGATGATCTGAGGTGGAGCTGGGTCAGTGATGCTAGTGATAGGGAGCGGCTGCAAATGAAGAAGGTTCATTCCCTTGCCAGCTGCTCACCTCCTGCTGTGTGTCCTGGTTCCTAACAGGCCATGGACCCGTACCAGTCAGTGGCCCTGGGGTTGGGGACCACCTGTCTTGAGGGTAGACCTCCATTGCCAGGCCCTGCGTGGTGGGGAGGGGTAGAAAGCACCCCAGGCCCCGCATAAGAGCTTTCTGGGTTGCCAAGACAGAAGATGTATATAGGTCAATGTCACCCTTCACCCTTTCTTCTATACACACACACAGTGGCCAGGATCCTTTCAGAGACCCAAGCTAGAGCTCTCACTGGTGAAACTTTTGCCCAAGGCCTCCTCCGAAACTTTTCTTCCTATTTGAGAAGCAAGAGTGCCCTAGCAGGGGCATGAAGATAGGCATTTTGCCCCCGCCCTTCCAGCCTGGGTGCAGAGCATGCAGGTGATAGGACACACTCTTCAGACTTCCAAAGGGCAAAGGCCAGTTTGGGTGATGGAGACATGGAAACTGACTCCTTTCTCCAGTCCCCTTCCTCCTCCACCACAAGGCTAGCAACACTGGGACAAGGTTTCACACCTTAGAGGATGGGTGCGAAAAGTTTTCCTGTGGGAAATTGTTAAAACGCAGATTCCTGGGCCCAGCCGCTGAGATTCTGCTTCACAAAGTTTGAGGAGGACCCAGAAATCTGAATTTGAACAAATTTAAAAGTGCCAAGCGATTTTGATGCTGATGGCCTTGAATCGTGCTAGGAAGCTGGAAGGACCGTGAAGGAAATGATCCTTTGCTCCTCCTCACTAACCTCCCTTCACATTTGGGATGGAGAGCCCCCCTCCCGCCCCGCCGCCCCTCACTGAGACCACTGAGGCTGGATTGCCTCCCTTCATTATTTAGTGCGGATGCCGTTACGAGGACTGTGATAAGCCGCAATCATAGGTTGGGATGGGAACACTGAAGAGGACTGGCCAGGATCTAGGGTCAGCGGAAGGCTGTCGGCGAGGGACCGGGAGGAGATACATTCGGGTGGAGGGGAAGGGGAGGGCTCACAAACGCCGGCCCCGGAAATCCGATCCCTCTAGGACCCAGAGGTGCCAGTTCCCCAGCGGCGGCGGCGAGAAGGGCAGCCGCTCGGTCTCCGGCAGCCGCCGCTCGGGCAGAGCCAGAGAAAGACCGAGGCTCGGGGCGCGGGGGGGAGGGAGGGAGGGAGGGTAGCGCGGCGGCGGAACTGCCCGGGCCAGCCGAACAGCCATGGGCGCCGGGGTGCTGGGCCCCTCGAGAGCCGAGGTCCCCGGCCGGAGTGGGGGGCGCCCGGGCTGCCATCCCCGCTGACACCGCCTCGGACGATGTGAACCGGCGCCTCTGCCGCTGTTTCGCGGTCAGGGCGCGCGGTCCCACCGGCCCGCCGCCGCTTTTCTAATTGGGTGTGGGGGGGACCAGACTAGGCCGCTCGGGCTTTAGAAGCGGGGCCGGCTGTCTTCAGCAGCTTAATTGGGGGAGGCGACCCACACAGGGCGCCGGAGATTTTTTTCCCTTTTTTTTTTTTTTTTTTTTTTAAGCAGGGTTAACTGTCTTTGGCAGCTTGGTTTTGGTGGGAGCCTATTAAAGGCCTTTCGGGGTTTCTTTTTTTGGAGGGAGGGGAAGGTGGTCCAGACTTGGCCAGCCGCCGGTTGGAGGGGGGGAGCGGGAAGCGGGGGTATGCGAACCCAGCTCCCCCCACCATGATGAAGACGGAGCCGCGGGGGCCCGGGGGTCCCCTCCGGAGCGCCTCCCCGCACCGCAGCGCCTACGAGGCAGGCATCCAGGCGCTGAAGCCGCCCGACGCTCCCGGGCCGGACGAGGCACCCAAGGCGGCCCACCACAAGAAATATGGCTCCAACGTCCACCGCATCAAAAGTATGTTCTTGCAGATGGGCACCACGGCGGGGCCGCCGGGCGAGGCGGGCGGCGGCGCGGGCCCCACGGAGGCCCCGCGGGCGCCCGAGCGCGGCGTGCGCCTGTCGCTGCCAAGGGCCAGCAGCCTGAACGAGAACGTGGACCACAGCGCCCTGCTCAAGCTAGGCACAAGCGTGTCCGAGCGCGTGAGCCGCTTCGACTCCAAGCCCGCGCCCTCTGCGCAGCCCGCGCCGCCGCCGCACCCGCCGTCCCGGCTGCAGGAGACGCGGAAGCTGTTCGAACGGAGCGTCCCGACGGCCGCGGGCGGCGACAAGGAGGCGGCGGCGCGGCGGCTGCTGAGGCAGGAGCGCGCTGGCCTGCAGGACCGGAAGCTGGACGTCGTGGTGCGCTTCAACGGCAGCACCGAGGCGCTGGACAAGCTGGACGCCGACGCCGTGTCGCCTACGGTCAGCCAGCTCAGCGCTGTATTTGAGAAGGCCGACTCGAGGACCGGCCTCCACCGCGGGCCCGGGCTCCCCAGGGCCGCGGCCGCTGGGGCCCCCCAGGTCAACTCGAAGCTGGTCAGTAAGCGGTCCCGGGTATTCCAGCCGCCGCCGCCCCCGCCCGCCCCGTCGGGGGATGCCGCAGCCGAGAAAGAGCGCGGCCCGGGAGGGCAGCAGCCCCCGCAGCACCGAGTGGCCCCTGCCCGGCCGCCCCCCAAGCCTCGGGAGGTGCGCAAGATTAAGCCGGTGGAGGTGGAGGAGAGCGGGGAGTCAGAGGCTGAGGCGGCGCCAGGGGAGGTGATCCAGGCTGAGGTGACGGTCCACGCGGCCCTGGAGAATGGCAGCACCTTGGCAACCACAGGCAGCCCCGCACCAGAGGAGCAGAAGGCCCAAACGGCTCTCGAGGAGGAGGCGGCGACCGTGGCAGCGCCCGAGAGAGGGATGGGCAATGGCCGGGCCCCGGACGTGGCCCCGGAGGAGGCGGATGAGTCCAAGAAGGAGGACTTCTCAGAAGCAGACTTGGTGGACGTGAGCGCCTACAGTGGTCTAGGGGAGGACTCTGGGGGCAGTGCCCTGGAAGAGGACGACGAAGATGATGAGGAGGATGGGGAGCCCCCCTACGAGCCCGAGTCAGGGTGCGTGGAGATCCCGGGGCTCTCGGAGGAAGAAGACCCGGCCCCGAGCCGGAAGATCCATTTTAGCACGGCGCCCATCCAAGTAAGTGAGCCCCCCTCCCTGCCCCGCGCCGCCCCTGCCACGTGCACGCTGTCGCCCCCGCCTCGCCCGCCCGCCGGTTTGGCAGGCTGAGTCAGACCCTGCTACCCAACCCCCTTCGGAGAAGTTAGCACCTTGAGGGGGACGTAGGGGAGTTCCAGCTGTTTGTCAGAAGGGGACGATTTTCAGTCCAGAGACGGCGGTGGCCTGCCCCGACCTGCCCTCAGGTTCCTCTGCGTGCTGCCCCGCCCAGCGCTCAGGCCGCACCCACCCGACCCACGGGTCCTGGGACACCTGCTTTCTCTTTCTTTCCCAGACATTCTTCTACCAGAGGTGGTGGGAAGGGTGTGTGTGTGTGTGTGTGTGTGTGTGTGTGTGTGTCTCCCCGTGTCCTCAGGAGATCCTTCCCACATTGCTCCTTACCCAACTCTGAGTGGGAGAGGTCAGGGGAGCTCAGAGACACCCCCAGCTTTCCCCCTATATAGGAGCTGCCTACAGTGTGGGAGGGAGGAGCCAGGAACTTGCCAAAACCAAGGTGCAGGAACCGTAGCCCTTCTTCCACCCTGTCTGTAGCCCCCACCCCAACTTTGCAGAAGTGAAAGAGGGAAGCAGTTCTGTGAGGGCAAGCTGGCCTGGGGCCATATGACTGGGCTCTGGGGGAAGGCAGGTGCTGGGGCCCTGCTCCTGAGGTCTGTGCAGGCCAGGTAGAGGTGTTGCATTCCACAGAGCAGGCACTTTGTGTGGCCCTTGAGGGGGCTAGGGCTTTAGCAGGGCAAGGAGAAAACCAGATGGGAAACTCCCCCACCAGAGAACCTGGCAGTAGCCTGCATGCCTTTGCTCTTGGCTGCTCAATAGGACAGACTCCCATGGCCTTGGCAGGCCCTAAGTGTTCTTGCCACATCCTCTGAGTGCCCTGAAAGAGGGGTGGGAGCTGCCCTATTTTGGGGTTCTCAGTTTGCCACCCTCCCATTCCCACCATTACTCTTGGTAATTGATTTCTGTATTGTGCCAGTGCCCTGAGATCCTCAGAACAGTGCTAGTGGGCAGGCAGGGGCATTCCCTGGGGAGACTGAAGAGCCCAGGCCACCCCCCTCACTACCTTCCACTCTCCACTCTCGGCTAGCACATTCAGCCTAGATGGCCCTTTCTCACCACTCCAGGCTCAGTGGTGCCCAGCGCCAGGTCCACTGAATAGGGGTGCCAGGCCTCTGGACTTTCCTTGGCTGGGATCCTGCCTTTACTCCTCCCTAGCCAAACCCTCATCTATTTGCTCGCAGTTTCCATAACTACTCCTGAACACTGAAGCTGCCCAATCTTCCTCCCATTGGCCCCTGAGTATCTTTACCTCTGTCCCTCTCCCACCTCCTATCAAGAGGCCTGTAAAGTGCTACTCCAGCCAGGCCAGCCCCTTCCCCAGCTACAACCTTACAGCTGAAACCCTTCTCCCCTCCTGAAGCAATGGGATCCTGGAGGGAGCTGAGGCTTATGGTGTTTCTTGGGATGCTGAAGAAGAGGGTAGGACCAGTGAGGGAGGCAGGACCCCCACCTACCCCACCAACCACCAGTTCTCAGAACCACCTGATCCCCTCAGAGTTTGGTCTTTCAGTCCTGGGCCTCTGTCTGTCTATATTTGACACCTTACCCTGATTTTGGGGTAAAAAATAGCTCATGATTTGGAGCAGTGCTCCCCGACTCCCTGGTGACTGTTGCTGGCTGGAGTGTGGGAGCCAGTGGTATGTGGTGCTTCCTTGTTGTGTCTGACTTTTGACCTTGCTGGGGATTTCTTCCTCCCTACCCTGGAGAGTGGGTCTCCATTTTTTTCCCTTTCCCTGCCCCCACCTGCGCTGATACTAAGTCCAGGGCCTTGCATCCCGCTGATGACCCAATTGTTGCCTTTACAGCGGCTTCTGCTGAAGACACAGAGTCCAATTCTAGATTGTCATCTGGGGCAGGGGAACTGGGTCCAGGGCCCTCTGATAGGCTGAGCACAAAGTGGTGGGCAATGTGAGGGGTGGTCTGGGGTCTCTGAGCCTGAGGCCTGGGTTTCCTGCAGGGGCAGGATTTAACAGGCCAAGAAACGAAGGGAGGGCAAAACCCAGGACAGGCTGTAAGGGTGTTTTGGAGGCCACTCTGTGTGTGTGTGTGTGTGTGTGTGTGTGTGTGTGTGTACGTGTGTGTATGTGTGTGTACGCATGTGCACACGTGCATGGGGGGAGGGGCTTGGTGACTCTGGCCACCACAAAGCCTGAGGGATGAAGGGACCCTGTTGGAGCAGAGGAGAGAGTCAGGGGACTCAGATGCAAAAGTGAGCTAAAGCCAGTTTGTCAGATCCAGGCTCACACCAGCTCCTGACCTAGGGTTTGGGGCACATGTGCAATGGAGACAGTCACAAGTGACTGACCCACCAGAGCTTAGCTGGGTGCAGCCTTATCCTGGCTAACACAGACAGTGGACCTGGCATCTTGCAGACCGGGTGACCATTCTTCCAGGGGGCTTGGAGACTGCTGGCCAAATGTCAGGAGAGCAGTCTAACCACTGCGCTATTGACAATGAGCTTTAAGAGTCTCCTGAGCTCGAGTTTCTCTGATGCAGTGAAATTGAGGGCAATGAGTTAAGTGGTCACATAGCCCCCTACCCCCAGCTGTGCTTTTAATCCTATGAGCATCACCCTGGGAGTGAGCCTCTGAGGGCAGAGGGAGGACATGGAGGAGCCCAAACAAAGGCTGGGACACAAGAGTGCTGCTGGCTGCCAGGTGCCTGTGGGGCTTGTTCCTGGAGGAAAGGGGGCCCTGGTAGGGGCCTCAGGGGACATAGTGTCCCACTCTAGCTCCTTAGGCCTGAGGCCCAACCATCTGACAGAGCTGCTCCCACCCTTCCTTGCCCCCACTTGGCTCCAAGTGGTGCCAACCTGTCACTGCAGGCAATGAAGCACAAACACATCATGGTACCCCAAATGGTACTCATTAACCTCCCAGTGGGGGCACCCCTGCCTGGACCTAGAATTTGGCACTACCACAGATCCCCTGCCCTATCTTCTCTGTTCTTTGGAGGAAGGTCAGGCTGAGAATTCCCCTTTTTGCTGAGAGACATGAAAAGAGAGAGACAGCACAGGGGCACATGGGACAATAACGCAGAGCTTAGGTTCCCCATGGAGGCTGGTCTCACTGTGGACAGTGTCAGAGAGACTGCCACCTCCTTCAGATCCTTGTCTCACCAGGGCACAGTGCACTGGGGATAGGGGCCAACCTTAGAGAGCTGTGATGCTGCAGGGAAACTGAGGCCTGGCCATGTGGACAAGGCCACATGGGCCTGGCATTCTCCCCTACTCCTACCACCTGAGGGGCACCTAAGGTGGAGGGCCTTCCCTTCCTCTGTTGGGGTGAACATGGTCCTTCCTGCCTTCCTCCCCCACCCTGGCCTCAACTCCAGGTTCAGGTCAGCTGAGTCCTGGGTGCCCCTCTGCCTCTCCATCCCTGTCTCTCCTGTTCCCCTCCCCCTCCCTGCATCTCACACCAGATCCCCCTCCCCTCTCCCCATCTGGCATCCTCCAGCGTCTCCATTCTTTCTCCCCTCCTCCTCTTCCCCTCTTCTGCTCAGCCTGTTCCTTCCGCTATCCTGCTGTCTGTGTCTGTGTTCGGGTCCACCCTCGCCTGTCTGGCTCTCTGGGTCTTCATCTCTCACTTTCTCTCTGCCCCTGTCAGTTGGTCTCTTTCTGACCTGGGGAGCTGGATTCCTGAATCTGACAGTTTCTCCTGCATGGCTCTTCCTTTCCTTCTACAGCAGCCCATGCTTATGCTATTGGGGCTGCAGGAGAGAAAAACAGTGTGGATTGGGCAAGGCGGCAGCCCTCTCACTTTTGCCTCATGGTCTCCAAAAGTAGAAGAGCCTTCACTCCAAGCTGGGGGTCATCGCAGGGCTGGGGGAGGCCTTATCTTGACCTGTCTGGGGGGTGGAGGAAGCCCGTGGTAAGAGGGGAACATCAGTGGGTGGCATAGCCTGCCCTCTTGGCCTCCCCACACTAGTTCTGCCCTTGCCCTTCTGCTGGCCCCTCTGACAAGTGGTCTCCTCCTCAGGTGTTCAGCACCTACTCTAATGAGGACTATGATCGTCGCAATGAAGACGTGGATCCCATGGCGGCCTCTGCTGAATATGAGCTGGAGAAGCGGGTGGAGAGGTTGGAGCTGTTCCCTGTGGAGCTGGAGAAGGGTGAGAGGCCAGGCAGGCCATGTGGGGCTCCTCTCTGGTGCCAGCTTCTGCCCAGGGCCCTTGTCATGACCCCACAGCCACATGGGCTCCAGTCCAGCCCCAAGCTCCCACTGCTAGTCTGGTGCCAGGTTCCTCAGGGCACTGTGGGCTGCATTCTGGGCTGTGTATAGGCTATATGATGATGGGAGACCAAAGGGGACAGCAGACATTGATGGAACAGTAATGTCTAACTAACTCCGTATGTGCTGTAATAGGTGCTGGGGAGGGATGGGAAGGGCCACTAAACAGCATTTTACAGACCTGACCAGACTCAGAGGATAGGGGGATTCCCAGAGGAAGTGATACTTCAGTTGAGTCTGAAGAGGAGGAGTTCAGGGGAGGAGTGTTTGGGAAAGAGAGAAGACAGGCTTGGCTGGATTTGGACAATGAGAGGAAGAAGGGTGTGCAAGTGAGGCCTTGGAGACCACGTGAAGGACACTATCTTTTTTCTAAGATGAATTGAAAGCCATCACAAGGTGTGGGAAAGGTATTCTAGAAAGATCACACCAAACTGTGATGTGGGGTCCTAAGTGGATGGGGAGAGGTCACCAAGGTGATGGTCATGTGAGAAGTGGGTGGACTTAAGAGGTGGGTTAGGGGGCAGAATCGTCAGTGTCTGGTGGCTATTTGGCTTGGGCAAAGGTCGTGAGGGGAAGGGGGGAATCCAGGTGACTCCTAGGCCCCATGAAGAGGTGATGGACAGGAAGAGACTTTGTGGGGGAAGATGAGTTTGGATGTCAGAGGCCCATGGGACCAACAGGGGCAGCTGTGGAGAGGGGTGTGGGCCTCATGGGAGAGAAGAGCAGGAAGTCTTAGGTCACTGAGGCTGTGAGTATGGGTGAGACTGCTTAGAAAGGGAGAAGACTGAGTCCATTGCCACCACCCCCCACTCCACCCCCTCCCTAATCCCTTCACACACCCTCATCTACATACACAGTAGTCTCTGGCCCATCCATCCAGGCCACCCTTAGCAGTCTCTGCTGCCCATCAGTTCTTTGGTTGGGAAGAGGGCAGTTAGTGACCCAAGAACATCCAAGTTGGCTTGGCAAAGACAGGGTGGACAGAACCTCATCCCTTCCCCAGTTGTGGGACACCCCAAGCATGGGAACTGTTCCTGAGGTGGGGCTGTGCCCCAGAGTGAAGGCTAGAGATGGAGTGGATCTCTCACTCTGTCCCCTGCAAGACCCAGGCTACAGCTCCTTGTCCCCTCCTTCACACCACCACACATGCCACCAGCCCCTCACCACCCGTCTGTCCTCTCATTGGCTTCTCCTCCACAGATGCCGAGGGCCTGGGCATTAGCATCATTGGCATGGGGGCCGGAGCGGACATGGGCCTGGAGAAGCTGGGCATCTTCGTCAAGACTGTGACAGAGGGCGGCGCAGCCCATCGGGATGGCAGGTACCCCCTCCCCCTTCCCCACCAGCTGTCATCTCTGGGACGGGTCACTACCTGTGAGGGGCTCAGATGTTCGTGGAGCACTACTGTGCAAGGTGCTGGTCTACGCCTGAGGTCATAGCAGGGAACAAGACAGATGGAACCCCTGCTTTCACGGTGCTTGCATTCTAGGAGGGCTGAGGACAGGCCGGTTTGGGGTATGTGATTGGGTTGTGGTAGGGAGAGCACAGGCATGGAGCCTGTGTGCCTAGTAGAGCACATTCAAGCATTCTTTTCTTCATCCAGCAAATATCTAGTCCCTGACTTTCGTAGGGCTGGTGCCAGGCCATGGGGAGTCAGTGATGAGGGCCTTGCCCTTGGGAAACATGTGATGTGGTAGGGCAGATAGACACTCCAACGGACACACAGAAAATGGTGAAATGGTGGGAAAGTACAGGGTGCCACAAAGGCATAAAAAGAGCTCTCTGAGTATCAGGGAAGGCTTCCTGGAGGAAGTGATATTGGAGCTGAGACCTGAAAGATGAGCAGAAGTTAGCTAGGCTTAAGAAGTATTATAGGCAGGGGACCAAAGCAGGCAGCTGTGGCTGAAGCCTAGAGAGCAAAGGGGATCCAAGTGTGTGGTGTGGCTACAAAGACTGGTAGGGGTGTGCCCAGATAGGAAGCTGCTCCTTGCTTGTGTGTGTGTGTGCCTGTGTTTGGCATCTGAGGCCAGAGCGGGTATCTGTGAGTTTGAGGGCTCTGAAAGGGCCTCCTGGAGTCCTGGGCAGACCAGTGACCCCTCTGTGGGCTGCTCCACTGTGTGTGTATTGCAGGGGGGAAGGAGATGAGCTTTAGGGCACCTAGGGTTGTTGAGAGTCAGAGGTTGATATCAGGGATGCCTTGTGGTGGTACCTCCAAACCCAGACCCCTTCCATGTGCCAGAGGTGAGTGGGTGTCCCTGTGAGGGCTGGGTGACTTTGGGATCATGTTGGTAGAGGTGGGGTTGCTTCTGCCTGCTGCAGCCCAGGTGGCATTGGTGGGGCAGAGGTGGGAGGGATGTGAGAAAAGGAAGATGTAGTCCCTTTTCTTTCACTTACTCTCCTCATTTGGAATTTCCAGAGCCTTTCCCATGGTTGCCTGTTAGTAGTTTGGGAAGTGTGTGTGCACGTGAGAGAGTGTCCAGGAGCTCGTGCCCACATGTGGGATGCGTGGGGGTGAGCTCTTTACAATAGGCTATTCCATTTCTTCACGGGAGCCCTAAGAAAAGGCCTGGAGCTTTCAGGGAGGTGAGAGTGGAGGAAGGAGATGACCATGGGTCTCCCTACTCCTTCATTCCCCTCAGCAGGCCAGGCTGGACCTCCCCTCTCTCTCTCCTTTTTGTGTGGAGGACAAGGGCTTCCAGCACCACAGCTGGAATGTGTTGGAGGCTATGCACTTGTATCAGGGTGAGATGACCCTGTGGGACAGAGGGTGAATACAAGAGTGTACGTTATGTGGGTCTCAGGCATTTGGGAGGAAATCTTCAGACTCATGTCTATGCAGACGTGTACATGTAAGAGGGCTGTAGGCCTTCGTCAGTGTGCATGGCGGTGATATGCTCTGTGGATGTCACACCGCTATGTGTGCTTTGCTTGCCTGGGTCTCACTGCCCACTGGTGGGTCTGGCTGTTACCTGATCCTCAAGCCTCATACATTTTATGCAGGTAGACAAAATCCCAGGTCCCTGTGGGGATTGAGCCTCGAGTTTCTGATGGTGGGGGGCATCTCCATCCCAGCTCTATAGTTCCTGTCATATTCCCCCTAACCAATGTCACCTTCCCTAGGATCCAGGTGAATGATCTCTTGGTAGAAGTGGATGGAACCAGTCTGGTGGGAGTGACCCAGAGCTTTGCAGCTTCCGTGCTCCGGAATACCAAGGGCCGTGTGCGGTGAGGGCCGAGAGGGTGGGGCAGGTGGGGAGTGGGAGCAGGCAGGAGACTTGGTCTCCATCCAGACATTCTGCCCATTTGCCCACACCCAGTTAAGGTTCTGGGTGGCCCAACTTACAAAGGACGTCCTACTGCCTTTCTGCCCAAAGGAATTGCTGTGCCCACATCCTACGCCCCATGCCTGCCTTCCCATCCTAAGGCCCTGACCACTGCTGGTCAACAGCATTCAGGCTCCAAACTGGCTTCTTGGGCTCATTCTCCTTTCCCTTGCCTGTCCCAACTCATTCATTGAAGAACCAAGGTGTACAGGGAGCATGACATCCAAATTGGGGTCCCCTACTGGGCATTTTGTCCCTTCCTCTTCACCTGTCCTGTATAATCCTAGGAGCACTCTCCTCCTTTGTCCTGTCAATTAAGGACGTTGTGTTAGAAGCTCCCTGTGTGTCTCCCTGGCATAATGTTCAGGGAACACTTCCTGCTCCCTCCAAATGGGGCACTGCCCCCAGGAAAGGGTGGGAGAGGGAAACAGGATGTGGGTGGCCACGGAGAGGAGGGGCTGGTGCCTGGAAGTCCACTATTTCCTCTCCATCCTAATCTTCAGTCACCATCATCCCACCCCTTCCTGAAGCTCAGGGCCTGGAGCATACACAAGACACCCCTCCATAGCCCCAGCCCTGCCAGGCTGTGTCAGCTTTGCCATCCTCTGCCTTGTTTTCTCCCACCATGGTGGGGTCAGAGCTCCTACATTGGCAGCTCTTGAACCCATGTCCCCTAACCCTAACAACACCCCTCCCCCAAATCTGGCCAGGAAGGCTAGTGGGCCTCTGCCTCTCCTGGGAAGGAAACCCAGTAAGGGCCCTCTGCTTCCCCATTCATTATTAACATTCTGCAGCCTCTGGACTCAGCCCTCTCATTTCACCTCCCCTGGGAGACACTGGGTGTGGAGAGAGGAGCACCAGTGAGGATGGTGGCGTAACCCAGCTGAGGACAGAGGCAAAGGGGATGACACTGGTGCCCCTGCAGGTTTATGATTGGCCGAGAGCGGCCAGGGGAGCAGAGCGAGGTGGCCCAGCTAATTCAGCAGACCCTGGAACAGGAGCGATGGCAACGGGAGATGATGGAGCAGAGATACGCCCAGTACGGGGAGGATGACGAGGAGGTAGGGACTCCTGGCCTGGCTGCCAGTGTCATTGCCCCCTGGTGGCTGGATGGAGCTTTACAGTCATCCTCTGCCTCTGCCCCTCTCCCAGGCCTTTTAAAGAAGCCCAGAGCACCATTCCCTATCCCAGGGGAGCCCCCAGTCTGAGGGAGGTGATGCAGACTCGTCCCTCCAGGAATCTTGAGTCTGACGGAGGAGTCACAACCTCTGTCTTCAGAGAGCTTTCCTGGTCCTACAAGGAAAACACAGTTATTCAAAGAGCCCTCACTCTGAGGGGAAGCATAGCCCCTAATCTCAGGGGACCTATAGTGTGAGGGGTGCAGCACAGGCTGTTTCTTCAGGGCTCTCAATCTTATAGCAGAACTACCCACAGCTTCAGGGAAAGATACAAAGCATGCCTCTGGTATGGCCCTCAGTCTGATGGGGGAAGCATGAACCATATGTCTGAGGGGCTAGCTCCCAGTGTGACATAGGCAGACTGCTGCCAGTTTAAGCCCTGCCTGGTTGTCAGGCCTGAGGGAGGCAGGGGTGTGCAGGGTGCATGGCCTTCTCTCTCCTTCGCAGACAGGAGAGTATGCCACTGACGAGGATGAGGAGCTGAGCCCCACGTTCCCGGGTAGCGAGATGGCCATCGAGGTGTTCGAGCTGGCAGAGAATGAGGATGCCTTGTCCCCTGTGGACATGGAGCCCGAGAAGCTGGTGCACAAATTCAAGGAGGTGGGAGGAGCAGGTCTTTGGGGTGGTGGAGGGCAAAGGCAGGCCAGCGGCCCGCCCCGTAGCACTGCCTGCTGCAGCTAGAATTAAGCACCTGCCCTTCTCCTCCACAGCTCCAGATCAAGCATGCTGTGACCGAGGCCGAGATCCAGCAGCTGAAAAGAAAGGTGAGGGGTGTATGTGGAGTGGGGCATGGATGGGGTCTGAGGGCTGGGGGGACAATCCCCCATCCTCATAACTACATACACTGACGCCCATCACCCACAGGCACGTACAGAACAAGCTACTCTGAGGCAAGGGAGGGTAGTGTTACGAGCTTGAGCTCTGGACCCATCTGCTCCACCATTCACTTGCTGCTCTGCGTCAGTCTCTGAACCTATTAAATGAGATAATAAGAGGGCCAACACCATAGGATCATTGTAAGGATTAAATGAGATAATACATGGAAAGTCCTTAGCACAGTGTCTGACACATCATAGGTGCTCAATAAAAAGTTGAGCTATTAGTTATTATACTAAAGCACGCTAAATTACACTCTAGATGTCTTCATGTTTATATTGTCCCACACGTGTCCTCTACATGTAGGTCCAGCAATAAATGCAAACTGCCCAAAGATACACAGGCAGATACCAGCCTGGACCCCAGGCATATAGTACCCACAGAGCTATTCACCCAGACACCCAGACACCCACTCTATGCAGACAGAACACAGAGACACTAGACCCATTACACCTGGGTGCATCGGCTTGGGTATGTAGGTCCCCTCTGCATTGCTCTGCTGTGAGACTACAGACATGGCCATCGCGCAAGAAGAGTGTCACGGGACGTGTGCCTTCTCAGAGAAGTGCTGATGCCGATGCTAGCAGATAGTGACACACACGACATACGCGATCACACATGTACCATGCACAGACACCCACACAAGCACATTGGGTGCCAACACTCCTACAGGCATGGAGATGCACAGACTTCATATTAAAGGTCTGTATTGGGCCTTTGCTGGGCCTAGACACGATCAGTCCCAACTCTCATGGGGCTTCCAGTGTGGTGGGGAGAGGCAGACGTACATAGGGGTCATGCAGACACAGTACACCCACATGTGGGTTTATACCCACCATGCACAGAGAGAGGAGAGAGCGAAGCTGAGCCTCAGGAGAAGGGCAGAATTTAGATTACTGAGGCAGAGGAAAGGCTTTGATGGCAGGAGACAAACTTGAGCTTGGAGGCTGGCTTTGGAAGGCCTGTGTGCTGTGGCAGCTGTTCCTGTAGGTGAAAAGTGGGAGCAGAGCTGGACTGCCATGGTGGGCTGCAGCTGCAGTGTCCTGACTCTTCGCTAAGGACTTTTGCCTTGGACCTGTAGCCACATGGGAGCCATATGAGGAAAGATCACACTGCCTGTAAAGTGGGAGGGCATGAGGGCGGGTAGGCGGGACTTGGAGGCCAGCTAACTTAGAGGCTCAGGTGGTAGGTATCCTGGTGGGGGCCAGCCAGGGCTGTGCAGAGAATGGCAGAGGTATGGAAGGGAGGATCAGGTTCGAGCTGCATTGCTGAGGTTGAGATGACAGGCCATGTACCTGGGCGGATGCACAGCATGAAGGGGAAGGACAAGTCAAAGGTCTGTTCATGCTTTCAATCTATAAACATCTCTCAGGTGCCTTCTAGGTGACTGACACTGTTCCAGTCCCTGCGATGGGCAAAAGCAGATTTGATTCTTGCTCTTATATAGCTTAGAGGCTGCACACCAATGAATGTATCATTACAGACTGACATGGGAGTGTATAGGAGACAGCAGAGTTACTGAGCTCCTAGAGCAGCAGGATCTGATCTGGGTTGGGGGGTGGGGGGAGCTGTGCCATTGGAGGGACTCACAGAGACTTCTGTGGGGAAGTGACACTCTGAGCAGAGTACTGAAGGGTAAGCTAGTGGGAAATGAGGCAAGGGGGAGGGGAGATGGGAGCATTCCAGGCAGAGGGAACAGCACGAGCAAATGCTGTGCCAGGAGGGAACCTGGCAAGTCTGAGGATCTGTGGGAAGGCCTGTGTGGCTGGGGAACAGAGCAAGTGGTGTTTGCAGCCAACAAGGTTGGAGGAGCAGGCAGGGGCTTGAGGCTGAGTGCTGGGGTGGCAGTGAGGTGATGACACCTTTGAACAATGGTGGCCTAGACAAGAAAGGAGGAATAAGTTTGTGTGGGTGAGGTTCGGGTTTGGGGTATGGTGCCTGGGAGGAGCTGGGAGCAGGGTTTGGCTGGAGCTTGGGACTCAGGGCTCTGAGTGCACAGAGGGGGCGTGGGACGTGAATATAGCAAGAACAGAGGCTCCAGGACTGAGCTGTTGGGGCTGGGAGGTCTGCACTGGGGTGGCCTGGGAGCTGGGAGAGGAGCCAGGAGTGTTCCAAGAAGCCACAGAAGCAGGGACTAGTCAGTAGGGCTAGAGCTGCAGAGGGAACAGACGGCAGTGGTGACCCTCACCTGCCTGGTTCTTTTACATCTGCTGCCTCACTGTAGCCCTTGTGAGCTCGGCAAGGCAGGATCACTCCCATTTTACAGATCAGAAGACTGAGGCTTAAGACAGAGGTTGTCTTGACAGTGATTAACCTGGGCTAGTCAGTGATTAACATGGACCCCCTGCCTTTTAGGAGTATGGTACAGTGTCAGGGACTTTGGCTGGGACCTCAGCTTCAGAACTCCCACCTCTTCCCTCTCCAGTTTCAGTTCTCAGGCTCAGCCAAGGAGTTAGTAGAAGGGGTGGGGCACATTGGCCCCTATATCTGAAGGAATTGTTCAGAGACTCTGGCCCCAGTGCAGAACGGGAGTGCTCTTGGACTACTTCTGGCCCTCACCAACCCAAGGCTGCTCCTTCCTCTCTCAGCTGCAGACCCTAGAGCAGGAGAAGGGGCGGTGGCGGGTGGAGAAGGCCCAGCTGGAGCAGAGTGTGGAGGAGAACAAGGAGCGCATGGAGAAGCTGGAGGGCTACTGGGGCGAGGCCCAGAGCCTGTGCCAGGCTGTGGACGAGCACCTACGGGAGACTCAGGCCCAGTACCAGGCCCTGGAGCGCAAGTACAGCAAGGCTAAGCGACTCATCAAGGACTACCAGCAGAAGTATGTGGCCAAGAGAGCTGGGGGGAGGGAGTCCTGGGCCCAAGGAGGATTGAAAAGCCTTTTGTGGCAGTCCCTCCACACCTCCAACTGAGTAGGGAGGTGAGGAGCACAGAAGTTGGAGGGCCCTGTGATGTTGGGGGTACCTGGGCCCAGAATGATGCCACCAGAGCCAGCATAGCAAGACCCCAGAGGCTTTGGGGATACCTGGCTCTCCCTGACCAGAGAACAGGGAGAGAGAAGAGCTGCCCAGGTGGAGCTGAGGACAGGGCTGAGGACTCTGATACTCCCTGGCTAGAAGCCAGGCCATGTACCCTTACCCACTGTCTGTCCGCCACTGATCTGCAGGGAGATCGAGTTCCTAAAAAAGGAGACTGCACAGCGCCGGGTTCTAGAGGAGTCAGAGCTGGCCAGGAAGGAGGAGATGGACAAGCTCTTGGACAAGGTAGGCCCAGGAGTCCCCCGGGGGCAGGTCCCTATGGAGGGAGCAGCAGGTAAGCCCTCATCTAGCACCCACTCTGGATCCTGGAGGGAGAGAGAGGGATTCATGCTGTTGGCTGAGAGCTCAGAGTCATATCCCCACCAGTGGGACAGAAGGGGCAGGGACCATGCCTGGTACCCAGGTCTGACTCCTTCTCCCCTTTGTTTTTCAGATCTCAGAACTGGAAGGAAACCTGCAAACACTGAGGAATTCTAATTCAACTTAACAGGAATCATTCCTTGACCGAATCCCCTCCCATTGTCCTCTCTCCCCTGTCCTCAATCTTCCACCCCACCCCCTACCAGCCTGGGGACAGGTGCCCCGACTCCTCCACCCCTCCATCCCACCTCCCCCAGCTTCAGGGACCAGAGGGCCCATATTACAGGCCCCCTTATGGTGGCCCAGGCAGACAGAGGTGGCTGGAAGGACGGCCTTCTTCTTGCCTCATGGGGCTGAAGCACAGAGGCCAAGGGATGCCAAGGGCTGGCCTAGGTGGTGGATGGACACAAGAACCTGCAGACCAAACTGCCAGACTTTATAACCTCCAGCCTTTGTCTCTGGACTGGAATGGGGCTGGGGGCTCTCCCAGCATCTCACCACCTGGAGGCTGCTCCCTGCCCACTGGGTCCCTGGGTGGCCCTTGGGCTTCTTGACTTGAGATTCTACCTTCTTGGCCCTTCTCCCTCCCCCATCTTTGTGCTGTCTCTGTTGCATTCTGACCCTCCTGCTGGGAGGGGTTGCCTTCACACCTTCTCCAATCCTGGTTCCCCCTCCCAGGAGGGATAGAGTCCACCCCAGAGCCTGGAGGCTGGGCCTGGCCCTGCACTGATTTCTCATGTATCCTTCGGGAAAAAGGGAGTGAAAATAGGAAAAGGGGGGCAGCAGCCCTCAATTTCTCCTTGTGCCTCCCCTCTCCCCCGCCATTCCCTTGTGCCAAATAGCCATAACCTCTTCTTGGAACTGTTCTGTGGCCTCTCTGGGATCGAGCTTCCTGGCCAAGCCTGGGAATGTCAGGGAGAAGATGTCGGCTTGGGGGCCTGGTTGCAGAAACCCCGGTTTTAGGTTTTAGGCAAGGGGAACATTTCTCACTGAGAGCTAGGCCCTGCCCTGCCCTGTCCAGGGCCACACCTGGAAGCCTTGTACTAACAACACCACAGAGATTCAGCCTCACCCCACCCACACCCATACCCACACAGTTTTCCAATGTTTTGACTGGAGGGCAAAATTTTACTACTCATCTTTTTGGAGACCAGGGCTGCCCTCTTGACAGCCTGCTTTCTAATTGAAATCGACTCTTCCCACTTTAACCCCAAATTGGGGCTTGGACCAAGGGAGGTGTGACCCGCCCCCCCAGGTCCCCTCCTCTTTCAGAAACCATCTCTCATTTTGTCCCTTCCTCACGCTCCTGCCCCAGCCTGGGTTTTTTGTTCATTTTTTTAAACAGAAAACCCTGTCCCATCCGTTTTGGCTTCTCGTCCCCTGTAAATAGACCATGCCATCGATCAGTATTTCTCGCCCACCCCACCCCCCTTTTCCTGTCCCCAGACGTCTCCCTATCCCCTGGAAGAGCTGGCTGTCTCAGCGCCCCGGCCCCGGCACTTCACCTCCACCCCGGCAGATGGAGGGGCGGGGCCAGGTGGGCGGGACCACGGGGGCGCTTCCGGTTTCTCGGGCTGGTTGCCGCCTCTGCCCCGCCCTCTGCAGGACTGCGTCTCTGTATATACTATATATATGTATGTATTGTTCCCGGTTTTGTACGAACCATACCCTCTGTCAGGTCATCCCCATAAAAGCGGCCCCCAGAGCTTTGCTGCCTGGTTTCTTGATTCGCAGGAGGATGGGGGAGGGGCAGGGATGCCAGTCTGTGCCCAGTGGTCCCCTCCCACCAGTGCTACTCTGTTCCTGAGGATCTTTATAGGGAAATCCCCTGTCCCAGGTGACAGCACACTCCCTTTCTGCTACTATTGTTCCGACCAACACTATGCTTTTTTATCCATTCCAACTGGGAAGGGCTGGGGTTTCCAGATAGTTCTCTACTTGCTTTGCATTCCTCTTTTTACAAGCCTCTGATGGAATTTTGAGGATGTGTTAGACATGGTGAGGTGAACCCCAAGTTCCTCAGCTGAGAAATCCTCTAACCTGATGGGAATGCCCAGCCCCTTCTCTCACAAAGCACACTATAGGATGTACACAAAGGATCTAAGGTTTCCAGAAGGTGGCAGCCGGGAATGAGAGGTGACATGTCAGCAGTTTTATCCCCAGGGTCCCAGAAAATCTGCTATCCTAGAGAATCTCTCCACGAGGCCACTGGAGAGGCCTTAAATAGTTTGAATCCCTTGTTCTGTGCCAGCAGGTCTGGTTGCTAACTCATTGGCTCTAATACATTTGGGTCCGGGAATCCAGATGCCAGGGTTCCAGGGAAAAGCCATGGTGAAGTACCAGAGAGGTGAAAGCAGGGGGGAATGGGCCAAGGCTTGTGGCCATTCCCAATACCAGCCTCTCCTCGCTCTGGATGCTGGTATGTATATGTGTGAGAACTGAAGCATAAGGCACTTGTGTTTGGTAGACTGGTCCCCACAGAGATTCTCACATTCCCCTTTGCCCTAAGGAATGGAAAGTCCAACATCAGGGTCCTTCAAGGTCACCTTAGTGGGTCCCTGACAGCACCCAAGATAAGTGCCCTCTGTAAGAACTCCCAGTGGCAGTCAACTCTTGAGGCAGCCACTCCCTTGTTGATGGCTCTGTCACACAAGTCTCTCATGTCAAGCCAAATTCTGGCTTCCCATAGCTTCTCAAGGATCCTAGTTCTATACCTCAAGGCTTTATAGAACCCGTCCAAGTCCTGCTGCCAGGAAACCTGAGAGTCACCTGGAAACCTAGGATGGTGACCATGCCTGTCAAGACATCTTCTCCAAGTAGATCATCCTTGTAACACTTCTGGGAGACAGATCTAAGTGGCAGAATCACAAGATCAGAGACCACCAAATCACAAGGTCACAGGTTATGGCTCCAGAGTTAGAGGTCACTGAGCTCAGGAAACCTAGCCAAGAAGTCCCAAGAAGTAAAGTGGCTGGATCTCTGTGGGTGGGGAGGCAGACATGGGGGTGTGGCAAGGGCTTCTGCTCTGAATGGGCTGAGCATTCAAGGTAGGGTCCTGCTGCCCCCATCTGTCCTGTCAGGGGAGAGGCCTGCACATCATATGTTCCAAAAGGTGGGGCAAATATCAGCCCCATGTCTCAGCCTAAGTAAGTGTGGTGTGGGGCTAGGGGTGTTGTGTGGTTTAGCTGTTTCTCAGTCCTGAGACATGACTCCCTCATGAGGTATGTCCATGTTTGGGGCTGTCAAGTGGCTATGGGCAGACCTAAATGCGGCTTGTTACCTCAACCTGCTCTATCACCTGCCTAGATCTTAGGAGCTTGGGCAGGTTTACTACAACCCCAGCACTTGCCACATGGAAGGGAAATCACAAAGGTTTTCCCAGAAACTTAGGCATCACCAGGACAGGGGGTCCTCTCAGGTACTACAGCCTAGCAGATACCCTCTTATAGAACCTACCCCCCGCCCCAATGCTGACATTACATATCCATCATTTCCTTACTTCCTATAGGGGCTTATAATCAATCCCCCACCTCCAGCCTACCACTCAGATCTTACCAGATCCTGGCAAACCATGTCCTCTATAAAGACCCTAGACACAGCCCCGATAGGCTGTTATCCACAGTCATCCCCCCCCCCCAGATCTCTAGAATCTAGCCAGTACCCCATGGCTGCCAGCAGATTCTGAAGATAGCCAGAGACCCCAAAACTCCCATAGATCTCCGTGGATACCATTAGCCACTAAAGGTTATTCTGTCCTCATTCACAGTCCCAAGACTATGGTTCAACATGCTATCTCCCACAGCCCCTTGGAGACCTGGGACTGCAGAGATTGGTGGGCCACTGAGGAGCTCCGTTCCTACAGACTACACCCCCTCTCCCTTGTGCTCTGGACCCCTTTGCAACCTCACCACTTGCTCTTAATGAACCATTCCTCTAAGTCTGTTTTTCCCTCTTCAGATGGGGGGGGGGAGGGTAATAGGAACATCTATCTCATTTTTATTGTGAGGGTGACAATCTAAGAAAAAGGCTTAGTACAGTGCCTGGCACCCCCTAAGCTATCAAAGTGTGGTAGCTAATTGTTGATTTTTACATTATCTCCCCCGGCTGGCCTGCCTCCACTTCCAGCTCACCACCTCCAAGTCTGATCTCATCCCTCTCATTCCCTCATCAATGCTGGCACCACCTCCAGGGCTCCATGCTCAAGCTAAGCCCTGCAGTCATTCTACACCCCTCCTCCCTCAATGGTCAGCCAGCCCTCAAATCTTGTCAACCTCTCCAATTCTGCATCCTGAATAGTTCTCAATTTGGTCTTTGATCTTCATGCCCACTGCCCTCATCTCTCAACAGCCACATGAGGGTTATCCTTGGCTTCAGGCTGTCGTCTCCAGTCCATTCTACACAGAAGAGCTAGTTACTTTTACCCCTAAGGCTGTGGATAAAAAGCAAGCCCTCCATCCACTCCCGCCCCTTGCAGTCCCATTCATCTTACTCTCTCGCCCTCCTGACCCCCACCCCGCCCCCCGCCCCGCAAAGCCTAACTAGCACTTCTACTGCTGCTGCCCTGGCCTGCAGGAGTGGGCCACCAACCACTTCACCTCCTCTAGGAATCCTCCCGGTGCTCCCCGCCCGCGTGTGCTCTGCCGGTGCCGAGGTATCCTTGGCGAACCAGGCCTCACAGCACCGAGATTGTGAAGACTTCCCCACCCGTCTGTCCCCCTGACTACGCCGCGAACCCTGACCGCCGAGACCGAGTGGGTTCTGTACGTTCCCCGCGGTCCCCTCGGGCCTTGGAGCACACGATCACTCGGTGGACGTTTGTTGAATGGATGGATCAGGAACCCTTACGGACCTTGCAGAGGAAGCGGAAGCCTCGTGGGTCCCGGCAGCTTCCCACCTCCCGCGGGCCGAGAAGTAACGGCAACTCGGAATCCCCTCGCCAGGCCACCGCGCGGGCCGCCTACTCCCCTCCCCGCGCGCCGCCTCCGCCCCTCCCTCCCCCTCCTCCCGCTCTTTGTCTCCCGGGCGCCGGGCCTCCCCGCCACGCGCCCCCCGCATCGCCCCTTCTGAGGGGACCCCCGCGGAGCCCCACCGACGCGTCGCGACGCGTATAGGCCTGCCAGGCTGGGGGCCCGCGTCCGGCCGGGCTGGGCGGGCAGGCGGGGCGGGGAGCTCACTGTCTCTTCTCTCTCTCTCAATCTCTCTCTCTCTCTCTCTCTCTCTCTCTCTCTCTCTCTCTCTCTCTCTCTCTCTCTCTCTCTCTCTCTCTCTCTCTCTCTCACACACACACACACACACACACACACACACACACACACCACACACGTACGGAGCATCCTCCCGGTCAGGTCTCCTGGTCCAGCCCCTCCCGCGCCTCCTGCTTACTGCAAACCTTCTCCTTCTCTCTCACACTCTCCCCACCCTTCCCTCCAGTTCCTGGACCCTCCTCGCCGACCCCCACCCCACTCCTGGGATGGAGTGGATTGAGCCAGCCCGAAGCCCCCCGCGGCCGGGGTGACGGCACCCTCCACCCCGAGCACCATGGGCAGGAGGGGTTCCCCAGGCGATGGACGCTGAAGATGACTGATGCTGGAGGTAAGGGGCCGGGACTCTAAGGACCCTAAAGTGGACGGGGAAGCGGAGCTGGGAGGGGGTCACTCGGGCTCGCGGTGGGACCCCGAGTAGCTGTAGGGGGGAAGCGACAAGGGCCTTTCTTCCCCCATCCCTAAGGGGGCCTCTCAGAGCTAGGGTGCTGGGCTGTAAGGGGAGGGGGCGGAGATAGGATTTGTGTCTCTAATCCTCTCCCTCCCGCCCCCCGCCCTGAGAAATTAATTTAAAAAACTGGTGTGGGGGAAGGGGGAGAGGGCTTAACTCTTTCTTGCCCGGCGCGGAATTGTACTGGTTGAAGAGAAACTAGCTGCCCAGCTCTGTTTGGGGACTAGGGGCCCTGGGAGGGCAGTAGGTGCCCTGTCTTCCACCCCCACTCCGTCTTCGGCGACGCTTGGAGGAGACATCGGACGCTTGCCAGTCGCCCCAAGACTGGGCCTATGGGAGAGGGGCTTGGCTTTCTCTACGTGCAAAACTGCCTACCCCTACCCTCAGCCTCCTCTCCAGGCCATTCGTTCCTGGCCTTTCCCAGTTGCACTTTACTCTGTTGGTCCCTTTCTGCTCTTCCAGGGCTCCTTTCTGCCCCGCCGGGACTGCCCTCTCCCCCGCAGCGGATTCTCCTTCTCTCTTCACACTCCTCCCTTGGGCCTCACTCTGGGCTGCTGGTGGCCCTTCTCCCCTACTGCTTTCCCTGCACCCACTCTGTCTTTATATATATTTTGCTGCTCTTTCTTCCTTCTCTCTGCAGCCTTGTGGACTGAGCCCCCCACCAACTTGTCCCTCTGTCTCTGTTCCTACTCCAGGGTTGTGCTTCTTTCTTTCCTTTGCTTCTTACCCTGGGTCAGGAACCTTTGATCTCACCTGCCTCTCTTTCTGCCAGAGAAGGGTCAAAAGTCCTTGGTGCTCCTCCTTCAGGAACTGGAATTGGAAGGAGTGGCCCAGGAGAGTCAGAGTCTGGAGGAACAGGTTCACTTCTACCCTGTGGCAGTTACCTGGTTGGATGTGTATGAGTGTGTGTGTGTGTGTGTGTGTGTGTGTGTGTGTGTGTGTAGGAGTGTGAATGGGTCATGGGGTGAGTGTCTAATTTTCTGTAGCTCAGTTCTGGAATGAGGGGGTTGGTGGGGAAGGGCCTGGTGACCTACCTCCTGGATATCTTCTTCCCAGAGTTCCCTGGGGGACAGTGTAGGGAGGGTCCCCTATACACACCCCAGAGAATTAGTTGTTGAAGGGAGGAAAAGAAAGTATTTTGTGCTGAATCAGGGTGGCCTGGGCAGGGTGTGAACTGGAAGCCCCAGCCTACCCCAGAGGGTACCTGAAGTAGGACTCCATCCTCAGGACCTCCACCCCGGACTGGGACCTATAATAAAGAACATATGGTGAAACTAACATAATATTGACTGTCAACTGTAATTGGGGGAAAAAAAAAAAAGACTACAGGGATCTCTGTCTCAGGTAGTCTAAGAGAGAAGGCATCACTACTGCCTTCAGGGAGCCTCCAGTCTTATCTTCAGAGAGTCCCTAGTTTGGTGGGGCATACTGGCCCCTTTCTTCAGGGAGTGCCCATCAGCTGTAGGAGAGATATGACCCAGTTAGGGAATCAATGAAGTATGAAAAATCCCTCATTTTCCAGTGGTTGGGGAAGGGTGGATTTAGAAATTATGTAGACAAATGGGAGGAGGGAGGGCTATCTAGGACAGCTTTCTGGAGGAGGTGGCAGCTGGGTCTTGATCAGATGAAGCTTTGTGATTGAATGAGTGAATTTGGTTTATTCTTAGGGGCAGCCTCCCTTCCCATCTGGCCCTTCAGGACAGGAAGAGAGGTTCTAAAATGTCTTTGCTACTAACATCCAGAGTTCAAGAATGGCAGGAGGGCCCATGTCGCTGGCCTCTTCTCATACCGCATTTTCTCCTTTCAACCTCAAGCATCCATGGAGCCCAGGGTGGAGATGGTTTTGAAACTCCTCCCAGACCTAACCAGTATGGATCAGTTCCCCTCTCTCTACCTTTCTCCCTGCAGTGTTCTTTCCTCATGAGCATCCCCCAAAACTGCAGATCATCACCCACGATAGGACTAAGGGGCAGGAGACCAGGGTCAAGGTTGTTCTGCTTCTTTTCTCCTGCATCTCAGTTTTCCCATCTGTAAAGTGGGGAGACTAAGAATCCTTAGCCAGGCCAGCTCGTGGTGAGATGATGTCTGTGTAATAATAGAAGAGGACAGTTGGAAAAGCCCCCAGTAGGTGTGTGGCCTCTCTCTCCTATACCTGCCAAATGTATGATCTTGCCTGGTGTTTGGGCAAGTAACTAGAGATCACGTCCCAGCCATGCAGTGTGCCCCTGTCCTTGAACTTCCTTACTCTCTGCTTATCTGGAATTCCCCTGTCCCTCTAATACCCAAGACTTGGTTTTGACTGTTACATTCCTATGTACTAGGAAGGCTGCCCAAATTGTTTCAGCTGCATATATCCTGCTTCTCTACCTGCCTTCCTTCTTGCTTTCCTCCAAAAACAACAACAACAACAACAACAACAACAACAACAACAACAACAACAACAAAACAAAACCCCTACCCATCCACACTTTTTTCTGGAATGTACTTGATGTGTCATAGAGATTTGGCTGTCCACTGTTGTTCTGTGAGAACTCCTCATACCCTCTGGCATCTGTGAGTCTGTCTAGAACTGTGATTTTGTCAAGAACAGTGGCCCTACTGCTGATAGCACCAGCTTCCTGAACAGCTTGTGTTCATGAAGGCAGGTGGCAAACTCACCAGTGACTGTGGGTGGGGGGAGGCAGGACTGGGTGATGGCTGAGAAGATGGATGGGTGGATGGTATAAACTGATAAATGTAAAGATAGGTGGATGGATGGATGTATGGATGATTGGATAGATGGGTGATGAATGGGTGAATGAACAGATGGATGAATGGGCATGTAGATGGATGGATAAGTAGGGAAGAAGATAGATAGATGGATGAAATAACTTGAGTGCTGGTCCTGATTGTGCCATTAACTTGTAATGTGATCTTAGGCCAGTCATTCTCCCATTTCTGTATTTGTAAAATGAGACGATTAGGTTTAATATTCTTCAAGATTTTGCCCACATTTGATGTTGGATAACTCATGATAATTAAAAGCTTTTAGGGAAGGCAAAAGATGGAAAGGCCTAAGAGAGTGAGGGGGAAAAGTTCAGTACCTGAGTGGAGGCACACAGCAAATCAGCTGGGCCTACCACAGGACTCAGCCTGTGACTATATTGTGGACTTGCTTTCTGCCTCTGCCTTCTACTTCTGTCTCTTGCTCCAACCCCCACAATCTGGGCTATGGTTCAGATGACTTCCAGATACTGGAGGAGGAGTTCTGAGGGAAGGCCAGAGGCCAGGAACAGGCTATTGGCAGCTCTCTGGCCTCCACCAACCTGAACCTCTTATTCATGGCCTTTTTCCTCTCCTCCCTGTTGTCCTCTCCAGCTCTCTTGAGTCATGGCTTCTTCAAAGTTCCGAGAACCCGTGGATGAGGTTTTTGGTAAGTGCTGTTTGGTCCTGTCTCTAGCCAAAGCCACCTGGCATGGGGAAGTGGGAGGGATGGGGTTGGAGTCCCTTGGGGACTTGTGTGTGTGTGTGTGTGTGTGTGTGTGTGTGTGTGTGGTGGCCTTACATCCTGATTCTTTGTCAGCACTTCTGAGTGGACATGCCAGTTACAACAGCAATATTTATAAGGATCCTCATTTATTAAGTTCTGGTCTCATGGCAGGTAGCAGGGTAGTACCCCCATCTCACATGCACTGACTGTACCATTGAATCCTCATAAGAATGCTAATAAGTGTGCCCATTTTATAGACAAAGAGCCTAGGGCACAGAGTGCTGAAGTGACTTGCTTAAAGATCACGTGGCAGGCTAGTGGCAGAGCTGGGACTCCAGACTGCCTAACTCCCTGCTATCAGTCACTGTGTTGTATACCTGTATCCCCCAGTACAGGTGACACACATTACCTCAGAGTCACATAAATAAGGGACCTCACTCTGCATGGATGTACATGGAAACTAAATGCATAACACACACACACACACACACACACACACACACACACATCAATACACACTGAGGTGCATGCACATACCAGCCTGCACCATCCTTTACCCCCTGCAGTCTTTCCATTGTGTGGATTGGAGAAAGACCACCTGGTAGGGCAGAGTTCCCAGCATGCACAGGGGTAGAAAGTCAGTTTCCCCGCGGGATTTGGTAGAGGAGTCAGTGAGCAAAGGATCATGGAAGAACATGGAGGGAGAGATGGAGACAGAAAGAAGCCACCTGAAGCCTCTAACGTGTGCTGCCTTCAGGACTCACATTTGTGTATGTGGGACCTCCAGGGGCTCTTGGGTGTGTAATGCCACAGAGCCTCCTAGCTTCTCCTCCCCTGCCTTTTCCTCATCTCTACCGTCTTTACCCTCTCTTCTTCCCCCTCCCCTGCTCACCTCATTCTCCCAGCTTCATAGCCATAAGCCAGGCAAAGCCAGGAACTGCTGCCTCCTGGCTCCTGGGGAATGCTGCTTCCCACTCACTCTCCCTGGGGCTGGTGAAGTGGAGGGTTTACCTCTAGGACTACCCGAGCCTTGAAACACCTCTGGGCTTCAGATTCTGGGCTGCTCTATCTCCACCCAGGCTTGGCCTGACCTCTGGCATGACAGAGAAGAGCTCCCCTTTCTGGGGCTTTTTGGCCTTCACTCCCCCTCCTCCCACCCCATCCTGTTTTCCTTCTCCGAGACCTGCTGAGGTAGCTGCCTGCTCTGCCTGCTTCCTGATGTGAAAGGCAATTAAATATTCATGACTTCCCACTGCCCAGGGCCGGAGAAACTCCCTGGGGGTGGGGGGTGAGGGGTGCGGTGGAGAGGAAAGGGATATGGAGGGAGGGATGGAATGAGGCAAGGGGGCCTGGTAGAGCAAGGGACCTAAGGAGAGGCTGGCCCCACCTTGCTCCCTAGATCCCCCAAAATAAGATGACCATAGTCTTGATGTGGCCCAGAGTCAGGAGCAACAAGCCCTTCTCCCTGGCCCAGGGTGGCTGGGCAGGAGCCAAGTGCTGGAGGGGTAGAGGATGCTCATCATCTCTCCTCCTTCCCCTGCCTCCCCACACCCAAAGCTGCAAGAGCACTGCCCTGAGAGCCAACAGACCAGGATGTTACTTTCTCTGCACCCTGGACCAAACCTTTCCTCTCCCAGCCTCAGTTCCCCCACCTATAAAATAAGGGGTTAGACTCACAAGTCACTTCCATCTAGACCTCAGAGGAGGTATAGTGGGCTTAATAGTTACAACTGTGCCTCCAAAGCCAGGCTGCATGTAACCCTGGCTGGCTCTTCCCCAGCCATATGCAAATTAAGGCTGCGGGGTGCGGGGGAGGGGGGGGATTCCTAGAGTCTCTTCCTCCTATGGCTGTGGGGAGGTTTAAATGAGCTAGTAATTGTGAAGCAGTTAGAGTGGTTCCCGGTACAGTGAGACCTCAGTAAGTATTAGATATTATTATTATTATTATTATTATTATTATTATTCTTTGATCAGTCCTCAATCCTTGCTGCTTCCAGGCAGTGCCTGGAGATTCTGTGTCTGGGGGCATAGGACAGAGGGCTCACTCACCCGGCTCAGCCCTAGGGTCTGGAAACACCAGAATTGAAGCAGCAGCAGCTAAGGAACCAGAGCAGTGGTGTCAAGCCTGGGGTCCAAGACTGCAGCCCTTTCAGAAACTCTCCCATCTCCAAGTCCCCATCAGCTGCCCCTGGACAACTGTAAGAGCCTCTCTGGTCTACTCTCCCCTTCAGCCAGGCAGTCCCCTCTCCTTGCAGGCTACACTGGCCCCTGCTGCTCCTCAGACAGTCCAAGCCCATGGCCACACCATCCCCCATCCTCAGAAAGCTCTTTCTTGTTCTTTCTACAACCTTGGCTCTTTACTGTCACCCAGACCTCAGTCTGGCTAAGTCACTAAAATAGTAGCCCCCTCCGGTCACTCCCTGTCTCCTTCGTCCATTTGACAAACATTGCTGAGCTCCTAATATGTGTCAGGCTCTGTTGTAGGCCCTGGGGAGACAACATCAAGCAAGCCAGACAAAGTTTCTTCCCTCACAGAGCTTGAATGCTAGCACAGGGGAAAGTAGGGGGGTCCTGATAATAAAGCACACAGGACTAAACAAGGAGTGCATTAGATGGGGAGGAGTGCTGTGCAGAGGATCAAAACGTGGGATGGGATGGAGTGTGGGCCTTGTCCTCATTGGTGACCCTCATCGGCACCCCTCATCGGCGCCTGTGTATACCTGGAGTCCATCTCTGCCTTGCTCTGCACCAGGCCACACAAGTGTGACTTTGCTTCAATTTGTCAAAACACCTACTGAGTACCTACCTTCTATCAGACCTTTTACCAAGTTCTCAGGGGACTTGGTAGACAGTCAAGAGTGTCACCCTCTGCTGTGTAGATTGGCTTGGGACACTCATTCCTGACCATCTTGTAGTGGCAAGCCTGAAGAGGTACATAGCCGTCCAAAGTAGGGAGGAGTGACACATTGGAGTTAAGGGCTGGACAAAGAAGGGGTGGAGAGTGATGGAGCAGAGGGAGCAGCAGGAACATAGGGATGGAGGTGGGAAACGAAAGTAGAGGTCAGTGTCCAGGTATTGGTATAAGTGGTTTCATACCACCACCAACAGCTGGTGTTGTGAGCACTTACCAAGTCACAGGCATTATGGTGAAGCACTTTATATGAATTATCTTATTTAATGCTCACAACAAACCTGTAAGGAAGATACTGCTATTATGATCCCATTTTACAGATAAGGAAGACATTAGCTAAATGTAAGTAACTTGTTCAGGGCCATCCAGCCAGCTAGTGGCAGAACTGGATTCAGCCCAGGACATCTGGCTCCAGGGCCTCTGCTCTTAACATAAGACCATGCTGTTTAGAGGGGAGAATGTGGGCAACATGAGAGAGTGTGGGCTGGGCCCCTCAGGCCTTGAATGGAGGGCTTGGGTCATGAACTTTATGCTGTTGGCTTTGGGACACCCACTTCCCAACCCTCCCCACCCTACACGCAAGGGGTTTCAAAAACAGGAGCATATGGGACACAGTCAGAAATATGCTTTAGGAAGTTTCTCCTAGCTTGTGGAAAGTGGGTGGGGAGGCAGACCAGAGACAGGGAGCTAAGTATGGACAGATGCCAAAACCATGCTCTGGGATGAGGGGACTGGGAAAGGGAGGTGGGCAGCTGGTGAAGGCCTGAGCTAAGGCAATTTGGTCCTTTTGGAAAGAAGAGGCCAGATTCAAGGGGTGTGAGGAGGCAAAGGCAAACCTGTGTTTTCATTAAAATAATATTTACTAAGCACTATGTGCCAGGCACCCTTCTATGCCTGTGTTAGAGCAATGAACAAAATAGAGAAACATCTGCCCTCATGGAGCTGACATTCTGATGGGTAGAGAGAGGCAATAAATGAAATAAGTAAAATATATAGTATGCCAGTAATGCTAAATAATATAGAAAAAAATAGGGATGAGGGTTCTGGGGTATTATAGATTGAGTAGTTGGAGAAGTCCTCAGTGAGAGAAAGTATTTAAGCCAAGGTCTGAAGGAGGTGAGGCTAGATTCATGCAGACATCTGTGGCAACAGCCTTGCAGGAAAGAGGAGAGGAAGTGCAAAGACCCTGAGGTACAGGCTAGGCTTGCATGAGGAAGAGCCAGGAGGCCAGAGTAGCTGGAGTGAGGGAGAGAACTAGAAGCTCAGAGAGGTAAGGGCAGCACAGACTCAGTCTGGAAGGCCACCGAGAGACTTTGTTTGGCTCTAACTCTGTGAGATGGAAGTCACTGGAGGGTTCTGAGCAAAGAAGTGACACAAGCTGACATGTTTTATCAGAGTCATTCTGGTGGATGTGTTGAAAATAGACTGTAAATGGGAAAAGAAGGAGGAGAGAAGACCAGCTGGGAGGCAAGAGGCGATGGTGACCTAGACAGGGAGGCTGTGAGGAGTTCTGTGTCTCCTCTCCCCTCCCTTCCTTTCCTCTTCTCTCCTCTCTTCTTCCCTACTTTTCTATGCTCTCTCCCCTCTTTCTCTGTATACATATGCATGTATGTGAGTGTGTGTGTGTAAAAGACACATATAAACAATATTGTGGGAAATCAAAAGTAGAGAGAGTAGCACAATGTACTCCATCGTATGCTCATGTACTCGTCACTCAACCTCAACGATTGTCAACTTGTGGATAGTCTTGTTTCATCTATATCCCCTTGCACATGCCAGTCTTCTTCACCTGGATTATTCTGAATCTAATCCAAAACATCTTGTCATTTCACCATAAATATTTCAGTACATCTAGATATATTTCAGAAGTAGAGCTAGCAGGAACTGAGGATGGATCAATTTGTAGGGTGAGAGGGAAAGAGAGGAATCAGGGATGACTCTAGGAGTTTGCCCTGAGCAGCTGTAAGGACAGAGCTGCTATTTGCTGAGCTGGGCAGAATGGAAGGAGCAGCATGGGGATGGGGAGTTCGATTTTGGCATGTTCGTTGAAGATGCCCACTGGATATCCAAATGGAAGTGTCAAGTAGGCAGCTGGACACATGAATGACCAACTGGGTCTGGGACTAAGGGGGCAGGGCAGCTTGGAGCTGTCTAAATGGGGTGACTGCATGGATGACGGGGCCTTTTACTGAGCCAGGGAACACAGCAAAAGCCAGTTTGAGGCAAGATGATGGGTTTGTTGTGATGGATTGAGTTTGAGATGCCTGGTGCCTTGATGTAGCAGTTTCCCTGCAGGTGCTGAGGTGCCCAGTCTTAGAATTCAGGGGAGGGGTCAGGGCTGGAAACAGACATTGGTAGTTATAAAACTAGGAGAGCCACTGGGGTGGCTTACAGGTGTCTGCAGACAAGAGAAAGAGGAGCAAGCAATGCAGAATGGGCATGGGTGATGGGATGGGGATCCCTGAGATTATTCCAGGTAAAGTGGAGAAGAAAGGTCTTAACCCATCCTGAAGTCTGGGAAGAACCTTTTCTGCCTGGAGATCCCAGTACCAAGCTTGAAGACTGAAAGACACTGGAGTGAGGGCATCATTCTTGGGTGGAGCAAATGAAAAATGAAACTAGGAGCAATAGGGTTTATGCACAATCCGTTGAGTTTGCCTACTCGTCCTCCACAGACTCATCCAGGACCCCAGGAAAGGAGAGACAGGCTTCTGGGGACTGTGGACTTTCTTCCCTGCCACTGCCTCTGCTGTCTCTGAGTGCGACCCTGAGCATGGCACAGCAAGCCAGTGTCCCCAACAGGGCCAATCTCTGGAGTCAGACTAGCCAGGCTTAAATCCCAGACCATTGCTAGCCGGTGGCTTTAGTCAAGATACTTAACCTCTCTGAGCCTCAGTTTACTCAGCTCTAAAATGTGCATAATAGCTGTCCCTAGTTTTCCAGGTTGTTTTGAGTAGGTGAGGTGATACATATACATTGTCTGGCACACAGTAGGTGCTTCTTCCGTGGTAGCCATTGTTACTCTGATCTCTCCAGCCTCACCCCCCCCCAGCCCTTCCCTCCACAAATTGACTCTCCAATTGCCCTGGAGGTGCCCCCTTTCCTCTACTCCCCTGCTTCTCAGCACTGCATATACCAGTTTTGCCAACCTCCCCTCATAAACTCCCACACAGACCTTAAGACCCAGCTTTGGTGTGTCCTCCTCTGACCCACCCATCTGGGGTGGTCCTGCCCTCTGCCTGTGTGAGGTTCCATCTCACTGCTCTGTTTACCTGCTGACATGTCTGGTTCTCCCACGGACTGTGAGAGACCCTGTTTCCCATCTCATCTGTACTCCTAGTGCCTGGCACTCAGAAATATTTGTTGAATGTCTGGGGTGTGAGTGCAAGTGGCCACTTGAGGTAGGCCTCTGGGCTTTCTGTCCTCATATGTTTGGTCTCTGACCCCTTTGCCTGGTTTGCAGACTTGGACTTGGCTGTACCAGAGACGGTCAGACTGGACAGCAGTTTACACAAAGCCCGGGCCCAACTGCTGGCCAAGGGCCGGAGACATCGGCCCTCCCGCTCAAGGCTTCGGGACAGTGCCAGCTCTGCAGAGGATGGCGAAGGCTCAGATGGGCCCGGAGGCAAGGTTGGGGAAACCTACCCAATCACATACCCCACCCACCCTTCTTGCCTCTCCAAACCGCCTTCCAGGGAAAGGACACTCCGGGCTTCTGATATAATAATGCTCACAAACATTAGCTGTGTTCATTTCTGACTCATTCCATCCTTTCAAAGAAGGGATTATCATCCCCATCTCACAGATGAGGAAACTGAGGCTCTGAGAGGTTTGGTAACAAGGTTACACAGAAGTGAAAAAGGCTGAATTCAACCCCAACCTAATGTGACTTGTCTCCCACCTCTCACTGCCCACCTCCACCTGGGGTTTGAAGAACTCAGGAGTCCCGGCTTCCTGCTCAGAGGCTTCTGCGCAGTTTACAGGGTGAAACGGGATCCCGATCCTTCCCGGAAGCGGGGAGGAGGGTTGACGGTGAACGGCTGTCCCCTCCTGCAGGTGACCGACGGCTGTGGGAGTCCCCTGCACCGGCTGCGCTCGCCTTTGCACTCGGGCCCGGGGTCCCCTGCCGGGGGTTCGTTCTGCCTGGATCCTCCCGGGTTGCGGCGCAGCCTGGACGAGGACGAACCGCCGCCCTCGCCGCTCACCCGATACCGGCCCCTGCACAACGCCGCCTCGCACGAGGGCCTGGCCGCCGCCTCCTGCTCGCCGCCGCGCTCTGCGCCCTCCTCCGACAGCTCGCCTAGCTTCGTGCGCCGCCACCCGCGCGCCGAGCCGCACAGCGAAGGTGAGCTGGGTCGGCGCGGCGCTCCCAGCTGGTGCGCTCGGGGACACAGGAGCGCTGGGCTGGGCAAGGTGGGACAGGATGGCTTGGCGGGAAGAGGGGCGTTAACACTAGATTTCATTCATTCGTCTACTGATCGCCTATGAGTAGCCAGACACTGCTGGGCACTGGACACACGAGCAAGCAAACAGATGCAGTTCTCGTTCTCCCCTTGTAGTTTCGAGGAAGAACAATGAAATAATTCCTTATACTCTTGGGGGAAAGCAATCGAATCATCCCTTAATGTATAGTTACAAGCTACAATATGTGCTATATAAGAAACGTGCACAGTGGTGGGAGAGGACCCATCATGGCGAAAGGACCTAGTTGGAGGCACCCTGGAAGGCTTCTCTGAGGAGGTGACATGTGAAGCAAGAGTGGAAGGCTGGTTAGAAGTCAGCCAAGGTAAAATTAATAGTAAATAGTAGTGGTCCCTACCTTTTCAGAATGGTTTACGGTTTGTATAAGGCTTTTATAAACATCCGATTAGGTCCCATGAAATAGGCAGGAGTTATCCCTGTATTTGAGATGAAGAATGCTGAGTTAAAGTGACTTGTCTTAGGTCACACAGCTAGTGAAGGGCACCAGAGGCAGGTTGTATGATTCGAGAGAATTTCTACCACCTCACACTGGCAGCTAAAGGAGGCAGGCGGGCCACCACATAGGCTAGTCTCTTTCCCTCTTCCCCAAAAGATGACAGCCGGGATGCCAGCCCACCGGAGCCTGCCAGCCCCACCATCGGCCTGGATAAGAAGACTCGCCGAAAGTTCCTGGACCTGGGGTAAGTGGAGGAGGGGCCAGAACTAAAAGCTTGGAGCTGTCGGGGTACAGCATCGCACAGTGGGCAGCACTACCCCACTTCCCTGCCCTTCCCACAGGGTCACCTTACGCCGAGCATCCACTAGCAAGAGCCGGAAGGACAAGGGCAGCAACCGCCTGTCCATGGGCAGCAGGTAAGAGGTACCCATGGCACCTCAGCCACAGCTTCTGCCCATAGCTCCCTGTGGGCCCACACCTATGCAGGGTACTCTCTCCACAGGGAGTCAGTGGAGGGATCCAGCAGGTCAGGGGGCTCCCCGTTCCTGCCCTTTTCCTGGTTCACAGACAGTGGCAAGGGCTCGGCATCCTCCGGCAGTACCACCTCCCCTGCCTGCTCCCCTAAACATGAGAGCTTCAGCCCTAAGAAGTCAGCCTCTCAGGTAAGTCCATGGCCTTCTTGCCCCTATACTGGCTCTCAGGCTCAGGTGACATGACAGCATACTTCACTCTGGCTGAGGCTAGGATCCAGGCATTCCTAGAGTTCATTTGTCCATCCATGGAATCATTCAATGATTCATTCATTCATCCATGAGTTTATGTATTCATTTGTTCACTCATTCATATTTAGAGTAGTTCATTTGTTGATTCATTCACTGCTTCATTCAATGCACATCAGTGAACACTATGATTCCCCTAGTGTATACCCAGCCTGAGGTCTCCTCTATTCCCGTTAACTCTTCTGCCTGGCTCAGTGCTAGCCCCACATCCTGTCTTAAGAAATGAGCTACCTGTGTGGTGAGCTAAGGTTTGGGGGATACAGAGATGAGTAGGACCCCAGCCAAGCTAGTGTTCACAACCCTGTGGGAGAAGTGAGACTGAGTAACAGAAACAATGAGTGTCTGCTTGTGTTCACACAGTACTCTACAGTTTATAAAACTCCAAAGGCATGTTTGTGCTTTACACTCACAAAGTCATAGTGAAGAAGGGAGGGCAGGCATGTCCACCCCCATGGTACAGATGACCAAATGAAAGCTCAGAGAGAAGGGACTTGCCCACAGTTGTGCATGGATCAAGTTGCCAGGCTCTTTATGACCCCCATCCCAATGCTTGTTCTGTGGTTCTTTTCCTTATGTGCAGCTGGGGCAGAGGAAAAATTGGAAATTCAGGGGAGAAGGGGTCCCTTCTGACCTCAGACTTCCTTCTTTATTCCCTCCTAGCATGCCCTCCCTTTCTTCCTTCCCTTATGCTGAGCCCTGGGGCTACCATAGTGAATAAACACAGCTCAGGGCTTTATAGAGCTCACAGTCCAGTGAGGACAAGGACCTCCAATCAGGCACTTATTAGCCAGGGCACTAGAGGCCATGGTGGGGAGGCTCAAGGCAAGGACACCTGACCCAGCCTAGAGGAATCCTGGTTGACTGCCTGTAGGAATTGACATCTAATCTGAGATCTTCATTCCTACTAACTATTCTGACTGGCTCAGTTCTAGCACCAGGTCCTATCAGAGGCCTCAGATCCTGATGCCTCGCATGAGTCACCATGTCATATGTGCCTGCCCAGTTCCAGGTTCATGCATAGGGTGCACTGAGCAACTGCTGGTACCTAGTCCAGGACTTCATCTCCTTCTAGATGAGGGTGGGTGGGTTAGGGGGGACTTCCTTGGGCTGGGGGCAAGCTTTCTCCTCAGTGGCATGCACCCTCTCCTCTCTAGGAATCCACTCTGAGTGATGACTCCACACCCCCCAGCAGCAGCCCCAAGATTCCAAGTGGTCCCCGGCAGGAGGCCAAGTGTTCTTACCCCTATCACACGCTGTCCCAGTCTTCAGATGAGGTGAGCAAGCCCTGGCCTCTGACTCTGCCAGGTGTGCAGGGCAAAGGCCACGTCTTCCCCCCTTACTCTCCTTGGTCTCCACCCCAGTTCCTGGATGAACCTCTCCCTGCTGTCCACCACTGGACCAGTCAGCAGGTGGGCCAGTGGCTGCACAGCCTCAACCTGGAGCAGTACGCTGCCGAGTTTGCCGCGCGGCAGGTGGACGGGCCGCAGCTTCTGCAGCTGGATGGGAGCAAGCTAAAGGTGGGTCATAGTAGAAGGGCCCCAATGCAGCCAGAGCCTGAGGCAATTTTCAAGGATTAGGATCCCCTCATCCTGACCTCATCACTCCCTCTGAGGCCACTGCCCTGACCTCTGACTTCTAGGCAAGGTCCTTGGCCTAATCATTGCACCCTAGCACGGGTTCTCAGTCTGACTTGAAACTGAATCTCAGTTTGGTTTGACCTTCAAAGTCCAGCCTAAGTCCCTAGGGCTAGCATATCATCTGACTCTTGACTCTGATAAGACTCTTGGTCTCGTGGAAAATAGGTCTCTCCCCTAATCACCTTGTCTGATTCTTAGTATTGGAGGCCGGTTGTAGTAGGGAGAGACTGAGGGGAGAGGGGCTCTGATCTCTGTGCTGGGAGGTTTCTGGCCTGTTCCTACCCTCTGCTCAGTTGTTTGGGGGAGGGGTGGAGAGGAAAGTCCCCTGGGAAGTCTCTGGAATGGGGAGAGGCCTCCCCAACTACCAGCTGTGTGATCTTGGGCAAGTTGCTCTCCATCTCTGGGCCTCAGGGGAATGGCTGGGTCATGCTAAGGCTGAAATCCTGAGTGGAGAAATGGAAGCCAAAGATTGTGGGAAGGGGGATGGGGGTTGGCAAAGGTCCTGGTACTCTCTATCCTCATCTCTCCCAACAACTCGCATCCCAAAGTCTTGCCCTGAGGGTCCTGATCTATCTGTAAGTCTGGGAGGTAGAGGCTACATTTCAGAGAGGACTGGCCGAGCTCCAAAGAGAGTACGCTCGCTAGGGGCACAAAGAACCTGGGGGTGGTTCCTGAGCGCTTTCCCTCACCCTTGGATTCCTCCCCTAGAGCCTGGGGCTCAGCAGCTCACATGACCGGGCACTGGTGAAGCGGAAGGTGAAGGAGCTGGCAGCAGCTGCTGAGAAGGAGCGTAAGGCTCAGGAGAAGGCTGCACGGCAGCGCGAGAAGCTCCGGCGCAGGGAGCAGGAGGCCAAGAAGAGCTAGGGGAGGGTGAGGCAGGCACGGCGGGCACAGGCCTCCCCAGGGAGGCAGGGACTGGGCACCAAGCTTGCGCTGGCCTGGCCCCATGCTCTCAGTGGGCACATGCCCTCTCTCACCCTGTCAGTCTGACTGGACCTAGATCCTCCAGGAAGGGAGACGCCAGGAAGAGGGCCCAGTAATAAATCAATTTCAAGGACTCATTTGGCATGAAGTTCCTGGGGGAGGTGGCAGATCATGGGAAGAGGGCAAAGAGACCAGAGCTAAAGCCAGTCGAGGGCCCTGGAGGCATCTGGGTCAGTCTGACCCTCTGCCCTCAGGCCACGGAGCTGGGGCGGCAGTGAGCTAGGATGCCTGCCTGCCTGCCTTCCAGAGGCCCTGGGACGGGGCCGGGGTCCCGGGATCCCAGGGCTCAGAGAGGTGGCTGAGCATCTAGGCAGGAATAGGTGGATGGAGTTGTTCCTCTCCAGCTCTCTAAGGTGGCTGTGCGTAGGCAGAACTCTGTTCTGTCCCCAAGGAGGCTGGTGGGCACTACAGCAAGCTGCACTCGGAGCAGACTCCCAGTCGGCCTCAACAAGAGAGCAGAGAAAGCAGCATGGCTATCTCATGAGGTCTTTGCAAGGACCTCAGAAAGGAGGATGAAACCCTCCTCCTTTTCCCCTTCTCTGTCCTGTAGTCCCAATGGTGAGATGACATCCCTACAGGTCTGCCCCTCCTATAGTCCAGTCAGGCTGGGCTTTGGCCTGCTCTCCAAGCCAGGCGCACTTCTCTTGCCGCTCCCTCAGAGGGCACCTGAGCCCTCCCTGCGGACGGCACAAACTTGGGAGCTGGTAGGGACAAAAGACAATTCTTACCAATGCCTAGGTGGGAATGAACTGGTGAATTCTCACCCTAGCGAAGCAGAAGCAAATCTAGGTCTCCTGGAAGCTGCTAGATTGGAAAGGTTTACCAGCCCTCCCCTAACTGCCCTGGTCCCCAGCAGGGCCTCAGTGGGCTCCAGAACTGGAAGTCAGTGCAGACTGGTTCACAGACTACAAGGAGGAGTGGAGTGTGTCCCAGCAGCTCACAGATGGCATCTGTCCTAGGGAGGGAACATTCAGGCATGGTGCTGGCCAGCAGCTAGGCCAGCTTCTAGAGCACTGGCCAGAGTTACCGATGGAGCCAGGAGGCCTCTGATTAGAAGCCCTCCTCCACATCCTCCCATCTGCCCGGAGCGGTGGACAGGACCCAGTGCATGCCACCTCCCTTCATTCCTGCCCAAGGCCTGTGGCTTGAGGGCCACTTCCGTCCCTGGGATCCATCCCTTTCCTTCTCTCTGCTGTCTGTGCTAGGAGAGGGGCTTCAGAGGGAAACTGAGGCATGGGGGCACTGGCACCATCTGGGCCCAGTGGAGGGGCCAGTGGGGAGACTGGAAGGCACCCAGATCCCTGAAACTATCGGGAGCTATATGGGTGCCAACCTGCATGTGAAGGGGGATAGCAGTACTCGATTTATTTCAATAAACACTTATGATGTGCCAGTGACCTTTCTATCTGTCCCAGTGGGGGATTGGCCTGGGTCGGGGGCAGTGTTGTGCCCTGAGTGTGGTGGAGGGATATGTCTACCACTGGGTGCCACAGTGTCAGGCGTTCTGAATGGATGGCTATGCCTGCTGTTGTGCTCGTGGTACACAGAGTCATGCACTGAGCTGGGCTGAGTGTCCCGAGCACGTCATATGCTGGTCACAGGGACTGCAGTCTGCCTCTGTTTGTTTGTACAGTGTGGAACTCCCTCCCCACAGGAAAGCAGCCAGGCTGAATTCTCACTGGATATCCTCTTTACTGTAGATGTCACTGTCACCATCACAGCCACTGGGAGGAGCACACAACTTTAACCCCCTGTGTGCTAAGGGGAAGGGGAGGGGCATTCAGGGCTATAAAACTAGCTATATACACAGAGCATTCTAGGGAGAAAGCCGCCCCAAGCACGCGTGTGTCCGTGCACAATGGGAGTTGGGGTCTGGAGCTCAGGCAGGTGGTGTAGGTGTAAGGCAGGTGAGTGGGCGTATGCACGTTAGGACATGCGGGGAAGGGCTTGGGAGGTGGCAGTAACACTCCTGGGGCCACCTGTGGGGCTTCGAGCAGCCTAGCTGGGTGCTGACCTCAGGGTCCTCCCAGGTAACTCTGCTTTAAGGGTGAGCTTTAGGGGTGAGCTCCGGATAAGAACTCCTTCCCTCCCAACCTTGACCTGAAGCTCAGAGTGGAGGGAGGGGCTGCAGGACCAGGCCCCAGACCAGGGATCCAAAGATGCAACCCCTTTCCCTACCCATTACCCAGACCTGAGGGGCACCTGATCACATTCTAACGCTGATGCAGGACCAGGGCTGGGGTGCCTGTGTGGGCTAAGGGAATAAGGCAAGCAGGAGTGTCCACTTGGAAGGCCAGGCTGTGGAGGGCAGTGAGGGGGACCCAGGACCCCTGGCAGAAAAGTGGCAGCTCTGGTCTCAGAGAGGAGGACTGTCACAGAAATGTATCTTTGGGACACTTCAGCATGGTGGAGACATCCCCCAATCCTCAGAGATCGCCCACAGAGACTGGACACTGGGGAGACCACCTAAGGGTTGCCGTGGAGAGAGAGATTGGCACTTAGGGGCCACCACAGACTGGTCACCGCAGTGGTTTCCACAGACACAAGCTGGTCATCAGGGAGAGCCTCCTCCCACCTGGGGGCAGTGATGAGGAGGGTCACCGTGGTGGCCAGTCCCAGAGACAGCAGTCCATCTTCTTGGGTGGCCCCTAGCTGACACGGTACGTGGACGTGTTCTTGGGCTCCGTGCTGGGCACACACCAGTCGCCGGCCTCCTGGATGGTCTGGTAGTGGCGCCAGGCTGACTTGTTGTAGACGGGCAGGCGCTCCACCGAGTCCGTGGACAAGGCCTGGAGAGTGTAAGACTCAGCCTCTCCCGCTGCCCTGTGCCTTCCTTCCTCCTCAGCAAACCATCCTGGCCCCAGGGTGCACTCTGGCGGCCACTGACTATGGCCCACATGTCAGTCCAGCCAGGTGCCAGACAATGAAACAACCAACCCCAACCCAGGAAGACCCTCAAAAGTGTCTCTCCCTCTGTGTCTTGCTCCCACCTACTCAAGGAGCCTGCTCACTCAAAGGGTCATGGAGAGAGAGCAAGGAGACTGGGCTCTGTGACCTTGAACAAGGTCATCAACACGGCCTCCATTTCCCCCAAACTAAATGACAAACTCTCTATGATCCCCCCTTCCTTCTGGTATAACAAGTCAAGGGGCCCCAGAACAGAGGTCTTCATCATGGGCCATGCACTTCCTCAAATTGCTTGCCAAGTGGGGAGCATCTGGGGTCAGGGAACTGTATCTTTGTTCTGATTTTCAGTCTGGGATCAGGAAAGGACTGGAGGGATGGAAAAGAAACCTAACAGGCCAACCTGCCTGACCACCTGTCAGCAAACCCCTGGCAGGGCACTGCAGGCAGAGGCCCTCACCTTGAGATAGATGAGAGCGTCGGTCCCAAAGCCTTCCATGGAGAAGAGCTGCAAGTCCCCCTGGAAGTACTTGGCATAGAGGCGGGAAATGGGAAGCCCATACCCAAAGCCGGCCTGCAAGGGGCAGGAAGGAAATGTGTTGAGGAGGCTGGTGCTGCAGCAACAGATGTGCTGAGTGAGCAGTGCTGAGCTGGGATCAGGCAGGGGTCTTCCCAGAACTGAGGTGGGAAGGGATATGAGAAAGGGAAGGCTCTGAGGCAAAATGGGGGCTGTAGGATGAAGGCGATCAGTCTAGGGGAGGGAGGAAGGCTGAGGAGGCACTGTGGGGGCAGGAGGAGTTAGCAGAGAAGAGGAGCTAGGACCTGAGAGCCAGGGGGTCTGGGGAGGTTACAGGACTCCTCTAAATCTTAGTTTTCTAAACCCAGTGCTGCCTGCTCTGCTGGGAAGGGATAGAGAGGTGCTGATGAGTTGAACAACACCAAAAGACAGGTAGTAACTTTGTGGGGAGGTAGAGGGGAGAGGGAGAACTGTGGGAAAGTGATGGACAGACACCCACAGATAGGTAGGGAGGTGCAGGCTGGAGAGAGATGGGAGGAGCAGGGAGGTCCAGCCTCCAGAGAGGTGACTGACATCACACACAGCCACACAAGAATGGAGAGACCATGGGAGATACGGAAGCAAGAGATAGGGAAGAGAGGCAATTTGATAACAAGAGATGAAGAGACAGATAGGAATCCTTTAGAAGGCAGGAAGGGAGCTGGAATGAAGCTATCTCACCAACGGAGTCCCCTCACTGCCAGGCTGGGGGGTGGGTGCTGTGGAGTACATGTAGCTGAAGAGTCGCTCAATCTTCCTCAAGGGGACACCCCCACCTCGGTCACTCATCTGGGGGAGATGGGACATGTCAGGGGCTCTCCAGACCTGTTTTTTACACACCCCCACCCCTTGACACCCTTGACCTTCTCCTGGTCTTCCTCATCCCCAGGGTCTTCCTGAGCCCATCTCCTGGCAGGAGGGAAGTCCCCACCCCATTTCTCTCTGGCCCCCAAAGTCAAGGGTCATATACTTTGATGGACAGATCTTCCTTGCCCAAGGCCACCATGATCTTGATAGGTGGGAGAATGAGGCTGGATTCATGGCTTTCCACGGTTGCTCGCATGGCATTCTGTGGAGGGAAAGAGGTAAGAGATGAGTGAGAGAAGCCTAGCCTTAACCGCCCCCACCCCCTACAAAGGACTATCCCCCAGCTTCCTCACCTTGAAGAGTTCAAAAAGTATGTGGTAGAGGTGGGAGGGGACATAAACCATGTGAATTGGCTGTTTGGAGTTGGATGCTGCTGGGGAAGTCAAGACCAACAATCAGGAAATTATCAAGAAGTCACCATTCAGCATTCATTTACTCAGTATCTAGCACCTAGCACTCAACCACTGTCCACTGTCCATCAATCTGCTCATCCATTCACCAAGCATTCATCCATCCATCTATCCATTCATTTAGTGTCCATTCAGTCACCTATCTATCCATATGGTATCCATCCATTATACAATGTCTGTCCATCCATCCATCCATCCACCCATCATGTCCATTCAACATCCATTAATTCCTCTATCTACCCATTTGGTGTCCATTCAGCCATCCCATTGTCCTTCAATATATGCATCTGTTCAAACATCTGTCCTTCTCATCTATCTATTTATTCACAGAGTACAGATCCATCCTTCCATTCATCCACTGGTTATGGATCCAACTAGCCATCATTCACCCATTCAAATAGCATCGATCTATCCTATATCCAGCCTACCAGCACCCACCTGGATACCAGAATCCCCTGGAGAGCTTTTTCACCTGGAGGGAGATGGGAGGGTTGCTGCCCAGGTGATTCTGAAACCAGCACCCTGCTTCCTAAGAATCACTCTAGCCTGAAGAGCTTCTTGGTATTAGGGACTAAATGTCTTTTCCTGGTGTCTGGCACAGAGCTTTTGTAGGTAGCAGGAGCTCAATAAATATGTAATGGATCAATGAATACAAAAAATCTTAGACCCTGTGCTGGGCAGTATAAAGATGAATAAAATTCAGTCAAGGACCTTGCTCATTGTTTTTATTGCTTAATAAATATTTATCAAATAAATAATAATAATAATACAATAACAGCCCTGCTTTTCCCTTATCCAGATAATAGTTAATTTTCTGACTCCCCAACTCACCTTGTTCTCCCATATCCCCAGCCCTTATAGAGAAAGACAGAAAGACAGACAGACAAACACACACGCACGCGCGCGCACACACACACACACACACACACAGCCTTGCTCACTCACCACTGATCTCCTGGATCTCCAGGTCAGGTGAGGCCATGTAATACTTGTCACACAGGAGCTTGGCCATGTCATAGGCATCTGAGAGAACAGAGGAATGGGGTGGCCGACCCAGCAGGCAGTCTTCTTGGCACTGACACTGGGCATCACCAACATTAAACCCATGAGGGCATGGCCCCCGCCCACTGAGGAATGGGTCACCCTCTGGCCAGGTAAGCTTGGAGGGGTCACTGGGCTCCTCAGTAGACCAAGCTCACAGAGCGGGGACAGCTTACCTTTCACTACCTCAGAGACGCTGCAGTTGGGGTCAATGCTGCCGATGTGTTTGGGGTGGGCTGGGTTGGTGCTACCATCAAAGATCAGGGCTGCAGCGGGAAGGAGGGTGCTGCTGGCACGGCCGCAGAGCCTGCCCCGCTCTCCCTCTTCCCCAGGGTTCTCTCCTCTCCACCTCTATTTCTGCTGCCCCTTCCCCATCCTCCTGCCCTCTCTCCTCTAACCCAGACCACTCCAATGAGAGTTGTGAATACCACACTGGACACTTTTTAAAGAGGTGACATAATTTTGCATTCTGTAAACAGTTAAAACAATGAATTTCATGTCGACATCGACCGCCTGCCCGGCTCACTGTGCTGGTTGATGAGCATGCGGATGGAGATGCGGCTGAGATAGAATCGGTCCAGGAAGTACTGGATGTTCTGGTTGGACACGGGGTCATCACCATAAGAGTCTTTGTACTCAATCACGCCCTGTGCCATGGTCGGCACCACATCATTATGGCGGTTCCGGATGGTGACCAGGGCCTCGGTGAACCTGCAGGGGACAGCTGATGTTGGGTCCCACCCAGGCCTAACCCTGGGGATACCTTCAGACTTTTTCCTCCATTTCTGACCTCTCTACAGTGTCTTCACCCACTTGACCCTTCCCAACCCAAAGACGGACACACAGCAAAGCCCACCCTGACTCTGCCTGACAGCCTGGGCGCTCCCTAGGGGCAGGGCATGGATTCCTTATCAGACTCAGGGCACACTGAGGGCAGGGGCTGTCTCCCCACTCACACTGGATATCCCTGAGGGCAGGAGTCATTTCTTCCATCCTGCTGGCACTTCTGCCCCTGGGCCTGTAACTACAGATGTCACTCACCTATACCTGTTCTCCCTTCCCCAACCAGGGCCCTCACTTACTGGCTCAGGGTATGACGGTCCTCAGGGTCCTTGTCCAGGAACTCCATGATGTCCAGGAGACTCTGGACATACCTGTGCACAGGGGGTTGGGGCAGGGGTACATCACCTCAGCTCTAGCCCAGGCCCCCTTCCCACCTGACTCAGCTGCCCTCACTCTGGTTCTGCCCCTCCTGTGGGCACCACACAGAGCTGTGCTGGCTGACAAGCTACATCACAGATTCTCACTTCATGTCATCTGTATGTGAGTTTCTGACAACACAGGGAGTTATGCAAGAAAACCTCTAATGTGTTGGTCCCCCTTAGAGCGCCTTTGCTTTGGAATCTTAGAATATGAGTCTTAGAAGGGCCGTTGGAGACCATACCACCTATGAGGTTTCAAGGATTAGGAGACTGAGGCCCAGATGGGACAGGGGAGACTTGTCCCGTCATGGAAACAGATCTTAGTATCTGTTGCATGCCATTGGCACAGCTGGCAGAGTGGCCAGCCCAGGGCTCCCACAGAGTGATGACAGCCTCACACCCCCAACCAGGGCTGGATGGGTACGGGCCAGGCAGTGGGAGCTGTGCAATCCATCTAGGGAATGGATTAAATGGTGGCTGGGCAGGACCCAGTGTGAGGTGAGCAGACCCAGCTTTGACAAGCCCAAGAGCTCACTCTACTCTGAAGGGCCCAGCAGGAATGAGCAACTCTTTGCTGCCCCTCCATCTATAGGCCTGGTCAGGAGGCTAGTTTCCCCAGGACCTAGAAAAGAGCTGGGTAACCAAAGGGAAAGTTGGGAAACTCTGAACTCAGGGACAGCAGGGGACTGGCTTTTGCAAGGGAGTCAGGCCTACCTGTGGCAGCAGCTGGTACCAACTTGGAGCCACTGTCCCCAGCCCCCTGAGCAAAACACCCACTGTTTCCCTGCCAACATGCCCAGCTCACAGTTTGTTCTCCTGGAGAAGGCAGGAGAGCTGACAGTAACACTTCCAGCCAGCAGGAAGGAGGGACTACCGAGAGCCCTGAGTGGGAGGTGGGGGTGGGGGGCGGGGGGCGCTGGGACCTAACAGTCTCTCTAGAAAAGGCCCTTTCCTCTCTTGCTTAAGACAGAAGAGGAGAGGGTGAGAGAGCTAGCTCTGGAGCTGGCTCTGCTGGGTCCCAGTCCTGGCTTTTCCACCTTGAGCTGTGCAATCCTAGGTAAGTCATGGAACCTCTTTGGGCCTGACTTTCCTCATCAGGAAAAAGGAGGGTTTTATATCTACTGCTATCACTGCTTTTTGGTGAGGATTAAATGTGACAATTAGAACAGTACTTAGCACATAGTGAGCACTCTCTAAATGTTTGCTCTTGTTATGAATAGTGGTTCAAACATTGTCAACAGCTGAGTGCATCCTCTGACTCCCTAGGCAGCACATGACACCTTCCTCCAAGTTGTACTGAATATAGGCTCTGAATCATACCATGTTTTAATCTGTCATGCTCTGGACAGCCACCAATGGCAAGAACCGAGCTGTTCCAGGCCTGGTGCACCCTGCCTGCTCTCCCCACCCAGGGCTCAGTACAGGAGGCAGTACAGTTGCTGATGGGAGAGCCCGGTGAACAGAAAAGTTCAGCTTCCCCCGCCTCCAGCACCTCCTTACCATCCCTGCAGCCCCAGAAGACAATCAGAGTGGCATGCCTAAAGCCTTACCTCATCTTCCTGGAGAATAACAACAGCAGTACTTACACAGTGGCCATTAGTGCCCACCTGTGCTCAGAGTCTACACAGGGTCTCTCATCTCTCTGCAGCCTTCATAAGCATGCAGTACAGTAAGTCCTCACTTAACACTGTCATAGGTACTGTAATTTTAAGAAAAAAGGACTATGGCACAACCAATTTTACCATGGGCTAATTGATATAAATAAGAACGAAGTTCTTAAATCATCTCATCAGCATTATAATGAAATGACATTGAATAAAACAAGGTTTTTCAGGACCTACAGTATTTCCCCCTTTTTGCAGACAAGGAAACCAGCTCAGGGAGGGCAAATGATATGCCCCAAACCACACACCGTAAGCAGCCGTGCTGGAATTCAAACCCAGGTCTGTCTGATGCCAAGTCTACACCATATGGCCAACTGCTCACCATCTACACTGGTCCTAATGGTGATGCTCTGATGTCGATGGTGGTAGCAGCCAGAATTTACTGGGCACAGGCCTTGTGCCAGGGCTCTGCTCCGTGTCCGCCTGCTCCCCTTTTTTAACCTCCACCATTATCCTGTGAGGTGGATGCTACTGCTAGCCCCATTTTACAGATGAGGAAGTGGTCCTGGGTGTTCTCTTGGAAGGAGGAGCAGAAGATGAGAAGGATTTCCCCCAGGGGACCCCAGCCTTGGCCTAAAGCACCCCCCCCCCCAGGGGCCTAGCACACCAGATCTCACCCTTGGGCCAGATCTTTGTCCTAAAGGGAGAGACACTGGGGCTGGACCCATGCTGGCTCCTGAGCTGCATACCCCTCTGAGGGTTGGAGACAGAACTGGGCTTTGACATGGGAGGCCTGCAGGCAGTGGTGCAATGAATGATGCATCACTTCTAGATTCACTTGCCCTCAGCAGGTAGAGTGGGGGCCCAACATGGTGCCTAGGGAAGGCTTGGGCCTGCCAACCTCAGCAGTAAATAAAGCCACACACGATTCAGTTGATGAGATCTGGAGCCTCCTCCCACTTCAAGGTAATGTGGAAGTCCCAACCCTTCCTTCTGGGGCTTTGTAGCCAGTCCAGTGCCCTGGATTTGGGAGACAGGAGAGGTAAAATCTGGGAGAGGAGAGGGAGGAAGCATGTGCATGTGTGTGTTGGGAGGTAAGGGAGAGAGTGTGTGTATAGGAGTAATGTTGAAATGAGTAAGCAGTGCTGGGGCAGGGGACACAGGCTTGTGCGGGAGCAAGAAGGAGCTCTAAGTGAGTGGGGGAGTGTGTATAAGTCTGTGTGCCTGTGGGCATGCACCATGCACCAGTGTCCACAGCTGCTAGGCACAAGAAGAATGAACAAGATGATGGCTGTATGAGAAAGGGAGAGGTGACAGACATGTCTTACATTTGGAAGCAGATGGATGGCAAGTGTGGGCACTGAGCCAGGCTAGCTTGGGTCCCATTGCTGGCTGTGCCCTAAAGAGTCCACTGAACAGTTCAGGTCCTTGTCTACAAAATGGGGTTCAGAGCAGTTGCCACTCAGAGGAGATGATGCAGGTCACTAGTCTCCACTCTGATCATGTGAACAGTGGCTGAGGGAGTCAATGGGAGGATGTGGCTAAAGCCCCAAGCACCATGCCTGGCAGGGCAGGTCTGGGTGCCAGTAGCCTGCATGGTGATGGTGGTGGGGCCCTCCATAGGCAGAGTCTGGGATCCACACACCTTGCTGACATGCTGGGGAGGTTCCTGTGAAGGTGCTCTATATGGCCTCCCACGCCCCTCCCTACGACCCTTGTGCAAAGACTCTATTAGTGACAGGAGTGGCTGTCATTGGATTCTACTCGGCAACTCTCCCTTCACCCTCCATTTTTGGGAAGCATATCTCTACCAACTCCACATCTCCCTCAGGCTGTCTTCCTCTCCTAAAAGGAATCAAGGTTGCCCCTTCTGTATTCTAGCAATACTAGCTGTCAAAAAAGATTCTATAATGTGAATCCTACTTTCCCACTGACTTGTGATGTGAAATCTCTGACTCCAGGTCACTGCCCCAGAACACAGCATCCTGCCTTTCCCTTCAAGAATGCAGCCTCCAAATCACACAGCCCGGGTTGCAATCCCTCTACCACTGACTACCTGAGTGATCTCAGACAAGATTCTTGGTCTCTCCGAACCTCAGTTTCCTCATCTGTAAAATGGGGATAATAACAAGGCCCACTTCCTAAGGTTGTTGTGAAGGTTACATAGTTAATATGTGGACACATTTAGAACAGTTCCTGATGCACAGCAGGCCCTCCAGATATGTTTGCTTTGGTTATCATCATCTTTATCATTACCACATTATCTAAGAGGACCTCTGCCATAATCACATCATCTTTGGCCTGGCGTGCTGCAGCCTAGAAGCCCAGGACATCACTTGTGTTTATAATGTTCCCCACACTTTCACATCTAGCAGTGGCATTTGACCCTTAGAAACAGCTTGAATCTCCATTTTCCAGACAAGGAAGTCAAGGCTCAGAGAGGCCACGTGGTTTGACAAGGAGTAAGTGTCTGCCAAAGTCAAGCATGCTGATGCCAAACCAAAGGCCTTCTGCCACATTCCAGTCACTTCCAAAACAGGGTTCCACTATATCAAGTCTATCTAGTTGAAATAATTGATCAGGTTTATTTGGAATCAGGAATTCTCCACTTGCTCACAGTGATCCCTGCCTAGTGCCTCTCTGGGGCTGAGTGCCATTACCATACATTAACGATTACCACCACCACTGCTGCTACTATCATTTGCACAGAGCTTCTCCGTTTTCAAAAGAGGAAGTTTTGTTCCTTATTCATCAGACTCTGAGACTAGTGGCCCTCTTGCCAGGCTCCCTGGTAGGTTGTCCCCCTCCTCTCATATAAACTCTGCCCACCTCCACTGCCTCCACCATCCAAGCTGGCAAGAGGTTCTTCTGCAGAAATAGGTCTGCACTCTCTCAAGGCAGCCACCTTGGCCCTGTCAGGAAGTCCTTCCTTTCCTCAGACCTCAGTCCCTCTTGCAGCAGCCAATGCCCATTCTGGAAATAATCTCAGCAGGCTGTCTCTTCAGTGTGTCAGACACTTCAGCAAGCCCTCTGCCTGCTCTCCTCTAAGTTGATCATCCATTGGGAAGTATTCTCTCTTGCCTAACGTCTTCTGCTGTTGGTTGACATTAATGAGAGAAAAATAAGTCAGGCCAAGCCTTGATAAGTGTTACTGATTTTCAGGAAGAGACTCCAAGGGGGCCCAGAGGTGTCATGGGCAGTTCAGCAGCTCCCTTCCCCACCTTCCCCACCCTCCTCACAATCCTCTGGCTCTCCCAGGAACACAGTGTCCAAGGAGGGGCCTGAGAAGCCATGTCCTGGAGTCAAGGACCAGCTGGAGAGGTAGCCAAGTCAATCAGCCAGACAGAGCTGGAGGAGGGGTAAGGAGAACAGATGGCACCTTCTGTCTCATCCCCATGACTTCCAAACTGCCCCATAGTGGGAAATGCCAGTGAGTTCAGAGGTCTTGGACTAGGGATTAACAAGGGGTGACCTGGTTGGGTTACATGAAAGTCATCTCTGTCCCCCCATCCCACCTTTAGCTTTCACTAACAGCACTTGGATGCCCTAGTCAGTGGTTTCCTGCCTCCACATCTTTACATAAGCAGATGCTTTGGCCTTCCCTTCTTTCTAGGTCTAGGCTCACCTAGGTACCGTGTAAGGCCCAGTGACACATTACCATTTCATGCGTCCATTTCAACTTCCCCACAACTTTCTGATTCCACTAACATTCACTGTACACTCACTATGTGCCCAGCCTTGTACAAAACACTTTCCTTCCCAAATCTCATTTAATAAGAATAAGTCATCATGCATATGCAGGTCCATGCATAGAAAAAAATGCTAGAAGGGCACTAACAAAACCTTACAAAACCTTAACGGTGTTTGGTTATGGGGTGGAGGGTAGTGGTTAGCATTCTTTTCTACCTACTTTTCTGTTTTCCAAATATCAAAGTGAACATGTTACACTTCTGCAATGAGGATAAAAGACCCTAATCCATGTTACTTTTAAGTAATTTTTGATTCTTAATTTAAATAAAACTAACTCTTCAGCAGCTCACTGCTCCTACCATTGTCTACATAGCATTTAATTTGCCCTCTTTTATCCTTCCCCTGAGATCAAGGGTTCCCCTAGCATGACATTGAACTGGTGCTCCTGAACCCAAAAGGAAACCACAGGCAGACCACACCCCCGACAGCCAGAACTAGCAAAAGATTTCCACACAGGTGCCACTAAGGACCAACCACGATTAGTTATTTACATGCCCAGTTACAGAGTAAGCTTGTTTATTCTTCATGTTATTGTTGTGAACTAATGTCATCCAATTACTGAACCCTGGACGGAGTTCATGAGTGAGTTTTACTGAGGATTTTCCTCTGCTACTGCTACTTTGTGCAATAAACTTTTGGTCTTTGCCCTCCAAAGCTCTTTGGGGGTAGGTCCTGTGTCTACGAGTGTTTTCCAACATCCAAACAGTCTGGCTTGTAGCTCATATTATATGATTTGAAGATTTGCTTCTTTCTATTTCTGTTTCCCACAAAGTTACCATAGGTAAATATTGCCCCACAAGTGCTGGGTTTTCATGACCAGGGCTGGGGGTGAATGCTGACATCAGCCTGATTTGGGGTTTTGGCTGTGAAAATGATTTACTAGGTGGATCCAGGGTTTCCAGAGAAAGGAGGTTGGTAGGCATAGGGCTGTCCCACAGATACAAGGTTAAGGGTTTGACCTTGTTTCTGTTCTGGCCTAGCATTCTGCTTGACCTTGGGCAACTCTCCCTGTGCCTGCCCTCTGTGCCCGTTCCCGCCTGGAGACTCCATCTCTGAGCCCAGGGCATCTGGCGATGGAGTGGAGGTGTGAGGATCTAGCCGGGGTCTCACCAACTCTGTACCAGCTGCACCGAGGGTGTGCTCAACACCCGGTCAGGAAGCAGGTTGATTTCTTTCATGATGTTGGCCAGGCGCACAGGCAGCTCCTGCCTGAGAAAGGTGAATGAGGTTTTCTCACAGGCATTGCTGGACCCTGGTAGGAAAGAGGAAGACATGAGCCCATAGAGCTGCAAACCATTGGAACCAGAGGACATCTCAGGGGTCAAGTTAATTAAATCCTCCATTTCCTGAGGGTTCAGAGGAAAAGTGACTGGGGGCACAGAGTAGGCAGTTCCCCTAATGCCCTGCAGTGCTCCACCCTCCCCACCACGCTGCCTAACCCTTTGGAGGGTTGCATCCTCTCCTCACCTCCAGCTGAACCTGCTCTCCTTCACCCACAGGGTGCAGGGCCGATCCAGAGTCCACTTGGAGTTGCTTCTGGCCTAAATTACCTCACTTCTCCTCTCTTTCCCTCCAAGCAGACACTCACTTTGGGGGAGTTAATCTAGGTGGGCAGAGCAGCCTGGGGAAACCATCCCTTCCCAGAACTGGGCCCTGGCTGAAGGGAGCTCTGCCTAGATCACTGTAGCTGAAGACTCCCAGTGCCATCTCTGGCTCAGCCCATCTTCACCCAGGTTGGTCTTGACGATCACTGTAGAGCTACCCCTGCATTAATGCCCACCCAACTGTGAGGCAGACAGGGCCAATGGATGGTAACCCAAATACCTTGGTCCTTGGTCTGGCTTCAGAAAGAGGGGTTGGAGGATTAAATGAGGCCATAAACCAGAGTCAGGAGACCTAGGTTCTAGTCCCGCTTCTCCTTCCAACTCTGTCACCCAGGAGGTGTCACCATCTTTCTTAAGGTCCCAGTTTCCCCCACTGTACTGTAAATGGACCACACTCTACTATGAGCCCCTCCCAGCTGTGACATTTCTGTAACTGGGGTCCAATCTGGATTAGACAGTTGCTGCAGGTTGGAGTGGGCAAAGGTGGCTTCCCCACATGGGGGGAAGCTCAAACAGGGCAGGGGGCAGGCGGCCAAGTCCAGGGGAACAGGTGCTCCGTGTCCTAGCTGACCCCTCCCTGCCCCCTCCCACCAGTGACGCAGATGTAACCTGAGCCAGGCAATGTCTCCTCCACTCTTAAGAGACCTGGGCACCCCCCAACTTCCAGCTGGCACCATGGAAATAGCACGTGGACAGACAAGTCCCACACAATGTCTGTTTCAGTCACCACATTGGCACAGCCTTGCTCCTGATCCAGAGCTCCCGGCAGAACGCTGTGGAAGGTGATCCTGGCCTAGGAACCGAGGGGCTGCCAAGGGTGGGTACAAGTTGCCTGACTTCATCTAATGGTGCCCTGGGCCCCTGTCTAGCTGGAGACAGGCACTCAGGTCCAAGGGGATTTGATCTTCAAGTGTCCTTGCCCACTGGGCCAGCTGGGGGCCAGGTTCTTCATTGGGTGGAAGTATCCTGGTCAGGGTCTCTCTCCTTTGGGCATCTTCTGAAAGAGCCTCTTCCATAAATGACCCCTAGATGCCCAGCCCAGGTCTCCTTCCATGTGGCCGTACCTCCAAACGCTGCCTTGTTACTCCCACCAGCATCCTCGCCCCCACCCCCATTTCCTCTCTGTCTCCCAGTCTTATCATCAGGACCCTTTATGCCTGAATGACTCTCCAAGGCCCCTCACAAAGCCCAAGAAGACACCTAGGATCCCTCCTTCTTAGGGTCCCCACCCCCCACTTCCCATTAATAGTCTAGTCGAGAGTCTCTTCAGCCAGGGTACCCATAGCCCTTTCAGGCCCTGCTGTCGCTGCCTCCCTGTTAACCCTTTCCTTCCTGTACCTCTTCAAGCAACCCTTCCCTATCACTCAGGGCCTCTTCTCCGCGCTTATCATTCCCGGACGGGAACACTGCATTCTCTCCACTCAGACCCCCGCAGGTCCCGGCCTCCCAGACGCCCTCTGCCCACTACGTACCAAAGTCCAGAAACTGCTTCATGGACAGCGGGGACGGAGAGAACTTGCTGAAGTGCTCGATGTACTTGGGTGCCCCTGCCAAGGGCGCATTCTTCAGAAGCGCGCGGACCCAGCGCATGGCGGCGGCACGCGGTTCGGGTTCGGACTGGGGTCGAGGCACCGATGGCTCTGGTGCTTGGCTCGGCCCAGCCCTGCCAGGCGTCGCGGTTCGGCCTCCACCTCCCCTCCGCGGCCCTGGCGGTTCTCCAAGCCCCGGCCAATCAGCTGGAGGCGGCGCCCCGACACCGCCAATGGCCACTCACAAACAACTCTGCAGCAGCCAATAGCCTCCAGCCTCGGCACGTGGCTTCCCCAGGCCCGCCCTTTTAACCCGTGTTGGCTCAGAGCCGCGAGTTGTTTTCGCCGGGCGCCGAAGAGATCCCTGCCTGCCATGCACCCTCGGCTGAGTTCCCCTCCGAGCCCAACGCGGATTAACTCCTCCCTTCCAGAGACCTGCTATTCCTCCCCCTTTTCCACTTTCCTCGCTCCCTTCCCGAATCACCTTCATTTGCTTACCCTGAAATTGTCTGGGTAGCTTACAACGAATCCTTGTCCTCCCAGAGGAGCTTGTGTCACCTGTCTTGATACGGACCTGCTCTCCCTCAGGGGGTTCCCAGTCCAGATGGCAGTGACTGAATGCTCGCAAACTTCAGGATCAGGATGCAAGTCCACATAATCCCTCATCTAGGTGCGCGGACCACCCACTTCCACAGGCATCCAAGTAGTTCAGGAAAAGGCTTTTCCAGATGCAAAACACCCAACGTCAAAACTCTGATTTAACGACCAGCAGTGGTGGAGACAGCCCCTACAATCAGTGCTACAAGTGCAGTTTTCAAAATAAGTTTATTTTATTATTCTCTAGCTCATTTGACCCGAGAAAGCAATCTTTCTCTTGGGCTTCGCTGGAGAAAGGTTCTGGAAGGTGATTTGTGCTGGAAGCCGGGAAGCCCACTCTTCCCCAGCAGCCCCGGCTCTCTGGTAGGAACGTAGCACGCCCTCTTGCGGTCTGACGTGGTATGTCCTGTCGCCCGACTGGCCCCTTTGATGTTTGTGTTCTTCACTGTTCTGTCCTTGGCCTGAACTTGCCAAGTGCCTAATAATATACTAGGCTTTGTACCAGGAACAGGGAAACACAGACAGGATTAAGATATGGTCTTTCCTCTAGATTGTTTTATTTCTCAATTTGGGAGATCACTTCATAAATAAATAATTAAATAGGTATAACAGAATGCGATTTATAGCCAACATGGAGCTATATGCAAGGGGTCACAATGGGAAAAATTCTCAGCTGAATGAGTAATAACCTACAGTCCAGGCACTGTTTGCATGCATTTTCTTATTTAATTCTATTGTGCTATTATTATACCCATTTTATAGATAAGGAAACTGAGGCCCAGGGATCATTCTCATCTACAAATCTGAACTTGTTACTTCCCTTGCTCACAGTCTTTCAGTGGCTCTCCACTTCTTTATTAGAGCCTTTTGAGTTCTCACGTGATCTGCTTTGGCTTAACTCTTCAACCTCATCTCTCCATGTTCCTCTGCTCAACTCCCAGCCATAGTTCTCATCTACTTTGAGCCAGCCTCTAATCTCCAAGCTGCTGCAAATGCTGTATCTTCTGCCTGCATCATTCTTTTTTTCCACCTTCACCTTCCCATTCCTCAGATCACTGACGCTGCTGGGTTGAGTTATGGGCCTCCTCCAAGTTTTCCTTGACCTCCTGATCTTAGTGCCATTTTAACTCTCATCACACAGAGTGGTAATCATTAGCTGACTCATCTGTCTGCACCACTAGACTTTAAGCTCCTTGAACGTAGGGTTATGTCTGTCTTGTTCACTATTCTCTCTCCAGCACCAAGGACAGCACCTAACACATAGCCGTGTAAACAGGGTGAAAAAAGAAGTTGGGGTCACCAGGGAGACATGCCACAAAGGTATCAGGGAGGACCACCAGATATCCATCCAGCTAGCAATTAAGTAATTGACGATGTTGGTGAGTGCAGTCTTTAAGTTGCCTGGAAGAGTATCTGGGATACTATATGTAAAAAGTCTAGCCCTGTACCCGGCACACAGTAAATAATCAATAAATGGCAGCTATTACTATTATTGTCAAAATTAAAGTAACAAGGAAAAGGCCATAACCTCTGAGGCTAGGTGTAGGAGAAGAAAAGAGATTTCCCATGATCTTACCCTTAGAACTGGACTTCCATAATGTAGGTTCGGTGTTTGGATTACAATTCTTTCTGCAGAGATTGCTGCAGGGTAGTGTTGGCAGTGGCATGGTTTGGTGGATCAGTCAACTAGGTTAGGTGATGCTGAGGTAACAAAAATCCCCAAATCCTCAAACTTCTTACTACATGTACTAGACAGGTTGGTGGGGGCCTCTCAGGGACTTAGACTGACAGGAGCTTCATCTCAACATAGGCTTCCACAGCAGCAGAGGCAGGGAAAGCAGAACTGGGAGAATCACCCAGTAATTCACTGTCTACAAAAGTGATCTACTTCCCTCCTGCTCACATTAGTCATATGGTTTCATACAACCAAGAGGACCCAGGAAGTGCAGTCCTGCCACTGCTTAGAAGGGGGAGCATCACCTTATGGGTAATTTTAGTGATATAAGAGCCAAGACCCTCTTCTGGAACAGCTGGGAGGTGTTGTGGCTCCAAGGAGCTCCGTAAGCTTGGGTTATAGATTTCTTTTGTAGAAGGTAGACATTGTTGCATCTCTGCCATTGTTTCTTTCATAAAAGCTGTAGCTGTACCAGTCCTGATGACTTAGTCTCACCAATGTGTGTGTGTGAAAGAGAGAGGGGGAGAGAGAGAGAGAGAGAGAGAGAGAGAGAGAGAGAGAGAGAGAGAGAGATGGACAGACAGCACTCTCATCCAAGCAGCAGCTCACAGGAGACTGGGGACTTGTCTATAAAGCTGGCCAGAGGGTTGTGTAGATCCCAACTTTTTCTTAGCAGGAAGTGGCTGCAAAGGACTAGACCAAGCTTAATCAAGCTTGCTCAACCCGAGCAAGACTTTTATAACCCACATTTGATAACCCACATGACCGAGTAAATAACCCAGATTCTAGAAAGCAAACTAAGGTCTCTGATGACTGGTTCTGAGAGCTCTGGGTAGGTGCTGAGGTTTTTCTAGAGGAAATGGACATTCTACTGTCAGTCAACCTGGGAAGCGGTAAATTGCAGCAGAGAAATAGGGAGTTGCTGGGCTCAAGACTCTATGTGATGTGGGCTCTGGTGGAGGGAGTGGAGAGCAAGCAGCTGCCACAGTGGGGCAGGCAGGCTGGGAGATACCCAGGTAGACATCAGGAGCTGCTCCTGGGAGGAAGGGCCTGGGTCTGTGGGCTCCCAGAGGAGCTGAATTAGGGACTTGCCTCTAGGCTTCTCTGGGCAATAAAATCCAGCCTTCAGTGAAGTCTTGCCAAAGGTCACAGCCTTGGTAACAATTAATAGAAGGACCTGTGTCACAATTTAGTACAAATAGTCATGAGGAAAGCAGCCTTGCTCCATTCCGTAGGCCTGTGTAAAGGGGAGACCTTGGCATAGAGGAAGTGGAGGGCTTGATCCAATACTGTGAACTATGTCAGCTCAGTACCTAAGCACTTCTGGGGGAGCTTCCATGAGACGAGGGATCCAGACACTCCTGTCCAGAGGCTAGGGAATGGATACTATGACCTTTCAGTCCTTCCAGCCTTGAGTCACTGCTTCACCTTCTGATCAACTACTAATCATGGTACCTATGGGTGGTAGTGAGTAAATTAAGGCAGAAAAGCAGGTTCTTATCTGAATGCAGCCATTAGATAAGGGCTCTCAGCTCTCTACCTTTGAACTCAGACTTCCTCCACTGTTATCCAGGATTACAGCTTCCTGCCTCTTCCAGACTCTGCAGACCATCACTTCTCTCCTCCGCCCTCCCCAGGGCCAGCTCACTGGCCACCAAGAAGCCACTTTGGTTTCCATCCAGTCTACTCAGGTCTTTCCCCTCACCTTACGTTCTACACTTCGGTTTCCTGTCTATGACCAGCCCTTAGACTAAGCCACCCCTGAGAGCAGGGGCAGGTATCTCCTCCACAGTCTTCACCCTCCCAAACTCTAAGACCCTTGCACCAGGCTATGTCCATCTGGGGGTCAGCTAGATATCAGCCATCAGATCGAATAGGGTTAGTAAAGGGTGGAGGGGGGAGGTAGAAGCAGATGCAGTGTGTACAAACAGGGAGCTGTTTATTAGTTGATGTGAGAAGCTTATATACAAAGAAGGCACAAGGAGGGGGAGGGAGCTCCCCTACTACAGTACCGTGGAAGGGGGTAAGGGGAGCTGCCAACAGGCAGGGGGCAGGAGAGGGTTTTTGGAACCAGCTTCGACTTCTAGAATGGGCCTCAGGACTCAGCCCATGGGGGAGAAGGCAGAGCCGATAGGTGATGAAAGCCAAGGACAGCCAAGAATTCTACTTCTTGGCCCCTAACCCTTGGTCGGTGGGGGCAGAGTGGGGTCTGGCCAATGGGGCAGGGACAGGGCTTCCTCCCTGTCCTACATTCAAGTGTCGCTCCCTCTGTGATCTTGTGGGAGTCTCTCCAGGCCCTTCAGAGGCCGGGATGGTAGTGATGGGTGAGAAATGGTATTTCTTATGTATCCTTCCAACATCGCCTTGGCCCAGGGCTGATCCCCTCCTCTGCTGAAGATTCCACTGTGCTCCCAGAGCAGTCCCAGCACAGCATGCCAGGATGTCTATCTTTGTTCCTTTAGGTCACATTCCCTGCTAGTACATGCTGTGGCTGAGGAGAGAGGCTTCACAGAGATCCATGAAAGAAAGTCATCCTGGAGACCTTCATTTTAGTTCATTCTGCTCTGTGTCTGAGCATGCTGGGTCCTACAAACAGCGTCTTAGACAACCTCAGGCAGACCTCACGCTCTCTGGCATGGGTGCCAGGAACTACAGCTTGAGGGCCTGGTGGGCTGTTCCCTGTCAGTAGTTTTAATCTCGAAAGCAGAGTCCATCCAGTGACTATGGCTCAAGATGGGTCCAGTGTGAACAAGAAATGTGTCACCACATTGGGAGCCTTTTCCTCCTGGCTCTAGCAGAGGCTGGGACACACATGTCCATAAACCATCTGTGGTGCACAAGCACAGTGGGACCCACATGTATCCACCTGTGTCCAGGGCACAGGTCTGTGGTGTGCTTGGCATAGCAAGGTTCACGGTCCCAGCACTCCTGCGGGGAGAAGCCTGTGGCCAGATGACACATGTATGCACTCGAAGAGGTGTGTGTGCCTGAACCTGCTGGTGCCAGCCAAAGGCAGTGGCCCCTGTGGACTGTCAGGGCATAATTTATGATAAATAGAAGGGGACACTGGGGGCACGGGGGTGAGATCAGGGAGGATGTCAGTAGTATCAGTCCCGAGTGTGCCAGCTGGTCACCCAGTGCTTCTTCGTGGGCAGGGTCTCCCCTGGAGGTGGGTAGCGCTCCTCCTCCCGGATCCGCACTGCGTGGTACTTAGGCATGATCCGATAATAGTGGGTCCGTTTAAAGAAGTCACACTGAAGTTGGGGGGAAAAGAGGACGGTTATCAGCAACTGGTTCTCGAGCCACTGGGAAGATGCACCCAGCCCCTTCTCCACCAACGTAGAGGTCCTCAAAGCCAGGACCCCTGATCCAAACACAGGCCATCTTCCTGTGCTGAGACAGGGAGGACAAGTTCCCCAGCCCAAGCCCCAGAGGAAGAGGAAGAGGAAGAGGAAGAGGATAGGAGAGGAGAGGAAAAGGAGAGGGAGGGGCAAATGGAGGCAGAAGGGCAGCCACCAAGACTGCTAATGGGATGCTTGGAAGGGTGGTGGTCTACCATGACCATGATATGGGAAGGGTCCGTTTGTCACCCTGGAGGGGGCTCCCAGGAGGAAAAGTGTTAGTTCCCAGGACGAAGAACTCTACTAATCTCTCCCTTCCCTGAAGGTGGGAAGAAGGTATAGAAGCACTCTGGGAATTTGCCTTGTGAACTACAAGGTCTTGGTCTTAACCCTTTTCCAATCTCCAGACAGCAAAGGGGACAAGGGAAGGGTTTTAGGGCTCCCTCTTGGGGCTCCAAGTCCTTGAGGGGCTCAGTGGGGAGGGTGGTGAGAGCAGACACCCTGAGCTGTCCCTTGGTGTGGAGGGGAGAGAGTGGCCTCCTCTTGGGGGGTGGGTGCTGGGGACAGAGTGAGATGTGGAGAGGGCCCATAAAGGAAAAAGAGCAGATAGGACAGAGTCAGAGGCCCCGGCCAGCTGAGGGGCTCAGGGAAGAGAGCCTGGAGGCCGTGTTACCCGGGTGGGCCGGGGGCAGGGGCCACCCCCTTCAGTAGTCTTCGGTCAGCCTCTCTGTTTCTGACGGCTGGCTCTTCATCTCCGCCTTCTGTCTCTTGGCTTCATACAGGGCGCGAGTGCGGGCTCGCTTGAAGAAGCCGCACTGCGAAGGGGAGGAGGTGGGGAGGGGCCATCAGGGGGAGTTTGGGTGTCCTTGCCAGCAGCACTCATGGACTGGGGTTTAGGGCTGGAGAACCTGGAGGTCAAAGTTCTAGCCCCAGCTGGGTGGTGTGACCAGAAGCCAGAGTTACTGGGTTCCTTTGTGGCTTGAAAGTCCCCCTACTAACGTAGGCAGGAGCATCTCAGTGGGTAAGGTGAGGATGGGCAGGAGACTGGAAGCTGGGAAGAGGTAGGAGGACATGGGGAAGGGTGGGGGTGAGATGGAAGTGAGGAATGGGATAAACGGAGAGTTGGCGAGGGTCTGCTGGCAGGAGGTCCCAGACAGGAGTCCAGGTGGTGGGCTAGGGTCCTAACCTTCCATAGCAGGAGGATGATGAGCCCCAGCAGCAGCAGCCCGGCACCGACAGCCACGAGCACCAGCCACAGCTCGATCTCAGCTGGAAGCTCCTCCACCAGCTCAGAGTCAATGTCCACGGAGAACTGGAGGGGTCGAGAAGGGGTTCAGCTCTATGTCTGCCCTCTTAGGCCCCAAGTTCATCCTTTCTGTCCCACCTTGGTCCCCGACCCTGCTTCGACCTACTGCCAGTAGGGGGCACTCAGGGACTGGAAAAAGCCCCTGCCTGCCCACTGACCGCAGCCGATTCATCTAACTCCTAGGTGCAGACCTGGCTGCAAAGGAGCAGCCTCAAACCTGAGAGGCAATGGAGCTGGGTTTGTGACCCACACATCGGACTTGGGTATGAGGTCCTTCCCTGATTAGCTGGGTGACTGTGAACAAGTAATTTCACCTTTCCATATCTCCATTCCATGCTCTCTGATAAGGGGATCATAAGGCATATAGCTAAGTGGAAAAAAGCATGGGTTCTGGAGCCAGACTACCTGAGTTCAAGTCCTAGCTGTGCTATTCACTAGCTGTGTGACCTTGGGCAAGTCTTTTAACCTCTCTGTTCATTTGCAATATGGGGATTACGATAATATCTACCTCATAGATTGTTGGGGGGGATTAAATATGTTTAATATGAGTAATCTGCTTTGAGCAATACCTGGTACACAGCAAGCACTCCATAAATATTTACAAAAAAATTTAAAAACACATAGCATATAGTACTATTCTTTTCCTTCTCCTACTATGGAGATACATATATATATATATATTTTATACTATAAAATTATATTATATTTTACATACATAAAATATTTTTCTGACTATACATGATTGTTATTTCTTTCAAAATTATATTGATTATTATTTTTTAAAAATATAGATAAACAAATAGGACTACATCAAACTAAAAAGTTTTTGCACAGCAAAGGAAACCATTAACAAAAAGATAATCTACTGAACGGGAGAAGGTATTTGCAAGTGATACATATAATAAGGGGTTAATATCCAAGATATATAAGGAACTCATATAACTTAACACAAAAAAAACAAGCCAATTGAAAAGCTGAGCAGAGGACGTGAGTGAATATTTCTCCAAAGAGGGCATACAGATGGCCAGCATATATATGAAAAGATGCTCAAAATCACTAATCATCAGGAAAATGCAAATTAAAGTTACAAATGCATAGTGAGATATCACCTCACACCTATCAGAATGGCTATCAAGGACATGGTTCCTTGTAGCAGTTAGCATGTCTGCTCTATACGCAGACAGTCTGGAGTTTGCACCCCAGTGGAGCCACAGCCATGGTCTATGGCCATGCCACCCTGAACAAGCCCAATGTCTGATGTCGGAAGTTAAGCAGGGTTGGGGCTGGTTAGTACTTGGATGGGAGACCACCTAGGTGCTGTAGGCATAAATAATAATAATAATAAAAGAATGGCTATCAACAAATCAACAAATAACAACTACTGATGAGGATGTGGAGAAAGGGGACTCCTTGTGCACTATTGGTGGGATTGCAAATTAGTGCAGCCACTGTGGAAAACAGTATGGAGATTCCTCAAAAAATTAAAAATAGAGCTGCCTTATGATCCAGTAATTCCACTACTGGGTATTTATCTGAAGGAAAAAAACCTACTAATTTGAAAAGATATATGCACCCCTATGTACACTGCAGCATTACTAGTAATAGCCAAGATATGGAGGCAATCTAGATGTCCATCAACAGCTGAACAGATAAAGAAGATGTGGTACATATATACAATGGAATATTATTCAGTCATAGTAAATAATGAAATCTTGCCATTTGTGACAACATGGATGGACCTAGAGGTATTATGCTAAGTGAAATAAGTTAGAGAAAGACAAATACCATATGATTCCACTTACATGTGGAATCTTAAAAAAAAGGATATGTAAAACCAAATAGAAACAAATCCACAGATATATAGAGAACAAGCAGATGGTTACCAAAGCGGGGAGGGAGAGGAAAAATTAAAATAGATAAATAGAAGGAAAAGCTTAGCTCCTCTCAGTGTTTTAATCATTTCAAATAATAAATAAATAAATAAAATATCAATGATATAAAGAAAATTAAAGGTTTCTAGTAATTTTACTCCCTAGAAATAACCACCTTCAATATTTTGGTGAATCTCTTTCCATAAATTTTAATGCATATATTTATATATGTTATTTCTTCCACATAATGGGATCTATGTGTACTGTATACACTCTTTTGCAACTTGCTTCTCTTTTCACTTAATATTATCATCTTTCGATGTCAGTTAATAAAGATCAACCTAATCTCTTCTGATGACTGCATTGTCATTGTAGGAAATGCAGCATAATTTATTGAACCAATCTACTGAAAGATACTTAGGTTGTTTCCAATTTTATGTCATTATAAACAATGCTTTAAAATATCTCTATATATTTATGTTTACATACTCTTCCTATTAGTTCCTTAGGATATAGTATCATGTGCTAAATCAAAGGAAATGTGCATTTGAAACTTTAATAGATATTGAGAAATTCATCTCTAAAAAGAATCTATCAATTTGTACTCCAATCAAAGGCATTGCCTTCTACCTCATCAGCACCAGACAGCATTATTTTTTTTCATATTTTCCAATCTAGTGGAAAAAGTCTCACTGTTGTTATTATTCCTTTACTATTGAGTTAAGCATTTGTATTTCACCCTATGTACACTGCCTGTTTATCTTTATGCTGCCCTTTATCTTTGCATATTAAAATATATATATCAATACTTTCTCATATATGCTGTAGATGTTTTAAAAAGCAAGGTATCACTTTTCCTTTTAGTTTCTTTACCATCTCTTTTGCTGTACAAGCATACTTTGTTTAATTGCACTCCATGTTATTGTGATTCACAGATATTGTGTTTTTTACAAATTGAAGGTTTGTGGCAACACTGCATTGTGCAAGTCTATTCTATTTTTCTAACAATCGTCTCTTGGCCTTTTGGCTAAGATCAAGTATAGTATTTTTCCAATAGGCTCAAATGATGGTTAGCATTTTCTAGCAATAATTTTTAATTAAGGTGTGAACATTGTCTTTTTTAGACATAATGCTATTGCATACTTAACAGACTAGGGTATAACGTAAACTAACTTTTATATGCACTAGGAAACCAAAAAATTCATGTGACTTGTTTAATTATGATATTTGTTTTATTGTAGTGGTCTGGAATCAAACCTGCAATATTTCCTGTATATAGATTTAAAATTTATATAGATTAAAATTAATTTGTCAAATTTTTCCTTTGTGACTTCTGGGTTTAATAAAAGAATACTCTCTTCCCCCAAATAAAGATTATCATTAAATTATTTTCTAAATTTTCTTCTGGTATATTGCGTTTTATTTCCTATATTTAAATATTTAATCTAACTCAAATATACTTTTTATGGTGTAAGGTAGAAGTTTGTCTTACTTTCCAAATGTGTTCTCCCAGTAGGACTTAATAATCTACTTCTCTCCACTGATTAAAAATGCCATCTGTATAATAAAATAAATTTCAATTCTGTTCAATCTTTCTGGGCCTTCCTCCCCCACTTTAACTTATTTTAGGAAATGTACCATAACGTATTTAACCAACTCTCCATTTGTCTTCAATATGTATCTCCTACATATCTCCACTTACATCCTTTTCACAATAAACTATTAGCCAGTTTTTTCATATTTATTCTTCTGGATGTAACTTTTTTCTCCAAGTTCCCACAGAGATGTAATATCTTCACAGAGATGTTGTGTGGATCAAATAAACTCAAACAGAGGTTCTCAGCCCTGGCTGCACATTAGAATCCACTGAGGGACTTTGAAACATACCAATACCAGTGTCCCACCTCCACTCAGATTTCATTACTCAGGGGTGTGATCCAGACACCCGAAGTTCTCCAGAGGATTCCAATGTGCTGCCAAGATTGAGAACCACATAGCAAAAATGTGTGAAAGTGCTCTGAAAGGATGCCCTGCGCTCCCAGGCTCTGGCCGGGCACTGCTGTCTCGTTAACATGCTCACTCACCGGCACGGTCTTGTTCTCCATGTTAATGGTGGGGATGCTGGTTCGGAGGAACAGGGTAGCCCAGCTGGTTACCCTGACTCGGTCAAAGTCCCTGTAATCCTGGAGGGGGAAAGAGTGGGTCAAAAGAAGCAACTGAAACCCCTCTGAGCCTCCTGACGCTAAGCATCGCCAACTCAGGGCACTTTCCCACCACTCAGTATCCCTGAATGGCACCCAAAGGATCTGACAGCCAGGCCTCCCCATACACAAATGCACATCATTCATTCATTTGTGCATCATGTCCTGTGCTAGATGCTGGGACAGCAAAGACAATGAAGGTCACAGTCTAGGTCAGGTCTGTGGGCTAAATCTGGCCTGCCACCTGCTTCTGTAGATAAAGTGTTTTGGGCATACAGCCAATCCCATTCATTTATGTATGATCTATGACAGCTACGGTGGTGGAACTGCATAGTTGCAACAGAAACTGTATGTCCCACAAAGCTGACAAGATTTATAATCTGTTCATTTACAGAAATTTGGTCTAGGTAGCATGAGAAGGCTGGCACATGAGTAACTGCAACTTAGAGTGGAGCATGATAAGTGGCACGTGAAAGCTTCTGAGAAGGTTTTGTGGATCTTCAGAGGAGGGGAAGTCATTTTCGGCTGAAAAAGACCTCACTGGTGGTGAAGCATCTGAGGGAGACCCTGAAGGCTGAATAAGAGTTTACATGCAGAGATAACAGAGGGGCAGCTGGCATTCCAGGGGGAAGGAGTGGCATGGCAAAGGCATGGAGGTGGGAAAGTTGTGGACACATGACAGAACAATGGACTTATGAGAGGTCATTTTGGCTAGAACAAACATGTCATAGGCACACAGAGTAACACTGACACAGCACACAGTGACAGGTGCACAACCTATCATGCATAAAACGTAATGCTGTCACTGAAACGCAAACTCACACATATGCACACACACATGCATGAGGCCTTGCTGTGACCCTGGCCTTACCCTCTCCCTGTTGTTCTCCCCACCCAGGTGGGGGACAACGGAGACCTCAGACCTAGGCACTGACCTCGATAAAGGTGCTGTTCCACACTCGAGCCTGCACAGTCACATTGGTGATGACAGGGGCATCAGGAATAGGGCACTCCAGCCACACGCAGCGGGTGTGGTCACTGCCACAGCTCTGAGGTGGAAAAGGAACACAGGACATGAGATAGTCTGTATCTACAAATTCTTCATGCTTCACCTCTTTACCTTCAACTCCTCCTCTGGCTGACTCGAAGAGACCCAGCTTCATCCTTTCACTCCCATACCCTCTCCCCACCCCTACACTTACACGTTAAAGGCACATTCTTCGGGCCAAGCACATATAGATGCCAGGAAGTGGGTAACATGAAATCTGATTGCTGCTCATGGAAATGGGGCCCAGTCACCAACATTCCCTTCTCAGCCCCCTCCCATACTGAGCCATGCCAGCTCCCTCCACCTGGGACACCACCTCCTACCTCTCCACCTATCTAGGCCTTGACTTGCTTCCCAGGCCTCTTTCTCCCTTCCAGTAGAGGGCACCCTGCTTCACTTTGTCCTGTCGCTCCCCACTCCCCAGCCCTAATGGCCAAAGCTTTAAGTAGCTATATCACCCCCAACAGGTTGTCCTCCTGGGAATAGAGGCAGCGTCTTTTCCTTTGGTCCACTGTATTGGTTGCTCCCCAAGGGCAAGGGCAATGGGATGCTCTCTGAGGGCAGATGAGTCTGCCCCTTCTAAATGGGGACTCCCGAGGACAGGGGCCACATAACTTCATCAGCTTGTGGTCTCCTGGTAAGTAGCACCTATCCCCCTAGCTTTGCACTTCCCCTGGGCGTGTGGGCACAATCCTCTCCAACACTGCCCTGGACACTCACCAGCAGGGTCTCAGACTTGGCTTTTTTGGCAGCAGCCAGAGTGGCAGGTGGGGGGCCCTGGCCTCCCCCTGGGTCAAGCTGTCTTCGCCTGCGCTGTGAAGATGGCAGCCTATCCCCAGCGACCTGAAGAAGGAAGAAGAGATTTTCCGGGAGGAAGGAATGGAAGCAGAGTTGAGGAGAGGAAGAAAAGGGCGAGTGGAGACACAGGTGTCCTAAGGGGTGTGGGGGGAGGGAGGGAAAGACACTGGCCTTTTTGCCCTGAAGGATGCAAATGAGATGCAACTGAAAGATCCCTGTGGTGTCCTTACAGAGAGAGTGAGGTTGAGAGGATTGACAAGGTCTCCAGGTGGCTGGCATGGCCAGGACCCATTGCCGCGGATGGTGATCTCCGTAGGGTAAAGCAGCCACTTGCCATTGATGACTTCATAGGGCCACTCCAGTCCTAGGACCAGGGTCCCCAGGGCTTCCAGCCCTTCCCCCATTGGGCCCACCTGTGAGCAGAGAGGGTGTCATGGCCATCATCTCCTGGAAAACCACCTCCATTTCATCAATCCCCAACCTTCATACCCTTGGACCCCAGACCCAGAAAGACATGACCCATCGCCCTTCCCAGGAGTCTCCAGCCCAGGGTTCTAGAGGTCTCCTTACCTGGAACTCATACTTGAGAGGGCTCCCCACATCCTCCACAGTTTTCATGCCAGACTCACCCATCACTGTTCCCCCAAAGTAGCTTTGTAGCCGGTGATTCACCCTAGAGGTAAGAAAAATTCCAGCTCTGCCATAGCTGTGTGGTCTAAAGCAAGTTATTTATCCTTTCTGAACCTCAGTTTCCTCATCTGTAAAGTGGAGTTAATAATTGTTGCTATATCATGGAGCTGTCGTGAGAAGTCAATGAGATGATATATGTAAAATCCTTAGCACAATAAGCTATCAAGAGATGGTAGGGCCACACTAACACCTTTGCTCTGGAGTTGCTGATTCCTCCACTGATGCCTGCTTTGCAGGGGGAATAATAATAATAATAATAATAATAATAATAATAATAATAATGATAGTGATTCTTATTGTTAAGGGGAGCAATGACCCAGGGGAAGTGGAGGCCTAAGGATACTAGACCAAGAGAGGTATGTCAGAGGAGTTTGGGAGACACCTTGGGGACAGGGAGGCCCTAGCTAAGGCACAGCAGGCTGGGGTAAGGGGAGGGGAATGGTACCCACATGCTGAGTGAGGCCTGGAGCGTGTAATCCACCAGTAGAGTCAGGGTCATGGGCAGCAGATTGTCCTGGTGACTTGACCTGGAAAAGGAATGCAGGAAGTAAGTGAGGAGATATGTCAGCTGAGGCTGGGGCTTGGGGGAGGCCCCAGGACACCTTAACCCCAACATAGATTGGCTTTGCAAGGTCACTCACGTGGACAGCTGCAGCTGCGCCTGGAGCTCCCTTGTGTGCAGGGTCACCCCGATGACCTCAAAGACGATGAGTAGCTCCATCTGCCATGAGGGCCAGGGAGGCAGAGAGGGGTGTTTGGGGCTAAGCAGGGGCGATGCCATGGTTGGGAGAAGGCTGAATATGATGCTTGGGAGATGGTTCTCTGTCCTCCTCTTTCTCCATTCTGAGTAAGGGATCTCTACCACCTCACCCATCTCCACTCTTTCAATCTCCCAGCCTCATCTTTGCTTTCCTTTTTCCTTATTTTTCAATAACATTTCTGCTACTTTTGAGCTATATGACCTTAGGCAAGTTACTGAAACTTTCTAAGCCTGTGTTTCATTTCTGTAAAACAGCATCTACCACCTCAGTAGGTTGTGAGAATTATATCATATAAAAGAAGCAAAGTGTTAGGCTTGGGGCCTGGTGATCAGCAAAATTGGTTTCCTCACCTCCACCTGCTCTAGCTTTGTGCATAGCTCTCTACTGGCCCCATTTTTCTCAATCTCTGGATCCCACCCCGCCCCCGCTTACTTATCTCCTTCCTTACTCTCTTTGCTTCAAGGAAGCCCTGGAAGCAGGCAGGCAGAAGCAAGAAGGATAAGAAATTCACTGCAGTAGTCTGGGAGAGGGTGAACAGCACTCACCCTCTGGTTCCGTTTGAAAGGGTTCCCCAGGTGGCAAAGGATAGTCTCGTTGCCCTGGCAGGCCCCAAACTGAGGAAAGAAGACAGTCAGCTCTGGGTGGTCAGAGTAGGGCTGGTCCCACCCCTCCCTGGTGGCACAGTGTCCGAAGTCCTAGAGGTCTGAGAACAGGATTCCCCCAGCAACAAAGGCTCTGTAGACACCTGAGGAGGACCAGCCCAAAGGAGAGGGGACACATGAAAAAGACAACACATGTAAATGGCATGCATATAGGATGCAAATATGTGGTGGAGCCCTGGGTGGGCACTCACAGGGCGCACTGAGGACGGTAGCAGGGCGGGAGGTACCGCCAAGGTGAGCTGTGCCTCGTGGGCATCTTCTCCAGCCCGCTGCCTGCTCCGGATATTAGTCACATTGATGCTCAAGAGCAGTTTCCCGAAGTCTCTGCTGTACTGGAGCCTGAGGAGGGAGGAGCTCCAGATTGAGCCCAGAGCCCTGCCCCAAGCCCACCCCAGATCAATAGACCCTACCCCTCATGTTTACTAGGTGAAGAAAGCTCCTTCTCCAGCCAGGCCCCGCCCTCTAGCCTCACCTGGAGAAGAAAGCCCCTTTTCTGGCCAGTGAAGGCCAGGCATACGCATCCTACCTGGCCAGCTAAAGTACCTCCTCCGCTCAGACTTGCCTCTCTCTGAGGTCCCACCCCTCAGATTTTGCGCAAGTCTCCAATCTCCTTGACAAATAAGCCCCGCCCTCCAATTCCCGTTATCCAATGAAGGCCACCACACCCTTGGCCAATTGGAGCCACCCAAAGAGCACCTGTTAATCGGCTGCCCCTGCTCGGACACGAAGGCTGCTTGCATCTCCAAGTTGCTGTCGCACCTGTTGTCGGGTCCACACTCCTTCTGGAACTGGACCTGGAAGTGGCCAGAGGCGTGAAAGTCCCATTACCCACAGTGCCCTCTCATCCCACAGCCCTCCCAGCCCCGCCCTTTCAGTCCGGCCCCGCCCACCTCAGTGTGGTTTTCCAGAGCCTGAGCCTGGTTGAGGACCGGGTAGGCGTCCAGGGACTGCAGCGCCAGCCTGGGGCGCTCCGGCATACGCAAAGGTAAAGAGTAGTTCATGGAGATGACGATGGGACGGAGTTTGTCACGGACGTTGTCCTGGGAAGGAGGACGAGCTGAGCCCAGCTCTGCACTGCCCTCCCGGCTGAGTTGAATCCTCACACCACCCTGAGCCCCCAGAGAGAAGCTGAGGCCCCCTCCACCCTGAAAACCCCCCGATAAGGCTGAACCCCACTCTGGTTCGATCACCAATTGACCCCCTTCCTACCACCCTGATCCACAGTGAGATGATGGGGCTCCTCCTCCCCAGAGATTCCTCTAGGGTGGTATGAACCTCCCTTCATGCCTAGGTTCCCAGGTTGAGCTCTCCCTTTCCTCTTCGATGTCCCAGAGAGGAGCTGAGCTTGTTCCCAACTCATGGACCCCTTTTCCGAGAGCTTAGCTGAACAAAGAGTCTCACACCCCATACCCTTCTCAAAGTTGAAGAGTCCTTTAGCCCCATCCCCACTCTGAGGGTCTCTGTCTCTTCTCTGCCAAGTGCTGGGTGCTGTGCACTGTACCCCCTGAAAACCTATGGCCTTCTAGGCGCACTCCCCCACCATGGTCTCTGGGGAGACCCCAGTCCCTCACCCTTGACCTGGGGGGATGCTGGCTACCTCCTCCAGGGATGTGGAGCCCAGGGCCTTCCCCTGGCCCCTCCCTTACCATCAGGAGCAGCTCCAATGTCTGGCAGCGCATCTTGGGCATGGAGAAGAAGCCATGAAAGACAGCTGACTGGCTCTGCGCAAAGCGAAGTCGGGGTGGGCGGCGGTCCCGGTCAGCCTCCAGTGTATAGGCCAGGGCTGCAGGCGGAGGATGAGGTGGTCAGCAAGTGACCAGTTGAGCATGCCCCCCCTCACCCTGCACCCCGGCACTCACTGATATTTTGCCTGTAGTTGGGGTTCCCAGCACTCTGGTTATAAGCAAAGCACAGCTCCACCTGCACACTGTTGGGGGGCAGGGGATGTACAGGAGGGCCTGGTCACTGTGGGACCCAGATCCAGGCCCTAGCTCTCCCCCGCTTTACTGAGCAAGGGGCAACAGGATCCTTCAGGGAAAGGCAGGGACAAAACTGGGATGTCCACAGAGCCGGTCACGGGTGTCCCTGGGTTCTTCCCTCCCCATTCCCAATAGAGCCATAGAAAACAGGGATAGAGGTCACCAAGGGGGAAACTGAGGCCCTGAGAGCAGAGGAGTTGCCTGAAGTCATTTGTCCGTTGTAGCCCAACCGGTCTTGTGCAGGATCCTCAGTCCAGATCCCCTTCTACCACCTACCCCCAGGCTTCGCTCCTCTGTCTGCCTTTGCCTTCTGATCCAATATTCACACAAAGACATGGGGGGCCGTCACCACCATGGTCACATCTTAGCGACTAACAGTTTTTGAGCACTTAGGGTACACAGGGCACCATATTAAGAGATTTTTGTACATTAGCTCATTTAATTATCACAACCCTGTGAATTGGTTATTATTAGCTTTGTTTTGTAGGCAAGGAATCTGAGACTCAGGTTAATAATTTGCTCAAGGTGGCTCTCTCTTCTTCCCAACATCTGTCCACCTGTCTCCCTCCTCCTTCCTCTTCCAGATCTCACTCCACAGAGCCCACCCCTACCACTGCAGTGGGCATAGCTGGGATTTGAAGCAGGCGGTCCAGACCCCCATGCCTTATTGCCTCCATCCCCCCAATTCAGCCATAACCTTCTGCAAGGAACTTTGCTTTTCAATGAGGTTGGTTAGGGAGGGCAATGCTTTGCTTACCCCAGGAATCAACCCTCTAATGGTGGTGTATCAGGAGTTGCCAAGGAAGGGGTTTGGGAGTCAGGGCCCCTTCTGGCCTGCCTATACATAAGAAGGAGTGGGTGGGCAGAGCAGGAGCTGAGAGTCTCACCAAGAGATGTCTGTGCAGAGTGTGGGGTCAAGCACAGATGGCCTGGCCACCAAGGTCTTATGGAGGATGTTGATGACAGGCCGGGCCCTGCATAAAAAATATATAGATATCAGCATCTCCTGCTGCCCCAAGCCAGGCCAGGCCAAGACTCAGGCTTGCGTGGACCTGGCGTTGACGGTGGACAGAGCTAGGGCTCCATGCAAACAGGGTTGAAGGAGAGAATGGCCCCTATCCACCGTCACCTTGGCTCACCTCAGAAGCACGATGCGGTCTGAAAGGCTCCCCACTAGCAGGTCCGGGTAGGAGTTCTCATCCACATCCATCCGTCCACTCAGGGAGTAGCCAAAGGTGGCCAAGCCAGGTAGTCTCAACTTCTCTCCGTGGATTATCTGAGGGTAGGGGAAGTGATGTGGACAAACTCTGGGATAGCCTCTGGGGAATGAGACCCAGGGGGAATAGGGAGGGGGTGGGTAAGTGAAAGGAGGGTAGGCCTCCTGAGTCCCTATCCATCCATACCTGCTGGGGCTGTTGGAGAAGCCCCCTGGAGCTGCTGTGGTAGATGTACACTGTTCCCAAGCCTTCAAATGGAGCTCCCACAGCAATGTCTGGGGAAGAGAGGCAGAATGGGGTCACCTCGGGGACTGTGGGCCCCACCGATCCCCAACCCTGTGATTCAGCCACAGAGCCCAGCACAGCCTTGTCCCCAACTGGCCAGGCAGTGTTCAGACTATCAAGGAACAGAGCTCTGCAGCTCAGGATTAAAACTGGGACCACTGGGCACCCAATTGCCTCCTTTTATATGTTGGAAAGTAGGTCCAAGAGAGGGAAGTGACTTACCTAAAGTCACAAAGCAAGTTAATGTCTTGGGTAGGCCTACACTCCAGATTCCTGACCACTGGCTGATGTTTATTTTCCCTTATTACAGTGCTTTCCATTTCCCCTACAACCTCCCCTCCAGACACCTGTATTTTTAATGTCATTTACCAGGACGGTCACAAAAGCAGATGTTCCCCATTTGTTACTTTGCCAGATAGTTATCAAGCATTCATTTAATCCTCACAAGAGTGCCAGCAGTAGGTACTACTGTCCCCACTTTGTGATGAGGAAACAGTCTCAGAAAACCCAAAGTCACACAGCTAGCGAGTAGAGAAAAGGATATTGGAGCTCATATCTGTCTAACATGGGGGGAGGGGCTCGAATTTTAATCACAACACTATAATGAATTTTACTTGTTAAAATGTCCAGATTTTTAAAATTCTCACTATTATTTTCACAAATAAATTCAAAATGTTTTAGCTTCTTAAACTTTACTGACCTCCTAGTTTGCTGCCTTAGATCTGATAAGGTATTAAGTAACCAGAATGCCAAGCTTGCTAGAAAAGTATGTAAAGGAAGAATAAGTAGGTCTTGAGTGGTAACTGGACGCCTCTCGTATCAGTAAGTGCTAAGGCTCTGTTAACTGAACTTTCTGGCACCTATTTTGCCTCTTTAGAGGTTCCTTTGCCTTCTTTTTGGTTTTTAGCTATGTTCTGGGAAACTTAGGATGCCAGAGAAGTGACTTCCATATAAGCCAGGTGCTCCCATGGCAAGCAGGCTCAACCTCTTGATCTGTCACTCTTCCTGACATACAGGCCTGATTGGTCCCCAAGTGCTACAGAGTTCTGGTGACGTCCTCTATATCTGGGGCTTCCACCTTATCCTAGGTCTTAAAATCTCTCACCTGATACATTATATTCTTAATATCCCAGCCTTGATTCTGTCCGCCCCCCCCCCCCCCGCAACCATCCCATATCTCCCTCCAGAATGATCTTTCAAGATACCAAGGTACCAAGCTATCACATTACATCTCTGACCCAAAACCTTCTCTGGATATCCCTCTACCATTATCCAAATATAAAGCCCCAGTTCCTATGCCTGGCTTTCAAAACTTCTACCCCACCCCCATACTACCTCTCCAGCCTCATCTCTGATGTGAACACCTCACACCTCACACCTATTAGATTTGGGCATGTCAGATGAGAATCCCACACTCATGTTACACCCGTTCTGCTCCCCTCTATTGCGCACACACAGCACAGCCTTCGATGCCCAGTGGCATATCCACTCCTCGCCTCTGCTGTTTCCCTCTGTGCATCCTCTAGTACTGCTGTGAGCTCCTCAGGCCTGGGCCCCATCCCAGCTCCTCTTCTGGTCCTGTCAAACCTGGTATGCAGCTGGCACTCAGTCAGTGGGGGTGCTGGGGTGGGAGTGCTGGCTCATACCCTGGAATCCATCCTGGTTGATGTCACCAATGCTGGCCACGGAGAAGCCAAAGGCAGAGTGACTAGGACCATGAAGAAGAAGGGAGGGGTGGGCAGGGAAGGAGGTGCCTGCCTGGTTCATGAAGACATAGATGGCACCCCCTACCTCCTTTTTCCGCTCAAAGTAGTAGGGGGCACCCACCAGGAGATCCTGCCACCTGCAGAGGAAAGGAGGGGGAAATGGGAGTGTGAGGTCAGCCAGCCCCAGATATGCAGCATAACTCTTGTTCAGCAGGCACAATTGTGCCAGGGCACATAGTTGTACAAAGGCATCTCTGGCCATAGGTCGTGGGAAAGACATGTAATGCCAACATGACCCATCTAATAGAAAACACATGCGGAAAAACCATATAGGCACAGATCACACCGAAACAGCCCACATCTACTAGAGCCATACAAATGACCGGCATAGACAAAGAGATGCAGGTGTCATGCAACTGACATACAGATACCCCAAATCCCATAAAGTCTAATTGCAAATCAACAGGCAAAATTGACTTGCAAATCCCTGCAAACAACATGCAAACAAATGAAAAATTGCAAGCCTCCCGTTCCCTGCCTTGGCAAGCCCGTCCCCGTCACCATTCTCCCTGGCCCCAGAGAATGTCCCTGGATTCTCACCCATCATTGTTCAGGTCTGCCAGGGCAATGGCACCACCAAAATAGGCGCCCACCTGCGTGCCCTCCAGCACCTGCCTCCTCCGCAGGTCTCCGCCTACCTCCTGGCTCAGCAAGAAGACAGCGCCCATATGTTGGTGCCGTGGGGCACCCGTCACAATGGTGATATCCGTGGGGTGCAGGATGGCACTGCCCACCTGCACTGTGTACCCTGGGAAGAGGGGAAGGTGGTCAATCAAGGCCCCAGTAAACTTTGTCTCCTTCTATCTGAACCCATTATTTTCTATTCCTCTATTCAAAGCTGAGCAGGAAAGTGAACACTGAATGCCCAGTGCCCAGTCCTGCCTGCATACTGGACTGTGAGCTCTGTGAGGGTAAGGGCTTTGCATCTTAGGTACATACAGGTGGTGTTCAATAAATGCTAGTTGAACTAAATGCCACTAGTCACACCTGCACTCTGGCCTCACTCTTCCGCCTGAAGGTGAGGGGGCCAGCCTGCCAGGGACTGAGACCCCCCTCTTCCTCTTCCACCCATTGGGCAACCACAATTAGACTCACCAATATAGAGGTTTCCTTGGTCCTCTGGGCCCTTGTAACTGTATTCAGATATATCCCAGTCCTTCCGCTGAATCATGTAGCTGTTTCCTTCACAAGGATTTGGGGAGGGGAAGTATAAGTCACTATCACTTTCCTCCATCAGTCCAGGCACCCTCCCCAGAGAAGGATAACAACCTTTTTAAAATATCTGTGATTACTTTGTTACTTGCAAATCACTTCCTCTTTAACTATTCTATGATACAAGATAATGACCCTTATTTTGCAGATGAGAAAAGCAAGTCTCAGCAATGGGGAGCTAGTTATAAAGACATGGCTGAAATCTGGTCATCCAGGCCCCTGGATACTGGATGACATTTCTCCAATTCTAGATATTGAGGCCAGACTCCATGCCATTATCTCCTCCTGATCCTGCCCCCAAATTCAGCCTGCCTACCTGGTCTCTGCTGCTGGAGAGGACCTGCAGCCCTGCCAAGGTTCTAAAGGACTAGGCAGGACTATAGGGGTGAGCAGAGGCCTCGGCCTCAGGTGAGCCCAGAGGTGTGTCTATGCCCCAGGCCACCTGTTGGCCAAGAGGACAAGATTCTGAGCTCCCTCTGCCTGTTGATTCTGCAGCAGTCAGGTACAGTAAGGGGTAAGGAGTCCCTGTTGCTGCAACCTGTGTGATGGAGAGGCAAATATGGAGGGGGTGTGGATCATCAGGGGGTGGCATGGTAGTTACAAGCATAGGTCTTGATAAAAGGTTTTACTCTGCAGCCCCCAAAAGATTGCCCTATATGTAATGACATGAAAAAAAAAAGAAGATAAACAAACAAACAAACAAAAAACCGCCCTGTTTATTGAAAAGTGAAAAGAGAAGGTAGCAGAGCAGCATGTTTAGTTTGATTCTGTTTGTGTGTGTGTTAAAGATGAGTCTGGATGATCCATAAGATTCTTGGTAGTATAAGCTGGGAAATGGGACGAGGGAATGGAGGGGCACTTTTATTCTTTATTTTACCAAATCCTACTGTACCATTTAGTAGTTATTTACTTTTTAAATAAGTTTTTAAATGGTTAAACTGGAGTCAAATGGACCTGAGTTCTAATTCAGTTTTCAAACTTGCTGTTGGCTTGGGCAATTTACTTCACTTCTCTGAGGTTCAGTTTTCTGTAAAATGGGTATAATAATACCTGCCTCCTAGAGTATTTTAAGATTAATTAAGATAATATGTGTAAAGCCTCTAGCACATAGTGCTTTAAAATAGTAGAGGTTGTGGTGGTTGCTAATATTGGCAAAGGGGTCCTGTCTCTTCTATCCTACAGTGTGAAGAGTCTCAGCTGGCTGTCCAGTGACTGACTAGGTGGTCTCTGTTCCTCCTTTTCCCCCATGGTCCCACCTTTCCAATTGTAGGCACCAGGAGCACCGAAGTACACAGTATTCTTGGTAAAGCCGCCACTGGTGCCCAGCTGACACATGCCCGTCTCCAGGTAGTCAGTGTTGCTGTTGCACATCTCGTTGTGGTAGGTCTGCCAGTCATCAGTGCGGTCCAGCTCTAGGTCATTGCCCCGCACATAGCACTTGCCCACCATGCGCCGCTGGTCCTCCAGCCCCGACCACAGAACCTTGGTGTAGCGGTGGGCACAGACCTGGGGACCCCACCCCAGCACACAGCCTGAGTCTGCAGCAGAGACCCAGGGCCAGCCATCCCTTGGCCCTGTGCACCTCTGGCTTTGTGGGGGAGGAGCTGAAAGGGGCCTCCTGGCTTTTCTTCCCACAGTGACACCTGGACCTGCAGCTCCTGTCTGGAGTTCAGAAATCTGCTCTGAAGGTTTGAAACACTTTTCGGAAGGCCAGAAGGTACTGGATTTGAGAGTGGTTCAGAGATCTTGGCAAAATGAAAGGGGAAAGGGTGAGGGAATGTGAGATTCAGGCTCTGGGGTCCAGGAAGAGCTAGATACCAAGGAGATTAAGGAACCTGCTTCTCTGCTGTCCCCAGATGACCTTGCCCTCTTAACCAAAAGACCACCATTAAAGTAATTTAACAACGAAATAATAGCAGCAGCTAACACTTAATGAGTACTTACTATAGGCCAGTCACAATTTTAAGCTCTTCACATGTTAACTCTTTTAAGCCCCCTAACAACCCTATGGAGTAGGGACACCTACTCTTCCCATTTTACATAGGGAAACTGAGGCATGAAGAAAAGGTTTCTGCTTAAGATCTCACTTCTAGAGAGGCAGAGAATGTTCAAACCAAGGCTGTCCGACTCTGAAGTCTGAGCTGTTAAACACTAAGCTGCATGCACTGACTCTCTCGCAGCTTCTCCCGGCACACTGGAGGTGCCTGGTAGTTACTGGGCAGATCAATCAGTCAGAATAGGGTATTTGTTAAAACAGCCAGGGGCCAGGCAAAATCCAGGCCTAGTTCTTGTGGGCTTGTTTTTTGTGTTCCTTTCAGCTGTGAACGTCACTCACACAGGGCCAAGCCTGACCTGAATCACCACTAAGTTCCTAGTACTGGCACACAGTAGGTGCTCACTAAAAACTTATTGAATGAATGGATGCGTGAGCAGACAACGCTGAAGGATCCAGGTTCTAATACCCACACCATCCATAACAGGGATCTAGAAAAGATGTTTTCAGTGAACTGATGCAAACTCGGAGCTTAAAACAGTGTTCAAAGGTGACAAAGCATAGCAGTGCTGGCTATGGGGGTGACAATTGGAAGGGGCACACTTTCTGGAGTGATGAAAATGTGCTATTTCTTTAATGAATGTTGGTTACATGGGTATATAATTGCTCAAAACTCACTGACACTTAAAATCTGTACATTTTGATATATGTAAATTTTATATCAATTTAAAAATGAAAAATATTTGTCTATCTGGGACTCAGAAATTGACACCCTAGGGGCTAGCACTGAGCAATGTGGGCAGGAGGTGACAACTGTCAGCAGGGAGTGGCCCCAAACCCAATCCAGGTGAGCTGGGGTCAGCAGGGCTATGCCTCTTCCACCAGCCAGTAAGGATCAAGACCACGCTGCCGGGCCCTGAGGCCCTCTCTGCCCTTTTCTCCTTGAAGTTCCCTCAGCTTGTTCCCATGAAGGGTGAGCACTGCGGGAATAAGGGTAAGGGTGAGTAGGGAGGAAGTGGGCAATCCAGACAGGACCTAGGCTATGCTGGACCTTGGGAGAGTGCCACACACTCCCTCCCACCCCCACCCCATAAATGAAAGATCGAAGGACACATAAGGGACACAGGCAGCCACAGAAATGGACATTTGTAAGACCCTAGCTCATGTACCAAACACTTTCCTTCCCAGCTCCTGGGAGATGAAGGAGAGGGCTGGAGGAGGGGGGAGGTGACAGTGAGCACCCACTTACCAGGACTCTGCCTGCAGGGCCTTGGCTGGCCACAGTCACCCCCAGCCACATGTCCTCAATTATGTGATGGTCAGGGTCACCTGTGAGCATAGGAAGGAACATGAACCAGGGCACCTCATCCTCCTACTGCCTGGAGCCTCCAGAGGGCAGGGGTTGGTCCCTCTTGGGTACTCCATTCCAGCAGTGCCGCCCTCCCTATTCCCTCTCCCCAGCCCCTCACAGTCTGAGCTCCACACATCCCACATGGCCCCACTCTCCTCTAGGACTCCCTCTTAGATGGACAAGAAGTGACTAGAAACTGCCCAGGTGAGACTTCTATCTCCTCCAGACCATTTCTTTCTGTGCTACGCAATCCACCAGGCTCCTGACCCAGCACTGATCCCCAGCCCCTTCCCCTCACTTTTCTCTCTGATGTCCATCCGCTCACAGTCGTCCTTGTTGGCAGTGAGTGGGCACAGGTACACAGCACCAGTCCGGTTGGTATAGCCATCAGGCACAGCAAGGTCCCGGGGGGCACCAGCCAGGAGCCTGAGGGGCAAGGAGGTAGAGGGGGCCTGGGCTCAGACTCTCCAAAGCCCACTTCAAACAACTTGCCTTAACTGAGCATCTGCTCTGTGCCAGGCTGTGTGAGCCAGGCTCTAGGGTCAGAGACAAATAGATCCCAGCCCATGCCCTTCAGGAGTGCCCAGTGAAGGGAAAGGTAGGTAAGGAAGCAAGTACCTGCAGTCAGTGCCTCATGAAAGGAAAGCAGGGAGCAAACCAGCCCAGATTCTGCATGAGTGGCAGTCAGGGAAGCCCACAGAAGAGAGGACCTGGTCTGAGTCTCATCCAGAAGGGGAGTAAGGGTACATCAGGCACAAGTACGGTTCAAGGGCCAGGAAGCATGAGCAAGCAGGGTGACTCAGGGATTTGCAGGGCCCTGATACAGCTGGAATCTGGGAACATGGGGAGGGACAAGAAGGCAGAGTAGGAAGGGTCTTGGGGAAGTCATGGACGGATCTTAAGCAAGGGAGTGTCACTGGCAGATCTGGGTTTTGAAAGGAATGATTTGGCCTCTGAGATGAAGGTAGACCTGAAGAGAGCAAGACTGGGGGAATCCTGGTGCAGGGTCCAATTTCCAGGGGGCCCCAGGGGAGAACATGCGACGGGTAGGATGGAGTTGGTTGTTGGAAACCCGGTCCTTCCTCTCTAGGCTACCTGAGGACTTAGATCTAGGAGGCATGGGCTCCTAACTGATCTAGGTGATGTTTACCTCCCACTGCCACCTTAAGACAGGCACATGGGTAATTGGTGGGACTGGTACCTGCCATTTTGGACAATGTGGCCCTAGGGAAGTGTTCTTGGAAGGTGGGTATGAGAGTGGGGTTGGGTGAGGACTATTACCTTGTCCTCAGCCTGCCCATCTTTATGGACACTGACTACAAGTTCCTACAAGGGTGCTTGGGCCCTGGTAACCCATCTTGTACCAGGGAGGTGACTAGAGGACAGGAAGGTAGGGGATCAGCCTTAAAATAATATCTCAAAGGACAGTCTTTGGACTGCCTGCATCAGTAATCCCTGGGATATGTGTTAAAAAGGCAAATTCCCCATCCTATCATAGACCATCTGAATCAAATCTGGGGGATGGAGCCCTGGAACATGTATATTTAACATGCACCCCAAATATTGTACACCCCAGTTTGAGAATCCTGTTCTACCATTCCTGCTTTCCCAGCATCATCTCTCTGCAGCCTCTGGGCATTCTGCCAGGACCACCTTCTCCATCCTAATGGACCCAGCCTCCTTGATGGCAGGTACCTCCTAGGAACCCCTCCATCTGGGCCCAGCAACACTATCACCCTGAGGCTCCCAGCTCAGAAGCTGGGCTCTGGGCCTCCTGCCAGAGTCTGAAAGTGCCGAGCTACGCCCCGCCTACACCTCCTGTTAGTGAGGGTTGCAGGGAGTGGGCAGGGCAGGCCCTGGGCATGCTGGGGCCTGGGTGCCTCCGCCCACTGGCTGTCAGGAATGCACTGCCTGGGGGTACTGGGAAGGGGGTGAAATCTCTGCCTGCACCTCACATCTCAGCTTAGCCCTCACCCTGGGGAAGTGTTCTTGGGAAAAGGGGTGCAGCCTTGTTAAGCAGAGCAGTTCTAGGCAGGAGGGCTGGCAGAAGGCCAGTGTGGCAGCCAGGCTGGTTAGTCACCCTCTGTCTGGCCTGGAGAGGGTGCCTGAAGAGTCTGTTGCCTGACTACCCCAGGACATCACCCCTGGCATACCAGATAGGTGAGAGAGGGAAGCCACAGCCTGTGGGAAAGAAACATCTCAGCTTGGGAGCCTAAGGGCCTGCTTCTAGGCTTTGTTCTGCCTCAAGGTGAAATTTCATTTCCTTTTCTGAGCCCTGAGCGCCTCATCTGTAAAATGGGGACAGCAGCTGTCCCACCAATCTCTAGGGTTGTTTGGGAGCAAGTGGGTTCTTTCTGGTTCTTTCTTCAAAAGGGCTTGCTGACAATGAAGCCCTGGCCAACGTGAGCACTGTCGTCTGATTCTTGTGGCACCAGGACTAGCCCTAGTACACCCCCACACCTCCTCCCAGGCACCCAGCAATTTCCCCACCAGGTGAGGGAATCTGGAGGAGAGGGCAACTAACAGACTAGTCCAGTTTTTTAGAGGGAGCAGAGGAAGGGACAGGTAGCACTTCCAAGGCCTCAGGAAACCAGGTTATCATTAAGGTGGGGGTGGGGCCCTGGCAGAGAGTCAGTCTAGGGTAGGAGCTCAGATATGGCTGGAGGTGGAGGCTGCAGGTTGGCTACAATGACCTTGAAGGGGTGGGTCCAGGCCTCCCTCAGTGAGCAAGGGGTCCCGGGGGAGCCCAGAGGTTGCCTCCCAGGGAGAGCCATGCAACAGTAATGTTGCTGCCTCTGCTTCTGCCCTGCCCTGACTCTGAGGGAGTCAGTTGAGGGATCCCTCCTCTAAGTTTCCTGGGGAACCAAGCAGGCAGAGCTGGGTATGAATGACAGTTGGATTGAAATAAATCTCCTTATCGTCTATACCCTCCCAGCCCTCATCCAGCAGCAATCTTGTGCCTACTGACTGGGGTGGGGCAGGGCCAGTGCCCTAATCCCAGGCCCCTCCCTCCCCAGAGATTCCATTAGGAGCCCCCACCCTCACCCTCCTGGAGTATTTTTAGTTCTAACTTGGACTGCTCAGAGGCCCTTTAAGGCCCTCTGGCTCCCCGCCCAGGATCCAATGGGTCTACAGCCAGAGGACTGTAAGTGGATGGGGGAAGGTGGGTATGCAGAGGGTCTGGTCCAGCTGCCTTCAGCCACAGCCAGGTATGGGAGAATCCATGGGGTGGGAGAGACCTTACTGATATGCAAAGACGATGCAAATTAATATGCAAATGAGCACTCTGCAGACTGCTGTTGGATCTGGTCCAGATCAGAGAGTCCAAAAGCTGATCCCTTCTAGACTACTACTGAGCCCACCTTACCAGCAGCAATCAGAAGGGAGGAGGTTAGGTGTGAGGCTTTGCCTAGCTCTTGGAGCAAGAAAGAATGGAGATCAGACCAAACCTCTCCTGGAGTCTGGCTGGACTGGGGTAGGTGGGCAGGGAGCCCCTGTGGAAGGTAGGGGGGTGGGGGAAAATGATCTCTTAAGGGCTTTTAAACAGCTGCCTCTATACCCCCTCTCCTTTGGCTCCAACCAGACAGCCCCTCCTGGCCTCTGGGGAGCCCCCTGAGCTCTAAGTTCTAGAAAAGCACTTCCTCACCCCTGCCCCATCACTTTTCTCCAGGCAGTTCAAAGCTGATAGCACAGTCAAATAGAAAGCAGTAGAATCTGAAGAGGCCAAGGGGACCCAGGGATATCAGGGTTCCAGGTTGGCTAACCCCAAAGAAAAGAAGTTCCCCCTGGGGGCACTAGGGTGGGGTGATGCTCAGAGAAACAGTCTATAAAAGTCAACTTCCCAGGCTCCTCACCTCAAGGGGGTGCTGGGGTGGCTCCAGTGGGAAGATTTCAGTTGACATGGAGTGAGCCAGAGGGTCTAGCACACAGGCCAACTGGCCCACATGTTTTATTCCTCAGGGTCCCCTTCCACCTCAGGCAGGTTGGGGAGGGGGATACTCCAGCTCTGAGCCAGGGTTGGGGTGGGGTCAGCTCTCAGATGCCTAGATCTCAGCTCTGTGCCAGCTCCGCTGCCCGAATTAGCCAACTCCCCAGAGGCTGTTCCTATGGTAGCTGAAACTGCAGCCCTCTCTGTCCTCCCCCTACTTCCCCTGCTGCCCACCCAGCCCCCTCTCTCCTCTGGTGACTCAGCCCTAGAACCAGAGCAACAAGCTGGAAGAAGCGATAGAATGAGAGGGGATGGAGAAAAGAAACCGTGGCCTAAGACTTTGATAAAAAAGAACAAGGCTGTTTTTCTCACTTCTTCCCCTCTCCCTTAGTGTTTTTTTATATTTGATACTTTAGGGCATTCTTCATGTCACGTAATCTCAATTTCTCCTGCTGCAACGGACATCCTCTTCTTCCTTTGTTTAGCTCTGACCAAGCCCCTTTCACTTATTTTTCTAAAAGATCAGGCTTCCCCTGACTCCTACCTAATTTAAAGCTCCTTGGCCTGAACTCATCATTGGAGAGAGGAAAAGGACACGATGCATGCAGGCCTTCTGCCTGCAGCCGCAGCTGCCATTCCCATTTCCTCTGGAACAAGCCTCGGAGGCTGCCAGGTGGCTGCTCTGCCCAGGGAAACATGTTTTAGGAGAGCACAGCAGGTAATCCTAGTTCCTGCCTCCCTCAGGTATGACCTCATCTTCCAGGAGCCGCAGCCACCCCAGCCCCAGGCTTCCCAGAAACCTTCACTGCCAGGCAAAGACGAAAGGGAAAGGAGGGCCCCAGAGGTATCTCCCATAGCCCACAAGGTCAGGCCAGACTAGAACACCTGGATTCCCAGGAGGAAATAAAGAGCAGGTGCTGGGGGCAGGGAGTCAGTGAATAGTCCTAGGAATAGTCCCTTGGCTTCCGCACTGGTCCTCTGCCCTGCCCCTCACCTTTCACATCCAGAGACTGAGAAATTGGGGCCTGGGCTGGGGTAAACCTCTGATGTTGTAGGCAGGGAACCCCAGTCCAGAGATGGAGGCAATAGGGAGAAGAGGGTATGCACCTCGGGTTTTTAACCATTTCTGGAATAAGGCCTTCTTTGAGAATATGATGAAAGCTATACTTTCCCCTCCTCCTGCCCCCAGAACACTGTGTAAACACACATGATTTTATATATATTTTCAAGGGTCCCTGCACCTCCAGAAAACCTACAAACCCCAGGCAGAGCTTTTCAAGACCATGAACACTCTCCTTTTTCCAAAGGGATTTTGAAGACTGCAACTTGAGTTGCTCGTTCCCCTGAGCTGTGTACTTGGGCAGCTGTTCACATCTGGCTACACAGCTGGCTGCAGCTAAGCCCAGCTGGGCCAGCTGGCTCTCCCAAAGGGCCAAGGAGCAGAATTCAGTGAGATGAGGAGATGAGCCAAGATTTAGAACTACCCCTGGAAAGGACTGAAGATACCCAAGAGAATTACCCCTAACTCTATCTAGAACAACCTGCCTTTCTAAGGTTCATTAGTTTTAGAACTTTCTGGGCTCTTGGCAGGCTGAATGCCATCTCAAACCTGCTCAGGAAGAAAAGTAGAGCCCATCTTGGGTGAAGGCCATGGGAAGGTGAGGGTGCATCCAGGTTCTGGCTTCAGCACAAGAGCCGTCAGCTATGTGTTGGCATATGCAGACCATTTTATACTCACTACCTTATTAAAGCCCCACTATCACCCCATGAAGAAAGTGTGTCATTCTCCTTCCCCTGACATGTGAGGAAATTAAGGCTCAGATATTAGAGACAGATCCAAGACAGGAAGTTGGTAATGGAACCCTGGAGCTTCTTCTCTCTCCACAATGCCAAGTTGCCTCTTATAGGGCAACAGAGAAGGAGAATATAGATTCAGGTCCAGCCCCTCTTTAGGGAAAACTAGCCCAGAGAAGGGAAATTTCTTGCCTAAGGTAACATAGCAAAGGTGGTGGTGGTGGTGCAGAATCCTTTATTGACTCCAGCTTTCCATTATTTCCTCTTGCTTTTTTAATCTTCTCTACATTATGTTGCCTTATATCATGCAGCTTCCACATGGAAAATCTGAAAATCTTTTTCTGGGTGGGGGCAGAAAGAGCATCAATAGAGAAACTTGTGTTGATGGTCACTTAGGGTCTCCAAAAGATGGAAGGTTGGCCACGGCCAGGCCACAGCTGCTGGGGCCAAGCTGGGAAGGGTGTGGTGGCCCTAGCCTCTGCAGAAGGTAGGTGGAATTGAGGCCAAGTTCAGGTAGGTAGACTGGACAGGGGCTGGGCCAGCAGGGCTAGAGCCAAGGCTGGAGCAGAGTTTGGACTTTGGACATTCCAAGCTTCCTCAAGTTTCTGCAGGCCCCAGCCAGAGCTTGGAGAGGTTTCAACACACCCTTTTTCTGACAAGGTCCTCTTGCTCGACCGGGTCAGACACCAGGTAGGAGCAGAAGTCTAGCTGGTCATCCAGCCTAAAGTGACGGGGCCTACCTGACCTGTCTTAAACTCCTTCCCTCCTGGGGCAGCCTCACCTCCCCCAGGTGTCCTCTTCCCCAAATGCTGACCTCAGCATACTGAGTCCATGGCAGAGAAACATCTGAAACCTGGACATGCCCGTCTCGACATGAGTGTGTATGGTGGGGGTGGGGTAGGCAGAAGCAGCTGGATGCAATCTCCTTCCCCTCTCTCCCCTGTGCCTAGCTCTTCCCCTCCTTCTCTTTGCAGCTGTTGGGGAAGGAGAACAGAAGAAAGAGAAAAACACCATTTCCCTCTTCAAACCAAACAAACACACTCAGGGCTGAAGATTCAACATGAATTTGTGGAATGCAGGAAAGATGTCTGGTGAGAGGGTGTCACTGCTGGGTTGGTGTAGGGGGGAAGGAGACTAAGCAGGAATTGGGAAAGCCCTTCCTCTCTCTTCTACTCCCCCACCCTCAAGGGGTCAGAGAGAGCTCCTGGACAGCTCCAAACGCCAAGACTCGCCCCACCACCATCGCCTCACCCCAACTGCCAAGCGGGTTGAGAAGCCCTCCAGTCTGGCTCTGCAGAGGGTGTGGCTGACAGCGGGGCCGCAGACTAAATGCGAGGTATAAAGGGAGCAGGCTTAAATACATGTGCTCTTAGGTTCTTCCTAGGAAACAGGGAAGGGGGATCCACTAGGTGTTTATGCTGCAGTTTCCCCAAGCTCCCAGCCCTGGAGAGAAGAGGCATGCGGTACTCTAAGTGCTCAATTCTCAGAACGGAAGGGGGCTCAGGAACAAGAACCCCACTTCTGCTCCTCAGAGAGGTTTAAAGGGACGAAGGGCTGCTTCTAGACAGCTTCTGGCTGGGTCAACACTTGCCAATGATTACTGCCCCCTATCCCACGCCCAATCCCTCCACTTCCCGCCAAGACTCGGTAGGCGAAGGAGCAAGTGGCAATCAGGCCCGGAGGCCAGGACTCGGACTGAGCTTCAGATCCGCACCCTGCACACACACTCTCTCTCCCACCCCACCCCCGCCAGCCTCACTTACAGGTAGCGCCGCCGCCGCTCCGTCTGCCGATGGAGGGCGACCGAGTAGCCGAAGAGGCTGCCGGGGTTCCTGGCCTCCTTCACCACAAGGAATTGGGTGTCCAGGTTGAAAGCTGAGGCGATGCGGCCGCCAGCGGCCACCATCAAGGCGAGCGTGTAAAGCATCCGGCGCGGGACGCGGGTGGCGCGGCGGAGACCCGGGCCCATGGCTGCAAGCGGGCGCGGAGGCCGGGGCGAGAGCGCGTGAGGGCGTGGAGCCGTGAGCGAGGACCTGTCCACCTGCTCCGCGCGCCACTGGAACCGCTCGGGCGAGCAGCGGCAGCGGCAGCGGCGTGGAGCCCTGCAGCGCCGAGCAGTTCCTGGCCCCCGGACCTGGTGGGTTTCACGTCCGCTCAAGGTCTGCGCTCTCCGGTTCCCCTCGGAGGTCCGCGGGTCTGTTCTTCCGCTTGCCCTGCGTCGGGTCACCGCCCACCCGCCCCGGGCACCGTGTCCCCAGCTTGTCCCGGCCGCGCCCCCCTGGCCGCACAGACGCCTTCGATCCAGGCTGGGCGGCGGATCTGGGCAGGCAGACCGGTCCACCGCAAGGAGGACGGAAAGGAGGGGTACCCCCCGCGCGCGCCCCGCCTCCCAAAGCCCAGCTCCGCACCTCCCCACCTTGCGCGCCCAGCCGCGATTTCGCTCTCCTTCCGGGGAAAGAGAAAAGGTCCCGGTTCGGCCACCGCCTCTTAAAGGGGCAGCACCGCCCCTCCCTCATCCTCCCTAACACAGCTCCGCCCTCTCCCCCAAACACCTGTCGGGAGCCCCCAAAGGCTTGGATTTCCCCTCCCCGCCCCTTGCTTCCCGAGCAGCGTCGCCTCCCAAGGAAGACTGATTGGACGCATGGGCCCGGGGTGGGATTTGTCCGGCGGGTTTGCTACGGCTGCTACTGCTGCTGGAAAGGCCGTTCCAGGCGTGGCCACCGCCGCCGGCCGAACTGGACAGACCCGGCGTTGGTACATCTGGGAACCGACCCCCGTGCGCCGCTGGCTGAAAAGCCCAACTCGCCCCCACCACACTAGGAGTTCCTGAGAGGTGGCTGGCGGTCTCTGGGCCTTTTTCCTCGGAATCAGCCCCTTCACTGTCCTCGTCGAGATTTTTTTTTCTCTTGCTCACCTGCCCCACCCACTCTGATCCCAACTGGGAATGGTCCCTCAGCAAAGCCAGACAAATATTTGGCAGTAGTAAATAACCAAGCATCCATAATTGTAATTAACAACAAGACAACATTTTCCCCAAAGGGCTGCACCTTTTGATCTCCCTTGTAAGCCATCGATGTGGGAATGAGTCCCTTCTGCTAAGTGTCTTGCGTGGCCAAGGAACTGGGCCCAGACTACACAATTTCTCATCCACTGCCTCTAGGAGCCAGCCTAACAGAATCCCAAAGTTCTCCTCCTCCCACTCAGGCTCAGACGTAGTGTTTAGACACTGGGCAGGGACACAAGCCCCCACAGGTGTGTAAGTGGATGGTGCCAGTTGGAGGTAGGTGGGCGGAGCCTGAAGGTCTGGTTATCCGCAGAAGAACTGACTGAAAGGGAACTTCAAAAGGTCACTATGAAAATAAATGAATAAATTTAATTGTTTATTTTTTAAAAAGGTCACTATGTACTTTCTTGGGTCTAACTCAGATTTCTCTTATTGCCTTACAGAGACCTATTTCCTCTGACAATTCTTTTCGCTAGGCTAAAAGAAGGTTCTTACTTTGGTCCAGGAATTTAGCTCTCAGCATTCACTCCCTTGAATTTCACTTTGGAGCTTCTATGTCTAAGAGTTTATAATAAGAATACTACCATGTAGTAAGTGCTTACGCAGCAGGAACTACCCTAAGTGCTTTACAAATATTATTAAATTACATTCTCACAACAATCTTTGGGTGTCATTTCTGTTTTAAGATGAGACAACGGAAGCTCAGGGAGGTTAAGCAACTTGATCAAGGCTACACAGCTTGGATTTTAATCCTGTGTTGTCTGACCCGAGAGCCCTTCTCAACCACTTAAACTAATAATTAACATTCATGCAGTACTCAGGGCAGATCTAGGTTTGGTGGGGCCTGAAGCTTGTACAATTTGGAGCCCTCTTTAAGAAAAAGAATAAAGAATCAGGAGTACAAAATTAGAATCAGAGCCCAGGAAGGACTTAAGCCAAACTTTACAGCTGATGAATCACTTCACATGCGGACTCTCATTTCATCTTCCCGGCCTCCCTATGAAGTCAGGATTATCAGCCTCATCTGACTTACCAGGCAACCTGAATGTCCGAGATCACGCAGCTCATGGGAGGTAGAGTTAGGACTGGAAGCCACTGACCACAGCTGTGTCTTTAAGAAACAAACTCCAGGCAGATGTTGGTCAGGAAGCCAGATGTGCCTAAACAGAAACAGCTGCGATAACAGCATTCTCTGTGGTGTTTGGGGAGAGGACACTCATCCCTGTCTACCCTTAGGATAGCATTTGTTCACAAGATGTGACTTCTAGAGCCACCCAGCCTCTCTCAGTGGTCTGTCCACAGCTGTGGCCCAGAGCCTCCAGGGGTTAGGAGATATCTGGGGTCAAGGAACAGGAAGCTAACTGGGCTGAAAGTTGAACTGTTATCTTGATCTTTTTCTGGCTTGCTGCTGTCTCCTCTACCTTGTTCCAGGACATAGGGCGGCAGACAGACCCAAGAGTTCAGGGGCCAAAGTTGACACTTGGTGTGGGCAGGGGACCCTCCTGAAATAGCTTTGAGAATCCTATGATGACACAGAAGGGCTCCATGCCAGGCGTTATCTCTTTGGCCATCCCCAACAGGAATTACCAGCATGTCCGATCCTGGGGCTGAGAGCAGGAAAGGGATGAGGGATGGTTTTTCCATTCCAGAGGAGTGTCCAGAGGGAATGTGGGAGCAGGAGCAGGGACGCCTGGTAGAGGGAGGGCCCAAGCTAAGGAATGTGGGGGAGTGTCAGACAGATCTGGGGGAGATGGAATGGTAGAGGGAGAGTTGGAGACTAGAAGGGCCTCTGGGCTGGAGAGATGCAGAAAGAGAAATTCCAAGTACATGCCAAATGTCCAAAATGCTCTGGTTTCAGTGACATCATCCACAGCCTCATCTCATCTCTCAATTGACTTCATCATATCAATTCTTCCCTGTGGAGAAGTGACCCATTTAGAAATGTAGACACAGAGAGAGAAACAAGGGCATGTGAATAACGTTTGTAATGAGGAGTCTGAGTCACGTTTTTGGAGTTTGACTGCTGGTAGCTTCTAAGCCATCACCTTTCCCCCTTCCTCTTGTGCCCCCCACCTGGACAAGCTGATGAGAAAGCATGGATGTTGTGCTCCCTCCTTTGGCGTCCGTGGGAGATTTGAACCATGCAAATTCTTCCTGCACAAATGCTTACCCTGACCTTACTCCCTAACCCAGTAAAAATCCTGGGCCAATCTCCTTTCCTGGCTCTCAAGCTATTTCAGACCTGCTTAAGAGGCCTGCCTTCCTTCCCCAGAGACCTCGATTATGTAAATAATAAAACTTTTCATTCCTCTTTGATATGTGTGTGGCGTCATCAGTTTTGACATTGAACCACAACTTGGATGGAGTCCATCTGCCTCCGTGGTGATTATGACAATATGCAACTGTGGTTCTGCCGTAGGGTTAGGGAGGCTTCCTGGAGGAGGAGTATCTGGACAAGGGAGAAGAAAAGGACTAGCAAGAGGGAACCTCAGTAAAGAAGAAAGCAGAAGAGTCGGAGCCTGGTTTGGGGTGAAGTTTTCCCAGCTGTGACAATGACAAAGTCAAAGTTCTATAAAGGCAACTTCTATTTATTCAGTGCTTGATATGTATGCACCAGCCTTCCTCTCCCTGCCTCCCCCACTCAACCCATCTTGCGCGCCAAGAGCCCAAACCACACCACTTGCTCCCTCATTTCTCAGAGGAAAGCCAGCATGTGGACATGACACACGCAGGCAGTTAGTGGAGAGAGAGTGATGGAGTGGAATAGAGGTGCTGTGGGGGTTGAGTGCAGGCCACCTTCTGTTCTCTTACCTTGGGCAAGTTCCTTTCTTCTTCCAGTCAAGTTACTTTTTTCTTCCAGGCCTTGATTTCCCCATCTGTGAAAGGAAAGGGCTGGAGAATATTCCTCATTATTCCTCTACGGGTATTCTTTGTGTTCCAAAGCTCCTAATATTTGAACTAAGTGGACCAAATCTCTGCTATTGAACTAAGACTCAGGCCTCTATCTCTGACTTGAATTGAAAATGCAAATAACTGAGGAGGGAGGGAGGAGCTATGAAACTTGAATGGGTTTATCAGATTTCCTTTCTCCAGTGACCTAGATACAGGGGCAGGGTGGGTGGGGCAAGTGCCCAGTCCCAGCAACTTCCCTGGCTCAGAATCTGTCAGCCTCAAACATTCATTGACAACCTGCTATACACCAGCACAGAGCTGAGAACCCCCACGGGTGTCAAAGATGAACCAGAGCATCTGCCAGAGGCCAAGGAGTCTTCCTGGCCTCACATTCTGAAAGCTCTCAAATTCAAACAGGCTAAACCCATGTTACATTGTATTTTAGGGCTGGTGCTTGGGGGCAATGGCGGGTGTTAGAAAGAACAATTTGGCTACAGCATGAAGCTGGCATCGCCAGGAGAGACTGAGACAGCAGGAAGGGGCTGCTGTAATAATTTGGGCAAGTGGTGAGGGGCAGAGGGAGTGAGAAAGCCCTAGGGTACCAATATGACTTGACTTCAGATGCTGGTGTGGTGGAGCATACTTGGGGTGGGAAAGGGAAAGAGTAGGGAGGTTCTGAGAATAAATAGGCAGTGCCCCCCACAGGATCCTGGTGAGCAGACCCCAAACATCAGAAAACTTCCCTCCCACACACCCCATCTTTCTAGTTCCTCCAGCCCTCTTCATGGTTCTGTCACTATCACCTATGGCCTGGCCTTGCTGCGCTCGCTTGCCCTCTGGGCTGGGGGATAAGGACTCTGATGGACCCTCCGGCATTCTTTAATACCAAGGTGGCCCCTTCAAGGTTGGGAGGCTACAGGAGCCCATGTGGTAGCCCCAGCTGAGCTGAGTCACCAGTCCCCAGGGACATTGCCATTTCTGGGGACGATGACTTCTTACTGGCCGGGTTCAGTGCTCAGCTGGGAAATCTGGGCAGGTGGGGGCTTCATCTACTTCCCCTCACTCCTACTAACTCCCTAGAGACTCTGCTGGGGGTGGAGGACCACACACGGTTGTTAGTGGAACACCCCTACACGTATGTTGATTGGAACATGTGTCTGTGCACGTGGTCTCTTATGCATTTATATGAGTTTGCCTATGTGATTTCATGTCTCTGAATGTTTTATGTAAATTTAAATGTGAAAAGGGAGCTAATATTTATTGAGCACCTACTGTGTACCCGGCCTACTGTGTACTTTACAGCTGAAAATACTGAGATGCCCAAGGTACAAAGTGTGAGGCCCTCCACCAGGTGCCCCCTACCCACCCGCCCTAATCATTACCTTCTGTTCTTCCAGGACACCACAGCTTAGAAGTCACATCATCTGAGTGGAGTCACCTGTCTCTCTCCCTGGAGGAGGGGTCCTGCCCATGAGTTATCATGGCCCTTTCCAGGTCTTCAACCTGGCTTCAGCATCCTTCGTCTCACTGAAAACTTCTCTCTGGCACCAGCTTCCTCTGATGGGCAAACCCAATAGTTGTCTTTGAATCTTTGCCCCTGGCCTCTCTAGGGCAGCACCAGTGACCCAGTGACTGCCCTTTGTATTTAAATTCTTCTGCATATCTCCTGGCCCTCCTCCTGGACTGTCCTCCTCAGCCCACCCTGGGCTTCTGTTCATGGTATCTCAGACCACCCCTTTGTGCATTAGCATTTTCCTACTAGCTGATGACACCACCCAAGTGCCAGCCTTGATGTTCAACTCTTGCCAGCCTCCTGGCTGGCCATCCACAGGCTGCTCAGATTCCAAGTGTCCAGAACGGGCTCGGCATCTCTCCCTGGTCCCCACAGCCTACTCCCCTGTGACAGCTTTTGTCTCAGTGCCTCATCTCCAGCGGATTCCACAGACACTCTGGGGTCAGTCCATGCCACTTGATCTTTGCATATGCTGGTCCCTCTGCCTGGAATGCCCTTGACCCCCTCGTCCACTTGGAAAATATCCACTCATTCTTCTGAATCCTTCATTAGTTTTCTTTTTCCTCCTTACCCCTGCCCCTCATATAACACCTTACCCGCCCATGCATGTAGTTGCTCTTGAATCTCCCAGGCCTTGCACTGACTTACAGTGTGAATTTGTAGTGTGATTATAGACTAGCAGGATTGTGACCTTGGAAAAGTCTCTTCAGCTCTCTCAGCTTCAGTTTCCTCGCTGTAAAGTGGACATAAAGACACTAGACTCATAGATTTGTTGAAAAAGATCAAAACTGGGACCCAGAAGTCACTTGCTAGATGGTCGTTGTACTCAGTGGTGTTTACACCTGTATTTCCAGCACCCATGACAGTCCCTCATCCACTGTGTGCCCAGCTGAATTCAGTAGGCCACATACTCTTTATGTCTTTAAAAAAGGGAGCCCAGCATGTGATTGAGAGGACAGCTCTGTCTGGTAAATAGGCTCTTGCTCCAGTCCCCTCCCCCACCACAGGATCCTGTTGGGACAAACGTCTTGGCTCAGTGGGTTGAAAAGGAAAGTCAGGATTTTGAGGCATGAATCGCTGTGCCCACTGACTCACTTCCTCCTCCCCGCCTGCTCCGGACAGGCTGGGGCCCTGAGTAACACAGGTTGTAACCTCCTCCCAGCCCTTGCTCCTCATCCTGGCACCCCAGCCCCTCAATGTGGATCTCACCACTGAGTAGCAGGAGAGCAGAGGGAGTAGATTTCAGGGCAGACGGGGGAAGCACAAGCCCCACACTCAGAACCCTGAGTCTGATGATTGGCAAGGCAGAGTGCCCTTCTGGAGTTTGATCTGGGAGGCAGCAGAAAATCCCCTTCTTCATAACAGCCCTCCCCTTTTTTCTGGGATCACAGAAATTCTCACTGTTGGGCAACCGTCCAAAGCTTAAGGCCTCCTCTCTGGAAGTTTCCCATTAAAATGCAGGCAGCCCTACCTGGCAGAGTAGCTCATGGGGAGGATATTACAACATCACCCACTGAAACTAGGGCCCTAGGGTATAAATGACTCAGGCAGTGTGAAGGTGGGGGAAGGGAGTGAAAGGGTGCTGAGGGAAGGGTGTCGGACACAAAGAATGATTTAGTGGGCATGGGTGGAACGGGCAGTGTTTCCAGACAGGCCCCTGGCATTGCCCTCTCCAGTTAACTATTAGCACAATGGATGTGATGAAGAAGGAAATTTCACTTTCTTGCAAAACAATCCCCCTGGGTCTTGGCCTTTTCCCTTTGGGGGTCCCCTTCTCAACCTTATCCTAGACATCAGGGGCTCCTCTGACAGAAGGAGTCAGATGGGGCTTGGGGGATGTTGGACCACTCCCTCAGTGGCAGAACTGCTCTGGGTAGCCCAGGACAGGCACAGTAGTGAGGCAGAGTGAGGATGCAGCCCATCTCCACTAATGAGAAGGGAACTCGGGGTGGAGGGTAAGGGGAGAACAGCCAGATACATTGAGGGGACAAGGGGGCAGTGAGGTACAATGAGCAATCACAGAACAGCTAGAGGTAAAGGACATGCTCAGAAAAGCACTAGGACCAGGAGTTTGGGCCTCAGCTTGCTGGCCTTGGAACTGAAGGGAGCTGATTCATGCCTAGGAGTAAACTGACAGCCTTTGTGAGTCAAAAGCTTCCTCTGGTTGGTAGTCAACAAGACCCATCTAGGGACTGACTCAGGGCTGGAAACAAGAAGGGATAAAGTCTGCTCTGCTGTAGACATGTAGATGGACTTGAGAAATATTTGGGTGAGGGGTAAGGGTGGGAGCTGGTGGCTACAGGATGCAGGGGACATGAAGAGGTCAGCAGCAAGGACAGCCAGAGTCTAGGGACCTCTAGGGCCTCCAGGGTGGAGGTGCAGGTCTGGCTAGTAACAACGGTCTGAAGCCCCAGGACAGGGGTAGAGATAGACATATGGAGGTCAGAACCCAGGAAAGACCCTAAGATGGTGCACCCCAAACTCACAGCAGAGAGGAGCATCAGCCTTGGCTTTGATGTCTATTAGGCCATGCAAGCCTGGCTCCATACAATCAGGCTGTGCCCACAGCAAACTCACCCATGATAGTCTTCTGGGACCCCAACTCCCACAGGCCTCTCACCGCCTGCACCTGGGCTTCAGTCCCTCAGCTCTATCCTTTCTTCCTCCCTTCCTCCCTCTCTTCCTCCCTCCCTTTCTTCTTTCTTTCCTCCTTCCCTCCCTCCCTCCCTCCCTCCCTCCCTCCCTCCCTCCCTCCTTTTCTTCCTTCCTTCCTTTCAGCACCATTGTTGTCCCAGCTTTCTTGGTGACCCCGAGCACAACCCCAGGGGTCTCACTTTATTCACCCCATGCCTACCCTCTCCTCTGCAGTCACAGATGCCCTGAGAAGACCTCAGAGCACTGTATACTCACCCTTGCTGCCTAAGAACAAACATGGCTTAGGCCTTGACCCCAACCCAGAGAGTGGGGTCGCCCACCCCAGACAGTGGAGTCCGTTACCCAAGGCAATGGGGTCCCTGATCCCAATATTGCGTTAGCCTCTAACTCACCCCTGGTCAGCTCTGAGCCTCAGTTTCTTGTTTTGTAAAGTAATGACGATAATGCCCAACTCTGGGAACTGTTAGGTAGTTAACTGAGCATAAAGGGGGACCAGGCACTAAGCTACACACTGTGCCCTTCTCTTCTCTTCCCTTATATAATCATCACTTGGCCCCAGGAGGCTCTCCTACTCCCCTCTGATCAGACCCCGCCCAAACCTAACCTTGGATGCCTTGCAGAAGAAAGCCCAAAGCCCAGCTCCTCAGCCTGGGGTTTGGGGCAGTCCTTTATGACTGCCTACTCAGCTTTGGCCTTTGCCTTCCACACTCCACCCTCCCCACACAACCCAGGCTGCTGGGCAGGCCTTCATCCCCCAAATACCTCTTTCTTGAGGCCTTTGCCTGCAAGCAAAGCTCCAGCTTCCTCCTGCCCATTGACAGCTCCCCTTCTTTAAAGGCTAACTGACCACCATCTTCCCAGGCTCCCTGGGTCTCAACGGATGCTTTCTGCTCCAGCATAACCCTGTTTCTACTTGATAGAGCATTTGTTGCACTTGGCCAGATGTTATTTATTAGTTCTAGCAAAGTTGCTTAAGCTCTCTGTGCCTCAGTTTCTCTATCTGTAATATTGAGTTAGAAATTGCACCCTAATCCTAGAGTCATTGTGGAAAGTAAACAAGAAGTTGCACAGTGCCTGCCACATAGCAATAGCTCAATAACTTTTTTTTTTTATTGGAATGGGGTGAGGTAGCAGTGACTATCTCTCCCTCAACAGCCCTGTTCACCAGGAAAAGAAAGCTCAGATCCCCTCTCTCATCCTGCCAGTAGCTTCTACTATAATGCTCTGCTTGGAGTAGAGGTCAATGCTATGCATCAGATTGAATCTGGTCCATTGAAAAGCTGATGTTGCTCCGTGAGGGTCCGCTTTGGTCCCATTCACTGTGGGACGTGAGTGTGTGTGTCTATGTCAGGGAAATGGACACCCAAGAGCTAGTAGGGGTTTTAGCACCTGGGTAACCCCATCAAAGCACCCCCATCACAGGCCACTCTCAGGTTTCAGACTAGGACCCAACACAGAGAGGGGGAGACAGGAGAAAGGGAGTATTCTGGAAGACTTCCTGGAGGAGGAAAATGAGGGAGAGCTAGGCTGAGAAAAGAGATACCAGTTTTTATTGAGAGTCTCATTGTGGTAGGCTTTTTATGTCCTCTATTTTTCATGACAAGCATGAGAAGTCACTCCCATTAACTCCTTTTCCAGAAGGGGAAACAAAGGCATACACTGGCAAAGTGACACGCCCAAGGTACGCAGATAAGGTTGAGGGGAGGGAAGAGCAGGATTCTCATCAGGTCCGTTGGGTTCCCAGGGAAGGGCCCAGTTGAAAGACAGCCAAAACAGAGGATGGTGGGAGAATTCCAGTCCCAGGCCAGCTGCCCACTCAGCCAGGGAGGCTGTGGGTGGGGCGGAAACAGCCACCAGAAGACAGGGGCACGTGGCAAACAAGGGTGCCAGGAAATGAACCCTACCCAAGGCCCTTCCTCCTGGCCCGCCCTGTGCCCCTGGCCAGCTGCTGGCCGCCTCCCATTCCCAGGGCTCCCTCTAAGGGAACAGAGACAACTGGGCTGGAGCCCAGGAAAGGCCCTGCATGGGGGAAGAACCAGAAGGGTCTTGAAGCCCAGGAGAACCCTGCCAGGCCTAAGCCCTGTGTTCCTGAGGAGAGAGACAGAGCAGAGTTCTAGGGATCTCTTCTGTTCGCCTGAGACAGAGCTCAGATTGGGGGCCTGGCACAGAGAAAGCACTTAATGAACATGTGTTGAACGGAGGCACAGCAGGTGTGGTGTCAAAACTGCAGGGCAGGAGGTAAAGAGACCTGGTCCTGCAATGATCTCTGCCCCGCCTAGTGACCCTGGATGAGTCACAGAGCCTCTCTGCCTGTCAGATTGAACTGTTATCCTGGAATGAACACTACTACTTGGGCCCCTTCCAGCTCCAACAATGCAGTTTTATTTGTTCTTTTACTCACTTGCTAACTTGTTATTTCAGCAAAATACATGGTAGAGCTCAGTAAATATATTTTGGTACCAGTGAAGTGGTGGGCAGAATGGCGGTGAAAAGCAAAAGTTGAGGGGAAGGTAGTGATTTGTTAAGAGCAGGTTCTCTGGTGTCAGGTGACCTGGGCTCAAATTCTCCCTCCATCACTAGTTAACTGTGTAAGCTTGGGCAAGTTACTTCACCATGTTGAACTTCGACTTCCTCATCTGTAAAATAAAGGCAACAGGAGTGTGCACCTCATGGGTTAGCATAAGAATTAAATGAGATAATACAAATAAAGTGCTTAGGAAAATGTTTGGTACATAGAAAGCTATTATTATTCCTTAGAGGATGAGTGGGTTTAAACAGGCAAAAATGGGTTGTGTGTGTGTGGTAGGAATGGGGGAAAGTGTCAGAACAGTGCAAGGTGCAAATCTAAGGCACGGCAAGAGGCCAGTCTTGATAAATTGAGAAAATGCAAGTTGGGGGCAGATGTTGAGAGGCCTTGGCCAAGCTAAGAATCTTGGGCCTAATCTTGTTGGTTGGCATTTCCAATTGGTGTTCCCTGGAGCACCAGAGTTCCATGAGATGCTACTGGATGTTTTATAAATATACTAGGGGAGGTGAGGGGGAAGACCGGATATCTACATGCAAAAGAACGAAGTAGGATCCCTACCTCAGATCATATGCAGAAATTAATTCCAAATGAATCTAAATACAAGGGCTAAACCTATAAAACTCTTAGAAGAAAACATGAGGCTAAATCTTTGTGCTCTTGGATTGGCAATGGATTCTTAGATACAACACAAGAGCATAAGCAACAAAAGAAAAAATAGATAAACTGAATGTTATGGTCTGAATGTTTATGTCCCCCCAAAATTCAGATATTGAAATCCTAACCCACAAGGTAATGGTTTTAAGAGGTGGGGGCTTTGGGAGGTTATTAGGTTTTGAGAGCAAAGCCCTCATAATTGGGATTAGTGTTCTTATAAAAGAGGCCCCACAGAACTCCCTAGCCCCTTTGTCATATGAGTCAGTGAATGATAGCTCAAAAGTCTGAGGCCCAGAAGACGGCTCTCACTCAACATGCTGGCACCCAGATCTTGGACTTTCAGCCTCCAAAACCGTGAGACATAAATTTCTGTTGTTTATAAGCTATAATTTTTATAGCAGCCTGAATGAATTAAGACACTGAAATCCATCAAAATTTAAAACTTTTGTGCTTCAAAGGACACCTTCAAAAAAGCTCAAAGATAACCTATAGAAAGGGATAAAATACTTACAGAAGATATATCTGATAAGGGACTTGTATCTGGAATATACAGATACAAACTTACAACTCAATAATAAACAGACAAACAACCCAGTTTAGAATTGGGCAAAGGATCTGAAGAGACATTTCTCCAAAGAAGACAACCAGATAGCCAACAAGCACATGAAAAATGATCAACATCACTAATTGTTTGGGAAATGGAAATCAAAACCACAGTAAGATATCACTTCACATCCACAAGGATGGCTAGAACCAAAAAAGTCAGATAAGTATTGGTGAAGATGTGGAGAAATTGGAGCCATCATTCACTGCTGGTGGGAATGTAAAATGATGCCATTGCTTCAAAAGACAGTCTGAAACTTTCTCAAAAAGTTAAACATAGAGTTACTGTTTGACCCAGCAATTCCACTCCCAGGTATATACCCAAAGAAATGAAAACATGTCTACTCAGAAACCCACACATGAATATTCATAGCAACATTATTCATAGCAAAGTAAAACCAACTGAAATGTCCATCAGTTGATGTATGAACGAACAAAATGTAGTGGATCCACACAATGGACTTTTATTTGGCTGTAAAAAGGAATGAAGTACTGATATACACTACAATATAGATGAACCGTGAAAACATTTTGCTGAGTGAAGGAAGCCATTCACAAAAGGCTGCATATAGTATAATTCATTTATATGACATGTCCTGGATAGGCAAATATAGACAGAAAGTAGATTAGTAGTTGCCTGGGGTTGAGAGAGAAAAACAAGCGGGCGCAGGTTAAGAGCAATAGCTAAAGGATATGGGGTTTCTTTTGGGGATGATTAGAATGTTTCAATATTGATTATAGTGATGGTCACATAACTCTGAATATACTAAAAACCATTGAATTGTACACTTTAAATGCGTGTGTTGTGAGATATGTGAATTGTATCTCAATAAAGCTGTGAAAAAGAAAATACAAGAGGAGGAGTGTAAATTTATCAAATGAATTTATCAAATTCATTTGGGAAATGCCAGGTTAAGAGAATTGTTTGCTTTGGAACTTCTCTGGGTCAACATGCATTGGCAAACTCCTGGAGTGGGTTAGACTATGCAGCATGTCCCAAATCTTTGACCATCGTGTGACCATGGAACCATCTTCACAGAAACTTCTCTTAACTCTTACAAAACACTTTCCACAGAACATAATTTGGCAAGTTTGCCTGCAAGCCATGGAAACCACTGAAGTTAAGCAGAGGAAGGGCTTGGCTGGAGCTGCACTTAGGGGGAAGACAGACTGTGGTGGGGGGAATGAAAGGGAGGTGGATAGCCTAGTGGCTTGATGCAAGCAAAGTGGTTAAAAAAAACAGTTAAATAGGCATTTCTCCAAAGAAGATATACAAATGGCCAATAAGGCACTTTGAAAGATGATCAACATCATTAGTCATTAGGGAAATACAAATCAAAACCACAATGAGATCACTTCATACCCACTAAGTATGTAGGCAGGGGTGGGAGGGGTTTGGACATAGCCTTTGGAGGGACCACCTGACCCCTCTCTCCATAGCTCCTGGATGGGTGCTTCCCCACTCCCTAGGCTTCCTGACCCTCCATGACTCAGACAGGAGCCCTGACCATCCTGTTGCTTCTGGAGAGGATGTTGGGGGTTTTCATCCATTCCAGCTATGTTTATGTCCCTCTTCCTAGAAGTGGGATGGGCACCATCCTGCCAGGCTGGAGTGGGGAGGAAGGCACCATATCTGGGGACCCGTGAGAACCCAGTGGGGAGGGTGACAGTGGGTGGAGGCAAGTTGGTCTGACCAGAGCCATGAAGGTTGGAGCAAGGGTCTGTCTAGTCCTAAAGTATGTTATTTTCCTGCATAGCCTTCCTTACTCCAGGTCATGAGAAGCACACCCAGAGCTCAGGGCTGAGAGAGCCTGGGGACCTTGGCCATAAAGTCTTAAAAGTCTTAGTCATACTAGTTAACATTTATTGAATACTTACTCTCTATTTTGTGCTAAGTGCCCTGCATGCATCATCTCATCTGATCCTTAAAACAATCCTGTGAAGTAGGTACTATTATTATCCCCACTTTACAGATGAGGAAACTGAGCACCAGAGGATTGCAGTAACTTGCCCTATTAATACTACACAAGACAGTGGGCCGAGGGAGTCTCATGAAATGAGGTTAGATATCCACTTGTAGACCAAGAAGCAGGGTTGGAAAAGCAGGCCTAACAGCTTTTTACTGAGTCCTGCCTCCAGCTTGAGGCCCTAGGAGGGAGGCCCTCGAAGTGAGGGCAGGGAGCTCCTGGAAACTAATTCAGTCATCCCCCTGCAGCAGGTAGCTGGTGATTCCCTCAGATCCTTAGCTTCCTGGTGTGAGAGCTATCCTGACTTTCTTCAAAAGATCTTGTTTCGGTCTGAGGCTATAAGAAAATGAAAAGGTCAAGGAAGGTTGAAGACTGTGTGTCCCCTCCAGGCTCCTGGTGGGGCAGGGAAGGGGACTTTCAAGGAGTTTGGAGGCATCCACCCAAGACTGGCCTTTCCAGCCAGGGTGACGGCAGATGGACAGCGCTGCACGAGAGCAGAGTGAGGGACACAGGTAACTTTCTAAAGGCCAGAAGGGGTTCATTTCCATTCCAATACTAACCAGAAGGGCAGAAGCTAGATTTTAGGACGAACATCCCTCAGTAAGGGATTCTATACCCAAGAGACAAGGCTCAGGGTTCTGGAAATACAGTTCATGCTGACCATCCTGGAGGCAAGCAGATGGTGGAAGTGGTGCTGCCTTGGGTAATGAAGAAATCGTGTTCCTGTCTGTGGCCAGATCTGGTCGAGGGCCTAGCAGGCTGGACTCTGAGATCTTCAACGCTGATCCCAGTTCAGAGGCAGAAGGATAGACACTATGGCCTTCTCCAGGGTGCAGGAAAGAGTCCGCTATGTGTGGAGGGGTGGGCACCATTCAGTCCCCAAATATTTACAGACAGCATGCTAGCGGTGGGCTCGGAACCAAGGCACTCGGGTCAGGCTCTGGCTGTGTCCATTACTCTTGT
>CM053506.1:89790358-90214738 GCA_028627145.1 Eidolon dupreanum
GTGGGGAGGGGCTGTCCACCTGAGAGATTCCAGGCCCACAGGGTTTGTGTGGTGGGGTGTGGGAGTGTCAAGGGCTCTGGTAAAGGATGGCCCTCTGCCCAGTCATAGCCTCTTTTCCCCCAAATCTGGGCTTCCCTAGCCGGCAGTAGTCAGGGGAGTGGGCTGGTCCTTCCACACCTTGTGGGGGTTCCCAGCCAGGGTAACAAGGGCAGGTCCACCTTAGTTAGAAGCAAGGTGTGCAGTGGGATATGTGGCTATCGCAGAAGAGCTGAGCACTTCTCCCCAGCACTAAGCCCCCTCTTCTTCTCTTTCTTCTCCCCCAACCTCTGGAAGGTCCTCCTGTTTCTCCTGAGCTCCAGGGGGCTCCTTCCCTCAGGAAGTCTTCCACATAGAGCTGACCTCTCTCTGGTTGACCCACAAAGTGCTGGTGAGCACCTACCCTGCGCAAAGCCCACATTGGGCACCTTGGGGGAGACCCAGAGGAGCCCCCACTCCTGCTGCTCAGATGTCAGTCACTATTAAGTGGGGAGACAGGCAGAGCAGGCCTCCCACTCAGAGTAGGATCTGGTGTGGTCTGTGTTCTGGGAGGCTGGAGGGATGGCAATGAAGATGGGGACAGCCTCTCTGATAAAGGCATCTGGGAAGGCTTGCTGGAGGAGGTGGTGTTTTCAGATGGGCCTTGATGAGGAGAGTCCTATTTCTCTTGGCAACTATGTCCATCTCTGCTGGCCTCTCACCCCCACACCAATCTGAAGCTTCTTTAACCATCGTGCCCTCCTGCCAACTCAGTACCCAGGGCACTGCCTCTTCTCCATGACCCCCGCCTCCCCCACCATGGCTTCCTAGCTGTGCACCTGGGGTACGTGATGGGGACTCTCAGAGCCTCATCTGTGCACTAGAGCGAGGAAAGCACTGCCTCCTACAGTTTTCCTGCTGATGGGCTGGAGTCCTGCTGCTGACAGTTCTGTGAGAGGTGAGGCCCTTTTTGTACACACTGGACCCACAGGGTAGCAGTAAAGACTGCAGAAGGTTGGGAATTCCAACTTGTGAGATCAAAATGAGATGTTGCAGGTAAATATCCTTCTCCCCTGGGCTTCACTCTCAGCTCCCTAGAGCTGCCCCCTGATTTTCAAGACAGCAGGTGGCTTATTCCCAGGCCCCTGGTTTCTTTGGGGATCAGAGTCCTTCCACCCAAGGACAAGGCTGGGGGTGGGGTGGGGTGGAAAGGTGGACTCTCCTTCTACCTTCTGGATGTCGGTGAGGTGAATTTACATGGCCTCCTCCAGCCATCTTGGCCTTGGGCCACCATGTCCATGTAGTGTCTGGCTGAGAGGGGCTGACCTTCTGCAGCCCTGCTCCAGTGCAGGAAGGAGCTTGGTGGAAGGTCACTGAGTGGGATGGGCCCCACACCGTGTCTAATCTCCCCTGTTCACTTTACATGGAACCCAAGGGTCCTTCACCCAGGAGCTTGAGTTCTCCAAACTTCCAGGCTCACTCATCCCCTCTTAAACCATACTGGGGTTTTAAGCTTGAGTCCCAACCCCAAGGGTCGTAGGTGCTCTCTTCTCCCTCTGATTTCCAGCTTTTGCTGACTTTACTTCTCTGCCTCTCACCTGTGGGCTGTTGGCTCTGTGGTTTGTCAGCTCAGGTTTGGAATGCAAACCCCTCTCCTTTTAATTCCTCCCTAAATACTACTCATCCAAGGTAGTGAGGCTGGGGGATCATTTCTGAGGGGTGAAGGTGATGGAGGAGCAAGGAAGCCCACTTTTCCACCCATCACTGAATATCAGATAACACTGGTCTTCAAACACCACAGCTTCCCTCTCCATGTTTTCATCTCACTCTGGTTGCCCGCCATCTTGTCATCTTGATGGTTCTCAGACCCTCTCTCTGTGTGTCTCTTCTGCACGCTGCCCTGCTGCTGCACATCTCTCTTAAAGAGCTCTCTCCGGAAACCTAGAGCGCTCCCAGGCTGTTAGCTGGAGCCACACTTATCTTCATCTCATGTCCAGAGAGAGTCCAGCAAAGTATCTTCTCAGGCAGAGCTCTCTCCCTCAGAGGAATTCTGCTGCCAGCTCTTACAATAGCAAATGTGATTTTCTTCCCACTCCACATAGATGGAGAAACTGAGCCCCCCAAAACAAAATGACTTACCCAGGGCCTTACAAAGTAAGGAACAAAGCCTGAATAAGAACCTAGGACTTTGAACTGCCTATTCGAGAGCTGTGTGGCTCTGGGCAAGTTAGTGAGTCTCTCTAGATCATCATTTTATTTTACAGTAATGTGAATGTTTTACTAAAGTGTCACAAGATCAAGAAATAGACTATTTCCGGCATCCTCCAAACCCCTTTGTGCCTCCTCCCAATCTCCACTTTCACCAGAGGTAACTGCCATTCTGACTTCTATCACCCCAGAACAGTTTCACTTCCCTTTGGACTGCCTATCAATGGAATTATGCAATATGTATTCTTTCATGTGTGGCTTTTTTTACTCAATGTTAAGCCTATGAGATTCATTTGTGTTGTTTCTTATAGTCTGTTGCTTCCCATTGCTGTAAATTATATCGTTACATGAATATACCATTATGTGAATATACCACCATTTGTTTGTCTATTCTACTGCTGATGGGACATCTGTTTTGTTTTTTGTTGTTGTTGTTGTTGTTGTTGTTGATGTTTTTTCCAGTTTGGGGCTGTTGACAATAATTCCATGGCGAATATTCTTGTGCATGTCTTTGGAGTATAATGTCTGCTTTTCTGTTGGCTACATGCCCAGATGTGGAATCTCTGGGCCACTGGGACTGAATATGTTCAGCTTTAGCTGATGGTGCCATAAAGTTCTCCAACGTAAGTTGCGCCAACGTACGCTCCCACCATCTGGGTACAAGAGTGCTACATGCTCTGCATCCCCGCCAATATTTAGTAGTGTCACTCTTTTTCATTTTAGCTCGTTGTGGGCTTTGCATTTCCTTTGTGACTGATGATATCATGCACATTCCCATATGTTTGCAGGTCATTTGGAAAGCCTTATTTGTGAAGTGCCTCTTCAAATCTCTCATCCGTTTTCTGTTGAGTTGTCCATTTGTTCCTATTGATCTGTAAGAGCTCTTTATATATTTTGGATATATGCCCTTTGTATTGCAAATATCTTCTTCAGCTCTGTAGCTTGCCTTTTACTTTCTTAATGGCGACTTCTGATATACAGAAGTTCTTAATGTTAATGGAGAATAATTCATCGAGTTTTTTTCTTTATGGTTAGTACTTTTTATATCCTGTTTAAAAAATCTTTGCCTACCCCAAAGTCATGAAGATATGCTATGTTTTCTTCTAGTTATTTTACCATTTATATTTAGATCTAAATTGATCTGGAATTTATTTTTTGTACGGTGTGAAGTAGTTGTCAAGATACCTTTTTTCTAGTTAAATATCCAATTGACCCAGTACCACTTATTGAAAAAACCATTCTTTTCCCAGTAAAACATGGCAGTATCATCTGTGTCAAAAATCAAGTGGCCATATTTGTGTGGATCTGTTTCGGGGATCTCTATTTTGTTCTACTGGTCTATCCTTGCACTAATACCATCCCGTCTTAATACCTGATGCTAGAAGTCTTCCAGCCTTGTTCTTCTTCAAGGGAGTCTTGGCTAGTCAATTGTCATTACAAATTTAACAAATTTGTAAACTTGTCAAAATTTAGAATTTTTCAACTTGTCAGTACACACACACACACACACACACACACACACACATTCCTGCTAGGATTTTGATTGGGATTGCATTGAATCTATACATTGATTTGGGGAGTGTGGACCAAAAAGGGGCCACATACTAAACCGATAAGCTCAAGGGAAGCCTGCATGGTGGACCTTACAAACTCAGAGACCAAAAGGAACCACATACGATGGTCTGAACTAAAAATGGATCATGGCATATAGTCACAGCCTGGGCATATAGCTTCCTCAACAAAAGTCAGTCTTTACCTTAAGTAAGCCTATTATCTTTTGCATCTAGGATAACATACCCTTGAAACATTGCTCTCCTTTTTCCAGACCCCTCAGGGCACACCCACTGCACCAGAGCAGGAGACCACAGAACCCTTCATTGCTGTCTTGTTCCCTGAATACCATCTCTATGTGCTATAAATGTTAATTATTAACTATACTGTACCCACCAATGTAAACAAAGTATGTGTTTCTCTATTTTACTTTTTATCCATTCTTAAAGATTTCCGCACTTTCCTTTTTCCTACCCCCTTAATCTACCACCAACAGATTTCGTGTAACCTTTCTTACATCTCCTCCTTTGCTTCTAATGTATAAAATGAGCAATAAAACTGCCATTCTCTGGAGCATTTTCTCAATTTGTTGAGATTTTACTTCCCTGCAATTGTCATCAGTTTGGCTCAAATAAACTCATAAAATTCTCTACAGGTTTGGACTTTTCTTACACTGGCAGGAGGATTAATATCTTTATAATATTGAGTCTTCCAATCCATGAACATGCTATATCCCTCCATTAATTTAGGTATTTTAAAGTTTCTCTCAGCGTTTTGTAGTTTTCTGTGTTATTGAGTGATCTTGCACTTTGTTAGTTAGATTTATTTCTAGGTAGGTGTTTAATACTTTTATGGTGTATAAATGGTGTCGTCTTTCTAATTTCTTTTCCTAATTGTGCGCTGGTAATAGAGTGGAGAACATCTGATTTTTTTATACTGATCTTGTATCTAGTGACCTTGCTAAATTCACTTATTTATTCTAATAGTTTGCATATTTGTTTTTTTTTTCTGTGCAACATTATGTCATCTGAAGATAGGCAGTTTTATTTCTTTCTTTATACTTCTCTTAACTTTTTTTCTTGCCTTATTGCCCTGTCTGGTACTTCAGTGCAGTGAGGGGAAGAAGCAGTGACAGTGAGACCCTTTTCTGGTTCCTGATCTCAGTAGAAAAGCTTTCAGTATTTCACCATTAAGATTGATGTTGGCTGTGTGTGTGTGTGTGTGTGTGTGTGTGTGTGTGTGTGTGTGTGTGTGTGTAAATACTCCACATCATACTACTTTTTTAGACACACTTTTCTGATAAGAGAATGATCTGGGGACCACTGGGGGTCAGGGAGCCCCTGGGAGTGGCCTCTCCCCACTCAAAAAACAAAACAGACATGTCTGCAAAGGGAGAACACCTCCATGATGAGTCCCCTCCAAGTCCTCCATCAAAATCTGGTCGAAACTTCAGTCTAGTCTAGGGGATCACTAGGTGTTCCCTTTTGGCTCTGGAATATGAGGCCACCAGGACATTTCTACATTCCTCAGGGAAGCTGAGGCTCAGAGCAGGGTAGTAGCTAGCCTCAAGTCACACAGCATGTTAATGGCAGAGTCAGAATTAGAACTTGAGTTTCCTGGGTCCTAGCCACTCTGCAGCCACTGCTCTGTGGTCAAGATTTGAGAGGTGGTCAGAAGGCAAAGGGACGTGTGTAAGTGTTTTAGGAACAAGACAACTTTTCCCAAGTATTGGCCCCAATACCCACAGATGCTGTGTAAATTGGGTGGGCAGGCAGCCCTTTCCTCAGCAAGAGAGGAAAGGGGCTCAGGGCTGGTGGAGGAGGGAGGCAGGTGAACGAGCTGGCCCTCACTTCTAGTCCTGTGCCATTTAGAAAAAGGCGTTGAGGAACTTTTTCCAGGTAGGTCCCAGACCATCAGCCTGTAAGGGCCTTAGAGGTCAAGAACTTGGACCCCAGGACCCCAGGGCTCCAAAGGGTGGGAGGAGCCATGGCCAGAGAAGGCAAGTGCTGGACCCAAGACACACAGGGAGGTGGTTCCAAGCTGGGGCCAGATCAAACCCAGAGTTCTTGTATGCTTAGAATAGAGACAAAGTTCCAGCAGAGAACCCTGGCCTAGTCTTCCCACATCCTACAACAATCTCTAGGGATGACAGAGAGGAGAAGGCTAAGAGAGAGAAGAGAAAATGGAGGGAAAGGAAGAACAGAACAGGCCAGAAAAGAAAAGAGTAAGAAGTTAGACATGAGTCCAAGGTGCAAGGGCCTGGGAGGCCCATGGAGGGAACCTGAGCCTGTGGTCTGAGGTCCTGGCCAGGGTGGAGAGAAAGGAGCAAACTGAGATGCAAGTTATCCGAGTCAAGCAGCAATCTCCTCTGCTGTCTAACCCCACCCCCACCCATGGGGAATGTTCGGAATGTGATGAGCTGATAAGACTGAGACTCCCACTCCACCTGGCATGGAGCACTGGGGGTGGGGTGCTTTGCCACCCTCATTGATCAGAGGGGATTTTCTTGGGGGTGAGGACGTTTTCAATAGACATATCCTAATGGAAGACTATGTAGAAGGTCTGAGGGGAAGGAGCTGCTCACGCAGGGCAAATGGGCCAGCCGCCAGGGCCATGGGCATGGCCAGATGCTTTCCAGCTGAGCTGCACCGTGAGTCAGAAGACATGAGGCCTGGGTTGAGAGAGGACGTTCCCAGTTGCCAGGGAAGCTGGGACAAAAGAGGGGAGAGGGAAACAAGGCAGAGCAATGGCTGGCACCCTTCCAGGGGACAGGGCTCCATGGCTGCTGGCCAAGGAAACCATCTGGGGGCCCTGTACAAAGAGTGACCCCAGTGGGTGCTGCCCCATCCCTGCTGGGTCCAGAATCCCAATGCGATGCATAAGAAACAGACTGAGGCTCCTGGTGGTCCTCAGTGAGGTGGGTCCAAGGGGTCCTCCGATTCAATTAAGCGTAGTGACTTGGGCACATGGACACTCTCAGGTGTGTTCTTAGCATCCAGGTTTACCCCTGCCTGCCCTGCCTTCCTGTGGCTCCATGGGGCCATCTTCACTGAATGTTTCCGCCTACATTTGTTGAGACCTACTATGTGCCAGGCACTGTGCCAGGTCCTGGGGCTTTGATGATACACAAGGTAGGGTCTCTTCCCTCCTGAGGCTATACCTCAGGTGGGGACAGAGTAAAGAGCTAAGACATGGATGCTTCCAGCACATGGGAGACATGCTCTGGCAGTGAACACTGGCACTGGAGCCCAGAGGACATGGGGTTGGGGTGGGAGCAAATTTAAGGAGGGCAGAAAGCATACAGCAGCCACAGGGCCCCTGGGACCTGGGACCTGGGACCTGGGTCTGCTCCAGATGCCCACTTTCTGCTCTCTGGATAGACATTTCTGAGATAGGCTGCCAGAATAGAGCAGCAGAGGTGAGGGAGGAAGAGAGGAAGGTGTGTGGGGGGGGGAGGGGAGGACTGGCGGTTTGAGGTTGGGCCTGCCTGGAGAAGGAACAGAGATGGAGAAAACCTCAGCCCCAGGGACTGCTGTGTGGCTACACCTGAGACCTGCTGCGGGTGACCGGAAACAGATGGGAGGTAATCCAAACCTCGCTCAGGGCCCACTGCCCATTTGCTCTCACTGCAGAATAAAGGGCAAGGGGCACCATTCCACGTGGCTGCAGTGGGAACAGACCCAGGCAGCAGTCCAGCCCCACAGACATGGGGGTACTGTTATGGACCCTGGCCTGGGCATGTGACCTGCTACTGAGTGGAGTGGAGAGAAGCTGTGCTAGGGGCCTAGAACAGAGACCTTATATTGGCTACTCTTGTTTCCTCCTCACACCCAGCACAAGGCCTGCTGGTGCATAGAAGGAGTCCAAAGTGCCTGGAGAATAAAAACTATGAATGAATAAATGATGGGTGAGTAAACAAATTCATCAGCCAATATGATTTCCCAGCAGCCGGAGTTCCCATCCATTAAAAAAATGAGAAGGCCTGCCACCTGGTGGCAATTGAGATAACTGCAGTCCATGGTCAGGGTACAGCATGGCCCTTTGCCCCATGGCCAATCCCCTGGGATTGTAGCAATTAAGACTGATCCAGGGGCCACCTTGGTCCTCCTCCTGCCTCCAGGCCATACCACCTTATTTTCCAGCACAAACAGGCTGATTTCTTTAATTTTTTAAAACCTCCAAGAACAGAGATTCCTCCCTCCTTTGCTCCTTGGAAAATCTTACCTGCGGTCTCACCTTTATGTTTTCCTCCTATTTGTTCTTGTCCTCAAGGCAGACAGAGAATGAGAGGGTTCCCCTCCCCTCATTCAGACAGGAAAGTCAGTCTGAGGAAGGGCCAGGAATTCTGTCTATCTGCTTGTCTCTTCCCCACTTCAAAACACATTATATTTTGTTCCAGGATGAGTCGTTTGCACCCGCTTCTCCGTGCATCTGAAGAAACTTGACCTCTTTCTCCTCAGAAGAAAGAGGGCAGATTCCAGGTGGCTCTGAGGGGCCTGGAAAGCCCTACTGGGCATTAAGGGCTCCAAGCCACACTCTGCCATTCACTCCACAGAGCAGGATGCTGTGGGGACCCGCAAGGGCCTACAGTGAGCTCAGCAGCTTTAATACAGGGAAATGCCTGGCCTGGAGACAGGAAATATCACTGTGTGACTTCGGAAGGTTGTGATCCCTCTCTGGGCCTCATTTTCCCCATCTGTATAATCAGAGGTGCCTCTGGCTCTGACATCCTGTGGCTCTGCTTCTCCATGCCTGACTGATGTTTATAACCTTTCTTTCTTCCTCCCTCAGGCCCAGTTTTTATAGCTGCCTCCACCCAATCTACCTCTTTGTCCTACTCTTCACCCTCCAGGCCAGCTGGAGAACAAATGGTGACTTCTCAAATGTTCCCTTCTTTCTGTCCCTGTAAAGAAGTGTTCCAGGTATGGTGAAATCATTTGCTGCCTGCCCTTTCCTCCTTAATCACAGAACCCAATTTTTATTTAGAACAGCAAGGATCTCTGGAGCCCTCGAAGGAAGCCCATGAGTGACCACAAACCTTTCCCACAGCAGCAGATGCTAGACTAATCCCATGTCACTCTCTTCCCCTGCGCCAGCCTCCTGGCTGAGGACCTTTGCTCACAAAGCCACTTGAAGGGCCCTTGATGGTGCCCTGGGAAAACACCAGTGTACTTTCCAGGTGCTGTCGCTCAGTGCTTCCCAAACTGCCAGTCCTTGGGGTGCCAGGGCGGTGCTCAGTTTAGACATGCAGGCCCCAAAGGAGCTGCATTTGGGCTCAGAGGCTCAAGTCTCTCACATAAATGGTTCTGCCATCTGCCTAACCACAGGAACTCAAACTCAGGCCATGGGCTGGGCACAGGTGGTCCTTAGCTATTTGTCTTCTCTCTTCCCCGCTTTCAACCAGAAAACGAAATCTCCCCATGCCTTTCTATGTCTGCCTTTCTCTGGTTTTCTAAGGAGGCAATGAACCCCCTCCAGGTGTCCACCTTTTGGGGGACCAACACTGCTGGTTGACATCCTGTGCATCTGCCAGGTTAGGGACCAGGAGGGCGAGCCCCTGGAGGAAAGTCCTCAGAGAACCTAGCCAAAGACAAGAGAGGCAGGGGCTGACAAGAGCGGAATAATGTGGGTAAACATGTTTTGCAAATGAAATGCTTCTTATCAGCTAAGGAAGTGCTATTCATAGCAAGTATCTGCTTTTTGTTCTTTTGTCCAAAGGGCTGGTCTCTGTGCCCATGCGGGAGTGAGGTAATGCGGTGGCTGGGCGGGAGGAGGCTGGATTGAGATCCACAGGTAGCTGTGAGCCTGAAAGAGAAGATGAGGCACAGGAGAGTGGGGAGCATCCTGGGAAGGGGCGGGAGGGTAAGACTGGGGATGGAGGGGAGGGCTATGGGGGACAGGGCTGAGAAGGGAAACTGGTTAGAACAAAAAGCAGGAGCAGGTTTTTCACTGGGGATGAAAGGGGCGGGGCGTGGAACTGGACCCAAGCTCTAGGGGGAAGTTCATTCTGTAGTTCACGAGTTGGCAAGCTACAGTCCACAAGCTAAATCCAGCCTGCCCCTGATTTTGTAAATACAATTTTATTTATGTATTGTCTACAGCTGCTTTCCTGTTGTAACAGAGACCAGATGGCCTGCAACAGCAAAAATATTTTCTATCTGGCCCTTTACAAAGTTCACCAACCTCTGCTGTGACTGGTCCACAAATTCACTCAGTGGACAATTGATGAGCACCTACTATGTGCCAAACTCTGTGATAAACTCTGGCTAGAATCACAGAGAAAAGGACGTCATTCCTGCCTCTGGGCACTCACAGCCTAGAGAGAAAGATGGGTAAGTAGAGACCACTTGTCTAAGCTCAGGGCTTTACTACAGGAAGTCAAATTGCTGTAAAGTACAATAGTGGACACACCATCAAATGCACCATGGAAAAAAGGAATGAATGAATAAAGGGGATAGAAGGTAGAAATGAGAAAAGCACAGAGAGCTGTAGAAGCTCACAGGCAAGGCTTTCAGCTGGCATACTAGACTGTGTATCATGGAGGGCTGCTTGGAGGTGAGCTTGGTCTCCAAAGACAGGAAGGAGTTCGCACCTAAAGAAGGACAGACACTGAACTGAGTGTGCTCAAGGCAGGCCCTTAGGGAATGCAAGGCTCTTGCAGGGCTGGACAGAGCAGCAGGGCCAGGAGCTTTCAGGGCCTAAGTGTTGCTGCGGTGGGCTTGAAGGTGAAGTTGAGAGTGATGGGAAGCAGCAAAGGGCTTCAAGCTGGGGTACAGCTACAGAGAAGGGACCGGCCGAGGGAAGCCTGGAGCAGGACACCTGCTGCATATCAGTAGAGGGATGCTGAGGCTTGGGCAGCATAGGGCAGTGAGATGGGGAGGCCAGAAGGATTGAGAGGTATTTGGGAGGTGGGATCAATAACACTCGGGGATTGACTGATATGGGCAAATGAGAGGATAGTAAATTGAGTGACCGATGGTGCTGTTGCTGAGAAGAGGAGCAATGAAGGAAAATGTTTAGGGATGAAGATGGCTAGTTCAACTTCCAACAGGTGGAGTGTGAGCCACCTGTGGGACATCCAAGTTAGAATGTCCAGAAGATAGTAGCATTCCCAGCTCTGGACTCAGGGGGAGGTTTATGCTGGAGCTGTAGATATAAAGGCCATAAGAGTGGAAAAACTTGTGCAAGGAACGTGTGGGTTGAAAGCAAGAGCAAGATCCTGGGCATCCTGGGATACCCTGGCTGAGTCAGGCACTGAGGGTGGAGCAGGAATCAGACATGGTCCCTGTCCTTCAGAAATTTTCTGTCCAACCCATAAGAGAGCCACATCAATAGATCATCTCAATATAATATGGTAAGTGATAAAGTGGATGCATGTTTGTTTGGCTCTAGGGATGTGGCCCAAAACAATTTAGCAGAAAGCACTTTGGCTCCCTGCCCACAGGGTAATGGACAGCTGAGGATGCTTCTGCCGGCGCAGCATCTATTCCCTCTTCTGGTAAGAGCACCTCGGTTTCCCTTTAGGGAGCCACTTCTCCACTCTTTCAATTTGTGTTTGAGAGACCTGGCTCCCTCCAGCCTCCCTCCCACTCTTGAGCACAGGGCCCAGGCTTGGCCACTCCCTTTGGACGCAGCAAGTAGCTCAGGGACAGGTGTGACCTAAGGGCACCTGCAGAGACTCACTCCCAGCACTGAGTCTGGGGAAGTGCTTTCCTAGCTAGGACTGCTGGGTGAGGATCATGTAAGCACAAGCTGAGCAACATGGTGGACCTGCTGACATCATTTGAACTCCATGAGGTGAGCTCCATGGGGGGAGGGTGCCCTGTCTTTCATTAGGCAGCAAAGCCTCTTATCCATTGTGACCAACTTTTTAGAGGGCCAGTCTGGGACACAGCCACACCAGACACACACACACACATACACACACACACACACACACACACACATGCACAAATAATATCCTATATAACATACATGATTTATGACTTTAACATAAAAAATATGAAAATAGGTGCTTATTTGAAGTTTTATGTTATTCTCTATTATTTACTTTTCTTGCCCATAAATGTTGCTATTTAAACAAAACAATAAGATTAGTTAAAAGAGGCAATTACTACTGATGGATAGTAAGGCCAATTAAATAAGTAATATGTGTGAGGGAAAATATAACAATATTTTTATAACATCTTTTTGTCTTCTGATATTTTATAAATTTCTTTTAACTCTTTTTTTCTTCTAGTTTTATTGAAATATAATAGACACTTAGTTGCTCATATTTATACTGTACAATTCAATGAGTCTTTTTTTCTTCTGGTTTTATTGAAATATAATAGACATTGGTTGCTCATATTTACACTGTATAATTCAATAAGTTTTTTCGTTATAGTTGGCACATAATAATACATTAGTTTCAGTTGTACAGCATAGTGATTAGAGATCTATATAACTCACAAAGTGATCACCCCACTAAATCTAGTACCTCTCTTCCCCCTTATATGTTTATTACAACATCGTTAACTATTTTCCTTACGCTATACTTTATATCTCCATGTCTATTTTGTATCTATCCATCTGGATTTCTGTTTGTTTTTTTTTAAGCCTACAGCACCTGGTATTCCTAGGTGGTCTCCCATCCAAGTACTAACCAGGCCCTACCCTGCTTGGCTTCCGAGATCATATGAAATTGAGCTTGTTCAGGGTGGCATGGCCGTAGACCTCCATTGGTATTTCTTAATCCCTTTGTCTTTTTTCGTCATCCCCACAACACCCCTCCCATCTAGTGGCCCTCAAAATATTCTCTGTACCTATGAGCTTATTTCCTTTGTTGTTGTTGTTTGTTTTGTTCTTTAGATTCCATATATATGTGAAATCATGTGATATTTATCTTTTTCTATCTGACTTATTTCATTTAGTGCATCTAGGTCTTTCAAGGCAATATCTTTTTTCATCCCCTTCTTTTTAGTGTGTGTGTGTCTTTTAATCTGAAGTGGGTCTCTTGTAGGCAGTATATGTAGGGGTCTTGTCTTCTTGTCTATTCAGCCACTCTGTCTTTTGGTTGGAGCACTTAATTCTTTTCCATTTGAGGTACTTGTTGATAGGAATGTAATTATTACCATTATTTATTCATGTTTTTGATACATGTTTTTCCTTCTTAAAGAAGTCCCTCCAGCATTTCCTGTAATATCAGCTTAGTGTTGATAAACTCCTTTAGCTTATTTTTATCTGAGAAGCTCTTTATCTGTCCTTTGACTAAATGATAGCTTTGCTGGATAAAGTATTCTTGGTTGTAGATCCTGGGTTTTCATCACATTAAATATTTTGTGCCGAGCCCTTCTGTCCTGCACAGTTTCTTTTGAGAAATCAGCTGCCAATCTTATGGGTGCTCCCTTGTAGATAACCAAATGCTTTTCTCTTGCTGCTTTTAACATTCTCTCTTTGTATTTAACCTTTGGCATTTTAATTATGATGTGTCTTGATGTGGTCCTCTTTGGGTTTATCTTTTTTGGGACTCTCTGAGCTTCCTGGGGTTGTATGGAAGTTAGGGAAGTTTTCCAACACTATTTCTTCAAATAGCTCTTCAACTTCTTATTTTCCTTCAGGTATCCCTAGGACTCGGATATTTTTACATTTAATTGTGTCCCATAGGCTCCTTAAATTATTATTATAGTCTTGGCTTCTTTTTTCTTGAAATTTGGATTGAGTGTCCTTGGCTTTCCCCTCCTCTATATCAGTGGTTTGATCCTCTTCTTTATCCACTCTCTTTATTTCCTCTAACATACTCTTCATCTCAGATAATGTGTTCTCTTTTATAATTTCCATTTCCATTTCTGTGTTTTTTATTTCCTGTTAAAATTCTCACTGAATTCATCTACATGTCTCTTAATTTCATTGAGCAACTTTATAACCAGTGTTTTGAACTCTGCATCTGTTAGATTTCTTGACTCTATTATTTCTGTTCTGTTCTCTCATGCTTCTTTATCTTCCTATTTTGCTGACTTTCTTTGTTTGTTTCTATGTACTAAGTAAAGCTTCTAAATCTCCTGGCCTTATTAGCATGGCTTTGTGTAGTAGGTGTCCATTGACACAGTCCTGAGAGGGGTTCTGCTGTAGGCCAAGATTAGCCCCAGCCTGTGTCCCTCCAGTGCCACCTGTTAAGATTCAGCAAGCAATCCACAGATGCTGTGCTTATAGTTCTCTCAAGAAACCACACCAAAAACTGAGGCCAGCTGTCACTGGTGTGAGTCTTGGCACTGCTCAGCAAAGAGCACTAGACTCACCGAGGACACAACTGAATGTGGCTTGAGTGGGGCCATGAGTTGGAGGAGGCAGTGTTTCAGGGACTATTCTGGGCAAAGGAACCTCTGTTATCCAGTTTGATGATGTCTCAGTTATGGAGGTGCTGTGTCCACACACTGGGAATGGGGGAGGGCTCAACAGAGGAACAGCCGGCACTTCTGTCTGAGAGAGAGCCTCACCTCTGGCCCTCACATCAACAGCTCAGTGTCCCCTTATAAGTCCCTGGTGCCCTTTCACAGCCAACCCAGTGCTGGTGCTCAAAGCGAGCAGGTTCATCTCCGTATATGTCCGCTGGAGGACACAGCCCCTTTAAGAGGCGTCTGCCACTGCCATAGCCTCTGTTGCACTCAGCTGCTAGGGACCAGGCAGCCTCAAGTCTTTGCTACATCCTACCTTGATTAATTATTTCTCTCCCCAGTGGTAGTGCTTCTGTTCATCAAGATCCCAGGCGACTTTGCTTGCTGTTTGCTCTGTGTTTCTGTCATAGCTTTGATTTGGTCACAAGAGGGATAAACAAAGCCTCTATCATCTATGCTATTTTTCTCTGCCAACCTCTCCTTCCAAGTCTTTTAGTAGCTTGATAGTTATTTTCTTTTTCTTTTCTTTTAATTAAACCTCTCAATTTATTTTAACTTTTGTCAGCAAAACAGACCGGGTTTTGAGGCGTAGTGGTGCGCTATTGTGTTTACATAGAGATTAAACAATAAAAGAGGAGAAATTTCTGCAGAGTTGTATTCTTGTAGCTTCTCTCGAACACCATTGTCTATTTTACTGACATATACGTTTTAAAACGAAGGCCTGGACTTTCAGCAGCAGGATGGAGGATTTGGGGGGGAATGAGTGTGTCCCTCAGTGTTTGTGGTACCAACAGGGAGAGATTTACAGGGGGGCCCCAGGCCCAGCTCCCAAGGTGGAGGTGTCTGATTCCCAGGCAGGCTTCTCAGTTCCAGAGTTGGGATTATCCTTGTCCTTCTTGCTTTATTCCTCACTTTTCTTTAATGATTCTCTTTCTCTCTGTCTGTACTTTCAAACTTCTCCCTTTCTCTCTTCTTTCTCTCTTAATTCCCTTTCTTTTGTTCCCTCTGTCCCTAACTCCTACCTTATTCCATGCTTTGTTCCTTAATTCTTGCCACCTTCTCTCTGGCTCTTTCTTGGTAGCATACTCTCTCTGGCTGAGGCAGTGCGGGGAGAGAAAGACCCAGTCCACTGTACTCTTGGGGGGGTGGGGTTGGCAGGACTCAATTGCGACCCCCACCAAGCCCTGCCCCAAAGCGGCAGCCACCACTGCTCCCCTATGTCATGTCCTCTAGTTCCTTGGGGGTGGGAACTGCCTAACTTTTTTTAAAATTTATTTTAATTATAGTTGAGATACAATATATGCTTCAAAAGTACTACATAGTAATTCAACATATTTTAACTCTTTAAACTCTTTATTGAACATTTACAGTCTGTGAGCTATATTATTTCATATTCTTAAAATACGTAAATGTAAATCTATTAAAAAGGAGAACATAAATACAGTAGGATAAATTAAACATATTATTTATATTTAATTTTTGAAAAGAGCAATTACCTATTTCTTTCTGTCCCATGACATGGTAGGATAATTTGACTCTTTCTGTTTTCTATTCCAATAATACTTTCTGAACTGCCTGCAGCCTTTATTTAGGCCAGCTTCTAGCCTTTTATGAAGTGGTGAAACTGCAGACAGTCAAATGGAAAATTCACTTTGACCTACAGCTCTGTTCTTATCAAGCCCACATTATACTGATTACTTGTGTCAGTCCAGTGCGCTGACATTGAACTAAATAGCTTCTCAACAAAAGCATTTGAGCATGGAATACTTAGGAGTTTACTTACCGGCAACAGCAGGTCTTTCAACTTGTGGAAATTAGTTTACAGCTCTTCAAAAATGTCCAGCCATTTTGTATCTACAGACTAGTTGCTTATCAATCAGGTCCTTTGCATCTAGAAATTCATCACATAGACAGTCTATGCCTAAAATATCCATCATTTTTAAATACTCGAATGTCATCAGAAGTTTAACTTCTTTCTCAGGGAAAATTATTTTAAAGCACAGAGGTAATTTGGACTGGTGAAATCAAAGTTGGATTCTGTGATGATTAATTTTCTGTGTCAGCTGGATTGGGTTATAAGGTTCCCAGATATTTGGTTAAACACAATTCTGGGTGTGTCCATGAGGGTATTTCTGAATGCGATTAACATTTGAATCAGTAGACTGAGAAAAGCAGATTGCTCTTCCCCCTGTGGGTGGACCTCATCCAATCTGTTGAAGATCTGAATATCAGGCTGGGACTTTCAGGTCTTTAGCTTGCTGTCTATGGATGTTGGGACTTCTAATCCTCCATAACCATGTGAGCCAATTCCTTATAATAAATAAATCTATCTATATACATATGTAGACTGATATGTATCTCTGTCATCCATCCATCCATCCATCCATCCATCCATCCATCCATCTATCCGTTTATATCTCTCCTATTGGTTCTGTTCCTCTGGAGAACACAGACTAATATAGATTTTAAATAAGGTACAGTTTTAGTAAAGAAATTAAGAAAGTTGTTTTATTTAATTTGGCTATCTTTTTCTGGTGACTTTTTTTTTTTTTTTTTTTTTTTTTTTGAGTTCTGAACCAGTCTTTTTCCAAAATATGAGTCTGGTTTGGTTTTCGTTTTGTTTTGTTTTTTGTTTATTGTTTGGTTTGGTTGTTTTTTTGAGGGGGAGTTGTTGTGTGAGTTTTTGTCACAACTTACACATGACATTGAACAACTCAGATACAGTCAGTTCATCTTTTTCTAGGCTCCTTATGGCCTCTCCAAAGATCATCAAAGAGTTCTGGAGAAACAGTATATAAATTTCTGTTTTATTATAATCACTTTCTCCAGTCTCATCTTTAATGTACTTCCAAATTAGAGAAGGGAATTCTTTTTATCTCACCCTTTAAAAATATGATTTTAAAGCAGGTCGACATTTTATATCTCTGTCGTGGACAGCAACACTGATAGTCATCTTGGAGGCACATGGCTAAGGAGGATCTCCTTCCATTTATAGAAACTCAATAATCTCATTAAGTGCTTCAGTGCAGTTTGAGGTAACTGAAAAGTGACTAAAAACGTTTATTATGAAAGCCTAAGTGAACCGTACTCCTTTTAGCAGCATCGTGCACAGGATGTGCAGGTCATTTAGCAGATAAGATTGTTTCTATTTTTTGGTAAAAAGTTTATAGACTAAGTGGAATTTGCTAAAATTTGCATTTGTCCCGTCTGCTGAATATGCATCATAGATGAGCAAGATTGGTTTGCATTTGAATAAGATATCAATAACCTTTTGTTTTGTGTTTTCTGTGGATTTGTTAAAATCTTCATAGAAATAAAGATTACCATTTGAAACTCCATTTTCCAAATCAAAGTGCCTAGGAGCTGGCGGGGAACACCTTTTTGTTGCCATGATTCAGACTTGAAATAGCATGTCTGAATAACATGCAAAAAGCATGATTCTTGGTAAGATATGACAAAATCAGCTCTCCACTGTCAGAGGCCAAAACATGTGTTATCAAAACTTCCCCTTTTTTTCTCCCAGAGGACATTTTACAACCTGTGAATCAAAAAATATAACTTCACTCAGTTTCATAGAGCAATCAAGGGAACAATATGATACTGTGTGCTCATTTGAATGGTATGCCTGAGTTAATTCAGCAAGCACTGAAAATTGCTGACTGAGGATTGGTGTCTTTTGGGGTGATGAAAAACTTTTGATTATTTAGAATTACTTGCCTGTCTCATCCTGAATTTGTGAGATTTCATATACGCAAGACTCCACATAAGCTTCAGAGCTCCATTTCATTGTACCCAAGCCTAAATTCTTTTCTGTGTATTGTACAGTCCTCTGTTTTGATTACTTACCTCCCCAATCCAGTGGTATGTGTCCTTCCATCTGTCATTAAAATAACACAGTCATTTTGCCCTTTTTCCCTGGTGATATCATTTGTACTGTATTATATTACAACCATTCTCATTTTCATTATCTAAACTTTTAGAAAATGTGCTCATAATATTCACATTAAAAGTTAGACTAGCACTGTCTCAATCCACAAGCTAAGAGAAAAGTGGACTTTTAAAGCTCAAATCACAATCACTGAAGTTGCACACTTAAGTGCTGTCACTCAGAGTGATGCAATAACAATGATCCATTAAAGTCAACCACATGTCAAGGTTGACAGCATCAGCAGTCCTATATGTGTTTGCTTGGATTTATACCTCCATATTTCTCTTTTCCTTTTCTTTCCTTTTCTTTTCTTTTTTTTTTTTTTTTTCAGGCGTGGCAACCCTTGGTTGACCTCACAGATTGCAAGGATCTTGTCAGTTTACAATCCCTTACTTATTTTTTTATTTTTTACATCTATAGCACCTGGTCTTCCTAGGCAGTCTCCCATCCAAGTACTAACCAGGCCCGACCTTGCTTAGCTTCTGAGATCAGACGGGATCAGGCTTATTCCTTTTTTGTTAGCAGTTGTAAATGATATCGTGTTATTAATTTCAGTTTTCATGTGTTCATTGCTAGTATATACAAGTACAACTGATTTTTTAAACTTTCATAAGCTTTCAATTATGGTTGACAGATAATATTATATTATCTTTAGGTGTACAACATAGTGATTTATTTAACTTATGAAATGATCACCCCAATAAGTCTAGTGACACCATACATAGTTATTACAATATTATTGACTATAGTTTTTACTCTACAATTTATATCCCCATGACAGTTTTTATAACTGGCAATTTGTACTTCTTAATCCCTTCCCATTTTTCACCCATCTACCCAAGTCCCCTCCCATCTGATAACCATTAATGTTCTCTATATCTATGAGTTTGTTTCTGTTTGTTTATTTTGTTTTTTAGAGTTCACATATAAATGAAATCATATGGTATTAGTCTTTCTCTGACTTACTCATTAGCATAAGGTCCTCTAGTTCCATCCATGTTGTTGCAAATGGCAAGTTTTGATTCTTTTTTATGACTGGGTAAAATTCCATTGTGTCTATGTGCCACATCTTTATCCATTCATCTGTCGATGGACACTTAAGTTGCTTCTTGGTTTTCATATGTCGATCTCATAGCCTGTGACCTTGCTGAACTCACTAGTTCTAGGAGGGTTTTTTTGTGTGTGTGAATTACTTGGTATTTTCTTTGTAGAACATATGTCATCTGCAAATAGGAACAGCTTTGTTTCTTCCTTTCTGATCCATTATTTATTTTTAATTCCTTTTCTTGCCTTACTGAGCCAGCTAGAACTTCCAGCATTATGTTAAGTAGTAGTGATGGAGTCTATATCCTTTTTTGTTCCTGATCTAAGGAATAAGGCATTTAGGCTTTCACCATTAAGTATGATATTAGCTAGATTATTTGTAAATGTTCCTTATCAAGTTGAGGAAACTTCTCTACTCCTAGTTTGCTGAGAATTTTCATCATGAATGGGTGTTGAATTTTGTCAAATGCTTTTTTTGCACCAATTTCTGTGATCATGTGATTTTTCTTCTTTATCTATTAATATGGTAGATTACACTGATTGATTTTCAAATACTGAATCTGCCTTATATCTCTGAAATAAATCCCACCTAGTCATGGTGTATACATTTTTAATATAATTTTGAATTCTATTTGCTAATATTTTGATAAAGATATTTATATCTATAGTCATTAGGGATAGATGTACAGTGGGTGCTTTTTGATTTTATAGTTTATCCTTTCACTGTTTATGAGCAAATATACTCCCTTCTGCCTTTGTTTAAATGACTGATAACATACTATATACATTTCTCTCCATCTTGATTTTTTTATTTAACAATATATCTTGGAGAGGGTGAGCTACAAAAACAAGTTAGGAATGATATCATGGCAAATGGTAGAGTTGAATGCTCCAAGAATCAGCCCTTCCACTGAAGCAACCATGGAGCTAACAATTGACAGAGTCAACATATTTGGAACTCTGAAATCTAATAATAATAATAAAAAACATTGTGTTAACCAATGTTATCCCAACAAACTTAATTTTTAAAAAGTTTTTAAAAAGTACAGCTACCAGAAGGGTGAAAAATGGAGAAAGAAGCTACTAAATTTTGCCATTTAAGATTAAGCCACTTGACTGATCACTGAAATATTAGAGCAGAAGTTTCAGTGACCATAAATGACAAGTAATACAGTGTTTGCAAAAAAAAGTTTGGAAAAGTCATTAAAGAAATGAATGACTATATCCCTGTAAAGGAGAAAAAATCTGATTTCCAGAGTTACCACATTATAAAATTCAAAATGTCTAGTTTTCAAAAAAATTACACAGCATGCAAAGAAACAGAAAATATGTTCCATTCACAGGAAAACAATCGACAGAACCATCTCTAAGGAAGCACAGACATTGGACTTACTAGAAAAAGATTTTAAATCAACAGTTTTAAAAATATGTCCAAAGAGCTGAACAAAAACACGGACAAAGAATTAAAGGAAACCAAGGGAATGGTGTCTGAACAAATAGACAATATCAATAAAAAGACAGAAATTATAAAACGAAACCAAATAGAAATTTTGAAGCTAAAAAGTACAATACTTGAAATGAAAAATCAACTAGAGGTATTCAACAATAGATTTGAGCAAGCAGAAGAGTCAGTGAAAGAAAGTCAGTTGAAATTATCCAGCCTGAAGGATAGAAAAAGAAAATGAAGAAAAATTAACAGAGCCTAAAGAGACCTGTGGGACATTACCAAGTATACCAACATATGCATTATGGAACTCCTAAGAGGAGAAGAGGAACAGAAAGAATATTTGAAGAAGCAATGGCCAAAAGTGTCTCAAATTTGATGAAATGCATGAATCTACACATCCAAGAAACTCAATAAATGCCAAATAAAATAAATTTTAAAAGATCTACACTGAGATACATTCTAATTGAAGAAAAAAAAAAACAAAACAAGTCATACTTTATCACTCCTCTGCTCAAAATTCTGCAATGGCCCCACATCTCACTTAGAGTAAAGTTCAAAGTCTTTAGAATATCCTGTAAGGCACTACCTACATAATCTCCCTACCCCTAGCAACATCACCTCTCTGACTTCATCTTCTGGCACTTTCCTTCACCTTTCTCTAGCCATACTGGCCTCCTTGCTGTTCTTCAAGCCCACTAGTAATTCGAATTTAATTACTAATGAAGGCATGTTGAAGTCTCCAGCTATAATGGTGGATTTGTCTCTTTCTCCTTGTAGTTCAATTATTTTTTGCTTCGTGTATTTTGACACTCTTGTTAGGTGCAGATACATCAATAAGTGTTGTGTCTTCTTGGAGAATTAACTCCTTTATCTTCATATAAGCCCCTCTTTATCTCTGATATTTTTCCTTGTTCTGAAATCTACTTTGTCTGAAATTAATATAGCTACTCCAGCTTTCTTTCGATTAGTGTTGGCATGGTATATCTTTCTCCATTCCTTTATTTTTTAATCTACTGTATCTTTATATTTAAAGTGAATTTCATGTAAACAACATATGATTGGGTTTTGTTTTGGTTTGTAGTCACTCTTTTAGTTACTGTCATTTAATTGCTATATTCATACCATTCACATTTAGTTGATTACTGATTACCATATTTGTGGCTGCTTTTTATTTATTGCATTTGTTCTGTTTCTTTCTTTCTTTCTTTCTTTCTTTCTTTCTTTCTTTCTTTCTTTCTTTCTTTCTTTCTTTCTTTCTTTCATCTTTCCCTCTTTTTCTCTGACTTTAGTTGAACATCTTATATGGTTCCGTTTTCTCTCTTAGCATTCCAAGCATACTTCTTTTAAAAAATGTTTTTAGTGGTTGCCCTAGAGTTTGTGACATACATTTAAACTGATCTGAAACCATTTTCAAATAACACTATTCTGCTTTATGGCTAGTACACGTACCTTATAACAGAATATTCCCAATTCTCCCTCCTGTTCCTTACAACTTTGCTATAATTCATTTCGATTATCGATAAGCAATAATCACCCAATTCATTGTTGTTATTATTATATCAATAGTTTTCTATTATATCAATTAAGAATAATAAAAAACATTTTATTTCACTTTTATTTATTCCCTCTCTGAATTTCTTCCTTTGTATAGGACTGAATTTTTTACCTATATAATTTTCCTTCTCTTTGAAGACCTTTTTAAAACATTCTTTCGAAATAGGTCTACTGGCAACAATTCCCTTAGTTTTTGTTTGCCTGAGAAAGTCTTTATTTACTTATGTCCACTTTTGAAGGATACAGAATTCTATGGTTTTCTTTTTCTTTCAACACTTTAAAGATTTTACTCAGCTTTATTCTTGCTTGTATGGTTTCTGAGAAGTCAAATTAATTCTTACATTTTTTTCTCCTATAAAGAAGGTGGCTTTACCCCGCTCTGGCTTCATTCAAGATTTTCCATTTTTCTTTGTTTTCCTGCATTTTGAATAAATTCTAACTTCTAGCTGTCTGGTGCCAAGAGTGCCCCCTCCATTATCTCCTTGCTGCCTGCCTCTTTCTTCATGGGGTCCTCCAGCCTGGACCTCTTCTCCACTCCTTCGCCAGTCACTCCACTCTTCCTTTCTTTCCTTGCCTAACTTAGACTCCCCTAGAAGCCACATGAGCAGCCTTTCCTAATGTCTGCCAAGCAAATCCTTCTGCCCACAGTTGACCCTGAGCCCAGCCGGAGTGCAGCCCGCCACCCGGATGACCCCCACCATGCCTCCTGGGGTCACTACAACCTCAGCGGCTCCCACCACAGAGCAGTCTGGCACCCCCAGAAATTCTTCCATGTCTTCTAGTCAGTTCTCTTCCCAGTGCCCATACCTGCAGCTACACTTCAGCCTTGCTACCTTTTTCCATTCTTCTTAAACCTCTGGTCCCACCACCTCCCCTCTCCTCAGCTATTAACTTCACACCTACTTTGCATATGCACCCATATAGGAACCCCAAAATATCTTGAACAATTTCTGAAATGTTTCAAACATCCAGAAAAGTACAGAGAATGGCATAGCAGACACCTATGTGTCCAGTATAGGTGTTGGGTCAATTATCTTCTGACCCAAACCTGTAAGCAGACCAGCTCACTCCATAGAGGTTAAGAGTCAGACTGTCTGGGCTCAAATCTCAAATCCACCACTTACTTATCTTCTCTATGCCTCAGTTTCCCCCTATGTCAAAAGGCAGAAATGAGAGTGCTTACCCCATAGGGTGGTGGCGGGACCAAATGAACTCATATGTGTAGAACATTTTGAGCTGTGCCTGGCACATGGTGAGTGCTCAGTCAAAGCCAGCTCTTATCATTTCATCTTCGCTCTTGACTCAGACTCAAGGGAAGAGAGACTCTGTTCCTAGGCTAACCCCTTGGGCAGGCTTCCAGATCCTCCCACCCACTCAGGGAAGGCGCTCTTGATTCACCCTGCTATAATTGACATATAAACAGGCTCGCTCTCATTTAAAACACATTCACACACACACACACACACACACACACACACACACACACACACACACACACACACGTGCGCGCACACACACACATACATACACACCTCCCAATATGCCAAATACCCTCCAGCTACCGCCCTCTCTGCTCCCTCTTGCCTTTCATAGCCAAACTTCAAGACAGAGTTGCCTACACTTGTTCTCTCCATTTCCTCCTCTCCCACTCGCCCTTCAGCCAGCTGCAAATAGCCTTCCAGCTTCCCCTCCACCAAACCCGCTCTTCCTGATAGCACCAAATGTCTCCTTGAGATGTCATCCAGTGGGCACATCTCAGTCCTCATTTTGGCCGGATCACATGTCCACAACAGGATTTGACCTTGCTGACCACTCCCACCTCCTTGAAACACTCTCCCAGTTCCCCCTCCCAACACAAGGCCACTTCTCTCTGCATTGTCTCACACCTCTCTGGCCACTCACTCTCTCACAGGTGTCCTCTATTCTCTCCCTCCCTTCCTGGACCATCTCACTCACACCTGTGGCTTCACATACACCCAGATGTCAACGACCCCAAAGTCACATTTCCAATCTCAGCTTCTTTACTGATTTTTCGGGTCCTTGTAAGCAACTGCCTGATGGACAGTGCCTCCTAGATGTCTCAGACACTCAAACTCAACACTATCAAAATCAAGCTCATAGCACAGCTACTTTGGAGAACTATTTGGCAGTACGTTCTAAAGCTGAATACGCGCACACCCTATGGCCCACAAGTCCACTCTTAGGTACACAACAGCAGTGTGTACATATGTGCACCAAAAGACATGTACAAGAAGCACTATTCATGATGGCCCCAAACTGGAAACTAGCTAAATGCCGTCAACAGTAGATCAGATAAATAGTGATATATTCATATGATAAAATACCTCATATGGTACTGAAAATGAATGACTACAGATTTTTCCAACACTATGAATAAATTTCACAAACATAACATTGAGCAAAAGAAGCCAGATATGAAAGAGTATATATATATACTGCACACTTCAATTTATATGAAAGTCAAAACTATGCAACACTGACCTATGGTGCTAGGAGTTAAGATAATATTTACCCTTGTGGAATAGGAACTGAAAGAAGCACGAGGGAGCTTTAGTGCTGGTAGTTTCTCAAACTGGTACTTACCCTGACTAGTTACACAGTTGTGTTTGTATGAAAATTCATTGCTTATGGTTTCTGCACTGTTCTGTACGTATGTTATATTCCAATAAAAAGTTAAAATGAAACAAAACAGGTCACATCCTCTTCCCCAACAGGCTCCCCCTCAACCTGGTGTTCTCTTTTCCCAGAGATGGTCCTAACTTTCCAATCAGTTGCCTAAGTCAGAAGTTAGGGGTTATTTCCTGCTCTTCCTCTCTCCTTATTACGAGCATCCGAGTGCTATTGCTAGACTTCCTACTAGCTCTAAATCTACCCACTTCTCTCTACCCACACTACATCTTCCTTAACCCAATTCCCCTCTTACCCGGCCTTCTGCAGTACCTCCCAGCCTACAATCTCATCTCCTTTGATTCATCCCCACACAGCATCCAAAAGGACCCTTCTAGAATGAAAAATCCAGTCACGTCTCTTCCTTAGTTAAAATCTTTCAGCAGTTCCCTGCACCCTCTAGATGAAACCCATTCTCCTGCTTGTGGGTCCCAGGTCCACTCCAGCTTTACCCCTGGGCACCGCTCCCCTGACGCTATGGCCCAATCAGTCTCATGAGCCTCTGCACAGGATTTTCCTGTGGCTGGGAACCTTCTCCTTCCCCTCATCCCTGCTTTTCCTGGCCAAGTCCCACACATCCTTCAGGTCTCAGATATCATCCTTCCTCTGTGAAGAGTTTGGGGCCTTCTTAGGCTGTCACGGTAGGCACGTGCTACCCTTATCCCAGTACGTATCCCATGGTAGTGAAATTGGCTGCTTATGTATCCACTTCTCCCACTGGACCTGAATTCCATGGAGGGGAACATTATATCTGTCCTATTCATCACTCCATCCCCAGCACCTAGCATAGTACAGTCTCAGAAAAGATTTGTTGGATGAATGAAGGATCCCAAAAAGAAGTGCTGAAGGCCTGGGGTATACCTCCAAAAGAGTTGGCAAGAAGGTAAAGGAGAATCTCCCTTTGAGAGACAAGAGTTCTAGAATTTAGAATCATAGAACATCAGAGCTTGAAGGGATCTCAGAGGACACTTAATAATCCACTTGTTGATTTACAAACGAGAAGCCTAAGAGAAGGAGCCACTAGCTGGACAAGGATGGGTGGAAGGAGGGAGAAGAGGCAGCTACAGAGTAAGGCAAGGTGATGATAAAAAGTCAATATTTAGTGCTGTAGGGCTCCTAAAAGAAATAAAGATGATATTCCTTCTAGGTGTGACGGTAGGGCCCCGACCCGTGGCCGGTTCCCCAGGTCTTCCCAGTGGAAATGGACTCTGGCCTCCTCATATTGACCACCAGATGGCGCCAGCTCCCCGGGCAACAGGGAGAGGTGAGCTGGTCCGCTCACTCGGGGTTCCATCCACAGACCTGGCACTCTGTGAGCCCAGGTGCTGTGGCTGCGCCCAAGGGGCATGAAACTTGGGCTCCAGGAAACAACTTGTTTCAACGGGGTACCTTTTCTCATGCCAGGGAGAGGGCGGGTAATAGACTCTGACCTGGGCATTGACCAGCACTGCCCTCCTGCCAGCTTCCTAGAGGCCTTTGACAGACGGCCCTACATCGCCCCTCCACCAGGGACAGGACTCCCGTCAGGCTGGCACCTGCTCATCTTGTTGGCCCAGACAAGGTGCAGTGGGTGGCACTGGTGCAACTGCATCCTCTAGCAACCTCAGCACCCTGAGTCGGCAGGTGCCCGCCCAGTGGCTGGTGGCTCCAGTCCTGCTGGCCTGACGGGCCCCTTTCAGGCCATCATGGCCTCATGCTGGAAGCTGCTCCTGCTCGTACCCTAGAGTGGGGCAGTTGGATGGCAATGCCTGCTCCATGCCTCCCCTTTTCCTAACCCTGCAAGCCTATTCAGCCAAGATGGTTCAGCCCCTCTGCAGTATTCGGGAGTCTCACAAATTCATTCAACAAACAACTATTAGCACTGAAACTGTGTGCCAAGACCTGCCTTAGGTATCTGGAAGGTAGCCGACCAGATGTTAACCTCACATTACCAAACAATTATTTCATTGGTCATTTAAGTTTCTAATGCTGAAGTTTTAGTCCATTTCTAGAATTCACACTCTTTCAGAGTAGAATGGAGCATAGAGATTATTCTAAGGTAACCCACCACCACGACTCTTTCATGATTCCTGGACTCCTAATCCAATGGTCATCCATTTTACTCAGGAGCCACAGGTAGGGGTGGGAATGAGGGGGTGAAGGAGTGAGGCTTCTATGAGGACCCCATGACAAAAGTAGACTTCGTGCCATCTCTGAATCATCTGGTCCTTTTTGGTATAAATTGAGGAATGAATGCATGAATGAATTAATGAATGATGGTAAAAGGGCTTGTCCGATGCTGTCTCTTCTTTGTAGGGAGCTGGGGCTCCAAAGCAGATCCTGCAGGCCTTCCCCCGCCCCATCCTAGAAGGGAAGCCAGCCCTCCCAGTGCCCTACCTGCCCCCCAATGCCGCGGGCTCTCTTGGCGCCCTCTTGGCAACAGAACAGAGGGCATCCAGAGCGGGTGGCAACTCGCCCCGCCACGGGCTCCGAGCGGCGGGCAATAGGCGCTAGGGGGACGCGGAGATAGACAGACAGATAGCGCTCCCCTCGCCTGTCCCCCGCCCCCACCTTTCCCACGCCCGGGCCTCTCCGGAGCCTCTCAGACCTGGCGGGCACTCCTGCCCCTTGGCCCACGGACTGTGGACCTCAGCCTCCGCCGACTGCAGCTCTCAAAGCGCTTGGAACCCCTGGCAGCGTGCCCTGAGGGACTGACGTTGGAAAGGCGCACAGAGACCCCTTCACACTTCTCTGCTGGACAGAGTCTACTAGGGAAACCCCTTCTTGAGGCTCGAAGAAACTTGGGACGGCGGCAGAGCCAAGGCGACACCACAAGGTGGCGCGCTGGCACTATCTGTCCTTGGGATGCCTTAGCCAGGCCGGGAAGGGAAAGCGGCCAGAATTGAAGGGGTAGCCCTGTGTGAAGGTTGCATGTGGCTAGGAACTGAGATTTGGAGGAGCCCCTCCTCCTCACAAAGAAAGACGGGAGAAGAATTAAGAGTGAAATGGAGAAATGAGCTAGGCATTGGCAAACACTTGGATGACCTAGAGTACTGGTCTCGTGGACCAAACAAGACTAGGAATTGGAGGTCCCCAGAGAGAGGAGCCTCTCCTTCAAGACCTTTTTTGGGGGATGGGGTTCCCAGCTAATGGGGATTGGGAAGGGGCTGAGAGTTTTATACACCTTTGCATACAACCACACATTCACACATAGACATGCTGTCCAGGGCCCCCCACTCAGACTGCTTACACTCACACTGCCACACTTTCTCACAAACATTCCTGCACTCACATACACCTTAGTATACTATGGAACACAGAAAATCCTCACATCACACACCCCAAGTACACTTGTCCTATACACCTAATCTCTGAAAATGCTCACATATCCCCAGTACTGTCCCAAATGCACCGTATCTGCCCCCATACTTACTGAAACACAGAGAGCCAGCCTCTGCCCTACTCAACTTCAGGCAGACCCCAGGTCTCAGGCTCCTGCACAGCCTCTGAAACTGCACACACATAGTTTCAGAAATATCACTACAGGCAGGCTGTGCAACCCCACCCTCCCCCGAAGCCCCTAAATCCACACACACCTGCCCCCCAGGCCCTCTCCAATGGGATCTTCCCTGGGCTGAATTATGACTTTCCTAAGCCCAAGGCACATTTGCCTGATGGATCCCTTCCTCCACAAATTTTTTTTTTTAATTACATTTCATGACTGCCTCGCTGTAAAAACAATATGTTGATATCATGTATTCAAACATTTTCAACTTAAAATTTCTTTTCTCCTTTCTTCTTATTTTAAAGAAAATTAAAACATTTTCATGGACCCTGGATCCTTCTCACTTCAGGCACATTTGTCTTCCTGTCATTTGCGCGCGCGCGGACACACACACACACACACACACACACACACCACTTTGGACCACCCCCCTCCACAAACACCCAATGGCCAAATTCCCCTCCTTCCCATTGCACCTGAGCCCACCTCTCACCCTCAGCCACGAAGACAGACAGACTGACAGATCCTGGGGGCTTTGCAGAGACACTCTCCCTAGATTCATTCCTTCAGAGACACTGAGGGTTTATCTGGGCAGGGGGAGAGATCCACAGGAGTGGGAGCAGCAAGGGGTGTGTGTGTGTGTGTGTGTGTGTGTGTGTGTGTGTGTGTGTGTTTTGGTAACAACAAAGAATGGAGGAGAGAGAGGAGAGAGCGAGCGAACGAAAGAGCGCAGGAGCATGTTTTGCCTCGAAGGCAAGACTTGCAGCCAATCAGAGTGCTGGAGCCTCCCTCTGCGACTCCTCTATTGAGTCTATAACCGGCTGGCCGGGCGGAGCTGGCAGCATTTGACTGTAGCTTGGGACGCGACGGGAGGCGCACAGAGACCGCCCGAACGCCAGCGCGGGTCTAAGCGCCCTTCGGCCTCCCCTCCCCCGAGACGCTGCCAGACCCTCCTCTCGACCTGCGGACACACACCTCCGCTTTGGCTCCTCCGTCTCCCTCACGCTACTGCCAGGTTCCGCGCTCCGCGGCCGAGGCCAGCCCCGGGGTGGCGCGGCGCCTGCCAGGATGAGTGGCTCCTTCGATCGCAAGCTCAGCAGCATCCTCACCGATATTTCCAGCTCGCTTAGCTGCCATGCGGGCTCCAAGGACTCGCCCACCCTGCCCGAGTCTTCTGTCACTGACCTGGGCTACTACAGCGCTCCCCAGCACGACTACTACTCGGGCCAGCCCTACGGCCAGACCGTGAACCCCTACACCTACCACCACCAGTTCAATCTCAACGGGCTTGCAGGCACCGGCGCTTACTCGCCCAAGTCGGAATATACCTATGGAACCTCCTACCGGCAGTACGGAACGTACCGGGAACAGCCGCTGCCCGCTCCGGACCCAGGTGAGGACCATGCGGTTGCGGGAGGGTCGGAGATACTGGAAGGTTCCCCCAGGGACATAAAGGCAGGGGATTGAAGCGGAAATCCAGCGAAGCGTCGAGGGTCAGACGTGGACTGTTTGGAGTTAGAGAAGGTGGGCTAGATGACCCCAGAGGGAACAGAAGACCGCGCGTCTGAGGCGCGCTGCTAGCTGTGCGCGGTGGTCTCGGGTGAGGATTCGGGAGAGCTACGGGGACGGAGCGTGGGGGGGCGGGGAGGAGAGGGCTGTGGGTTGCCCGGGAGCCTCCTAATCGAGGTGCTTCCGCTGGGAACCTCAGCAAGCGGTCCTCTATTGCGCAGAAGGTTTGGGGGTAGACATCAGGGACTGGCAGCTCCAGGGACCTTCTGAATCCGGACTGGCGAGAGGAGGAATAGTAAGGGGAACGTGGAGAGAGACACCCCAGAATTACGGGGAAATAGGGAAGCAGCGCTGGAGAAGTAGAGGAGCTGAAAAAGAGAAATGCAGAGACAGAGCAAAAGAGAAATATGGAGACAAAGTGAGAGAAAGAACATAAGAAAAGAACAGGAAAGGACGGAAATAAAAGGAAGGAAGGAAGGAGTCTGTGCTGTTTGCAACTTTTCCGAAAATCTAAAACTATTCTAAAATGAAAAAGTTTAAAAGAAAAAAAAAAAGGAGAGGAAGGAAGGAAGAAAGGACGGGAAAGAGCGAAAGAAACGACGGACGGCAAGGTCGGGGGAGAAGGGGACGGCCAGCATGTGGGTGGCGAGGAGCTTCGAGTCGGGAGGCGAGCCGGGAAGGCGTCGTGAGCGAAGTCTCGGCCATCCTGGCCGGGGTGTTGCTGGCGCCAGGGCCCGCGCTGCGGGGCCGCGCGCGGAGCTGGGAGCGCCGCGTCGTGGGCGGCCGCGGGTCGGCTCCGTTGCTGCGGCTCAGGCCAGGAGCGCTGGCGGCGGAGCGTGCAGCCGGGAAATCCCGGGGGAATCAGTGTGTCGGAGGGTGGAGCGTCCCGCGGGGCCCCTAAGTACCCCGGGGTCGCAGGCCAAGGCTGAGCCGCCCCCCTCCTGGTGCGTTGCCCGCAGTGTCGGTGAAGGAGGAGCCGGAAGCCGAGGTGCGCATGGTGAATGGGAAGCCCAAGAAAGTCCGAAAACCGCGCACCATCTACTCCAGCTACCAGCTGGCCGCCCTGCAGCGCCGCTTCCAGAAGGCCCAGTACCTGGCGTTGCCCGAACGTGCTGAGCTGGCTGCGCAGCTGGGCCTCACGCAGACACAGGTCGGTTTGGGGCGTCGTGGGTCACGGGGCCTCCATGGGCCTGCGAGGGACTCAGGCTCCCTTCCCCGGGCCCCCCAGGCACCGCGGAGCCTGAATGGCCTTTCAAATTCCCTGCAGGCCTTTGAAACCCTTGTGTGTGGGTAGAGGCCCCCCCAATCTGAATTTATGTCGAAATTTTCTGCATTAGCACGCATACAGGCGTGCATATTTGTGAACTCGTGCAATGTGTCTGTCTGTCACCAGGGTAGTTGTCCTCTTCCCTCTATTCCCGAGTCCACAATTCTCACTGTCCTACCACAGTGCCGGTTACCCACTTGATAGGAGTCCACAGTGTGTCAATCCTCCAGGCAAGGCATGTGTGTGTGGAGGTGTACTACACGTGCATATGCATATGCATATATACTATTTGCACATATGCTAACGAGTCTGTGTACACGTGGGAATGCTCACATAAGGAGTTTGACCTTTCAAGGGTCATTGTATTTATAGATGGAGGGGCACACGGACATGACTGTACACACATTGGTGATTGCATATCAAAAAATGTGTGTTTGCTTCAAAATGCCACAAAATGCTCAGCACCCAAATGTTTCACCCCTTCCTCTTCCTGTAGTCAAAGAGAGAGTCCCACCAAAGGGGAATAAGGACCCAGAGGTGGGAGAGCCACCTCAGCCTGTCCCTAAAGCCCCCAGCAGCCTGTCACTGGGAGGAGTGGTGCAGCCTGGCTCTCTGCAGGTATTGACAGGCGGGCCTGGGTTGCGGCTGCGTGGGGCCCGGTCCGCTGGGAATCTGGGTCACCTAGTGAGGAGCTGATTCATTGTTTGTACCAGTCATGGGGTGGAGAGCACCGGGGGAGGGGGGAGATACCCCAGGGGAAATTTGGGAATCAAGATTCACCTGCTCCTGAGTCCCCATTAGCCAGCCGTAGAGGGGCTACTCCAAGCCTGTGTGTGAATGTGGGTGCTCACGTTTGTGGGTGTTTACCTGGATGTAGTATCTATGTGTGTGTGTTTACAGTCTGGTGTCTGCATGTGAAGTGGTGAGTGGGTACGTTCCTGCACATGGAGATGCTTATGTGGGTGTGTGTTTGTCTTTGTGTATCTGTGCGCCTCTGGGTTTCTAATGTGAATGAAAGGCCACAAACTGCCCAATTGCCACCTGTGCTGCCTTTTATTGAGTGCTTACTATACACCAGGCTGCTCTAAGTTCTTTAGCTGTCTTGACTTATTTGAGTGTCATAATGACCTCATGAGGTAGGTAATAGTTCTGCGACCATCCCTCTTGCAGATGAGGAAGGCAAGAACCAGAGAAGTAACTTGACCAAGGTCACACACACTTAGTAAGTGGCAGAATGGAATTTGGAGCCAGGCGGCCGAAAGTTCCTTGCCACAGTTCTATCCCAGATAGACAAAAGATGCTGGCCTGGGAGTCAGGATGCTGGGGGGTTTTACCTGGGTCCTGTCCTGTGACATTTGGGCTGGCCTAGCCCTCTCTAGACTGAATTGCCCATGGGGTTTTTACTAAGCATTCCGACAGGCTAACTAGCTCCCCCTTTCTTCTTGGGCGCAGGTGAAAATCTGGTTCCAGAACCGCCGCTCCAAATTTAAGAAGCTCTACAAGAACGGGGAGGTGCCCCTAGAGCACAGCCCCAACAACAGTGATTCCATGGCCTGCAACTCGCCACCATCACCTGCCCTCTGGGACACCTCCTCTCACTCCACTCCGGCCCCTGCCCGCAGTCAGCTGCCCCCACCACTCCCATACAGTGCCTCCCCCAGCTACCTGGACGACCCCACCAACTCCTGGTACCATGCACAAAACCTAAGTGGACCCCACTTACAGCAGCAGCCGCCTCAGCCAGCCACCCTGCACCATGCCTCCCCTGGGCCCCCGCCCAACCCTGGGGCTGTGTACTGAGTACCCACCAGGCCTGAACCTCCCACGAAGGACCCCGGGACCAGGCAGAAGGTGCCTCCGTCCTAGATGACACTCAGGAATCATCGAGGAGCAGAGGGGAAAGGGGATTCTCTTTCCCCTTCCTTCACCCCTTCTTCCAGGGACCCAAGAGCTCCAGATGAAATTTGCATGGACCAAGGATGTCCCCTGAACCTCTCTCCCCTTGCCTAGACACTGAGGTACCCCTCCAGTGGGGCACTCAACCTGGGACAGCGTTCCTCTTCTGCTCCAGGAGCCTGGATTGGTTTTAAATGGCTCATCACCTTCCAGCCTCTAAAACTTAGTTCTCGTTTCCCAGTCTGGAGATCTGTGGACTGTGGAGCGTTTGCTGGTCAGGCCTGGACTGGGCACCAGGCACCATGGATTCCAGGACCTGCCAGGCCTGGTTCCTCCTAAGCCGCCCGTGGCTCCCCTCTTTCCGAGCCTCTCCTCTGCCAAAAAGACATTGGTCATCGTGACTGGGACTCAGGGTGGGGACCTCAGTCAGCCCCACCCCGCACTTCTAGCCCTCATTTAAGATTTGAGGGTTAAACCAAAGAAAAGCCCCCAAGTGGGGGCACCTTTTAATATTTGTGGCTTTAGAGGGAAGAACTCAAGGAGTCATCTCTCTCCTCTCCCCCTACTCTGGTGGGAGAGGATGGGCGGGTCTCACAAATCTTTCCTAAGGACCCATTTCTTCTTCCATGTACAGGACTTGCACAACTTTTGTTTGAAAAGCTGTTGAAAAATAGGAAAACAAAGGGCATTGTAAACAGATAAGACCAATCTCCCCTGCACCCACCGGGTACCTCTGCCCTGCCCTGCCCCACCCCCACCCCACCTCTTCCTCTCCTCCAGTAAGTTGGCAGTTTGGGCGCCAAACCCCAGATCTACAAGGAGACATACCAGGCAAGAAAACCCCCCCAAAACACCCCTTTCCGGTGGCCTTGGAAACAGATTGCGAGGGCTGAGATGGAGAATATTGGATGAGGTGCACGGGGAGAGAGGGGAAGCTTGGTGCCTTTAGGGGTGAGGGGGTAGCCATCTGGAGGGCTGGTGGCACTGTCCCTCCATGGCCCAGACATCCCACCCAGAGCTAACTTTCCTCCACCCCTGATGTGGTCAAACATCGAAGAAAAGGCGAGGTAGAAAACTGTAGCTATATATATATAGTCTGTATTTTTTTAAAGAGCAACAGAGAGAGGCAGCCTCCTCCCTATGTGGTTTCCTATTTATGTGGTCTTTTCCTCCTGGATGTACCTGCCTGTGTGTCGTCATCATCGTCGTCGTCATCATCATTGTCGTCGTGAGCTGAGAGAAACAGGGATGTGGGCTCTGGCTGGATTGAAGTTTGGTGGGAGGTGCAGGAGCCAGGAGAGACATGGTGGAGCTCCAAGAGTCCCACCCCAGGGGGCAGGAACGGAGCCAGCTCCCACCACCAGCCTTCTCATTTCTGCTTTCTTACTGGACCCATCTTTATATACAACGTTAATAAAAAAGAAGAAAATAACCACTGAGCTCTTAGAACTGGAGGCTGGAGGCAGATGGGGCTTTTGGGGGAGGGTCTGGGAGTTGGGGAAGGTGTTTGGTGGGAAGGGAGCTCTGAGCCTCTAGGGGCTCCTGGGGGTGTCAGAGCCTGAGGACCTACTGCTGAGGCTCTGGGTTCAAGGGCTGGGCTGGGCCTGGCCCCAGGTGACAGGTGCTCCTGACCCCATGGCTGCCCCCAACCACAGGCAGGTCTGTGTAGGTGGGAGGCTCCCAGCTGTAGCCTCCCTGACTCCACTCTGCTTGGTAGCTTGGCGTTCCCTGTCAGCCAGCTGCCCTCTGCCACCGCTGCTGCTGGGTCACCTCAGGGCTGCTCTTTGATCTTGGGCTCACACGCAGACATGCTTGCACATGCGTGTACACCCCCTGCCTCCACGCCCAGGCACTCCCTAGCCCCTCACCTTCCTGTCTATCCTTTTCAGCTTGGGGTGAGGGTGGGGCCTCAGGCAGGGGGAACACCACTGCTCCTACAGCCAGCAGGGACACCACGCCATTGGGACCCAGGCTGGATGATGAAAGCAAACGCACAAGGGCTTCCGTGTTTCCTTCTCAGGGAGCTCGGGCCCTGACTCAGTGCCTTCTGACACTGCTGCCACCCTCCTCTCTTTGCTGCCCAACCTAAAACTTTGGAGACAGATATGATGGTGGTAGAATGAATGGAGGTGTGCGAGCGACACATCTTGGTGCAGATGGGACACAATATGAATGCATGCACACGCTTGTGAAGCTACTTCTTACACACACACATGTGCCAAGACACAATGACGTCTTCATCATCACACATACATGGATTCTCCACTTGAGGCAAACGTGTCATCGGCAAGCACATATGTAGACACAAACACATACCTGAGACACCTTCGCATCACACATATGTGCAAAGCCAAAGCCATTACACTCCAAGACATAGAGACCCCCCAGTACACAGATGTACAAACATCCATTGCTCAAGTCACCCCAGCATCAGACACACACACACACACATAGACACACACACACACAGAGCATGGACGCACACAGAGAGGCAGAGGCAACTCCTCGTATTGGAAAAAGTCTTGGATGGAGAATCACCACCACCACCCAGCAGCCAAGGTGACCCAGCTCAGCCTGTCAGGCCTTCAGTTTCCTCTGTCAAGCGGGGACAACAGTCCCAACCCTGTTAGCCTCTGGGGCTGTTGTGCGGCAGAAAGCAGATAGGGCTGGGAAGGCGGAAGGAGCTTGTCTAACCTAAGGTCTTTGTTAGACAGCCGTCACAGACACACTGCGGAGGGGTTCTCAGGTCGGGCTCCAGAATGCTGGAGATCCTCAGCCCCTGCTTTACCCCTCTCTCTCTCAGAAGGCAGGCCTTCCCCTCCCCCCACGCCCAAGGGAGGCGGAAGGGAGGAGAGCCTTCAGCCCACGGACGCCAGCCGCCGGCCGGGCTGGCAAGGGTTAAGCGGCAGCTGCCAGGCGGGGCTGAGCTGAGCAGTTTGGTTTGAGGGCTGCGTGCAGGCAGGAGCAGCGAGGCGGCAGCCGGGCAGACTTGCTGGAGACACTGCATTTTATTAGGGCTGGGCTGCCAGCAAAGGGAGGGAGAGGGAAAAAAAGGGCAGAAAGAGAGGAAGGAAGGAGGGAGGCTGGGCGGGCAGGCTGGCGGGCGGGCTGCTTCGGGATGAAAGGATGTTGTAAGCTCCCTAATTCCACCCTGCTCATCCCTGCTCAGTCAGGCTGGATTAACTGCCCGGGTGACCTCCCTCGGGGTTAGCCCCACCCCTAACCTCCCCTTCTTCCTCTCCTCACCTCCAGGCCAGTCAGGTCATCCTCTTCTCCAACTCTGGAGTAGGGGGAGTGTGCGAAGACAGGGGCTTGGGTAGGGGAGCTGGCAGAGTGCCAGGGTGGGGCTACTGAGCCCATCTTCTGCCAGGTGCTTCTTGACTATACCTATCGCCTTGTAACAACCTTTGGGGAAGAGGTGGGTACTAGGGACCCCCAGTCTGCTACAAGGGTCACTCTTCTCCAAAATTTAGTAACAATTGGCATTTGCTAAATTCCTACTCTGCCAGGCACTTCACATGTGATCCTCACAGCAACCTGGAAGGTGGGTGGTATAGTACCTGTTTTTCAAATGGAGTGACTGAGACTCAGAGGTTGTCTCCCTCAAGGTCATATAACTAATAGGTGGCAACGCTGGAATTCGAACCCAGGTCCCTCTGGAAAATGGGTTCTCTTAATGGGCTTTAAAGTTTACTAAGGTCCCCCAGGGCAAAGTGTCAGAGCTGGAGCCACCACAGCTCCGCCCATCTTGGCCTGCCCCGCCCTCCTCCTTGGGTTCTTCCATGGGAGAAGTGGAGGGGGAGGAGCTGGGCTTCTTCCCCAGGGCAGGTCCTAGGAAGAGCTTAATGTCGTGGTCAGGAATGTGCACGTTGAAGTCAGCTGACCTGGACTACATTCTGCCTCTACCGCTTCACTGTGTGATCTTGGGCAAGTCACTTAACCTTTCTAAGCCTCAGTTTCCTCATCTGTAACAGGGATAATGCTACCTACCTAGCAGGGTTATTGAGATTAAATAGGTTAATGTGAGTAAAATGCTTAACAAGATACTCAGCACATGGTGAGTACTGCTTAGTTAATGAAAGTTGCTGTTGACATGGTAACAAGGGAAATGGGGCTTATTCTCTACCTCACCTCCTGCCTCATTCCCCCCTCCTATATCCCAGATTCAGACCGAGGCCCCTGGCTGTACTTGCCATGTTGGTTGATCCACTCATCATCTCTAGGGTCACTCCAAAAAAGAGTAAGTCAACCAATATTTATTGAGCATCTGCTATATGCCAGGCAGTTCTAGGAGCTGGTACAACAGATGACCAAAGCCTGGGAAAGAGGGGTCCCCAGCTGGGCAAACCCAACACAGGCAAGGAGGACAGGACAGGCTGTCAGAGTACAGGGCAGGAGCAGTTGGGGGTAGGTGGGAAGGAAAGCTGGAAAAGTTCCATGGGAGAGGTGGCATTTGAATTCTGCCTTGAAAGAAGTATGGAAGCCATGACAGGCAGAGCTGGGGGTCTAGGAGCATACCCCATGGAGACCCCACATACAGAATAATTCCCCTTCCAGGACTCAGAGAATGGAGAGGAAGGAGGCTTGGGGGAGAGCCTGAGAGCAGTAGCCTTGTAGACACTCATGGTTGGCTAGAGCTGATGCTGGAGGGGAGGCACAGGTCCAGAGGGTCCCTAAATCCTTCCCTGGATGCTGGGCTCAGGGAAAGGCCAGCAAGCCCCTCAGATGTGCTAGCAGTTGCCCGGACACTGTGAGCTTGGAGAAAGGAAGCTCTTTGTTCCCTTCTGGGAGGAGATAGCCCCTGCCCTTCTCACTTGTGGAAGTGGATAACAAAGATGGTCTCTACCTCTGTGTCTCTGAAACCTCTCTTTTTAAGGGGTCTCAGGCACTAGAGAATCTTAGAGACATCACCCCAATTCAACCTCCATACACTATCTCCCTCAGCAACACACCATCACTACCACTTACTCTCCAGTCCAGAAGAGCCCCCACACCTCCACTGAGAGGGTGATTCTGGGCAGAAGAGATAGGACCCCCCATGTGCAGCCTCCCAGCCCCCAGGTGACGGCTCTGGTTGGCTAAGTAAGGCTGAGTTGCATCAACCAAACCCAAAGGGGATGGAGGAGGAGGAGAAGTGGGGGAAGGGGAGAACAGAGAGGGGAGGAGAAGGGGGAGCCTTCAGCCAGCACCTTGGCCTCTGTTTTTCCAGCTTTAATTGCAGCATTAATCACCTTAATAAGCTGTTTACCAACCACCTGGCAGCCTGAGACCAGGAGACTGAGGAGTCAAAAGTGCTTGGAGATGAGTTTCCTAGGCAGCCCCAGGGAAGAGGGGTGAGAGGACAGTGCTGATGGGGGATCAGGTGGGGCTGAGGCAGAGGAAGTGGATGGGGGGCTGGTGAGAAAGCTGCAACCAGGGAGTCAAGAAGGCTAGCCTCCAGCTCTTCAAGGGAGCCCTTTTGGATCTCCAGCCTGGATCCTCAGGCCCTCTGACCCACATCCTTCTCCTTTGTCACTACCTGGGTGACCCTTTCTAGGCCCCTGTCCCAGCACTGTGGAGGTAGAGCCTGCTTGGTCTTCTTTACTGCCTGGTCCCCAGCTCATAGTACTGGGCATGGACCAAGGAAAGTATTTTTTGTTTACCAGAGGGAGCTGGAAGGCTAAGGGCCTAGGGAAGTCTTTATACCAAGGCCCCTGCAGAAAGAGCTGGGGAGGGTCTGCACTGGGGGCACCAGGATGAGGGCAGGGACTTGGGCATATTCGCAGAACAACTTCCCACCCCACACTCACTTAGCACAGGCTGGAGAAGCAGGATGCTCAATGAACATCAAATGCCTAAGTGAATCAATGAAGTGATAGAGAGCTCTTGGGGCCCTTCACACAACACTTCTCAGTATCAGCTCCCACTCCCATCAAATGAGGGGCCATGAGGCTGAGAGAGAAATGAGTGCTCCCCTTTCTCGGCTGTTGGGGGTTAAACGAAAGGACGAAAGGAAGACCCAGCACCTCGTCGCTGCTCCTGAGCGGCTGTAGGGCTGACAGTGACTTTACCCTCACTTGGCATTATCTCATCTAATCTTCCTGAAGGAGCTCCAGAGAGACTGTGATTTGTCCCAGGTCACACAGAAAATGAGGAGCAGTGTTCCTCTGCCCACACCAGGTCACACTGGACAGGCTCCCAAACCCTGGCCTCTGGACTGCAGTACCAGTGTCCTCTGAACAATAAGCAGGTTGGACCCAATGATCCGAGGCCCTGGCACTGATGTTCTTCAAATGGCCCAGCAAAGGGAGTGGGATGGGGTATTGAATTGGCCTGCTGAACCCAGAGGTGGGCTGTCTGAGAGAAGGAGGGGCTCAGGGGCCCAGGGCAGCCAGGATAGGCATCCTAGAGGGAGTCACACCTCGGGAAGGGGCTGACAGGGGTGGGGCCTTGAGGCCTAAATTCCTAGGTTGTCTTCTGGGGCAAATAGGAGCAGAATTGAAAATGTCTGCTGAGTAAGCAGGGAAGGGAGACTCCACACCCTGCAGGATTAGCTGGGGCGGGGGAGGGGGTATCCCCCCACCCCGGGGAAGTTCACCTTGCACCTGGCAAACAGCAGTGGCAGCAGCAGCAGTAGCATGCCCTTCCCTGTGCACTGAGGGTGCCTGGCCACGTCATGCAACGCGTGTGGCACTGTCCCGCACCCACCCCTGGAGGCAGTAAGGCCTGCCCTGAGCTCAGGAATCACCAGTGCGAGAAGGGGTGACATGCTCTTGGCTAAGGGAGGGTAGGGGGAAAGCTGAGGAAAACAAGAAGCCAGAGGGAACAGAAGGCCAGCTGGTAAGGAAGGGAAACGGAGAAAATTGCTTCCAAGCACAGACTCGGATCCTCCCAAGATCTGGGCAGGGAGGATGCTAACTGAGCACCTACTGTGCACAAAACTCTATGCCAGGAGCATTCATAGGCACTCTCCTTCAGTCTTCTCAACTGCCTGGCAAGGTCAATGTCATGATCATCCAGTTTCACAGGTGAGATAATTGAGGCTCAAAGAGTTTTCAATAATTTCCCCTACATTCCTCCAGTGAATTTGAAACAGAGTCCAAACTTCTAAATCCCTGATCCATGGGCCTCTCACCACCCCATGGTGTTCAAGACTGAAATGGAGAGGAAGGAGGAGGCCAAGTTCAGCCTTTCTCCTTGTTCCCAGACCTGCTTTACACCCTTAGAGAAACTGGGGTTGTCACTCCATGGACTAAGACACACATGTCCAAACACCAGGCACATGTATGCATACACCTGAGCTCAAACCCTAGCTTTGACACTTACTCATTATGTAACCCAAGGCAAGTCACTCGTCCTCTTTGAGCCTCACTTTCTTTCATCTCTAAAACAGAACTAATCATATCTATTTTGTAGGGCTGCTGAGAAAATTAAATGGGATTACACATATAAAGGGCTAAATGCAAAGCTTGGCACAATGATGGGAGCTCAACAAAATATACTGTCAGGATGGTATATGGTTAAGAAACTCCTCATTTGGCCTAGGGAGTTATAGGCACCCTCAATGGACCCAAAGTTGACCCTTCCTCCTTGTGAGGGAAGGTCTCATATGGAATTCCTCCTTCTGCTGCAAAAGTTCTTTCTTGATTCCAGCCTAAGTCTGCCATGCTTCAGGTATAATGGAAAGATGGCCACCAGGGACAGAGCCATGTGCTGGGCCTTAGAACCAGTAGAAAGGAAGATGGCAAGGTCAACATCTTCTGGTTGCTAATCAGCTAAAGAACTGTTCTCCACATCTAAGACTTAACAGTATTTTATTATTTTGTGTTTTCATTAGAAGAGGAATATTTTCCTTGTTTATTGGTGAACTAGGGAATAGCTACTGATGTCTTATCTTGTATCCAGCCACTATACCAAAGTTTTCTTAATTCTGAAAGATTTTTTCCCCTAGAGTTTTCTAGGTATGCAATCAAATATCAGTTAAAAGAAATGGTTATATCTCTGCTTTTTAGCCTAGTGGGAGGGATTCTGGGGTTAAAGGAGGGGCAACCTTTCATGAATAAAGAAGTTCAGGAACCCCGTGTGCCTCTGCATTAGCTCTGACTCAAGCAGGTTCTGGATGGTCTCACCTCTTCAGGCACCTTCTCACCTGGCGTGCCCAGAGGACTGCCCTGGGGGCACAGTCAGACATCTTTACCCTTTAGCCAGCCTCCCGCAAAAATTCCTCTTCTCTTCACAAAGCTGCTTCTGTCCAACCCATCACTCATACTGCTGGGTGTCTAGGGAAGACAGCCTGACTAGCATTTTGCTCTCAAATGTTGACCAACAAAGGAATAGGGGCAAAGTCCCTTGTGGACAGAGGTTTTTCTTGCTTGACAGTCAAAAATAATAATAATAACTAATCCTTGTCGAATTCTTACTATATTATAGTGCCTTTTGTGTTTGCCTTATTTAGTTCTCACGACAACTCTGTGAAGCCCATGCTATCATTTTCTTCATTTTTAGGATGGGTTAGGGGAGGTACAGGGAGGTTAGGAAACTTGCCCAAGGTCATAGAGTTGGACTTGAACTCAAGTATCCAGCTCCTTATTATTTTGTGTTCCTGGGGATGAAATTGTACTCTTCACCATTATATGGTAAGCTGGTGGGTCAGAGGAGAATTTAGGTGAATGGGGGAAGAGGGACACTTTCAGCAAATTGATATGGCCAGGGTGAAGGAATAAGTCACCATACCTCCTGGCATACCTGCTATATCTCAGAACTTAACAAGGGTGCACTCTCCTTGTCTCCGTGACCTTCTGAGATGTTTTGATCATTATCCCCACTGCACAGGTGAGGAAATAAAGGCCCAGAAAGGTAAAGTGACTTGCCCAAGGCCTTTCAGCTGTGTGTCTGCATTCCAGAGACTCCATGAAGTCTCTCTAGAGGAAGAGACAAATTTAATTTTTGAGAGGCCAGGGGGAATAATTCTTATTGTTCAGGTGGGGCTGTCAAGAGCTGGGAGCAGGAGGCAGCTAAAGCCAGCTATGAGTCCCAGGGCGGATTCAAACTTTGGAGAGGGAGGTAGGAGGACTTGAGGAGGAGGTCACAAGGGGTGGAAGAAGCCTGTATAGGTGGATCCAACTGATCCCTCTGGGCTTGGGGAATGTGACAGGAGCCCAGCAGAGGCATGTCAGGAGCCTCCCGCAGTCTGGCTTCCCCCAGGATCTGTTAGAGCAAAGAATTCCCGGTGGCTCCAGGGCTGGGAGGAGGAGTTTGCAACAGGTCCCAGCATGCAGAGACGGAGAAAGCAACTCCTGCGTCCAGCCCGAGGAGTGGTCTAGCGGCTCTGCTGCAGCAGCCACGGTGGGCAGCGGGAGGGGTGGGACCTGGGCAAGGTTCACACGCGCCCATCCACTCTTAGTCCTCTGCCCAACCCATGCACCCCAAAGAGAGTGAGAGCACTGGGGTTTGGGGAGGAATGATCAGGCAGAGGAAGGAGCCATTGATGAGGGAAGCCCCCAGACTGAGAGCGGAGGCCAGTACCCTGCTCTCTGGCAACTTCCAGTCTGAGGGAGAAGTACAAGCCCTGAGGGGTCAGGCATAAAAGGAAGGAGAAGGCAATCATGGGGTGGGATTCTAGGCCAAGGGGGATTCCTGAGCAGAGCAGGGAAAGGATGATGGAGTCCTGGGGAGCCTCTGATCTAAGTGGGATAATCCAGATACCATGCTCCTGGCCTCATGATTAGGCCTGTATGTTATTTTTCAGCTTGAAGTGAGGATGGTAAGACAGTGGGGGCCATGGGCCGGAGTGGAACTCCTCATGCTGGCCAAAGAGTCTTCCTTCGATCTGATCCAAAATTCAACTGAAACCTGAAATCGGATGGTTCAGATGAAACTGAGAGAAATATATTTTGTATATGTTCCACAGAGAGTGGCACCCTCCCCTGGAAATGAAGTAATCTCTCCATTCTGGGACCAGAGAGGCTGAAAGCCTGGCACTGTGCAGAGCTGAATCAGAAAACTTGATGTGTGGAGGAAGCTTGGGGCCAACTCCTTTCTTCTGGGCTGGCCAGACATGTCCCCCAGGATGCCAAAGAGGCTGAGTACCTGAGAGTCATCAAGCTGTGGGGTTGGAAAGAGCTACAGAATGCACCTAATTTGATGGGGGAAGCAAAGCCCTGTACTCGGGGAGCCTCCAATCTGATGGGGAAAAGCCCCAGACTGGAGTGGGAAGTGGTGGTGAACACACATCAACCCCACCCCCCGCCCTACCCCTCCCCCCACAATTTGGCAAGAGAAATGATCTGAGCTTCAGAGAGAGTGTGCAACTTGCCTAAGGTCACACAGCGAGCAGAAGCAGAGCAGTGCTGCCCTCACCACCCTGTGATTCCAGGTGCCCCTCCTCCCTGCCCGGTGCTGGAGTTGCTCTCAGGACACGGAGATAGAAGGATCAGTGGAGACATCTTAGGGGACAACCTTTGGGTTCCTGTGACAGGGCTGGAATTGATGGCCATGTCTGGGAACCATGGGATGTTCCGGAAGGACTGAGATAGGAGCTCTTGCTAGAACTCAGGAAAAGAAGGTAAGGCTTCAAGGAAGAAAAAAAATATGTTGTAATAAAGTCGCGGGGGTGATTCTGTGGCCAGTCTCCCTTCTCAACCACTTACAATGGATATAGGAGATGGAGATCCAGGAAAGGGGGCAGAAATGAGAAGGGGTGGGGAGGGAGGAGGGAGAGACAGAGGGAGAGAGAAGACTCATCCTCTCCCCTCCGCCCACACACTCACACACAGGGAGCTAGTTTGTTTTCATGTGTAAATTTCAGTCTGTTTCTGCATAAATTTAAGCCCCTGAGTATCTCCTTCTTGATTCATTCCTCCGTATTGGGCTTCTCTCTGTGAGTATATAACCTGTGAGTGTATTTCTCTGTATATGTCCATGTACAACCATGGGAAGGCTTCATGCACACATGCTCATATGCGTCTGTGTTTGACTCTGCCCACTCCATGTATGCCATTGTGTGTGTCTGCTTTCCATGTATGCCATGAATTTTGTGTGTATCTTCTGTGGAAATATGCATTTATGATGTCTTGTGCCTGGTCCCTGCATCTGCCTGTCTCAGTGCATTTGTTTGGGACCTTTGTGTTTTGAGGTTTGGGATGAAAGGGTCTTTAATGCACCCCCATTTTAACCAATCTAGGCTGGCCAGGAAAGGGAGAAGGAGAGGCATGGAGAGGGGCCACTTTTCCATCCCTAAGTTTCATCTTGAAAGGGAAGAGACAGCAGTTGCCCAGGGACTCACTGATAGAATTTCTCCTTGGCTCCCCCAGGTCCGACAGTCATGCATGCTATTCAGAGAAGGGACGAGGAGGGAGATGAGAGGTAGAATGGGGAGAGGCAGAGATGAAAGAGCCACACTCTTCTTCACCCCTCCTTGGAATGAGAGAAGCAAGAAGAGAGATGTGAGAGAAGAGAGGTAGAAAGAGAAATACTTTGGGGTCAGTGAATTTTCTTTTCCACCATAATTGTTAAAACATTACTCACTTCCTGGCACCCAGCTCCCAGGTAAAGGGGGACCTTAGTCCCTTGAAAACCAGAAAATTTGAGGGCAGGATTTAAGGGGTCTTTGCAGAAGTCTGAAGCCCATCCCCACACCCCTGTCTCAGCTCCTGTCTCCTAGCCTCTACTTCTAATTCCCTCTCAGCACCATCACTACCCCCTCTACCTCCTCCCAGGCCAAATGAGCCCTGGCAATGAAAGGGTTATCCCAGGTGAACTCGGGGTAGGCAACACCTGCAGGATACTTCTCTGAAGGAGAGGCTTCAGTGGCCCTGAGGACAGAAAGGTGAGAGGAGATTTGCCACCACTACAATGGGAAGAGTAGAGATTAGACGCCAGGCAGAACTAGAAAGCACCAGATGGGGGCGGGGGGGGGGGGGAGGAGAGAGAGTGGGTGTATCATCACCTCCTTGATAGCAGGAAGTCAGTATACGCCTACTCTGGCCTTTCCCCTCTCTACCCACATCCCTTATAAGTTCTGGGGTTAGTCCTTGATCTCCAAGGCCCGGTCTACACAGGACTCAGCTACCCGGATAACATTCCATTGACTCTGGATACAATCCCAGAGACAAGTTCAGGCATCCAAACTCAAATGAGGTTTGGAGCTGAGTAATCAGCTGCTAGGGCTATGCAGACATTTTGTCGGGGAACAATCAGCTCCCCACCCCCAACATGCACTGTGGATTTGGGGCGGGGGAGGGGCTGTCTGTCACTCAGTGTCTTCCCAGCCCCCTCCCACCATCACATTCTCCCTCTTCCCACCTGCAAGTAATTTGGCCAATGGGCAGTTAAGATTGCAGTGCGGAATCCCTCTAGATCTGTGTGTGTTTGGTGAGGAGGGGGCTACCTCCTTTACCCCTAGACCCCTGGTGCCCTTTTTCTCTTCATAGCAGCAAATTGCTTGTAATTATCTCACATTGAAAGCCTTCAGGAGCTGCTACCAAAATTGCTTTAATTGAATTAATTGAATCTCATTTTGTTGGGGGAGAGAATGGGGAGCATGTCTTAAAATAGCATATGGGGAGAGGGCAGGGAAGGCCCAAGTCAGCTTTCCTGTACTGAGACCCTTGTAGGAGAGAGAATGTGCCCTGGACTCCCTGTCTCACTTTCCAGTCTCAGCTGATTTTCCACACCCAGTGCATTCAGGACCTTGCCTGGGTCCTGCTCTCAAACGGAGGTGACCAGGGATGTGTGGAGTTCTCCAGTCTCTGGTCCCATTCCTCCTCCTTACTCTCAGGAGACAGGTGGGCCAGAGGGGAAAGGTGAATGGATGGCAATGGCAGTATTACCTCAACTTTGCCATGACCCCCCCTTCCCGATAATCATACAACAGCTATAAATGCCATTTATTTATTAAGTCCTTACTATGTTCCAGGCACCGTGTCAAACATATTACAATCGCTATCTCATTTCATCATCACAACCACACTTCAAAGCATGTCCTATTAATCTTCCCATCTTAGGGGGAGAAAAACGAGGCACATAGAGACAAGAAGGCACTTGCCCAAAGTCACATATTAGGCTAGGACTCTTTGGATACCAAAGCCCCCATTCTTAACCACTTGGTCTTGGTCTCTCTCCCTTATTGATCTAATTTCCTAAGGGGCATCCTCATGGGAAGAAATCACAAGTTCCCCTTCTACAGCTCAGACAGCTTGAGGGAGGGGAATGCGGCACTTCCTCCAGTAAGGTTCCAGTCCTGTCATCACCCAGGAGCTCAGGGAAACTGGACCAGCTCCCAAATGGAAAAGGATTCTCATTCCCCCTGGAAAGGGTATGTAGATGAGGGTAGGAAAAGGGGGGGACGCTGTCAGCTCAGCTAGCCTCTGGCTGGGAGAGCAATTACACTCCTTCTACTACTTAACTTTACAACCTGGGCTGTTGTTTTAATGATGCGACTCGTGTTGGGCTGTCCAATTAATCTCGCCTTTGGAGGCTTTCCGAGATGGGGCGGTAGATCTTATCGTGGGTCTGTGGAAAGAGGCGTGTGCAACCTGCAGTGGGAAGGAACAGCCACCCTGAGGGCCTGTGGCCTCAGAGAAGATCCAGAAGAGGTGATCAGGGACAGAGCCACTGACAGTGAGTGGAGAGAAGGAAGCTAGGGGTGGGGGAAGGCACTGGTGGGGAGGAAGAGAAAGAGGAGGTTCCTCTTCTTTGCACCCTCATTCTTCACTGTTCCCAGATCTTGGCTTTGGCCCACCAATGCCATTTGCCATCCCCAGGAAAACTTTCCATGTATATTTCTGGGAATGGGGGTAGCCACTGACCCAGAACAGGGCTTAGGAAGGACTGACTGTAGGACTCCTCCCAAGGTAGGGAGCTTCTACTGAATTTCACGTCCTCCTGCCCTACTCCAATTTGGACTCCAGTCTGGGTCCCTCTCTGGCCAATGACATTTGCTCAAAGAGCCTGACTGGGCTTTCCAGATGGGGCAGGCCCTCAGTACCTAGGGACAGGTTTAGGCAGTAAGAGGAAAGGTGGATTGGGAAGCCCCTCCCCCAACCTCTCATGTCAAGCTGGGCTGGATTCCCTGCATTATTGACTGCCCTTCTCCTCAGCCCCTCTACCGCTGGGTGAGGTGGCCATAAATCTACCAATGGATCCAGACCCAGTTGGAGCCCCCTGACTATGCCCACACGGCCCTCTGTACTTCCTTGAGCCTGGCACCACACAGCAGCTGGCCATTTGGCTCCCCTGTTTGCCTGCAGGGTCTACCTAGGTCACCTTCATACTGGAGCTCTAACAGAGCAGAGGCTCTACAAATATTTACTGAATGAAGGAGAAGTCCAGTTCCTTCTTGGTTTTCTTCTCCACCTCCTCCTCCCTCTTCCCCTAGGTGGGCTGGGGCCTTTCCACCCCCAGGGAGCACACTTCTCTCAGGGGAGGGCTGGATTGGCTCAGTGGGCATGTTCTCTCCCAAGGTAAGCAGGGGCTCTCCCTGGGCTGTGTGGTGCTGGCTCCCTCCAGAACTGGGCCAGGAGAGACTTGGCTGGGGAGGACTGTTCAGACTGTGGTCATTCCCAGAATTAGCATCTTTCGTTTTCACAATGGAGTGTATGAAAATATGGACTTTATTAGAACATTCCAGAGCTAGAACCACAGAGTTAGTTAAGGGTAGAGGCAAAACTAGGATCCAGTGCCTCTAGCTCACGGCTGGAAGAGTCAGATGGGAGAGAAGAGAGATGAGCAGCCAGCCCCAGGAATTAGGAAACAAATACGTCTCACAGCCAGGGCCCAGGTTTTTGTACAAACTTTAATCTCTGGAAGCTTATTGCGTGAGGGGTGCTAAGAACCTGGGGCTGCTAGTTGGATTGGTTATATTGTGAGCAGTTTGTTTAGCCAGAGACAGCCATGAGGAACTGAATTGATGGACCCACCCCACCTATTTGAGGTGTCTCTACTTAACTCATCCAGAGAGCCTGTTTGTCCCCACTCTGCCCAAAGTGTTACCCTGCTGTGTTCCCAAGAGTATGTGCATATGGGCTTGTTAGATGTTGTGGGGGGAGGGGCTTTTAATAAATACCAGTTGAATTATATGGATAATTGGATCCATTATCTACTCAAAATGATAGACATGGGGAAAAGAGGGTTTTTTGAAGAAGAGAGCATAAATTACCTATAGGTTTACAAACTCCACATTTTCAGCATCCTTCTCTCTCACAGGAGGGTGAGTAGGTGTATCAGTTATGCGGTGATGGGCTGACCTCCAGGAAAAATTGGTGGTTGGAACCTGAGGGAGGTCAACTTGAAGACCTCCATCCACTTCACTTCTGCTCTTGCTCACAAATGGGCTGGGCAAGGCCCGAAGCACACAAGGAAAAAACACGCGGTGTTTCTTGCTGGTTTCAACCCCAGGCTGTGGTGGGACTGCAGTCCTTTCAAGGAAGGGTTGGCAAGATTAAGAGTTCTGGGAGCAGCCTGAACTCCAGCCAATGACTCTCCAGAGCCTTTGACCAGCTGGAGAGGTGTCTAGTCCATGGCAATGGTTGGGTGTGGGCAGTAGGTAAGACTGAAGTCCTTGATTAGGCTGTTTGAATTACGTGACAAGGGGGACAGGACTCCATCCTATCCTTTTTCTCCTCTAGATCCTTGTCCTCCTGAGAAAACCCATCTGGAGCTGGTTTTCTCTTGGCCCAGAAGGGGTGCAGGTGGGCTGGGTCCCAGGCTTTGTAGGAGGGGCTTTGCCCCACCTGCCCTTCCCCAGGCTCACATCATCTGAGATGGAGCCAAAATATCTGGGGGGTGATGCTGATACCAGGTTCCAAAGCTGTTGCCATAGCCCCCAGTGGCCAGGGCCCCTGCCTTGGGTAGATCCCAGAGGGATGGAAGGGGTGGGGAGCAGGGAGACAGGGAAGGGGGCCTACCAGTAAAGTCCCCTTCCTGCCCCCCAGAGTTCTGCTTCAGGAGCTTCTTGTATTTGGAACGTTTGTTCTGAAACCAGATCTTTACCTTTAGGAAAAAAAGGGGAAAGAATGGAAGATCAGGAAGAACATATGTGTGGAGGGACATGACCAAAGGAAAGGAACCCAGTGGTATGGAGCAGTCCTGGGAGAAGAGCAGAGGCTGGAAACACTTGCTCCCAGTCTTCTATAGCCCGGGAAGCCCCTGAGTTCCTCCCTCAGAGCTAATACCAGTTCTCCCAGTCTGGGTACACTCCTCTACCTAAATCCAACCCCCCTCCCTCAACATGCAAACACTTTTTAACACATTCCCCTCAATTTACTGAGGGCTAGCTATAAATACACCCTGGAGAACTGTGACAACAGGGCTAGGGGACTCATCAGTCATTCCCACCTAGGGGGTAAGTTCCCAGAGAACACACTTTGGGATAGTTAGCGTGCAGGAAGAATGAGACTGGCCCCACCTGGGTCTGGGTGAGGCCGAGCTGCGCGGCCAGCTGGGCCCTCTCGGGCAGCGCCAGATACTGCGTATGCTGGAAACGCTGGTTTAGATGTTGCAGCTGCAGGCTCGAGTAAATGGTCCTCGGTTTGCGCAGCTTCTTGGTCGGAGCCTGCGGGCGCCGCTCCAAGTGCTCCGGCGACAGCGGTGGCTTCTCAGTGTCTGGGGGGCAGCACAGGACCGAGTGTGTGGGATGGTGAGAGGGTCCCACGCGCGGTTTCATAGGCTCATTTGCATCTCGTTTGCATACTGCCTTGGATTAATAAAAAGCGCAGACACCGGCCTGGCCCTTCTCTACCTTCCGGTCCATGCTCCTTTCAAAACTTATGTCCACTGTGTACCGGGTGGAACCAGATGCGGTTCTTGCCCTCAGGCAGCTCTCACTCTTAGGGGCCCAGTGACCCGAGGAAGAAAGCGCCTAGGGCTGGAGCTAGGGTAGGGGTGGCGGCAGGAGGTTAGAGTTCAACCAGGTGCGGTGGCGCCAGCTTGGGGTGGGGTGGGGTAGAGTGGGGTGGGGTGGGGCGGGGCGGGGCACAAAGGCTCTGTCGAAGGCTCTGTCGAGGGCTGGGCTGAGGCCTGGGGAGCACGGGGGAAGGGCATTCCAGGCGGAGGGAACTCACAAGTAATGCTCAAAGGCGTGAGACAGCGTCTGCGTGGCGACCTCGCCGCAAACGAAAGAGGGGTGGGTTGGAGGCAGCCACGCCTTGAACGCCGGGATGAGCACCCCTCCCAGGATCAGAGTGTGGAAAGTGCTCCTACGGTTTGCCATCGTCTTCCCTACTGTAAGAGGTCGCCCCGTTCCTAAGGCACACCCTAGAGGAAAAGTGACCATCTCTTCTCCCTGCCGTGGCCGGCTGGCTAGGGGAGACAGTTTTCAGGGACCCTAGAAGCCGGGTCCCGGAGGAGCAGCCCTTCCTCCGCCGGGCCGCATCACAGAGGCGTTCTCGGCTGGCAGGAAAGTGACCCGGGTCTGGAGAGAGCGCAGAGCCCAGCAGCGCAGACCCTCCCGGCCGCTCCTGCATCACGTTGTGTTGTAGTCGAGATAGAACTTGTCACCTCCTGCCCCCAGGCTCAGCCTCCCAAATAATCTCGACGGTGGAACAACTCGGCCTCAGAACGCGGGGGGCGAGGGGTTCTCCACTTCCGATCCGGGCGACCCCAATCTGTGCCACTCTAGGCGGACACGGAGACCATTCATGCAGATGGTAGGGCTGCGGCAGACCAAGCGGCTGAAACGCCCCCGGGTTTAAGGCAACATTAGTTGCATTCCATACGGGTCTACCTGCCGTCCCAGCCGAGAGGACGCTTAGTCCTTGTGCCCAGACGGCCAGTGTCCGCCCTTGTCCCCCAAACTCTGTCTGCCTTTGTCCTGTCTGGTCTCACCCCATACATCAGGTTCCCCGCCCTCGGCCGGCCCAGGTGACCAATTGCCTTCACTTCCCCCGCATCTCTCAACCGTGGCCTGGGGCGCTTCGGGCTTCTCAGATCCACGCCCCCCCCCACCCCGGCGACCCCCGCCACAGCCAATTCCCAGAAAAACTGTTGGGTTTCCGCTTCCGCCCGCGCCTGTCCGGCCTCCGCTTCTCTGACCCTGCTGCTAGAAGCCCTAAGCTTGCAGCCGAGCGACCACCCGCGCCTCTCTGGCTGCGTGGACCGGGAATTCGGACCGGGACGCACGCAGAGAAAGCCTGGGCTGCAGCCCTGGTTCCTGAACTCTCACAGCCCTCCACGCCCTAACTCTCTCAGCAGAACACCCCCGCCCCCCGCGCCCCCCTCCTCCGCCACCAAGTTCCTTTCCTGACAGCTGCCACACTAGCTGCAGCAAGTCACGACTGGATCTGCCCTGGTCGCGATTATAAAGCCGGAGGGCCTCCCTGGAGGCGCCATCGCCCTGCTTGCTCAAAGGGTGGCACGCAGCTCACCTGGAATCAAACCTCCTCCTGAGGCAGTGGTGGACATCGAGTTGGTGCAAAAGGAGGACCCCCCAAGCCCTCTCTCACACCCCAATCATTCAATCTAGAGCAAGCCAAACCCATAAATTTCAATAGAAAAATGCTACAAGCTAGTCTAAGGATGTGTGTGGTTTTCGTTGCATCCGGGGAAATTTCGTAAAGAATAGAAACTCTCCAATCTCTTCTGGGTGGACCAAGCAAAGGGAAGACAGTAGTTTGGCCCACAGGGCTGAAAACACCATCACCATTTCCAACAGTTATCTTAAAGACAAGGTTCTCTTCCTCCACCCCAACTACACACACACCCCCACACAAAAGTACCATATTAGCGTATACTGAAGGGAAAGATCCAAGGGATTGTTTGTAGAAACTAGATCATTTGTAGGAGCCCCTCGAAAAAACAACAACAACAACAACAAAAACAACAACTACTCCTCCAATGACAGATTCAGCAGCCTGGAAGAGGCAGCCCCAGTTCTGGTACAGAAGGTGGTTAACTTTGGGGGCCTCTGAGGAAGTTTCCTTAAAACCCTCTTTTCTAGCCTCATACAGTAAAAGTCAATTTCCAAGGGCCTGGAGCCTGGAAAACAGGCTGTGTCCTTGGCCCATGCACACCCCTTCTTTGAGCCTCAGTGTGCCCAAATGTCCGCCAAGGAGATTGAGCTCCCAGATCTCTAGGGTTACTTTTAGCTCAGTGGAATGACAGAAGGGAGGGAAATGTCTTGGTCCTGGGCTGACTCCAGCAAAATCACCTGGGGGATGTGCAACCTTGGAGGAAACTGTGACAAAGACAATTGTAGGGGCAATGAGGTAGGGGCAGGGAATGTGGGGGACCTGAGGTCTGAGCCAGAGCCAGTACAGATGGGTGGGTGTATGTATAGTGTTGCATAGGTTTTGCCCTGTAACACCCAGGACCAAGAAGACAGGCTGTCTCCTTGGTTTCTTTGAGGACCTCAGTCAGAATTTTCTCAGGAGCTCAAAGTTGCTCTAGGCAATAGGAACTGGGGCTTAACCTACCCCAAGTCAAGGGGAGAAAATGATGGGGTGGGGGGCCTGCTCCTTCTGCTGGCAGGCTGAGGTTTACAGTGAGAAACTGACTGACTCACCTGCGGCTGCATTCTTATAACAATGGGTGGTGGGGTTCTAGCCCCAGTTTCTGCCAGGCCAGCTTCCGGTCTCGGTCTGGAACTTTTGGAAAGGTCCAGGGGAGTGGGGAAGGGCCCCAATAAGTCCCAATTCCTACTGCTCTCCATCTGAGACTGATTTCTATTTTTCGGGCTTTGGCTTAAGTACTGCTTTCTGAGACATGACGATCTCTGCGAAGAGGGGCGACCTGGGGAAGGGGAGTGCAGGGCGGAGAGAATCCTAGGGAAGGGGCTAGGCACCCACAGACACATCTGGATTCTTTCAGTTTTCCGTTACACGAAGGTACACACAACCCTGTTGCTCCAGGAGGTGGGGTAGGGAGCCCTGCTGCCCGGCTTCACACAACTGCAAATCGAAACCAGGTCGGTCTAGAAAGGAGACCTAGATCAACTCGCCCCCGCCCCTCCCCCTGCCTCCCGCCCCATTCCTTCCCCCACCCTTAGATCTCGTGGAATCTAAGTTCTGAATCCCGTTAGCTGCGCCCAACCAGGTGAGGGCGAAGTTTAGGGGTGCACAAGAGCAGGACCTGGGAGGTGGGAAGAGCCGCCGTGGCTGGACTTACCTGCCTCCCGCTGCTGCTGAGAAGGCTGAGAGGGCGCCTCCGGTTGCTGGCAGGGCAGGTAAGCGTCTCCAGGGGTCGCCAGCCCGGTGTAGGCATAGGGCAGGAGGTGGCCATACGGCCCAGAGTAGGGCAAATCGGAGGCGGCTGCGGTTGCGGGGGACAGGCCTGGCGGGTAAGCAGCCACTACCGATGGGACGGGGGCGATGTCCGGGAAGACGGCTTTGGAGGCGTCCCGACCAGGGAGGGAGCAGGGCAAAGAGGACATTGCGGCCAGGGCGCGGGCCGCAGGGCCTAGGCCATACCCCAGCACGTAGTCCGCTTCCTCTGCCAGCTCTCTCTTTTGCAAGCCTGGGATGTTGGGGCCGGATGGGCCCCCCAGCTAGCCCCTTCCACACTTAAGATCCAGGGGAAAGTGTCTTTCTCCGCTTTTCCAGCGGAGAGCGCGCGCCTGGGAAAGGGGTTTCGGAGGGGTGCCCCCATGGCTTTCCCCTCCCCCCTAAATCTATGGGGCCCCCTTTTTTGGCTCTTGGGTTCGGTTCCTGCGACCCGACGGGGGCCCCGCCCACTTAGACGTCAAGGATTGGCTATCGCTCGCAGTGACCTCACTGAGGCTTGGAGCCGGGGTCCGCCCCCCAGGGCAGCCCCTGGTAGGGAAATTCTGAACTGGCAGATGCTGGGGGGCGGTGAGCTCGCTCCTGGCCAAGATGTCTTGGAGTCCTCTCCGAGGGGGTGCCGGTGTTGCCGGGCGATTGGGGCAGTCTGGAAACTCCACTGCCCTGACGGCAGAAATGCGAGGGAGTTGACTGGTCTGAGATGACCAAAGGGCAAGGGGAGCGCAGCGCAGTTGTGGAATGCTCTGTGGCGGCGGGGGTGCGGAGAATCTGCCGACGCGCTTTCCCGCCCTTGGGGATCAGCACCGCGGTTGCGATCCCGCCGCCACGGACCTGCAGGGGAGTCGAGAACAGACCGCCAGCGCCCGCAGCTTATTCAGCGCGTCGGAATGAGTAGCAGCAGAACTCCGGCAGTTTGTTGATAAACAGACGCCGGGGCGGGGGAATAATCTTCTGGCACCTAGCCTGCCCCGCACTCGCGCAAACGCCCGCGGGGCGTCCTCCGCCAGGTACGCAGCCACAGCCGCGACTTCACCTCACCGCTCCCTCGCCACCCGGTCCTGGCTTCCGCTTCCGGCAAGGGCCCCGGGTTGGTTGCGACACCGCAGCTCCTACAAGCCCCCGAGGCCACATTTGGGATTCGCTATCTGGGCTATTGTCTGTGATGCGACCAGCCTTTCCTGGGGCCGCACCAGGCTGAAACCGTACATGAAATGGGACAAAATAGGACAAAAATGGGAGTGCGGGAGTCCAGGTTGATGGCTCCTCGGAGGGCACATTTTCAGTGTTTGTGCAGGACCTGCCTCTTGGTCACAGTAATGACCAAGACCCTGATGAACAGGTGTCCACGTGTACAAGCCTCTGCGACCACATGTACACAACTACACAGAGACTCCATCCAAATACAACATATGCACTTGCACACACCAATGTACAGGTGTCTACAGCGATGTCCACATTAGTATTCCTTCATGAACAGAGAGGTTAATTTATAGATCTGAAAATTCAGAGTATAGGCTGTGATGTATACACACCTCCATACTCAGAGATGAACAGCAATATCCCTGAATAGAAGCACTATACTTGTTTCTTTCACAGCGCCAAGACTATACAAGTTGAGTTGACAGTATACACATTCAAAAATTACAGAAAATTCAAGCATATCAACACTTAAGCACTTGTACCCATCCTATAAGAGATACCTGTCTACAGACATCTAAGCTGCTTTCATGTAAGGGGAGAGACAGTTACATCCCCAAATCTACCAGTCCTCACCATACCCACATACCCACTTTTCTTACTTGAGTATGCAACTTGAGCTGGCATATTAATGTTGGCACATACACATACGCTCTCATTATCAGGGCTCAGAATGAAGGAAGCAGTCTTAGAATTTCAGGGTGGGGGAAGACAAGATCAGAGAAAGAGAGTAGCTTAAAAAAGTAAGAGAAGGTACTGGGGGTGACCAGCCTAGGTCTCCTTGGGGAGACATAAAGATCAAAGTGATGTATGTGCAGGGCTGGTTGAACTCCCCAGTCAAGTGTCTTTATGGGGAGGAGGAGCAAGTTGGCTTTAAACTAGACTCCCCTCTGGAATAGACAGAGACTAGTTTTCTAAGAAAACACTCCTGTGGCACCTGGCTCTGAGCTCTCCACCCTGAAGTCTTGGAGTTTCAGAAGGAGCTCTATGGGGAGCCCTTCCCCTGGGTAGCTGGAGAACACCCTCCCTCTCATCCAGCAGAGTTTGCTCAGTTAAAAAATGCTATTTCCACCTGGGACCATCTTTCCTTCCCATTTCTTACCCAACTCTATGCCTCCTTAGAGCTGGAGCTATGAACTCACAAGGATCTTTCCTAAAGCTTCCTTTCTGCTGCCATCATCTTCCTCTGAAGGGAGGTAACCACACAATAGCACCATGGTGGGCTCTAAGGATGTCACTTCCTGGTGCAGCCAAGCAAGAGAATGCTGGTTCAGGTGGAGTTGGTTGTCAGGGAAAGTTTCACAAAGGAGGTATTTTTGAGGTGGAACTCAAAGAGTGGGTGGAAGGATACTTCCTCCAGCCCAGGTACCCAGGCTCCTTTCTGTGCTGGACCTAGCGAGAAAGGGCAGGGTGGATTTTTCACAGGCCTCTGTCCTGGCATCTCCCAAAGCCAGGAGATGGGTAGAGAGCCTCTCCTTAACTCTCAGGGGGCTTTGCTGAACTCGTGGAGGATCCTCACCCCCATGCAGCAGTAGGAAACACCCTGCAGCACTTTAGAATTTATGAAATACAACATCCTCACAAAACAACCTGTGAAGTCGGTACTATTATTATCCCTGGTACACAAACGAGGAAACTTGTCTCTCCAACAGCACCTCCCTCTTCAGGACTCCCTCTTCTAAAGGCTGGAGGCTGTGGCACTTAGCTGGAAAACGTCCCTGAGGAGGAGTTCTCTCTGACAGATGCAACATCCCACCAACCTCAGGGACTGAGAAAATCCGGAAAGGTGGAAGGATCAGGGATGGGAGCTAGGAAGAGCTGTCAACGGGTGTTTGATTACAGTGGGGGAAGGCTGGCCTGGAAGGACTGAGGCCTGGGTTCCCATCTCAGCTCAACCTCCAGCTGGCTGGCGGTGATAGACTGGGTGGACCATTTCCCATCTCTGAGACTCATTTTATCCAGAAGGGATAAAAGGTGGAAGCTATACTTAAGATCTCCAAGCTTTTGTCATTTCCTTTAGAATGAATTGCAAAAAAAAAAAAAACCCAAAATCCTAAAAACATAGGGAAAGAGGAGGAAGAAGAGAAAGCAGAAGGGGGAGGAGAAAGGGGAAAGCAAGAGTGGAAGGGGGAAAGAAAATTAAAACGAATTAACTCTCTCCTGTCACTACCAATATCTCAGCTTCTAGCTTGTCACAAAAGCTATAAGTGGTTCTCCCAGCTTCCGCAGGTCCTCTTCCTTAGTGAAAGGAGCTCGCTTGGAGAACCCCAGTGCGGAAGAGAGGCCTGGGAGCCGACAGCGGAGTTCTGAGTGGGAGACACCAGGCCGCAGCGCTATCGGGAGCCAGCGGGCAGCGGCGACTGGACCTGAGAGATCCCTGCGTTGCATGGTGATCTGCAGGTTCTTTGCGGGTCGCCTGGCAAATACAATCCTACCCAGTCGGGTAAATGATTCTTTGAGCAGAATAGGCATCTGCGGCGGTGGGATGTGTGCCTTGCTTGTGGTCACCCCGAGTTCGGACTCTCCCCTGAAGCGGGGAACTCCATCCCAACTCAGTGCCCCTTCCTGACCCCCTAAACACGTGGTCGGTGTGCAGGGCTCTCCGCACAGTCCTTGGTCGCACGCTCCCGAGCAAAGGGCGGGCGTCTGCTACTGGCGCTGGGCGCCCGGGTCTGTAAGCACTGGAGACTCCCCACGCTTCACCTACGTGGATCCGCCGCGACCCCAGACCTCGCCCCTCAGCGGCCATGAAGGGCCCTTTCTCCTCCATCCCACCCACAGTCCTGAAACGAAACTTTAGCTTAGTTTTGTCTGTTCTCCGTGGAATTTAAGTCCGACTTGGCGAGGCTTTCGTCGTAACTCGGTTTGGGGAAACTTTGTGAACAATTCAGTTTGGCGGGGTTGGGGAGGGTGGAAGGAGTCCTCCTTCCGCTCGGCCGGGTGCGCTATGGTTAAAGACCCCACATTTAGACAGGCCCGGGGAAGGGACGGTGTGTCGAGGCCTGCGTTCCCTCCCACTACGATTTCGCTTTTCCTGAAAATTTGAATTATCCTGTCTCTTTCCTTTTTTTTTTTTCTGATGGAGCAGTTAATAAGCGCGGGGCGGCGGGCTGGTCGCTGAGGTCTCCGCCAGCCCCGCGGCGCGCTTGCTAGGCGCTCACCTCCACGCTGCTCAGAGCTTCCCTCCCGCCCCCGCCCCCGCCCGGGATAGGCGTGGGGCCCTGGAGAAGCTCCCAGGAGAGGGGAGCGAGAGGCCTTGGGGTCAGCGCCACCTCAAGATCCCGGCAGCACTAGGCGGGAGGATTCCCCCACGAGAGTCCCCGGCACCGTCCTCAGCGACACTCTCCCCATGTCGTTTTGTCTTCCCTTCACTTCCAAATTTCAGACTCTGCTTCACTCTTCAATTTGAGATTGACTGGGACGTTTAAATATGTAAATATATACATATGAAATCACCGAATACGTTCAAGACAAAACAAAATGGTTAAAAATGGGGCGGGTTTGAAGGCGCGATGGAGGTGCCGCCCTGTGTGGCGACGGCGCTGGACTCGGCCGAGCGCGGGAGCCGGGAAAGGTCCCTATGGGGGTGCGTGGGCGCGGGGTTCAGGCCCGGGTGTCCCTGCCGCGGACACCGCGGGCCTGGGGGAGGAGCCCTTGCCGGTAATCGGGCTAACTCATAGCGGGGACCGCGCGTCGGAAGCTCTTAGGGGCGAGATAGGTGGTGGGGGAGGGAGGGGAACAAGGAGAGCTGGCGGGAGGCCAGGAGACCAACCCCGCTGCAACGAATTCGCTGCGCCGCGAACGAAGGCAGCGCCGCCAGGTTTTGAAAACCTTTCCAGATCCCAGTACGGAAACTAGGGCGTTCAGCCGAGGTCTCCACCGCCCCGTCGCCGGGTGGAAGCCGGAGGTAGGACGTGGCGGGAGTGAGGAGGTGCATCCAGCGGGCACCAACGAAGCGGCTGTATGCAGGGTCACACAACATCGCACAGAACACACACGTACACCACAAACACAGACACATACTCGCATAACCCAGCATCCGCAGCACACACTCCATTGGCAACCACAACATCTGCAGCACATACACAAGCACATCACACATACACAATACACGCGGCAAACACTCAGCACACACGCATTACTCACACCCGCCCCTCTGGACCCCCTCGGTTCACGGAAGGTCTATATGGCTGGGGTTACTGACTCCCCGACCCTTTTGAGGTCCGGGCTTTTGATTTGTTTTTTGTTTTGTTTTGTTTTGTTTTCTTAAGAAAAAGACAGGTCCAGTTCCCGCATTCTAGTCTGTAACGCGGAGTCAGAGAGAAGAGGACAGCCTTACCTCTTCTGGGCTGGGCCTGGGAGAATGAGGGAAATATTGCTTTGGGGGAGGAGAGCTGGACCACCACGGGGGAGCCGCAGACGCATCCGCACCCCTTTGCTCCCAAAGTGAGAAAAACAATCACGAGTACAATAAAAATCCCCCCCCCCCAAACCTCTGCAGCCTTCTCCCCTGTGTACAAACTCCTTGGGCTCCAGTCAGGCCTGGTGTGAGAGAAGAGCAGATGGGGGAGGGTGAGAGGAAACTCAGTCCCACCCCCACAATTCCTCTCTCTCTCTTCCAAACCCTCCCCCACCAGGCTCAGCTATGGGAGGCGGGGGCGCTAGGCCGAGAGGAGAGGCCCAGGCCCACTGTTGGCTGTTTGACTGTTTAAGGAGGAGAAGGTGGCTAGCGCACTTCCTTCAGCCCACTTCTACCCACGTCGTTGTCAATCATCCTCATTAATTCCTGATGGAAAAGGATCACACACTGGAAGTTCATCACTACTGCCTGACGGAGGCTGGAAGACATGGAAGTGGGCAAAGAAGAGGGAAGGGTTTGTACTTGCTGGGTTGGGTGGGAGCTTTTCTCAGTTTATGGCTTCCCAGGGGAATTGAGTTGAGCTGAGTTACTCATTTCCATCTTCTCAAACTAGTTTACCCCAATCCTCCTCTGAGGGCCCTTTTCAACTTATGAGCTGATCCAAAAGTGTCCAGGCCCGATCTTAAGGGGAGGCGGAGGGGGGGGGGCGTCACTCCCAAACTCTGGGAGAGACAAGCTTTCCTCCAGCCCAAATTCTGGGTGGGATGTGCCCCAAAACTAGTGGGGAGCAGGAAGCTCAGCCTCCAACCCCAACCACCAACCAGCCCATAGGGGCATTGGCTGCCTCAGTTGCTGTCCACAGGAAATGCGCGGGGGTGGGGGGGGGTTAGGCAGGTAGTGGTTCTCTGGCTGCCTGGGGCACAGAAAGATGCAGATGGAGGCACAGTTCCTGGAGGCACCTCTAAGGAATCTTCTGGGACCTTTCGGGGATAAGAGGAGCAATGGCGATCTGAGGCCCTACATCTTGGGTAACACAGTAATAAAGATAACAATAGTTAACACTTATTAAGTGTCTTCTATGTTCCAGGCACTATGCTAAGCCTTTACATGCATCATTTCATTTATCACATGAATTCTATGAAGTAAGTATCCATATTATCCCCACTTTACAAATGAGGAGATAGAGGCACAAAAAGCTTGGGCAACTTTCCCTAAAGCTAGAATTGGAACTCTGACCAGCTTATCCTCTTAACTACCACAGTGTTGTCTTACCTGGCAAACACGACTCAGCAAGGGCAGAGGAAGGGCTGAGCAAGGTGAGAGGACCCCAGGAGAGACACATGCCCCCTATAGATGGGGGTAGGAGAAGTAATAATACCAGTAATGGCTAATATCTGTTGTGGATTTCCTCACTGAAATCTTCAAACAACACTGCAGGGGAGTCCTATCATTATCCCCCATTTTACAGATGAGAAGATTGAGACAAAAAAAGTAAGTGTGTGCAGGAAGACACAAAAACAGTGTGATTGGAAGACAAGGAAGTGGGGAAAGAGCTGAGACTGAGAGTCAGGAGGTTCCACACTGTGGAGGGCCTCAAACGCCAACCAAGAACTTAGGATGGGGCCCCAGGGCAGTGAGGAGGACCAGGATGGGAGTTGAGAGGCTTCCTGGGAGCATCTTGAGTACCACAGTAAGCTGCAAAGGCAAGAGTCAGGTGGCAGAGAACCCATTTAGGAGGCTGTTGCAAATAGGTCAAGTGTGAAGTGAGGAGGGAGGGCCCAGCGGGTTGGCGGCAGAGGCAATGGAAAGGAGGGGAAGCTTGAGAAGGGTGGCTCAAAGACACAGTCTACTGGGCCTGGTGACTGTACCGGAAAAGGGTAGAGACAAGAATGACTCTGAAGTTCCTGGCCTGGGCAACCAGAGGAGCCCCAGGAAGAAGCCATGTGTTCGGTTCAGAGATTCAGGAATTTGATGGGCGAACAGACCATGAACCAAGATTCTATGTTTGGATACTGCAGCAAGCAGCCAGCCACTCTGGTTTCCTTTGGGTACCCCTGCACAGGTGTCTTCCCCAGGGCCCTGCCAGGGTGCACAGGTGAAACTTGCATATATGCAGATATATGCAAATGAGACTAACCCAGCCTGGGCCCTGAGCCAAGAGCCAGGAGAGGAGGAGGGCTGCCCTAGCCCTGACTCACCCTCTGACATGCTGCCTGGAATGCCACCTCCCCAGCTGGGCTTCCTCCAACTTGGGGAACTTGCTTCTGGAATCACCCTGAAGCTCAGGACCAAAAGATCACAAGCCCAGAGGACCTGGGGTTGGCTTAGGTTGGGGACTTTCTAAATCAGAGTAAAGCTTTATTTTGAGCCCTCCTCTCAAAACTTCAGCAGGGAGGGAGAAGGCAGGAAGAATACCTGGGTAATATGACATTTATAAGTATACAACACACAGGCAGTCCTTAAAGCATTTTCACATATATAGCTTCATTAAGGCCTCATGGTAACTTGTGAAGGAGGTGATTTATTAGCACCATTTTATAAATGAAGACACTGAAGCCCATGTCCTGAAGTGGTTTGCCAGGGAAAACCTGGCTAGTGCATACAGAGCTAGATTTCAATCTAGGCCTTTGCTTTAGTGCCCTTTGTACTACTTTATGGTTTGGTGCTAGGCTAAGGGAAGGGGAAGTTAATTCTGGAGTCTGGGATGCCATATGGGGAACTGCTGACCCTCAAGTATCCAGATAGTAAAGAGAAAGTAGCCTCCAATTCTCTCAAAAACTTCAGCAAGTAAGCGAGCTCTTGTCTCTAGATCTGAGGCTACAACCTCCCATCTGGCTGGACCATACACCCCACTTCCAGCTCCTCATGACTTGCTGTAATTCAGTACTTTCTTTTTTAGCATCTAAGAGGTACAGGGTCTGTGCAGGGCATTGTGGGAGATCAGCCAAGGTCCCACTCAACTGAATTTGGAAATTCCTGTGTATTAAAATTGTGAAAATGTGTGTGTGTGTATATACATAAGAATTAAAATACCTAGAGTTAAGGAATACTTATAAACGAGGTACCCAAGTTAAGAAATAGGACTCAGTCAGCTCCACAGGACCCCTCCTGAGTGACCCTCCTGGATCATAATCCTCTCCTCCACCTGGGTACCCCAGCTTGTGTGTTAATCACTTCCTTGCTTTTCTTTAGTTTCATCACCTGTATCTGCTTACTTTCACCTGCTGAAGACCTTTACATGAATGGAATTGGACTGTACATAGAATTCTTGCTTCCCTCACTTGACAGTTCATTGATTCTAAGACATCCTCCCCTGACTTTCTTGTCCACCCCTCCGGTTTCCTTGGAGCATATGTTCAACTATATTGTCACTCTCAGATGCTCTTGGGTGGGTTTCCTGCACCTCGGTGAACATAGTATCATCCTACACAGGGCCAGGCACTGGATGAATGCTTGGTGGATAGGCACTGAATAAATGAATGAATGAATGAGGGAAACTGATATAGTATACCACTGTTTATATTTATGAGAAGTCTTAGGGGCAGGAGTGCTATAAAGGGCCATAGGGTAAGAGTCAGGAGATAGGCTCCCACCAAGGGGCCCCTTCCCCCTGCTTGCCCTTCAGCTGTTCCTCAGGGGTGAAAGGCTATAAATGATAGCTTCTCCCTAGACCCTGGCCCTTTCCACTGCATAGCCAGGTGCAATGAAAAGCATACCAGCTTGGGAGCCAGGCAGTTCTGAATTCTAATTCCACCTCTACACCTTACTGACTTGGGCAAATAGAACTTCCCTGTGCCTCAGTTTCCTCACATGTGAAATGGATGAAATAATAAGCCTAAGCGTGTGAAGATTTGGTAAAACACTCTATACTGACTGACTGGCACGTAGTAGGAGTTTCATATGTATTAGCTCCCCTTCCTCTTTCTTTTCGCTCCCTGGACTCACCATGAGGGAAGTGCCTATCTCATTACTTAATCTACCTGGAGAGTACCAGAGCCAACCTGATTTAAAAGCTCTTATTTAAAAAAAAAAAAAAAAAAAAAAAAAGCTTTTATTCCCAGAGGACTAGGCGATGACCAGAGGTCACTCCCAGGACAGAAAGCTCCTGCAGGGCAGAGACCCTGCCTTCCTCAGCTCCCCATCCTCCCTGTGCCCTGCATACCGAGGTGCTTAGGGCTGCCTTCATTCTCCAGCTACTCCTAAGTACTTGGATGTTTGTGAGGGTCTGGCCCCTCTGTGGCATGTGGAACACTTTCTCAGTGAGGATCTCAGCTAGTCCTCACCACCCGGTCAGGTGGGGCAAGTATTGCTGTCCCCATTTCACAGGTGAAGAAACCAATGTTCAGAGTAGCTCGAGCCTTGCCCAACCTTGCATAACCAGTAAAGGGCAGAGCTGGGATTGGAACCCCAGCCTCCTGACTCTGCGGTTCTCTGGGTTTTTTCCAGAGCAGCCCAACTGTCTGTGAATGGGGATGGAAGAGACAGGGATGGAGCTGTGAGCAATTGGCTGTTGCATGGGCCTGGCAGGGTCCCTGCCTATGTGTGGGAGGGTGGTCTGAGTGAAACTCCTGAATGATGACAGGGATCAAATCAAGACTTGGAGAGAATTAAGGCAACTTGCTCCATGAAAAATCGGCTGTGGGGACAGGAGAATTGCCTGCAAAAGTGTGAAGGGCTTCAGACTAATTTCACGTAACTTTTGAGGCCAGAATGCAGAGAACCAAATGAAGTTAGAGGAATGTAGACTTACGTTCAGTATAAACAGGACATTTTTAATAATTAGAGCTTTCCAAAAGCGGCACATTCTCCACCTCTGTGTCTTGGGCAGTAACTTCTTCTTCTTTGTACACAGTGATTATTTCACATCTCATTTCTTCTGTTGGAGTAAGGCATTCTGGGGAGCAGTTTCACCTCTCCTTGGGCTTTGCTTCCTCCAATGTGTACAATCTATCCTCAATAACTGGTTGAGAGTCCCCATTGCCGGAAGTGTTCAAGCAGGAGCTAGGAGATCCTCTAAGACGTAGTTGAGAGCCTGGGCTCTGGAGCAGATGGCAATAGGTTTGAATCCCAGTTCTGCTTCTTGGAGAGGTGGCTTAGAATTTCTGAGCCTCTTTTTTCTCATCTATAAAATGGAGTTAATAATACTTACCACATAAAATTGTCCTGAGGATCAAATGACACACTGTATGTGACTAGCAGTATGCGGAGCCCATGAAAAATTAATAATGCAGCTTTTTTTGATGCTGTATGTGGTTGAGGGGCTGTATCATGGCCTAGAGAAACAAGATAGGTGCCCACTAAAGTCCCTCCAATTCTTGACTGCTTATAACTCTTTTTCATAAGCATCAGGAAAAGAGCTAAGCAGAAACTGGGAAGCAGATTAACTCAATGGAAGAAAACTGGGTTTAAAGTAAAAACTCACAATCAGTCCATGGGTACTCGAGACTATGTCATGACTTTTTCTACCTTGCCCTGCCTGTCCTCCTCTTAGGCAAGCCCCCCTAGGCCTGGGGTTGGGACTTGGTTCCTGAGCATCATTAGCCCCAGAAAAGGTCCCAAGAATCCCCAAACACCCTAGCTTGTCCTGGAAGTCTAACCTCAGCCAAGAATAGGGCCCAAAATTTCCGATTTGGCCATCACTTGTCCTAACCACAAGCTCTTCATTGATCCAGGCTCTTAAACCAGCCAGGTGATGTGAGGCACCTCTTGGAGGGTGGCGGTGGCTCCTGCATGTCAGGTATCCTGGGCTGGGCAGGGCCCTCAGCAGCCTCTGGAGCAGCCCTCTGCCTCCAGCACTGCTGCACCTCAACATTTTGTAGTTTTTCTTAGGGCTGAAAAGCACTTCAGAAGTATCCAGAACCAGTAGGTCTCAAATTTTGGAATCAAGAAGGTCTAGAGTAGGCCTGGAAATCTGCATATTAATAAACAGCCTGGGATCCACCCCATTCTGTGAGAAACTTACTTGGCCCAGCTCCCTTGCCCTTGAGGAAAGGGAGCCTGGGCTCTGGAGCTAAGAGGGGATGTGGCTGGCTCAAGATGACATGCTGGAACTGGATGAAAGCCTGATTCTCTGGACCCTAATGTAGTGTGTTTTCTAACCCAGCTGGTTGCCAAGGGAAGCCTTTCCTGAGCCTATTCCTAGGCCCCCTTCAGGGATGCTGTCGATTACATGAGAACCATTCGCCCTCCTGGAAATGGCCACTGAAAAAAATGAGATTGAAGCATCTTGCACCTGCCGGTGGCCTCCCCAAGGCCAAAGTGTGGGAGCAAGTCAGCAGTTGGGACTAGATCCATGCAGGGTCACACAGATACACATTTGGAAATAGCCACTGTGCTGGGGGAAAGTTTTGGTCTGATGTAGAATAACGTCTCCATTCACCAACACCTAACATAATGCCTGGTACACAAGACCAAATGATAGTGTGTTAAATAAATGGATGATGCTTAATGTTGATTGGACTCAATCATCTCCAAGGTAACATGCCCCTCCCTTCACTGACAAGGTGTGTGGGGACTCAGCAAAGCCAAGACTTTGACAGTGGGAGCTTAGAGGATGGCCTGGGAGGTGCAACCAGGAGGAGGAAGGAGATAAGCTGGCAGCCATGAAAGAGACACCTCCCCATTCCCACCCCAGGGCCAACCCCCATTAGGTCTTAACCCCAGAGCTTCCATGGACAATATGGGTCTCTGTGATGGTATCCATAATGTGGAGATAATGCTTTTGTGGCTGTGAGCATGTGACTAGTGTGTAACTGAGACACTGTGTATGTGACACTGGCTTGGGTGTGGCTCTGTGCATTGTGTGGGAGCTGTGTGTCTGTGTGAGTGACTGTGTAGAAATGAGCATTGCTTGTGCATAGCTCTCGGAGACCGATTCTGAGAGTGGTTGGGTGCTAGGTGTGTGCATACAGCATCTGTGTGGCTGTTTGTTGCTCTGCGTGATATCTGCGACAGCTGCCGGAGACAGCTGTTGTGGATGTTTGTGACTGTGATGTCTCCAAGTATACCTGTGAGTCTGGCCATGTGATTGTGCGTATCTGTGTGACTGCCTGGTGGCTTACTGGCTTTGCAGGTTGTGTGTGTAGCTGCGTATCATGCCCTCAACTGTATGTGTCACTGTGTGTGTGTCCCTCAGGGACTCAGTTGTGTCACTGTGTGTGACTGTGACTGTGTGTGAGACAGCATGCCCCTCAAACCACCTTCCTTGGGTGGCTTTGATGTGGTTGAGTTTCTAGGGGCCATGAGGACGCCTGCCTCATTCTTGAAGACTTCAAAAGATGGCTGTCCTTTCTGCCCAGCGGGGAAGAACCCATTTCCCCACTCACCCTTACCCTCTCCTCCTGCCTGGAGGAGAGGCCTGTTTGTTTTCCTATTTTTACTGCCTGGATGAGTTCATGGCCGCAACTGACTCACCACTCTTTCCGAGAGACTTGGGGAAGGAAATAGGGGTTGCTTGGTTGGGGCCTCTGCCCACTAGCCTGGGGACTTTCAGGGCAGGGCCAGGGAAGACATCTGGGTCCATTGTGAACTGTGTGAGCACCTCAAGCCACTCATCCTCCCTGAGCCTGGAAGGTCAAGAAATCTTCTTTAGAGGTCACTGTCTAGTCCCCCACCTCCTACCCCAAATGAGAGGCCCCTCTCCTCATCTAAAAGTGCGTCCCTCCCTTTAGTCACAAGGTCAATTGAAAAGTAAGACAGAGCTTTGGAGGGGACTTTGACATCTCACTCAGATCCATGTCATTGCAAGTAATTCACACCTCCTCCAGTTCAAGCTGTAGCGAGAATGTCTGGATTCAACAACACTGTTTGGGCGCCCCCTATGGGCAGAGGCTGCCCAAGCTGAAGGAGGTGGAACTAGAAAAAGGAAACCTGCACAATTTCATGGCAGAGACACAGTCCCAGACCCCTCAGTCTTATGGGGGCAGTCAAGACCCTCTAATACACGGGCTTTGAGATAAAGAATTTAAACCATCGCTCCCCGAGCTGAGAGTAGAGTCACTATCCGAATCTGAGAAAGAATCAGAGAAAGCTTTTGGAAGGGGCTGTAGGGACTTAATGTAGACTGGTAGGGAGAAAACACCCTGGAGGGTGATCAGCTGGGACTTAGGGATGAAACCAATACAGGAGGCGAGGACAGATGGGAAGTCTGAGATGTCCTAATTTTTATGTGAAGTGATGAGGGAGGGCTTGGTCTGGACTCTGTCTACGTGACCGAGGAACTTGACCTGAAAAAGGAGTGTGTAGATATGAAGTCCCCTCTGATGTTTACCTTGTGCCCCTCCAGCTGTAGCCAGCATACACCCACCTGAGTCTGGTTGCCCAGGAGGGAGCTCTGAGGCTGAGGTCTCACCCCTTCCCTGTCCTAGCTTGGGAAACCAACACCCCAACCATACTCCCAGCCAGCTTGCCCAGGCTGCCTCCATGTCTAGCCTGAAGATGTCCCCACCAGGCTCTTACCGGCCAGTGGCTGAGGCCATGAAGTGTCTCTTTATTCCCGCCTTCTTGGCCCGCTGACTTGGAGGCTCTTCCCAGCTCCTGGGACTGTCTAACTCACCAGAGCCTACTTACCCTTCTACCTGCCTGGTCCTGGCCTAAAACTCCCCCTCTTCGAATTTAGGGGTGTTTGGACCACCCTCCTTGAGGAACTGAGAAGAGCCTCAGACTAAGGAGTCAGGAGGCCAGGCTTTGGGGAACTCATTGAGCAAGGCATTTCACCTCAGTGTCTCCATCTGCAAAATGGGGGTGATGGCGCCTGCCCTGCTGGTTTTCCAGGGTGGGTGGGGAAGGCTCCAGTGAGCTCATGGGCGTGAAAGCCCTGCTGAGCTGTAAATAGTCCAGTGCTCATGGGAGGGAGGGAGGGAAACTGTGTTATTCCAGCTGGGCCTGGCTGTCTACATGTGGCTGGGTAACTGTGAGGGTCTCTGTGCCAACTATTGGCAACCGAAGAAGTTGAGACTGGAACCCAGTGAGAGCTGAGAGAGGGTAAGCTTGTGCAGATGCCACACCAGGGACAAGTACAATGGAGACCAAGTAATGAGGGCTTCGGGCAAATCACTTGGACAAGTGACTCTGAAGAAACTGCTGTGGGGAAGATGGGTGAGAAACCTCAGGGGAATGGTGACATCACTCTCAGCCTCTCAGACATCCCTGTCTCTGCAGGGAAGGGGTAGAGATACTTTCTTCTCTGTCCTTCTGTCCCTAAGCTCTGGGGACAAGAAACTAGGCATGTTAGCCAGTATGGATTCAGAGGATTCATGGTGACTTTCTCTGATAAGGAAAATTCTGGAGCTGCAACCAGTTTCCCAGGAGGGTCTTGCTATATCTTTCTCTAGCCTGTCAGGTAATTTACACCCTTCCAATGGGCAAACCAGGGTCTTCCCCATGTACCCCTCATCCCTTCTAATCCATCTTCCCACTCTGTCCCTCTACATATTCACCTCAGCCTTCCTCTGGGACATACTCCCTTAGCCTTAGATCAAGTCCTACCTCTGCCAATTTCTAGCCAAGTGACCCCAGCCAGGTCATTAAACTTTTCTGAACTTCAGTCTTCCCATCTGTAAAATGGAGGTTAATACTTCCCAGGGTGGTGAGAATAAAGAGATAACACATAAAGTAGTTAGCCTACTTGTTGCTCCAAATGACAGGTTCAACACCTTCGCCCTTCCCAGAATCCCTCCCAATGCCTCAGTTTGCCTTATCCTGATTTGTGTCATTTATTGCTTCATAACAAATCAAAAGTCAGATATTTACTGAGCTCTTCTTACATGTTTAGCACTATGGGGAGGACCAAAAAAAGGCTTTCCGCCAACCTGGAAACAGTTGCCAGACTGAGTGGGCAGGCGACATCCACAGATATGGAACATCTACCTACACCAATAGTGTAGCTATCATGCCAGGACAGAGGGTTCAGAGGGTCTTCCTGAAGAAGGGGGCCTTGTAGGACAAGCAAGATAGTCAAGGGAGACAAGAAAGGCAGTGTGGACAGAGGGCACCGCAGAAGGCTGGCCATTGTATACTCACTGGGAACACAGGAGTAGAGAAAGAGTGTGGGAAGTCTTGGGAGTGAAGAATGAATTGAGAAGTTCAGGTCAGACACTGGAGACCACTGAGAGCTAAGTGGAGGAAGTTAGATCAGACACAGTAGGAAACAGGGAGCCACAACAAGTTCTTGAACCTGGGAATTAGGTTGAAAGGGAAGGGATGGGACTCTCATTTATTAAGTATCAATTCTACTCCGGATTTTGCTAGGTGCTTACTATATGCTTTCTCACTTAATTTCCAAGCAATCAGGTGAGATATGCATAGTTATCTCCATCTTACATATGGGAAAACTGAGACTTGGAGAAGTTAAGTAACTTCCCAAAGTTCATAGAATTAAGGAGAAAGTGAGGCAACCAAAGTTTGCCAGTCTCCAGAGTCCTTGCACTTACCAGCACAAGCCAGTTTCCTCCAAAGAGGATGGTGTCAGAACTGGGCAGGATCCTTCTTCCCCTCCTCTTCCCCACCTGCCCCGTGGTAGCACTGGCTACAGGAGCTGGAGGTATTTGGGGCCAATGGAGGTAAAGCTGCCTCAGCAGCTGCTTATGGGAGGAAGAAGACAGGGACCAGACAGGACCACTTGTCTCCTGTCATTACACAGGGTGGAGGCTGGAGGGTTAGGGTGAGTAGGAGGGAGCAGTCAGAGGTGACTCTGGGCTTCTGAGCCTGCCTGCCATGGAAGAGCGGGAGGTTGTTGATGGAACCAGAGAAGTCAGAGCAAACTGCAGGAAGGATGAGGCGTTGGGTTTGGAACACACTGAGCCTGACGCAGTGGGACAAGCAGAAACAGCCCCAGCTTTGGAAACCCAGGCTTTGAGCTCAGTGGAGAGGCCTGACCTTGCGTACTTTCCAAGCACTCTTTCCTGTCCCCTCCAGACTGGGGACACCCAGAGAATAAGGACGACGGTATCTCCTTCCTTGGCCTCCCCACTTGCATTCAGAGTAGAGCCTGAGGGTTTATCTTAGGAAGACATGGCTGGCAGCCCCTCTTACCTCCTCCCCTCCGTCCTCCTCCTCCTCCCCAGCCTTTGGTGTGCCCTTTGAGGCCTGGATGCCAAATGACCAGCTCCCTCCTCCACACCCCTATAAGGAGGACTGCTCTCCTGGTTCTTGCTTATGCCCACCCACCAGCCGTTTGGTTAGCTGTGTGTCTCTCTTCTTTCCCAGGTCATTCGTTTATGCAACAGATATCTCTTGAGCACCCTGCTGTGCCAGGTCTTGCACTGGGCCCTAAGGATACAGCCATGTCCTCATAGAGCTTACATTCTACTGTGTTGACAGGGGGGATTGACAATAATCAAGTAATTAAAGAGAAACTCACTTCAGGCAGTGATAGTGCTGTGAGGAAGAATAAAGCAGAACTGTGGAGACAGAAGGCATGAGGTGCTGGAAGACACAGGGGCACTTTTTGAAATCAAGTCATCTAGGAAGGCCTCTGGGAAGAGATCTCTTGAGCTCTGAATGAGGAAAAATGTAGGAAAGAGCCTTCTAGTTGGAAGGAATGGCCAGTGCAAAGGCCCTGGGTAGGGGCAGGCCTGGTGGGTGCGAGAAACAGTAAGAAGCCTGGTCAACCTGGAATGGAAAGAAAGAGGGAAAAAATAGGGGAAGATGAGGCTCAAGAGGTATCCAGAACCCAGATGGTGTAGGGCTTGCAGAGGTCCCATATTATTGTAAGATGCAAGCCCCTTGGAAGTTTTGAAACAAGGAAGGACATGATCCGACTGACATTTATAAAGATCCCTTCAGCTGAGCGGGGGAGTGCTGTTTCTGGGAGCGACTCCTGGAGACCCCCAAGAGAGTGACTATCATGGAGCAAGCACCTCATTTACCCTATGGGAGTCCCTTTGTCTCAGACTCCGGGGCAGGTGGGTACATCTGTATCAGAGGCTCCGGGAGAAGGGTGGCTCCCGACCAGGGCCCACGCCAACACCTTGACAGAAATCTCACGTCTGTAGAAATTGAGTGAGGAATGAAGGGCTGGAGGTAGTGGAGTAAGTAGCCCAGCAGGTGCCCTTTGCCGTCTGTTTGCCCCTCAAATCCTCCAGGAGCCCCTTACTGCTCAAGCAGGGGTAGGGGTGTGGCCTCTGTCTGGGTGGGGCCTGTGGAATCTGGCGGACCTCCTGGGGGCCGACCCTGGGGATGGACACCCAGGAGCATTGGGAAGGAACTGAGTCAGATCTGGAGAGCCTCACGGGGCAGCCCAGCTGAGCTCACGGTCTGGTGGCTGGAGGTGGCCTCCCGACCCAAGTCCTCCACCCCCAGCTGGTGTTTGTCCAGAGGGCCCTCTGACATGCACCAGGCGCCTTCCTGGCCTCATTGTAGCACTCCTGGGACACAAGATGCTCAGAGCCAAGACCAGGCCATGCATGGCTGGACTCCAATCTCCACCCTTTCCGTGTGCCCGAATTGACAGAGAGGCATGACCCTGCCCTCAAGGAGCCCCTAGACTGAGACACACTTAAAGAACACAAAGAATGCAATCAAAAAGAAACTCCCCAGGTGGATCCAGGCTGGAAGTGGATAATGATTAAGGGTGGGGGAGGGGTGGGAGGAGGGAGCATTGAGCGTAATGGCCCCCAAGGAAAGCTGGGCCCAGGCTCTGAGACACTTTGTGGACATAGGGTTCCCCTGTCTAGGATGTCCCCCCACTCTGCAGCTGGGGGAAAGGGGCTTGGTCCAAAGGCAGCGATAAGCTTTGGCAACCACGGCCATCCCCTTAGAGAGAAGCACTGTGCCCTAGGAGCATTAGGGCAGGCTCTGTGTGCCCCTGGTGCCCACATGGGTCAGCTCACTCCTGGCTCCATCCAGAAGCTCAGCCTGACCCCTAGGTACCCACAGTGCACTGAGGCAGGGAGTTGTGCAAGGGTCAGGAGGCAAGGCCGCAGGCGGGAGGGGGAGGGGGCGGGGAGATTCCTGTCTCCCCCAGCTCCCTGAGGCCTTCCCTCCCGCAGCCTTGGCCTGTGTGTATGCAGCAAGCGCCCTCCTCTGTGGTTGTTGTTGGCTGTCAGAGCTTGTTTGGCCTGAGGGTTCTCACCCCAGTGCCTCCTCCCCCTCACCATCCTGCCCAAGAACTGCAGCCAGAGGCCTGAGACAGGAGGAAAGCCAGGGGCTAGAGCTGAGCTGTTGAGTCCCCAAGTCTGAGAGGAAAATCAGCTCACGCCCCCTCCCCCCCAACAAACAGAGCCTCCTGCTGGGAGGTTTCCTGCCTGAGGTAGGCATTAGTGAGACCCCAGCAGGAAAGACAGTACTGAGCCCCAGAGTCAAACACAGCAAGGTAGACTCTAGATTTAAGGCTAGGAAAATCAGAGGGCCCTGGGGAGAAATGTGGGCGAGTGGTTTTATGAGTCCCAGCCATCTCTAGGTGGCACTGGCTGCCTTGGGAGGAAGTGAGTTGCCCATTGGGGAGGCATTCAAGTAGAGGCTGCAGAAGTTAATCATCCTCTTGTTGAATATTCATTAAGTACCTTCTGTAGGTGGCCCAATCCAGGCAGTAAATGGGGAGGTGGGTGTTGAACTACATGATAGTTTAAAGTCCCTTCTAGCCCTGAGATCCAAGATAGCATCAATCAGAGGAGCAGCAGGGACAAAAAGAAAGGGCTTCTAGGAGGGATGGGGGTGGGCCATCCTGAGCCTCTGAAGCCTAGAGAAGCCTGGGGCAAGCTGCTGCTAGGCAAGTTGCTGCTACACCCCAGGGGGTGTAGGGGATTAGCTCCTGGTGGGTGCAGGGCAAGGAAGGGGAGCCAGACAGCTTCTTAGAAAGTGGCAGGCAGGTGAGCAGGGCTCCCCAGTGATAATTAAGGAACAAAGGTACCGAGGAACAGGGAGCCTGCACAGGCCTCTGGGGCAGGCAGGCTAATAGGAGCCTGGAGGAGAGGTAATAACAAGCGGAGAACTGAGCAGACAGCCCGGCGTCACTACACCCACAAGCCGCCCCCTCGCCCTCCTGCGCCAGAACAATAACTGAGCACCCAGCTGGGGGTGAAAACATATGGGTGATACACAGGCACGCTGTTCTAGCAGACGCTGGAATGAGTTGGTTGTGGGCATGCGGATCTGCAGGAAGAAGGGGAAGCTGATGGGCCTGGGGGAGGCAGGAATGGGTCAGGGTGAGGGCAGAGACAGGGCCAGAGACTTAGGCAGGTGGACATTTGCCTGGGATCCTGAAGGAGTGTGGGTGCCTGAGAGGACATGCTTAAAGGGAACACTGTCCCCACAACCGTGTTCTGGTGACTCATCTCTCCAGATGCTGGAGGTGGCCACTGAGACAACAACGCAGGGCTCGGAGTCAGGATTCCCGGGCTCTGGTTCCACTTTGGATGTTACTGTGACCCCGAACAAGGTTCCTGGATCCTGGGCTTCCTCACCTGCTGAAATGGAAACAATACTACATACCATGCAGTGGGGTAGGATGGTTCAGTAGGCTGGTGTGTAGGAAAACCCCTAGCTCATAGTAACCTTCAACACAGGTATCCCCAGACTGGATGGAAATCAGACTCTCACCTGGAATCACACACCAGGTTAGTCCTCTACCCCAGTGGTCCCTAACCTTTTTGGCACCAGGAACCCGTTCTCCTATGACAATCTAATGCCTGTTGATCTGAGGTGGAGCTGTGGTGGAGATGCTAGTGCTGAGGAGCGACTGTAAACACAGATGACGCTTTCTTGCTCCTGACCTTCTTGCTCCTGACCACCACTCACCTCCTGCTGTTTGGCCTGGTTCCTAATAGGCCACAGACCAGCACCAGTCCGCGGCCTGGGGGTTGGGGACACCTGCTTTACCTGAGTCTGCATGAGCAAAATTCACTCATAAAGCCTCGCTCAACATTTTGACCTCTCCAGTCTTCCCCCCTACATATGCATACCCCCACACACCTGTGTGTCACAACTGTGACAGTAGAATCCTTGAACTCCCCCTCCCACTGACTTTCACAAGGGTCTGTCTATCTTTAACGTTTGCTCCCCAGCTACACCCCAAAATAGAGACTTGCAAAGCTGCCCCAACACCAACACCAATGCAGTGTGTTCCTGCTAAACATACAGAGCCCCACCAATGAATAAAGAGTGCTACACTATATATATACTCATGTGTACTCAAGTGTGCACACACACCCAGATACACTCATGCATGTGCCTAAAACTTTGGAAACAGGGCTAGGAGATCATCCCTGTTGGTTCCTGCTTCAAGACCAAGGAACATTCAACGCTCTCACAACTGATGACTGTCTAGTCATGGGAGGTTTCTGCTCATGCACAGTGTGCATGTGTTCACATATGCCCATGCCTGTTGGTGCTTTTGGCTAGTAGTAATTGGTCTCCCCTCCACATCCCTCCTTACTCCAATCTGGTCCAGCGTAGTACTGTCAGATTCGTCTTCCCAGATCTCAGCTTCCCAGTGCCTCTCTGCTGCTCCCACTCTCTACATGGCTCCCCTTCTAAGATAAAACCCAAGTGCTTCACCCCACCATTCCTTTCTCCAGTTCTTCAGTGGCTTCCCCAACTTTACAGGACCCTAGTGACCTCAGAAGACATCAGTACTATCCCCCAATCCAGTCTGTGGATCCCCTTCTCAAGTTGTCACGCCTTTGAGTTTCCAGTGATGAGAACTCACTACCTTCTGAGCTAGCTCATTTCATTTCATTACAGAGAAGCTGTAGTTATTTGAGCTTAATCTAGTGCAGGCAACCCAATGTGGTTCAACTTCTACCGCCTCCTGGAAGTTTTCTGTAATCTCTTGACCCCTGGTTCTGCCTTTAACACTTCCTGCCTTCATGCAGGCTCTTTTTTCAGTCTTCTTTTTTTTTGTCGTGAGACGGTGAGCCTCTTGGGGGCAGGATGCTTGAAGTAGCACAGAAGCTCAGTAATTGGGTGTCCATTCAATGGCACACGCCCACATGCACATCCATGTCCAGGTGAACATGTGCCCACATGTGCAGGCCTGTTCCTGTACATTCTGGGTATGCACAGAGACTGTAGGTTCTGACACAGGTGGGCATGAGAAGTCATTTCAGTTAGCCCCATTGTGCCTGCTCCATGCCACAATGTTTAGGGGCCACTGGCCTGAGACTCAGGTGTTCCAAATTCTCTAGTTCTGTTCACATCTCCCTCTAGGGAAGTGGGCACAGCTGAAGTAGGGATCAGAGGTCCCTTCTCTACTTTCTGGAGCCCCAAACTATCATGGCACCAATTAGTTTGGAGATGTAATTGCAGCCATGCTCCCATTCCCTGATCTCCTCTCTTCGTTATTTTCTTTTCCATGACATACATCCCCTTCTATAGGCTATATCGCTTGTTTATTTCTTTTAACCAATTTCTGTCTCTCTTCTAGAATGTGAGCTTCTTGAGGGCAGGGATTTGAGGCTGTTCTGTTCATTTCTGTATCTCCGGTGCCTAGAATAGCACCTGACACACAGGGGTCATTATCTGTTGAATGGATGGATAGATTTCTTCTCCGTCATCACCTGGATAGTGAGCTCCAGGAGAGCGAAGTCCATGCCTAAACCTGTATGCCTTGTGCCCAGTGTGGTGTGGAACACACAAGAAGAGCTCAAGTTCATGTCTATTGACTGAATGAACAGGGGCCATCGGCAGAGTTTCTGTCTATTCACGGCACATCCAGAGCCACCTGAAGGCACAGCCATGGGCAGGATAGGCAAGAGGGCAGAGGTAGAGAGGAGGAAACCCAGCCTTCCCTCCAGTGGGCCTGCGCATACACCAAGCTCCCAATAGCCTCTCTGGCTGACCAAGGAGTGTAGGGGCCACGGCAGGTTTCTCAGATGTTCCAGGAGAAGCAGAAGGAGCTGGCGCGTGTAGCTCGAGGGGCTGAAGGTAGATCAGAACTGCAAGGTTCTGTGTCCTTCTCATGGGACCGTGGAGTCAGGCCCTGCTGGCATTCTAATAAGGTAGCTTTGGGCCTCATTCAGCCTCTCCGACCTCAATTTTTCAGGAGGAAAATGGAACAAATAATGGTACTTGCTCGTAAGCAGAGCCATAAGCACTCAAATGTTATCTGTCATTGTTAAAAGGACGTTGATGATGAAAAAAATAAATAGCGTTGAACAAGGGACTTGGCCTCTCACTTTCTAGTCCTGGGGGTTGTCTCAGACTCCTCTACTGGCCTTTGGGATAAGGCAAGCAAGATCCTGGGAGGGGGTGCTTAGGGGAGCAGAGGATGACAACATCAGGGAGTTCTCCCAAAGTGCCTGTCCTCATTGCCATGGGTTCCACTGGCTTTGGACAGAGAATATCCTTGTCCTGGAGGTCCCAGGGATAAGGAAGAGCACCCTGGACAAGGAGTGAAGAGACGCAAACTGCAGCCTGGGCTCTGCCTCTCACTCACCTGGGGGTGAGTCACTCCCCCTCTCTGAACTTCAGTTTCCTCTTCTGTCAAATGGGAAGATTGGACTAGATGGTCTCTAATGACAGCCTGATGGGCAGGCTGTGGTTCTCTAGGGAAAGTGAGGTGAAGCACATCAGCAAAGTGCCTGGCATATAGTAGGTGTTCAATAAATATTGGGGGTCCAATATGTTTGAAGCTGTCCTCTGAGGAGAGAGAAGTCAGGGCTCTACTTGTACTCCTTCTACACCCTCCCTTTTGCCAACAAGAGAATCTTCCTGCAGGAAGCCAGAGGCTGCGATGAACGTGTCAGTCAATCTCCTAAGCTGGCCCCTGCCCCTTTCCTGCTCTCTCTACCATACCCTCACTCCAGCTGCCCCCCAGAATCCTGCCTCCCCTTTCCCTCCCCCACACAAGAGCTAAAGGGCACCTGGCAGGAGGCCAATGGGGGTTCCTGCCAACTTCCTCATAGATGGGCCTAGGCTCTCTGGGGCCTACTCAGGTGGTCTAGACCAAGTGTCCCCAACCCCCAGGCTGCAGACAGGTACAGGTCCATGGCTTGTTAGGAACCAGGCTGCAAAGGAGGAGATGAGTGGCAGGTAAGTGAGTGAAGCATCATCTCTATTTGCAGCCGCCCCCCAGCACTAGCATCACCACTTCGGCTCTACCTCAGATCATCAGGCATTAGATTCTCAAAGGAGCACTGGTCCCTGGTGCCAAAAAAGTTGGGGACCACTGGTCTAGCCCTGAGGAAAGCCAAGGTCTCAGCTAGTTTCCCTAGCATTTTTAGTTTCTTTAGGGCCAAGTCTTGCAGACTTCAGAAGTATCAAAGCCTCCATTGTCCCAGCACTGAGTTCTGGTCATCACAGAGCCTCTGCCACTTTCACTGAGGCCCCTGTCTGCTTCCAGAGCCCTTGTCCAACCCTGCCCACAAGAAGGTCCTGATCCGTGGGGGAGGCAGCCTACAAGCCTCACCTTATGGTGGAAGAACCACTCTAACGGATGCCTTCCAAATAGAGTAGGGCATCCAGAAGGGACTCATCTGCTGGGGTCAAGGGAGGGCATATTCGGGCTGAAACTAGAAGGATGAGTTGGGATTTGCCCATCAAACCCATGGTGAGGGAAGGAGACGTTATCTTGGGCACAGGGCAGGCACAGCATGTTCTGGGAACCCCCATAGTCTGGGGCTGTGTGAAGACATCCAGTAGATGGGACTGGAGAAGAGGGCAGACACTAGGCTGTTCAGGCCTTTGTGGGCCATGTCGAGGAATCCAACAGGAAATGGGGAGCAACGAAGCTGGTCATCCCTAAAAGGTATGAGGTCCAGGACAAGAGTACAAACAGAGTACTACGAATTGAGATGCCAAATCATTAAATAAAATAGGTTCTTCTTGCCTTTCTTGACAATAGCCTTCATAACAACAAGATAAAATTTGCATAAATTTTTGCATCAGCCATGGTTTTTATATGGCTGAATATTTATGTACTAAAATGTTATAATATAACTTGAAATTAAAGGCAAAATACAAATTATAACTAATAATATCAAAATAGTAAATTAGGATTATTGAAGTAAATCTAAATTTTAATTTAAAATTTTATAAATATAATTAAAATGATACATTTATAAAATATAATGCTTTGTAATTCCAACATTCAGTACCCACAAGATTGCCAATATATTTACTATCAAATTTCATGTATGTTACATTATATCTACATTTATACAAATTAAGAGCTATATGAATTATTTGGTTGAGCAAAATGTTTCTGACCTACAAAGTGTATCTATTTGAATACAACATTAATTTGTGTGTCCTTTTGGAACTCAGAGAAGCAAGAACCTAAATAGTTAACACTATCAGGAAATTTCATTATATAAGAATTTAGTGCATTATTCTTGAATGCTTTTTTTTTAAATAACCTATTTCATGTATGCTATCTGGGAGGAAGAATTTAACAAGTACATCCATTTATTTTTTATTTCACTCAGGCACTTACATAATGTCCATCTCTGTCACTGGCAGAGGCACACTGATGGCATCCAGACACAGTTGCTTTTTGTTTCAAGAACTTAGAGCAAGAAGCATTTCCTCCATCCATGTCTGATCAGTGTTAATTACAAGAGCAGAGGTTTAAAGTTTATGGTTGTGCCACGCAGCACTCAGTACAGATCCTGCATGATCTAGGCATCTGCGGATTCTTTAACAAATGTAGCATCAGTGCTGTATTTATGTTTTGAGAGGCCTGGAGCAGGGCCCCTCTTGCTGGCTCTAAGGGCAATACTTTGTTGAAGGGTGTTGAGCAGAGAAATGACAGGGTTAGATTCTCACATTAGCAAGACCACTGTGGAAGCTCTGGGGAATGGATTAGAGGGGAGCAAGGAGTCTGGGGGACTTCTAGGGAAGACTGTTGAAGTAAGTTCTGGGTGAGAAGATGGAAGCCTGGAAAGGAAAGTAAGTGTGGGTATAGAATGGTGAAGAGAGGTTAAGAGACATATTTAGAAAGCAAGAAATTTCTTTCTCCTTTTCTCCATTGTCTCTAGAACCTTCTCTCCAAGGTGGGTGGGGGACGTGGACAAATAATCATACAGTTAATGTAAGAGAAATTTGGAATTACGGATGAAAAGTGATCAAGATTGATCCCTGAGCTATCTGATGTACCCCAGCAATTAGTAAGTGACCAACCAGAAGCCAGAGCTGGCTGACCCCTCCCATGGAGGGCAGTGCCTGTAGTGAAAAGAGAAATCTGAGTTAGACTTCGGGCAGCACTGCTTGGGACAGGTGCAAGGTGGAGGACAGGCTGGGACCAGGGAGGAGCATCCAGCCCCAGAAGTCATCCCTAGGCAGAGCCTGCTTGGTTTGAGGCTGAGAGCCTAGAGGCATTAGGCTGGACAAGATGACCTCACACGGAACCGTTCCAAATTCAGGCTTTTTGCCCTGATCCCAAGGGCTAAAACTCCACCCGCGTCCTCCACACTCCACCATGTCTACACCTGGCAGCCCTCGAAGATGGTTATCTCCTTACCCCCACCCCAGGCCTCCACCCACTCCGCCTGTCCGTCTGCCAACAGCCCCACTCCGGGCCTTTCATCTCATGCCACAGCAGCCGGCCCGTGATGCTGCAATACCCTGCCCCCCAGGCTGTCCAGCTCCACGGCTTCTCACGGGTTTGGGCCCTACAGAGTCAGACACCTGGGACCCCCAGGGCTTTGGCCTCCTTCTGCAGACCCTGCCCAGGGTGGCCTGGGGGCAGCCCTCCTCACCCTGTAAACATGAGCATGCACACTGAGGCGACCTTCCCTCCAGCACTCTTCGGCCCCAGGGCCCCTCCTGTCACCAGAACCCTTTTCCTGCCCTGTCCTCTGACTTAAGGGCCCAGGCAGCTACCAGGAGGCAGTGAGACCGTGGAAGAAGTCTTGATCCGAGGAACAGACTCTGGGACATAGGGGATGATGGCTGCACAGAAAATTTATTTTCCTAGGATTGACAGAGGCAGGCACAGAGCTGAGGCAAGGAGATGAATGAACTGACCAGCGGCCGGTCAGGATGATCAGCTCCTCAGGTGGACAAGTTGCCACCACAGGCATCGTCATCCTTCCAGCCCCAGCCCCTGTCCAGGGCCTTGGGGAAAAAATGTGGGTTGAGGCTGACTGGCATAGGTAGGGAGGGGGGACAAGATAAGTTCTCTGTGATACTGGTGAGTGGCAGCACCCTGCTGAGATGCTGGGAAGGAAGCAGAAGATGCTTTAATAGGAGCAGATAGGCTAAAGCAATAGTGCCAAGTTGTCCTCTAGGCCTTGCTGAAGACCGAGGTGTGGGTGAGACAGAAAGGCTGAGATGTAGCCTCTTCTGGCTGGGGCACATCTCTGCCAAGGCACATCTCTGCCATCCCCCTGCCTCCATCAGAAAAGAACAGAAGCCATATCTGGCAGAGGGGGTGGGAGGAAGAGGCTTTGTCCAGAACCCCCAGCTCCCAGCCTTGTGCACCCATTGGGCACAGACAGGTGCGCCTGGCCTGAGCTCTGTGGGCCATAGTCATCTAGGAGCAAGCTAGGATGTGTGGGTGCCTCTTGCAAAAGCTGGGGGGTGGTGCGGTACCGTTGAAGGCAGACACTGGGTCTTCTGTATCTTCCTACCTGCTCTACCTCAGTATTGGGCGCCAATTGCATCCGGTGACTTTCCTGAAGCCCTAGTTCACTTGTTCACTCACAGCCTCATTGCCAAGTACCTCTTACATTCCATTCCAGGAGCTGTACAGGGAGCAGCAAGGTCTGGGGAGCATCAGCATAACCCACAACTGTTTGCTGGTCAAGGGGAGGGACACAAAGATGTTGAGTAGACAGTGAGGAAGGGGCACTCCTGAGGGCTGGGAGCTCCTTGAAGCTGCCCAGAGAAAGCATAGCTTGAGCGGAGCCTAGAGGGATGGACAGGAACTGGAGAAGAGAACATTCACCCCAGCAGGGGAGAGTTGTCATGCTACTCAGAGGATGAGGGCAAGCTGACCCTCAGAGCTCAAGACCCACTGTCTAGTGAAAAGGGGCAGGAAAAAGGCATATGTTCATAGAGGGGTCAGAAGAATTACCCCTGTGGTAGGAGGGGCCTGGAGGGAGGGGGTGAAGGGAGATCCTTATTTTACTATTTATTTTCTATTGCAAGAGTAGCCAACCGCAGGAGAGGGTCCCTGGTCATTTTACAGAGCACAGCTGAATGGGGAGGCTCTCAAGCCTTGACCAGTGGGCATCAGGAAGATTTGTCTTAATAGGACTTCTAGGATTAATGGCAAGCCAGAGAGATAACCAGACAATCCAATATAGTAGGATGAGGTTATGGTGGCAAAAGGTAGAAGCTGTGGGAGCATGAAAACGGGGACCCTAACCCAGACTTGGAGGCAATAAGTAACATCTTATGCCTGAAGGGTAAGTAGGAGATAGACAGGTGGAGGGAGTGTAGCTTTCATAAAGAGGGCCTGCCAGTAGCTCGTTCTGGCTGAAGTATGGGAGGAATGGAACTCAAGGCCATGGCCGGAATGTGGAGTTCAGCTTGCAGTCCCGACTCCTTACTCATTCTGTCCCTGGGCAAAGCACTTAAACTTGAGGCCTCAGTTTCCTCATCCATAAAATGGAGATTATCATTCTATTTGCCCTGCTTGCCTCCCAGAGTTGTTGTAAGCGTCACATGAGACACTCATTGTGAAAAGGCCTGGCATGGGACACAATCACCCTGGAAAAATGAGCAGTGAGTCCATACTGAGTGGAATGGTGGGCACACCCTGCCTGCCCAGCACTGAAGTCAGGTCTGGCCATGAACCTGGATGTAGACCTCAGAGGAGCTTCCCCATGGCAGGGCTCTCTCCAGGAGCTGGTGCTGTCCTCCCCATGACTGCTGGGGGCAGATTCCAGGCCCTCCCCGGTCCCCTAGGAGGTAGGCCAGAGTCCCCCGCAGTGGGTGGGGGCAGGCAGCAGGGGCCTGGGAGAACAGGCTGCCAGGGCTGGGAAGATGCTGAGGTGGGGATGGAGGTATCTGTGAGGGCCCAAGCCCAGGGGGGAAAAAATTCTTGCTGGAGCTGTATAATTAAAATCCTATTAAGCGGCGCCTGGCAGTCTCCCATCAACCCCCACTGAGGCTCCACGCTGAACCCATGCAGCAGCTGCGGCACCCCGCTCTCTGGGCACCAGCTTGGGCTGTCTCTGCTTGGGGAGAGCTGGGGGCCGGGATACGGCTGGCCTTGGGCAGAGCCAGGGTGAGCCAGGATGGGCACAGGGAGGGGGAGTATCATCAGAGCTATGGGCCAGGCCTACCTCGGGGTCACTGAATCCCTTCCATCCTTCCCTCTGCCCTGTGAGGACTCTGTATCCTCCCTCTACCCTCTTAGCCCTTCAGGCCCCTACCAAGGTACCCTCTTCCTAGATTCCCTTCCTTTCTCCTTGTCTCTCCTAGGCTCTCAGCTCCCCTTCAGGCAGCTCCTCAGAGCCCTATGCTGTCCTCCCTCAGCTCCTATCCTCCTCGGATCGGGTTCGTCATTCCCTGGCACTCTCCCCTGCTCCTAAGCCTTTCCCCTGTCTGAGACAATGTCCCTTTTGCCTCCCCTCCTTAGGTTCCAAGCATTTCTGTCCTATGCAGTCTGCCAAGACTCCCCTACCCAAATTCTATGTACCCTTTTCTCTGTGCCCCAGCCCTTCAATATTTACTTCGTCTATACCCTGTATCTAAATCCTGAGTACACTGGTGTCTTGCCTCCCCCCACCCCCAGATTGATTACTGTCTCCCTCACCACTCTGGAGCACTCCCTGCAAACAGAGTGTACACCCTATGAGTTCCATAAGCTTGGGGATTCATGGGTCTCCCCTTAGTAGGGGTTCTATCAAGAGAGTCCTGTGTCTAATCAAAGCAACAGAGTTCTGGGCAAGAGGAGGGGGGCCTGGACCTAGAGGCTCCCCAACCCATCCCTGCTGAGTGGTCTAGAGAAGAGCTCTGGAAGCAGAATCGATGAAATGGTGGGGAGCGGGGGGAGGAGGGTATAGGATGGAGAGGCTGGCTGGGCCTGGCCTCACCTCCTGAAGAATGCATCCCAGCATATTTCCAGATCCACACCCCCAGTTTCAGACCCTGCCCCTTAGCTCTCCCGCTTGGGCCCCCAATGGGGGTTTATGCTCTAATTCCCTCTGAGGGATGGGGGGCTGAAGTAATCCCAGATGCCATCCCTGGGTGACCACGGAGGGTGGGTGGTAGATGAGAACAGTGAGAATGGCCAAAGCAGAGACAGACTGGATGGTCTGGAAGGCCACCTGTTGGAGGTGGGCCTTCCTGGGTCACTGGGCTGGGGTTGTTCTAAGCGGTCTTAGGGCTTTTCCCTGTTACCAGCACTAGGCTGATCTCACCAGGCTTCCTCTGATTCTCCCAAACCTCTAGGGCAGAGGATTTCACTCCCTTCAGAACCCCTCTCAGATCCCAAAGGAATGTCAGGACCATGGCACCCTGCCCTGTGACCTTTCCAACCAGATCTCAGTCTCTCACAGGCCATTTCACAGTCTGGGATCCCCCTTTCCTTCCAGGGAGGCTGCCTGTCCCCGCAGGTCTCTGCCTCCTTATAACTGAAGAACGAGCTCAGCTCCCCTTTTAGTCAGAGGGGAGGTAACACAGGAAGGGGAGAGCACCCCGCCCAGGTCCCCACTCAGCTCCCTCCCTCCAGGTCCTACTTCCAGACTTCTTCAGCATCAGCCTGGAACTCAAAGGTGCAAATTTTAGCTCTGCCACAAATTGGCTATATGACCTTGGGCAGCCGTCACACCCCTCTGGGACCCCATTTCAGCATTTTGATGAATGTATAGATGTATTGACTAACCTCCCTTCTTGATGCTGCTTACCACCCTCCAACCCCCAGTTGGCACCTCGCATTTCCTCCTGCCTCCCCCTTCCCACCGGGCTCCTCTTCCCAGCCATTTCATTTCAACAAGCATTTATAGGGTACATGTTACGTCATAGGCCCTGAGCCAGATGATAGAGTCACAGAGAGAAGATGATCTCTGTTTATTGCACCTGCTCCTTGTTCTTATCATTTTGGAGACAGATGAGACCAGAAGTCTAAGCAAAAGCTGCTCAACAGAAAAACAGATTATTAGACGCTCCATGTAGATTTATGCAAATGAATGCAAATGAACAAAAGAAGGATAGGGTAGTTTGTGGGACCAGATGAATTTCTAAGCAGAGATTTAATGTAATGTTCAAACTGGAAGGGACTTTGGAGATGATATAGTGAAACTGAACCCCTGGAATGGGAAAGGCCTCACTGAAGGCCTGTAGCACATAGGTTGGCATCAAGACCAGGGCCAGAGCTCTATCCGCCAGACAAAATGGAAAAAGCTGGGCCTTCTGGGGAGCAAAGGCATTCTCCAAATTCCCCCAGAGTGGGGAGGTGCCAAGACAGTTGCGGCAGCCCAGTCTACATGAGACTCAGCCTCTGCCACATTGACACCTGAGCCCTCCAATCAGTCCCTGAGAAACCCTCGCTGCCTTAAAAGTCTTACATTCTTGAAGCAGAGGTGGGCAATAGCCCACTGACAGTAATTTAAAGCAGAGGAGCCATGTCCTAGTGAAAGCCTGAGCTCCTGGGAGAGGCCTTCCCTGGGTGGGGTGGCGGGGAAGAAGTCTGCAACCAGGAATATCAGCAGGGAGCAGGCTCATTCTGGACCCCACCCTTGATTTATCCACAGCAAAGCTGCTTAGATCTGTCTCCTCATTGTCCTTTTCTACACAGGTATTGACAACATGGAATCCTTTACCACTGTGAAGGCCACTGTTTAGGTCTAAGCTCTTCATTTGAAAACAGAGGAGACTAAGGCTTAGAGAAGAGCAATGCCATCCCCACTGAGTCACACAGAGTCAGGTTCCCTGTCTTCTCTCCAAGTCACTTCATCTGGCCGTGGTCACTAATAAGGAGTCACGAGGCCAAAAGGACCCTGAAGAGACACATTCTGTGCTGGAAAGACCTGTGAGGGGATAGAGTGGGTACAGAAGGGAGGAGCGGAGAGCAAGGCTCTTTGATTCTGGTTCCCTCTGCTTCTTAACTATTTCTCCCCAAAGCTCCCCCTCAAGACCTCAGCTGAGACCCTCACAGCTGCAGGGGCGAAGACTCAGCAAGGGGCAGCCACACACCTGGTCCAAAGCTGCGGTGACATCACTTCCAGTTTTCCCGGATGTGGGATCTTCACATGATGACAGACAAAGTCCACAGGCCTTTCATTCCATGCTGAGAACAATATGGAGTGGGGAAGCCTGTGCGGTGGATGCCGGAGACACCCTTCCACCCCAGAGAAGGATCGAGGGTACCAGATAGGACAGAATGCCTGCTCTTGTATTAGTTAGGCCCTCATCTCAGAGGCCCTGTCCACAAAAGTACAAAGTCCTTCCTGAATTCTGCCCTCCATTTCTCTTGCTGCAATTGAAACCCATGTGCATCCATGGAGTCATTAGCATCAAAAAACTCAACTAGTGAGCAGATAAGTATTTATCTTCTTCTGTGGGCCTAGCACACCATCTGTCCACAGGAGCCACAAAATAATTTTACCATCAGATCCAGCACACGAGCAACGCACTTTCCCCGTCCAGCCCCCACACTTCTCTCCCACTGCCCACTCCCGGCCTTCACTTTTCCCTCAGGATCCCTCATTTCCTTGACTGTACCCTCCATGCTCTCTGCTCTTCCCTCTGTACTGTGGGATCCCAATTAGGCAAATCACTCTGTTGTCTGGACTTCAGTCTCCCTGTCTGTAAAAAGGAGGGCCTTGTCCCCCGTTGTTGAGGGGTGTCTCAAAGACCTCACAGCCCACTAGGCCCCAGTTGGCTGAGTCAAACAGGGTCAAGGAGCTGGCTATGCTCCCAGACCACAGAGGGAGGCTCTGCCTGTCCCAGGAGGGAATGAGATGCAGTTTCTCTCTCACCCCTGAGGGCAGGGTTGTCCTGGCTGACAGCATCAGCTCAGTGCCCTCCTAAGTCCTGCCAGTGTCAGCACCCTCCTAAATCCCACCCAGCCCCACCCGTCCCAGCCCCACTCAGCATGACGGCATCACCAACCTCTTCCCACAGTGGGGGGCCTCTGGCAAGCTGATGAGCAGGAGGGTGGGGGTCCCTCCACTCCCCAAGTCCTATTACCTAAAGTGCTACCGCCCTGACTATGTAATAATTGGGGGGCTCATTTACATTTTGCCTATGTGCAATTTCAGAGAGGCTCCCTGTCTACCCTGTTCAGGGGCTCCACAGCTATCTGCTCCAACTCAGCTGGCTTCAAGGCAAGGAGAGGGGCTGGGGAAGGCAGGAAGCAGGAGCTGGAATTAGGACTGCGCTCCCGGCTTCTCCAAGGAAGGGGAGTCTTGGCAGGGTCCCCAAAGCTCGTGCCAATCTTGGCTCAAGGGCCAGGGTGGGGATGGAGGGGGTGACGTCCTCCACCTCCCCAGTCTCAGTTTCCTCATCTGTAAACTGGGGTTAATGACACTTAACGAGTGAGTTGGGTGGGGGGCATGTAATTATCTTCTGCTGGCTCTGGGCTTTGAAGTGGCACAGAGGAGGGGCCAGCTGGATGGGATGCAGGCAGGACACTGGCTTACAGGGGGAAGGTGAGAGTTTCAGGGACCCTTCCCTATCTGGGGGAAATCAAAAAGCTTAGATGACACACTTAAGGGAGGCCCCAAAGGGCAGAGGGTAGACAGACAGACAGACCCAAGGCTTCAGGGCACAGAGAGGCCTAGGTGTGAAGCAAGAATGCCCAGCCACCTAAGAAAGGAACTGGTACTCCACTACCCCGACCTTAGGGTAGGGTTTCTAGGGTGAGGAGAAGGAGAGTGGAATTCAGACCAGGAGCCCTCTTACACCATGCTTCATCTATCCTGTGAGCCACAGTGGCCTGGCTCACACCTAGGTACACACAGGGCATGTCTCCATAAGCAAGGGCAACAGCTCCAGACACATGGGCTCATGGGAAACTCACGAGGAAGTTAGAGAAGATAGGGATGGTGGAAGGGAAGAAGGTTATGGGGACTGGTCCTTGGGAGGTGAGGACAGGAGGGAGGGAGCACCACCTCCCACACCCTCGGCCTTTCCGCTCGCCCCACGACGTCAGGGCTGAGTCACTGGGAGAGGCCGCTGTCCAGCAGGGGTGGGAGGACCCTGGGGACCAATTTTGGACATCATCCCAGGCCAGGCAGTGTGTGGGGCACCTTTGGCCCGGTTGGCGCAGTCCAAAGATGCAGGCTTGAGCCAACCATCCACAGTCCAGCCTCCCACGCCTGGTGGGCAGAGCCTTGGATGGGCCTGGAAAGCCCCCAAAGGGCCATCTGGGAGGCTGAAGAAGTCACCTCTGGCATTCTTCTGCCTCTGGACAGGTCAACACTAAAACCATCCAAAATATATTGAGACATCTTACTTGATGTCAAACCATGAGTCTTCCTGCTGCAAGCTCTACCCTTAGGCCTTCAGCAGGGGTAAAGACCAGGTGGTCACTGCTCTTCCGGGAACCCCTCTCTGCCCCACTACACTTTCTCTCTTCAGCTCCTTTTGTTTCCCCATAGGTGGTGCATGGAGGTAGTTGGATTTAGCCAATGGATGGAGTAGTATGTTCCCACCCACTACTTTGTAAGTCTTAAGACCCCCAGGATTAGCAAACCCATGATTTGTTTAGCAGAGCCTTAGAACCATAAAATACAAGCACTAATGTGGTCTCCTGAAAGAAAAACTGAATAGAAAAAGAAAATATTTATTGATACCTACTAGGTGACAAGTACTGTTCAGGCATGGAGATACAGCATGGAAGAAGATAAGCAGGAGACCCACCCTGCAAGGCCCAGCTCTAGCCAGATCAAGAGTGTGGAAAGTTGTCTACGGCCACACCACCCTGAACATTCCTGATCTCAGAAGCTAAGCAGGGTCGGGCCTGGTTAGTATTTGGATGGGAGACCACCTAGGAAGACCAGGCGCTGTCAGCGTTTAAAAAAAAAAAAAAAATGAAAGAGTGTGGGAAGGGGCCAGAGCCCATCAGAGGGATGATAATGATGGGGCCTCTTTCTAGAAGAGGCCTCAGAGGGAGAGGAGGATTTCAGCTGTCCAGGAAAGGTCTGAGTAGAGACTTTACCTGTCATAACTCCTAGGGACCCATAAATCTTAGAGGCTCCCTGGGATCAGGGCACTACTTTCCCACTGGCCACCTCTGGCCCTGCCTGAGCCTGGGACTCGCCAGCTGAAACATCTGGAAGAACTGATGAGGTTCCACCCACTCATCTCCACACCCTGAGTGTGTCGGGAAGCGTGGCAGGCAAGATTGATGGCACGCTGGCTGTGCAGCTGTGAAATTCTCCTTGAAATTCAGGGTTTTTCCGTTTTCTGGGTTGACAGCCCTCAGACGTCCAAGACGCAAAGAAGCTTCCCTCAGTACTCAGGAGCCTGCTAGAAGCTCCTGAGACCTGGGGATCTGGCCTCAAAGTACTTTCAGAATGGGGCCCCTGGACCTGAAAAGGTGGGGGCACCCTGTCCTTGGAGGACTGAGGGTCCAGGCCCAGGTTGCCCTCTGGCCCTCTCAAGATCTACTGAGGGTAGAGCCAGGACATCCTTACCTGCTGGGGACTCCTGGGACCCCCTCTCACCTCCACACACATGCTCACCTCCATCCCACTCAGTAGCTCACTCTTCTGGCCTGGGGTCTCTGGACAGCTCTGTCACTGCTTGTCTCCCTCCCTGTAGCTCTGTGACCTCCTGGGTTCCTGTGTATTGTAGGGAGAAAGCTCTTGGAAAGGTTGTTATTAGGTAAAGTGAATTAAGTCCAGTCATAATTGAAACACAAATATATGAATGGTAGATTGGATAAAATATTGTATCGATGTCAATTTATGAAATTGATAACTGTGACTGTCCCTATTCTTAGGAAATACATTCTGAAATATTTAGAGGTGAAAGGTCATGTTATATGTAACTTACTTTTGAACTATTCAGGGAAAACATTAATAGAGAGAGAGTGATAAAGCAAATGAGTAAAATGTTAACAACAGGTTAATCTGAGTGACATTTATTAAATGTATCCTTTTTGTACTTTTTTTTTGAAATTTTTTCTAAGTTTGAAATTATTTCCAATGACAAGGCTAGAAAGAATGGCCAATCGTCTTCCCAGCTCCGGTTTCCCCTACCCCTGCCCTCCTCCTGCATCACCCAGGATTCCCTGTGTCTCATTCATTCATCCCTAGAACAGTGCCTGGCCCATGGAAGACACTCAGAAGTAGATATGGGTGATATGCTAGATGCTCTCCTACCTTTCTGTTTTTGCACCTATGTCAACATCTTCCTTCCTTCCTTCCTTCCTTCCTTCCTTCCTTCCTTCCTTCCTTCCTTCCTTCCTTCCTTCCTTCCTTCCCTCCCTTATGAGTGACCACCCCTCATCACACTGCATGCATCCCCTTGGTCATCCTAGATATATGCGGGAGACAGGAGGACCACTTACAGAGGTGGGTCTTGGTAGTTCTGCGTGGGTCTGTGGCTTATACCTCGATGGCCCTGACCCCTGAACACTGACCTTCCTAGGGCCGTGTCACCATCACCTGGGCCTCTCTGTGGGGTGGCAGGTGGGAGGTACTGGGCCCTACCTACAGGGCTTTAGCGGATCCTGCCTCACTGCCTCCCTCATCCTGCTGCCCTTCACCCCTTCTACCTTGGAGGGTGTATGTGTTCTCAAACCCAAGGCAATGGCTGTAGCCCTGTGGGGTAGGGGCAGCCAAGCTGTGGGCGCCAAGGGTCAAGTTCAAGGATGGCCTCTGCACTCTTTCCCAGCTTCTCATCCCTTCTAGCCAACCCTGGGCCTGGCCATGGCGCCTGCCATCCTCAGCCTCCCAAGGTGACATCACCAGGGCTCCCCCCACGCACATGCACCCCACAGCAGCAGCAGCTCTCAGCACCATCTCACCATCTCACCATCTCTTCTCTCACACATCAAAGGCCCAGGCAGCAGCGTCCCCCTCCTCCCGGCCCCCAGGGAAACAGAGCCAGTTGTGTAAATGCTGGGCCTTAAAATAAATAAATAAATACTGGAACGCGCTGGGCCTCCCGCCCCTCACTGCTGCCCGGTGCCCAGGGCTGGGACCTAGGCATGGGGCCAGCCCCTGATGAGGTCTTGGGGACCGCCTGGAGCTGGAGGTGTGTGTGAAGAGTTTCGTGTGGGCTGAGGCCTGGCTTATCCTCAGCAGCATCATAAAGACTGTATGTTGGAGAGGGGCAGGGGAAGTTGTATCAGGAGGGAGGGTCCCTCAGCAGGTGCCCCCCCTTCTCACAGCCCCACCCGTCCTACCTCATGCACAAGTCCCTCTCCCCTCTTCAACATCTGTGACTCCAAAGCCAACCCGCCTCTCCCAGCATGTCCAGACTGCATCCCTCCACAGCAGGGAGAAGAAATCACAGGCAGCGACAGGATTTATCAAGGGGAACCCTTGGCTGGGACACCGCCCTGCTGATCCTGTGGCAGAGGGCAGTGGGTGGGCTGCATCAAGGCCAGGAGGAGGATGGGGATGCAGCAGCCTGTGCGGGGCCAAGGCTGAAAGGAGAGGGCGCCCCTTGCACCCCTGTGCCAGGGAAGCAGCTTTCCACTTTCGAAGGGCCGGTGGACATGCCCAAGGGAGGCATAGGAACAGGGCTCTCAGTCTTGGCTTATCAACTGTGTGACTTTGGGCCAGTCACTTAGCATCTCCGGGCCTCAACTTTATCATCTGTAAAACAGCCCCGCAGCACAGCCTCTCCCACAGGAGAACAGAAAGGATCACTGAAGATGATTCAGATGAGGTGCTCTATAAACTGTAAAGTGCAGTGCCCCCCATGGAGCTTGCCTCCACTGTTAAAGGGGGAGCACCTTGATGTGTATCTTTGACTCTCCCACAGGGCCTGGCACAGAGAAGGCACCAAAAACATACTGACTGAATAATTAAATGTTTTAAAAACAAAGGAACAAATTCTAGACTTCTTAAACTCTTTTTAAGTTTTTGGCCATGTCATCCTCCTGTTCTCATCTTTTTGGCTCAGGACCACTTGGAGAATCTGATGAATGCTACGGGTCCTCAACCCAGACAAAAGTACACACACGTGGATATGATTTCTGGGATTCACACCCCAGACCCCAGCCCAGAACTTTCTCTTCAGGAAGGGCACGTGCACCCTGACCTCTCCACCATCAACAGTGATGTGTGAAGCACGCCCCTCATGCAGGAGCCGTGTACGCTCTCCCACCCACCACCAGCACTGTGCCTGCAGGTGTTCTCATTCCCTTTGGACAGATAAAGAAACTGAGGCCCAGAGACATGAAGCGACTTGCAGAGATCGACAGCAAGGACGTGCTGGAGCCAGAGTTTACTCAACACGTCTGACTCCAAAGCGCTTCAAAGCCTGGGCTTTTTCCAGGTTTTGCTCTGTAGAAGTTAGTTTTTAGTCTCTGGCCTTTGAGTTCCCAGTCAGAGCCTACAAGAGATATTACAACACCTTTCTAGGGTTGACAGTGAGGGGTTGGCCCATAGGCTGGGGCAGAAGGAGGTGGGCTAACAAGTGAAGAGAGCAAATTAGAATGTGAGGCCCACAGAGAATGTTCTGTTGAGCTTTGACACAGCAGGTGGGGCAGGAGGCAGAGGGCAGAGGGCAGGGAGCAGGGGTAGGGCAGTTTGGAAAGGCAGAGAAGCACAGGAAAGCTCTGAGAACACAGAGCAGGGACACCCTCTCTGGGGGAGCTCTCCAGAGGAAGGTGTGCAGTCAGGCTGCTTTGGGTGGGTCAGAGACGGTTGGTGGGGAGAGCTTGCAAACACCAGCGACTAGTCATATAGTGGCCATGTATGAGGGCTCACTGTGTCCAGCACTGTGTGAAGAGATGTAAGCACATTTTTTGCGTAGTCCTCACCAGTCTCTGAAGGAAGAAAGAATTATTGCTGACCTCACTTTACAGATAAGGAAAATAAGCCATTTGCCCAAGGTCATCTAGCTAATAAGTGACAGCACCAAGCATAGAGTAGGTGTGCAATAAATATTTGTCACATAAATGGTTGATGGATGGTGGATGGGTGGATGAATGGTGAGTGAGTGGATGAGTAAACCTCGGTCTGTCTGACACCTAAATTTAGCTCTTAACTTCTCCCTAATCCTGGGAAGCAGTAAGGAGGAAGGGATTGCTAGAGCCTTCCAGGGGGCCCTAAGGAGAGACACCCTGGCTATTTTTTTTACCCTACCTTGCTTTGAATAAAATTCAAAGTCATTGCCACAGTCTATAAGTCAAGCCCATGTGTTCTGATTCCAGACTAATTTTTTATCACCCACCCCTCCATTAACTCCACTCTTTGCTATTCTCTCCACATGGCAAGCTCTCCCCACCTCAGGGCCTTTGCACTTACTGTTCCCTGTGACCGAAATATCTTCCCCTCATCTGTTCACCCAGCTCTCTGCTCAGATGTCACCTTCTCAAAGAGGCCCTCCCTTATCTAAGCTATCATCTGGTTTCCTTATCCATTCCCTGTTTCTTTATCCATTTTAATTTTTTTCCGAAATGGTTATAACCAATTAACCTCTTATCTGTTTGTCTATCTCCCTCAACCCCATTCAGGAATATAAATCCTGTGAAAACAAGGGCTTCGTTTTGTTTACAGCTGTATTCCCAACACCTAAAATATTGCCTCATGCAGAGTCAACATCAATAAATATTTGCTGAATAAATCAGTGAATGTCTCTGATCAGTCCTGACAGGAAAGGCAGGACCTACTCTTGGGCCCTGCTGGGCTCAAATGTGTACTAAATTCATGTGAAAAATTGCCCCTTCTCCAAGAAGCCTTCCGTTTTTCAGCAAAAAAAAAAAAAAAAAGCATTGAGAACTTGCTGCATCCAATAGGACACAATACCTCTCTCCTGCCCTCTCACTCCTCACCCTGATCTCCCTTCCCTGTGATCTTTCCAGAGAAAAGGGAAGGAAAGCTGGGCTCTAGGGTGCCCGCCTGGCCAGCCTACAGCAATCAATGCCCCAGCCAGGAGGTGGGAGGCGGTGCCCCAGGCTTAAGGTGTGAATGGGGCAGGAGGTGGATGAAAGACAGCTAGCCCTCCTGGCCTAAAGTACAAAGGGGACCAGAGCAGGTGTGAGGGAGGCCTGGGGGCCACTGAGAAGAGAAACTGGATCTGGAGTTGGGGATCAGTTTCACTTGCAGCAGTGCAGGTTTTCATGAGCTTTCTTTGGCTGTCACTCATGCTTTGGGGACAAAGCTCAGGTTGGAGGTTAAGGAGAGGCAGAAGTCTAAAGGTAAGGGCTCCTTTCTCTCTGGGTCAGTCTCCAGCAGTATCTCCACTTCTCAGGAGGCAGCCACATAGGCCAATGAGAGCTTAGAGAAGATGGTCCAACAATGTCATTTTATAGATGGGATCAATGAAGCCTACAGGGTACGGTAACTCAAAAAGTTCACACAGCTACCAGCAGAGCCAGGACCTGAATCCAGTTCTGGCCCTGGGGTCAGCTCTTGGGAACTGATTTTTATATTCAGCCTGTTCTGTCTCATCACCCAATGAAGGAGCTCCACAATTGTTATGATTGTTGTGAGAAGTTCCCATGGGGCAGCTAAGCCGAGCTGGGTCTAGATGGCACAAGGAAAGGAGGGGGCAGGTCTTGGGCAAAGGACCGGACAGGGTACTCCCTGGACAGGAGTGCCACAGCCAGACAAGTTGGGCAGTCAGGGCTGAGGCTACCTGAGCAGAGTTCAAGCTCCAAGGAGCAATGTCACATAGAGTGGACACCTTGCTCCTGCAGAACTGCTGGAGGCCATCCTGAACCCCACCCCGGGAGCAGCTGCATTGCCCCAGGAGATGGAGGAGCCTAAGGAAAGGGTAGGGGAGGATCTGTGGTCTAGGTGGGGGTGAAAGGGAGGGGTCCAGTCAGGTAGGAGAGGACAGGGAGGGAGGAGGAGGGGGAGGAGAAAGAGGAAGACAAAGCCAACCTGTGTAGCACCTGGGACATTCCCAGTGTCTGCCCTTTCCCTCCCTGATCCTGCTCTGGACGAGGCAGGAACAATGCCCCCATTGAGGTCTACCCCCCAGGGATAACATCTCTGTGTCCCCTGGGACAGGAGCCAAGCAGGTGAGCCTAGTGGGGGCTGGGAGCCTGTTCCACAGCCAGAGAGGCAGGACCTCAGGGATGGAGCAAGGGGTACAGAGGGCAGAGGTTTACCTATGGGAGACCTGCTTTCTTTAAGGCCAGAGCAGGGGGAGGTGGTAGTAGCCACAGCAGGGGGACTGGGGTCAGACTCCTGGGTGGAGCAGGGGATTCACCTCCCAATTTGAATGGAGCCCTTCTCTGCTCTAAGAGGGAGCACAGGACTATCAAGGACTCAACCTGTGACTAATCACAGGGGCCGCTGTGTGCGAAGAGGCCCCCGGAGAGGAGGCCTACCCCTCTCCCTTAAGAGAGATGCAGCAGAGAAAGCAGGTGGAAGACCAAGAGTGGCCCTGACTTCGGTTTTATCCAGGAAGTAATAAGTTGTCCTTCAAATGCCTTTTCATGTAGAAATAGAAAAGGCTCATCACCTAGTTGGGGACCCTACTGGATTCTCAATGAACAAAATTCCTAATAAAATAAGAAGCTGCATTTGCTATCATTTAAAAAAGAAATTCAATACTGTAGATTTATTCCTTTATTGCACCCATCTGTGGTCCTGGGCTGGGGAAAAGGACGCCTACTGGGCCACAAGGGAAAAGGGGCAGCCTGAGGACTAGCCCAGCCCCCTACTCCCTGACTAGGTGACACTACAGGAAAGTCAACCTCTCTGGGTTCAGTAACTGAGCTCTGAAGTGGGCATGGAGGCCATAGTGGCCTGACCTCAGTGGGTTTGTTTATGTCTGCCTCTCCCACAAGACAAAGAAGCCTCGCAGCTATGACCCCGGCCTGGGACAGTGCCCAGCATATGCTAATAACAGCCCGACAACATGAAGGCAGACTCGGTTCCTGGCCTTAGGAAGACTGCAGTTCAATGAGAGCAGTCATGAGACACAAGGATGACAAACACAAAGGGGAGGTGGCACAGGAAAGAGCGAGGCTTCCCAGAGAAGGTGTGAAGATGGGGAGGCTCTGTGATGCCCTCAAATGATGGGAAAGATTCGAACAAGCAGTGATGGGAAAACGGGGGTTCTCAAAGCACAAGGATGGGATCTGCTCACTTACCGACTCATTTGACTGTTGGGTTACATTTGTTGAGCACCTACTGGGTGCTGGGGAAACAAAAAAGAACAAATGTAGCCCCACCTTCAAGAAAACCATCCCAGCAACTCAGTCACTGCTTCGGCAAAGGCACCAGCTAGAGCCTTCATCAAAGAGGCCATTTCTGAACCTAGACTAGAAATAGTAGTTGTTTTCCACGCAAGTTGACAGACAGCAAGGGGTGAGGGGGCCACCGCAGATGGAGCAAATGCCATGTGTAAAAATGAGCAAGAGCCTGGGGCCCAGTCTGAGAGGGTCTACTCTGGGAAGGCCCACTCCAAGAAAGGCAGATAGAGGAGTTTGGTTGTTCTGCTATAGGCAATGGGGAGCCATGGAAGGCTTTTGAGCAAGGGAAGTCCACACTTACAGCAAGGTCCTTCAGAGGTAGCCTTACCTATAGCAAAGAGGCCAGATCAGAGGTAGGAAGGCTGGGGGAAGAGGGACATGAAGTCCACATGGGCTGTGATGGGGCCAGGCCCAAGCAGGCAAGACCGGTGAGTTGGAGATGGCAGGGAAGGAGAAGGGAGAAATGGGTGAAGCAGCTGGCTTGAGGCCACAAACTCCAGGCTCTCAGAGGGCAGACTGGAGGCAGAGGACCTCACAGCACTCCAGAGCAGGAAGGACATCTTGGAGGACACTTAAGGGAGCCTCCACCCTGGGCAGGGGTCCTTCCTGCAAAGCTGCTCATGAAACTTCAGTGACATTTACTACCTGTCACTTAGCCCATCCTGTGGCGGGACACCTGCAGCTGATGGGAAAAGGACTTCTGCAGGTCCTGTTCAGACAAGGAAATATAAAACGTGTCAATGGATGGATGGATGGATGGATGGATACAGAAGAACACGTGTACACTGAGGCGCAAGGATAAAAGAGCAGGTCTCCGTGTCTTCCACACCCTTGTAACTCCACAGCCTTGTAACTCCAGCCCTGATCCTCTCCTTCCAGGTTCTGATCTTTCCAACCCTCTCCTCCAGGAAACCTGCCCATACATCTCTGCCTAAGCAGCTTTGTCCTCTATCTTCCCTGCCTGCCCCCTAGTAGTCTGGGAGCTGCAGGGGCAGGGCAGGGGTTTGTGTCCCCTGAGATAACACTGTGTGTCCTCTGGTGTCTGTATGGAACCCGGTCTCTAGGGACTGTCACCATGAGGATGTCCTCAGGGAACTGACCAGACCTGGTCGTCCTGGTTCCCATCACAGGCATCAGCTTGCATTGCGGGCGCTGGAGTAGGGGTGCTCCAGATGGGCTTCTTCCCCTTGTCCTCAGCCCCAAAGGCCCTCCTCTGGAGGGCAGGTCACTGGTTTCAAGCAGCTCCCAGCTGGGACCTCGGATACAGGCGTCTACCCTCACACTTTACACAGCTGTAAAAGGGGCTAATGACCCCCTCCACCAGCCCCCCACCAGCAGGAGGGGCAGAGGAATGCCGGCCAGGGCTTGGCAGGCTCCACATGAAAGCACAGAAACCGGTGAGGAATTTTTATCCTCCTGGGGATGGGGGTGGGAAGGGAGGAATGTCACCTGGAAACCATCCACCCTTTCCTTTCCTCTCAGGAACCCTTGGCCTTGAAAATTAGGTAACCTAGCGCCGCCCCCCCCCCCAAATCAACCATGTCCGTTTTATAGATTTGCCCATATTTCCTGGCCTCTCTTTTTAAACAGTCCCCCTTCTGACTCTCCAGCTAATAATAATAGCAATAGCATTTCCGGTGTGCCAGGCACTGTTCCAAACTCTGCAAACTCTTTTCAGCTTAATTCTCTCATTATCCCTATGAGCCTCTCATTACTCTTATTTCCTCATTTTATAGATGACAACACTGAGGCACAGAGAAGTCAAGTAATTTGTCCAAGGTCCCACAGCAAAAAAGTAGCAGGACGTGAGCCTGCACCTTGATCCACTTTCCAAACTCCAGGTACCCTACAAATCACTCCTTCTGACCCTGGAGGAGGCTGATCCCCAATTTGTAAAAGGTGAGCAAAGGGGAAACTGGGTTTATAACTTATTTGATTTCCTCCTTCAGCCCAGCATCCTGGGCAGGGAAAGATGGCCTCATCTCTTAGATGCACACCCCTGGGCTGATCCCTCTCAGGGAGGCAAGAGGAGGCCAAAGGGCAGGAAAGAGAGGGTTTGCTCTGAGGGTTTGCTCTTCCAATCCAGCCGAACCCCAATTAGGAAAGATGGAAAGTCACACCCCCAGCAATCATATCACCAAAGGGAGTGGTATAAAGCTTACAAGAGAAAATTTTGGATATAAATCTCACCTCTGCTGCTTGCAGCTGTGTGATCTTGAGCGTCACTTCACTTTTCTGAGCCTCAGTTTCCTTATCTGTAAAATGAAGTGAGTAACTGGTCCTATCTCACAGGGCGGTTGAGAGGTTTAATATGTCAGCTGCTAAAATGCTTATCCCAGTGCCTGATACATAGTAGACCCTCAGTGAAGGTCAACCATGACTACCAGCCAGCAGAAAAGCTGCCATATCAATGAAATCTGGGAAGTGGGCCTGCCCTGGGGTTACTGAGGGCACTTGGCAGCCTTGTTGTCTGCCCTGCCTCCAGGAAGGGACCGAGTCAACATCACAGCTCCTTTTTGGGCAAATCTGTGAGCCAGGGGTGGCAAGAGGGTGGGGTAAGAAGGTGGAGGTGGGGAGAGAACACACCTCCTAGGCACAGACCCCTAGCACCTTGAAGCCAAAAAAGAGTTGGATTTGGAGACAGAGCAACTGGCATGCAGATCTTTACCTCTGTGGGACTTTGGGCAAGTATCTGCACCTGCCTAGGCCACAGTTTCCCCTTTGCAAAATGAAGATGTTTCCCCCTGGGCAAAACGAAGATGTCCCCACTTGCCAGAAGGCTAGTGCTCCATAAGTATGTACTTTCTCTTTCCTCTGTTCAGCTTCCTCAGATGCCTGCAAAGGCAGCCCTGTCTCCCTACTGGGGAGGGAAAATGTCTGCAGGCTCCATCCTTTTGGGGGAAGAAGGATAGGCCTCCCCTAGGAGAAGAGCAGATGTTCTTCTCCAGCTGTTTGCTGTTAATCAGCCCTGGGGGAGATCAATAGGGCCCTTCCCCTAGGGGTTTAGCCTGAGAGCTGCTGAAAGTGGCCTATAGCCTGAGCAGCTGGGGGAGGGGGTGGTAAACAGGAGGCTTTCCTGGCCTTCTTGCCCCTAGGGTTTGAGTCCTCAGACCCTGGGCTGGTGGGCTGGTGGACTGGTGGAGGAAAGGAGTATGGCCAGACTAGACTCCCTTCCTCAGTCTTACCCTCTCTGGTCCCTCCAATCCTTTATTTCCAAACAAGGTCATTTCCCTCCCAGTGCCCACCTGCTGTCCTGAATGGCCATTCCTCCTAACCATTTTGAAATACCCTCTTCACTTCCTCCCCCTCTTCTGCCTTCTTTTGTCCATCCTCTTCCTCCAGGAAGCTTTCCAGGACCCAGAAGAGAACAGACAACTATTGCCTTCATCCCTCCCCTGCCAGGGTCCACCCCACTATCTGCGACACTAGTCGGGACTTGGTGTTGGACTTAGTGATTTGCTGAATCAGAAGGCTCCTCAGAGGTCACCTGGGGCAACTCGCTTCTCCCTTTCTGGGTCCTCTCTCTAGCTACCCTTTCTGGAAGCATCAGACCTGAGTTCCTGAGAGCAAGGAAATCTAGCTGCTGCTCATGGGCATTTTGATGCAGGGATGACCCAGATGAGTGAGTAAGCCTCTTCCTATCCCACTTACTCTCCCTTAAGTTCCATGCCTGGCCTCAGGAAAGTGTTTGAACCAGGAGAATCACCACCAACTCCATCCTGAGGCTGTCAGCTAGGGCCCTGGGCCTGGAAAGGCCTCAGCCTCAGTTTCTTCCCCATACTGCTCAAAGCCTTGGCCTCAAGGACTCTGGGACTGGGGAAGGTGAAAGGATAAAACTGGACACTGCCTCTTTCAGGCCTGGCCCATTGTGGGAGCTGGAGGCCAAGGCCTGTGGGTGTCTGGCTCCCCGCTTCCCTACCCCTGCTCAACCTGTGGGCTTCCTGCAAGAGACAGGCTCAGGAAAGTTTCATTGTCCAAGGGGTGCATGGTATGTGAAGCCAATCTGGGGCTCTGAGGAGGTGGGGGCATGGAGATAGGAAGGCTAGAAGGGTGGGGAGGAAAGGGGGCAGAGAACCTTTAGAAGGCTTGCCCTTGGCCTGGATGGGGAGTGGAGTTTGTTAGTATTTGGCTGCTGATGCAGAGTGTGGTGTCTAGGAAGCTTCAGGGCTCCTGCCCCCAGGAGAGGTTGTGTCCAGTGGATCCCAGGCCTGGAGTCAGGGAGGTTCCTTAAGCCTGGCCAGCTCTTTGGACGGGGTGGCCTAGCCTTCACTGTCAGGTTACTCTGGGTGGTCACTACCCCTTACTGGGCTTTTCCCGTGGCATCCCTGCCCTGTGCCCAGCTGGCTGGCATGAGCGCAGGACATACCAGGGGAGCGAGTGCCCTAGTCTGGGTAGGGGGGTTCAGCAGCTGCTTGGGCCAGGGGAGAAGGTAAAAGAGGACAGGCCAGGCTTGTGATCACCCCACCCCCTCAGTGTGCCCCAAAGCCCACTTGTAGATCTCATTCCACTTACCAGATCAAAGCCCTCTCTGTTGTAGGCCTTTGAGCCACTTTGGGCTCTGGAGGAGGAGTTAGGGCCCAGAGAGAGTGACAGAGATGGGGTGAGGACTAAGAAAGAACTCTATCTGATAGCCCCACTCCTCTGGTGGGAACACCTGGCTCAGTCCCTCTGCCCTCCCTCCCCCTAGGCCTCACCCCCTTCTTCCCCTCCTTCCAGGGCTGCTCTGCTGGGAACCAGTACAGATTCTTCTCCCCTCTGACCAGGCTCAACTCTCCATCTCACCGCCAAGTGTATATGTGTCAGGTGCCCATCATGATGACCTGGTTCCATGGGCTTTGCCCCCACACATGACTTCCCACAAGGGACTTCCAGGAAGAAGAGCAGAAACAAAGCTCTGCTAGGTATGGAGCAAGTGGGCACATCCCTGAGCACCAGGCCTGACAAACAACCTTCTGCTGCTGGAAGCAAAGGAAACAAGAAGCAAGATCCCTGCACCTGGTGCCCGAGCTCAGGGACCAGCCTCTGGGTGCCCAAAGCCCTCAGGAAAAAGAACCAGGAAGGGGTCAAGGGGAGCTCCCCACACTTACCAAAGGTGACAGGCACGGCCCCACTCACCATCCCTGGCTGCACGGGGCTCTGCCACCAATCTGCCTTCCCAGGAGACATGTCACCTGCCAACTGAACAAACAGCTACTGTCCCCAAACCATTTCTCTGGCTGCAGCCCCCAGGGCAGGACCTATTGATTTCATGGAGCCCCTTCTTCTTATTGGCTCCTCCTGACTTTTTCCAAAAAGGCAGCGATCACTCTCCTTTGCCCAGTATTGCTCCCTTCCCTCCTTCCTAGCCCTGCTCCACATTCCCCTCCTCCAAGAAGTCTACCTGGTCCACACTGTTAGCAGGTTACCTCCCCCCCGCATCCCCAGCAGGCTAGATTTCCAGCACTTAGCATGCCTGCGTACAAATGATCAGGCTCAGTGAAGAGTAGAGGGGTGGGAGTTATTTTTGGTATATATTATTCCTCAGATGTTTGCAGTGCTTTAGTTTTCATACCACTTTCTTATGCATTGGTTCAAATCATCCTCGAAATAACTAAAAGAGATAGGCAGAGACGGTTAGGTATCTACCTTTTTTAGAGAACACGCTGGTCCAGAGAAAAGAGGAGACTTGCACAAGATCACTGAGCCCCAGCCTATTTAGAGGACTCAAAGTAAAGTTCCTGACCTCCAAGACTCAGGGACAATCAGTACTTGTTAGTCTGGGAGGGCCTCCTGGAGGAAGTGTGCGCATATACTTCCAGAAGAGAAAAGAGAAAAACCCAGGTGAAGGGAGAGGGGCTGTGGCTGGTGGGCAGAGTGGGAACTGGCTGAGAGTGCGCTGGGCGGGAGCATGGGGAGGGGGCGCCCGCTCACCGCAAGATTCCACCTCTCTGCGGGTGCAGACAATGGGGTCGCTGTGCCCAGCGCCCCCTCCCCTTGCTAGGCAGCCCGCGTCCGCCCCCTCTCCCCAAAGCTGCTTTCAATTTAAACGCCTCCAACAAGCGGGTGCTGCCCCAGGGGGCGCGACCGCAGCGCCAAGCGCCCCTGTAATTTCCGCGGGGAGCTGACCGGCTCAAACACGGCCCCGCGGTGCCCCGACCGCAGGCCCTGAGACCGGAGACGGCGCCCAGACAGTCTTGCCCGGGTCGTGGGAGCGCCCTGGGGCAGCCTCCTCCATGCACCCAGCCAGGCCCCCTGCTGCCTCCTCCAGGCAGCCCACCACCACCAGGTAGCCACTCCTCCAGGAAACCTGCCTGCCTTCCCCAGACCGCTGCTGCCTCGTCGTCCCTCTCACTTTTGAAAGCCCAGCTCCCTTTTTGGGGCGAGGGGAACTAAGGGAGGAGGCTGGGTCAAGAGCATCCGTTCTGGTTGTATATTGGGTTGCCTCCACCAGACTAGAGGCTCCCTGAAGACAGGAGTTGGTTCTCTTCGGACTAGGGGCTTGGGAGGGGTGGTATTGGACAGCGCTTCCCCCATAAGACTGGGAAGATCTCTTATAGCAGGGGTTGGGGTCTCTCTGAAAGACAGGGAGACAGTGAAAGAATGTTCGTAAAGCACAGAAGCCTAGTGCTCAGACCTAGGGTAAGTTTCCTTTTCTTCACAATTGTTAGCTAATACCTCTAGTGATCACATAATAATAGTTTCTCCAAACATGTACCAACTTCCTTCTCTTTCCCCCAGTCTACAAGTGCCTACCTTTTCTGACTCTCTACCCTAGAAGAGTCAGAAAAGGAGAGGACATTTTTCCCATGCTGTGTCCCTCACCTCTCCTGGCCTTCTTGGAAAGTGAGTCCTGGAAGAATATGAGTGAGTGACCCGAGTTTCTGCTTGGCCAGTTGAGGAAGTGTAGGGAGGGTCCTGCCTGAAGTTAGAAAGGAGGGGACCCCAGCCCCTTGGTCTCCAGAGAAGGCCCTAATATGGACTGTCTCAGGGGGAGTGGGTGGATGAAGGCCTCAGACACTGCAGATGGGGCTGCAGATCCCCCAGCTCAGCACAGATCAGGTGAAAAGAGCAGCTGAACACCAGGGAGAATTTTCTTCTTGGCAACGGGGCTCCAAGGACTTCTCTAGGTTGAGTAGTGACAGTGGTAGACATGCCCGCCAAAATGCCCTTCTGGTTCGAAGAGCTTAGTGTTCCCTGCTCCCCTCTGCCTAGAAGCTATGTCCATTTGCCCTCCCTCCCAGAAACTTTAATGGGGGGCATTTTTAGTTAATACATATGGGCGAGTTGTCTAGAGGCTCTGATTTCCCTGAATCACTGCTGCTCTCAGGCCTGTGTAGATGGGGCTCTACTGGAATTTTCCAGATTAGGGGTGTGTGTGTGTGTGTGTGTGTGTGTGTGTGTGTGTGTAACTGTGGGAAGGGAGCTCAGCTGGGGGCCCTGGCTTGTCCTGAGTGCTCTGCTCCACCTTGTTCCCTCCCCACCATGTCCCAAACACCCCTCTCTTTCCAGCCTGGCTGTTGTGGTGAAGCTAATCAGTAGTAATTATGGGGGATGGAGGGATCCTGAGAGAGACCCCACAGAGATCACCTCATCCGCCCTGGCCCAGCCCTGGTGGCCCTGGCCCCCAAGGCCTAGGCCTGGCTCAGCCCTGCCTGGCGAGGGTAAACCTACCACCCCCCCCCCACTGCTCTCCTCTCTCCTTGTCAACCTGAAGCCCTGAAGTCACAGGTAAGTTCACACCTCTGGGTTTGCCTAGCTGTCTCCTCTCCATTCATTCATCCCACATTTATTGGGCACCTCCTCTGAGCCAGGGCCCATGCTGGGATCTAGAAGCAGACTAGTCTCTAGAACTTGGGTCAGTGTAGACATTGCAGAGGAGAAGGTAGAGGGCCCCCTCCAGGATCACAGGCCACTTCAGGGAGGCCCTCCTTTGCTGCCATCTTGCTGATGGGGGTAAGGGGGTGGGGGCAGAACATACAAGCTCCAGAAGCCTGTGAGGACTTCCTGCCTTCTGCATTCCTTACTTGGCGTGGTGCCCAGTCCCCTCTCTCACCCAGTGTTGACAGGTGTCAGGCCTACCCTGTTCTGTCTCCCTGTCCTGACTATCTGCCCTCCTCAGCAGCCTCCTCCATCGTCTTCATTTCTCCCTGCTTCTTTGCTCAGGTGGGGGTCAGCAGTGCCGAGACCCTCAGTCAACAACTCTCAGTCACCTCCCTGGGGTTCAAGATCCCAAGCCGGGAGAGCCCTTAGGGACCATGGAGATTAGCTGTCTCCTTTCTTTCACACACTTGGAGACAGAGGCCCAGTAGAGGGCTGGGGAGGGTGCCAGCCATCGGGGCAGCAGAACTAAACCTTTGTCTTCTGACTCCAAGTCCAAAGCTCCTTATGAGGTATCTTCCCTGACCCTGCCCCTCAAGGTCTGCTCCTCCTCAATCCTCTCACTGTGCCCAGGAGGATGGAGGAGCAGACAGGGGTCTCCGCCATCTTGCCTCCCTACCCTGCCCCAGAGCCTGGGCTCAGAGACTGAGTGGTGGGGTGGAAGAGCCCAGAGGGGGCTCAGTTGAGGGTTTCTAATTTGCTCCTGCTCCTTGATGTCCAGAGGAAAACAGGCCTCCTGTTCCCAAAAGATTGCCAAGCATAAACAGAGGTCAGTACCCCCCCAACCCGCCCGGAGGTGCCAAGGTGGTAATTAGGCTTGGGGGTGGGTCCTGGAAGGATGGGGGTAGGGGAACAGCCATTATCCCCAGGAGCTGAGCTGGGCAGAGGAGCTGTGTGGTCCAGGCAAATGGGTGGTTTGTAGGTGGTCTGGGGAATGAATGACTGAGTGTTTGGGAGGAAAGCTGGTGGGGAGGGAGCAGAGGGAGGGAGGGAGCAGCTGGATCAGAGGGCAAAGCTGGGGAGTCCGTCCCCAGACTCACTGGTCTGGGCCCCCCGCCATGTTCTGAGGCGCCACCATGGAGAAGACCACGAGGTACACTGGGGGTGTCTCAGGGATGCTGCCCTGGGCCTGTGACAATGGAACACCTGGGCCGCCCCCCACCCCCCACACACATATGGTAAGGTTGGGGGCTCTGGGAGCTACCATCTCCCTCAGCTTCAGAAAAAGGGAGGGGAGGAGGTGGGTGCAGGTGGTTCAGTGCAGGGTCCCTGGCATGCTGTGGGGTGCTGCCTGCTGCCTCTCTGTCCCCACTCTCAGTCCATGTCTAATCCTTCTTCCTACAGGGAAAACAATTTCTTGGGCTGAGGAGGACCCTTGATGAGTTCCTACCTCACAGGGAGCTGTGGATCAGTAAGACAACCTCCTCCTCTGACCCTCAGGACAGGGAGACGACCTCCTCCTCTGATCCTGTGTCTACATGTCAGTCTGTACAACATAAAACTGTATCAGTGACTTTATTGTCCTCAGTCTTGGTTTTCTTACCTGTATAATGGGGGTAATACAATATTTAACGGTGACAATTAACTAAGCCAGCCCAGGGTCAGCGTTTCTAAAATGTCAGTTGTGGTAATAACTAATGCCCTACAAGATGCCCCTCATGCCTGGAGGCCAAGTCTTCCCCCTGGGAATTGCTACCCGAACCTAGGACCTAGTTGTGACCCCTGGCACAAGGACCAGGACCGTGGCAGTCAGTGGGTGGGGCGAGCTGGTCACAGCGAAGGGAGTGGGTTGCTGGGACTGTCTGGTGGTATCCTGCCTGGCTGGGGCACATTCCTCCTCCTCTGTTCTCTCCACCTGCCAGTTGCCACCTGTACTGCCAGCACCACCAGTCACCTGGTCTCTGTAGCAGAAGAGTGCAGTGAGACTGCCATAGCGGCTCCTTGGAGGAAAGGAATGTAATGAGGGAGCAGGCCCTCTCCGGGAACCCTGCTGGGGCACATCGACAGGCTAAGCATCTATGTCCTGATTTCAAACCGTGACCCTCAGCACCCTGGAAGCAGCATAACAACAGGGGCTGTGTCTCCGCCCTCAGATTGGGGAGCTCCCTGAGGCAGATGTTGGACCCTCATCATCAGATCTGAGGATTTGTGAAGGAAGAACTTACTCAAAGAACCTGGCCCCCCGGGGCGCTGGGCTAGGATTTGATGAGTCAGCTCAGAACCTTCATGGATTTGATAGCCTCACTTCACTCACTCCTTGCTCAGATCCCATATTCATCACTGATGGGAAAGTCCCTGGGGAAGCTGGAGGGAACTGGAAAATCTGAGATCTGGAAATGTTTGGGGCCAGGGTTGGGGCGGGGGGGGGGGCAGGCTGTGTGTGTAGAGAGGAAGGCTCTAGATTAGGGTTATTCCCAAATTATTCCTTCCCCTCCTCAAAGCCAGGTAGGCTAGCCTCTTCTCTCTCCCTCAGTGCTCTGCCTCCAAAGAGCTGAAGGAGGAAGGAACTGCTTGGCACTCAGTGATGGGGTGCCACCAAGGGAAAGAAGCGTACCTTCCTCCCTCAGATCCTGTCAGCCCAGCAGAGCAGCCTACACAGGGAGCTCCTGGGTGGTTGGAACCATGAGAGATGGCAGAGGAAACCAGAATTTGGAGCTAATGACACCTATACTTGTGACACCAGCACCCAGTCTCAGCAGGAAAGAGAGCCCCTTCTCCACCATTCCCACCTCTATCCAAATATGGATCATGGGAGTTGGGGTTAGCAGGGAGGGAAGCTGGGCCAAATGGAATGCTGTTTCCTAGGCCAAACTGGGAGGATTTTGAAGCAGCTTGGAAAGTATTGGTTGGGAATTATTTAGATAGGGAGGCAACATTGCTTTAGAGAGAAGGGATGACTAAAGATCATCTCTCCCACCTCTCACTTCTGTGCCAAACCTCACTGGAAAACGTCTCCTGTTTCAAGGTCTACTTCCATGAACATTCAATGCAGAAGTCTCCATATACTCACCTCAAAAATGAAACACTTTTACTAAAGGCCTCCTATATTCCAGACCTACTGTGTGCTGAATGACGGTGTTCTAAGTATGAATGGGCGGCCTCTCTCCCTAAATTGCTTACAGTCTAGGAACTGTAACACACGAAACACATTCCAGTTCAAGGCAGAATGTAATACAAGCTAGGCAGAGACGCCAAGAAATCTGGGTATGCGGACAGGAAAATTCATCCTGACAAAAGATCAAAGACAATCTTCCCAAGCATTCGAAAGGGAACGCAAAAGGTAACTCGAATCTAATACCCCCAAGTGCCTCTTCTGCCTAGAAGCGTTCTGAGTCTCCAATCTACACTTGTCCCACCCCTGCTATAACTTCTCCTTGAGTTCCTAAAGACACCTTGAACTTATCACAGTTTGTAAGGATATATTTATTTATGGGATTATGTAATTAATCCTTCTTCCCCACAACATCATAAGTGCTAAGAACAAGCTTGCCTGTGAGCCAAGGTGGTCAGCCTGAAAGTGCATGGTGGGACCAGGGTAAAACAAGCCACTGGATGTGGCTAGAGTTGAAGGGTGTGAGGTACATAGTAAGGACCCAGGCTGGCAATGTAAGTTGGCACTAGATCAGGGCAGGCTGTAAATGCCAGGCCATGCTGGGACTTTATCCTGCTGGCAATGGGGAGCCATCAAAGGTTTTTGAGCATGAGAGTGGCATGTTCCAACCTGTGTTCTGAGATCCCTTTTAGTGCTGTGTGGAGGAAGGATTGGGGGGGGGTTGGGGGTGTTCTTTCCTGGAGTCAAGAGAATCAGCCATTGTTGCAATAGTCTCAGGGATTGGTTTAAAAAGGCCTCGAGTCTGGAGCTATCAAGGTGAAAAGAAAAGCAGGCACCTTTGAATCACTAATGCTGCAGAAAAGGTGGGGCTTTGTGACCACTTGGAAGGTGCAGGGAGTGGACATTCTAGTCATGCTTGTCTTGGGGATGGTGATGCCTTTAAGCTGGATGGAGCATACCTATGGCCCCAGTTTTTGAGGGACATGAGTTATATTAGACACATAGGTTGGACATGGAGTCTTTCCTGATGTCTACTCTCTAATTCTCCTACTATAGCCAAAGCCTATGTTCTCTGCTCCTGGAGAAACTCAGCTTCAGGGTGGCATAACCCCACCCCACAGGTGGTGAGGCTCATAGAGACCTCTGGAGCGTGAGTAGGTGGGCAGGTGGAGGTTAAAGCTGGGCATGAGGCCTCCTGGATTCCTGCCCACTCTTGGCACTGCCTTCAACTGGACCTCTGACTTCCTGCCCCTCCTGGAGCTCCCATCCATCCTGGGTGGGAAGGAATCTCCCCAGGGAGGCCAGTCTAAGATAGGGGAGAAATCTGGGACCTCCCAGAGCCATGGCCCAGTTCAGTGAGGGTCAACAAAGTACTTTGATCTCTGGGAGATTCACTTCTGGTTAGCAGAAGTGAGGACCTGGGAGAGATCTGAACTCTGAGATAGCTTTAGCTCCAAGAGCTTTGCTCTCCTCATTCTACCTACCAGATAACCCGTGCACACCTGGATTTTTGGAATTAGCAGCAGAACAGAAAGAGAGGAAGGGCTGGAAGATAGATATACAGGGTTGGTGGGAACACACTGGCTCCAGAATATAGAGAGAGGGAACACAGGCTCCAGGATGCGGACCTTGAATAATAATCACAAGGTCAATGCAGGGCCCTCCGTAGAGAGCACAGGATGCAGCCCCCAGACCCTGGAAGCACAGTATAGACCTCAGGGCATCACAGAATGCCCCACGCCAAGCCTAGGACACAGAGCAAACACCTAGGTGGCAAAGCCCACACTGAACAGAGATGTATATGCATCACCCAGCAGTTGCAGATGAAAGGAAGAAAAAGTGTCAGGGCCAAAAAGGACCTCGCACCATACCTAGATCTCAGAGCTTCCCAAACTACTTTCTCTGGAATCCTCCCTAGGTGGTCTCATGAGATGGGGCAGAGGGAAATGGGGCCTCATCCCCTACTCCAAGCAGAAACTTTCCACTTTGTTTGATTTATATATTCAGCATCTGCCTGAGATTCTGCTTGGGGGAGAAATGTAGGTTGCTGCTAAAACAGATACAAAATAACCCCACATTTTGAATTACCCAGGCTGTAATTCTACAGGCTGGAGAAAATAGGACCCAGAAACTACTTTCCCTGAGTCTAATAGCTGAGCTGACCCTCTCAGGTTTTCATATGCGTGTGCTGGATGAACACATGAACTTCTGGACTCTCTGCCCAGTGCTCTGGGGCTCTAGGGACCTTTCACAAGAGGGCACATCAGCATGGGAGGCTGGCTAATGCCCCACAGGGAGGAGGGTGTCATCTGTTATCCGGAATCCTGTCTCTTAACTGTGTTAGCCCTAGAACCAAAGGGGGTGAGGCCAGATGCCATCCATTCATTAGCCAGGGCACCCAGCCTCGCTCTAGTCTCTTGCCCCTTGCGGTTGGACGACCACCCGGCAGCCGGCGGCAGCGAAGGGTGCGGCCAAGAAAGGGTTAATCTGCAGCGCCTTTCATCAGCAGCTTGGCGGGCTCCCAAGGCCCACAGGCTGGGTACCTGGGCGCCTACCTCCGTCGGTGGGGCGGAGACGTGACCACAGGGCAGCCCTGCCGTCTGCATTCCTCCCGCGTGAGTGCGTGAGTGACAGCCGCCGCCTGCCTGAGCCCCTCGAGGGCGCCGTCCTCCCGCCCCGCCCACCACGCAGAGGTGGGGGCGGGTTGCCGAGGCGGGAGTGCCCAGGGCACCCGCGGCCGGTCTCCTCTTGCTGAGGCCCATGCTCTGGCGAGAACCAGGAAAACCCTGCTGAGGGACGGAGGAGGAGAGTGATGCAGCCTCCAGCCATGAGGTCAGGATTCAGGGATGGAGTGATGATCTGGGCTTCCTGGAAGAGGGGTCAGGATAGAATAGGCACAAACCAGAGCTAGGCTAGGGCTCTGGGAATTCTGCCTCTGTCCCATGTCCTCCCCTGCTCCAGCTCTCTACATAAATTTCAACCCTCCCATTACCAGCCGTCCTCAATTCCTCTTCCCTGAGCTCACCAGCCCTTGCCTTTGATCTCTCCTGGAGTCTGTTGGTGGAAACAGGAAGTCGCCTTTGGCTTGAAGCAAACTCAAACAGGGTGTAAACAGGCCAGCACCCCACCTTCAGGCTTCCCCAAAGTGAACACCGAGTGTCAGAACAGGGGGGCGTGTCCTTCTCACTGACAAGGTAGTGGAAATGCACTCCCTCCACCCCTAGGCCTGGGGCTTCTCTAAGAAGGCCAAGAGGACTAGAAAGGGGCTTCATAGAGGGGTCTTCATCCTAAAGAAGAGCCTGCCCCCAAAGTGGAGCTCAGCCCAAGGCCCACCACCTTTCTGCCAGGCTATGGTGCAAGGCGCTGCCTCCTGGGAGATGAACTACCCACCATGGGTCAGCTTGTCCATCCAAGCCCTCTGGGAAAGGAACTTTTAGGGCCACCCAGAAAAGGAAACCTAGCCCTAAGCTCCACAGCCTTCCAAATACCTCAGTAGACCCAGAGTCATCAGACTCGGTAGGAAACTTCCTGAGAATCCTCCTGAGAATGTTCTAGTCCCCCTTCAAACTGGCACTTCAAGGTCAATTAGAAGTACAAGCTCACCTTTTGCTTCCTGCCCCTCTCTGGGTGCTAAGGGCACTGGGCAGATATGCAGAGGAGAGAGAGGGAGAGGCTGAGGCAGAAGGGGTTGTGGAGGAGGGTTGGGGTAAGGGCAAGAGCAGGTGGAGGCCAGCCCCAGAGCAGCCCACCTTCCAGGACAGTGGAAGCAAGCTCTGCCTACAGCTCTCCCATCCCCTGAAAGGTCTCTCTGGCATCTCCTTTACTTCACGGCTTCTTCAGGTTCCATTGCTTAGATGCCAATTGCTGTTGTGAGAGCAAGTTTGCTGTAATATCTAGATTGTCCGAAGCCCTTCTCTGCCTTTGGAGTCCTGCCAGGGTGACCTCCTCTTGCTTCTCCATCCTCAGTTAATTATGTAATTAATGTCTGGGGAGTGGGGTTCAGGCCACTTTCAGGGGAGGAGCAGCAGACTCTCCCCCACTTGGGGCTGAAGGCTTATTCCTGACCTCAAGAAAACATTTGTTTTGCCTTAACAGGGATGGATAAGGGGGTGTAGGCAGAGGGGGTATTGTCCAGAAGACCCTGCTTTGCTCTCGCCCAACTCAGCCCTGGGCCAATGACTCCATCTCAGTTCTCCCATCTCTGAAATGGGATAATAACTCCAGATACCACACACAGTGGGTGTCCTAAAGGTTTACCAGTTAATTAGAGAAGAGTGTTGGGTGGTTGGTGCCCTGAGAGAGCTCACCAGCTTGGCTACTGTCATCGCACCCAAAGCCTGTGCCTCAGCATGAATGAGATGAACCACCAAGCTACCACCCCTAACCCCACTGGTCCCCCAAGTCAAGGTATCTTTCCAACACTCCTGACATTACCTTGAAAAGAAAGCTGAGGAAGATACAAATAATAATAAAGCATCAGGCTAAAATTAAGTAAGGATGAAATGAAATCAAATAAGAAGTCAGGCAGCAGACCTCAAAAGAACTGGTTTCTCCTTCATTCCTCTGCCTGATCTCTGGGGCTTGTGCTTAGGTCAGGTGACCAGCATCCCAGTTTGCCCAGGACGGTTCTGGCTTTAGCACTGAAAGTTCCTCATCCCTGGAAGCCTCTTAGTCTGGGGCAAACCAATACAGTTGGTCACCCTCTCTCAGGGCAGGTTTGGTGATTAGAGAGGTCACAGATGTCTGATTCCCTTCTCTCTGCCTGGTTTTCTTTAGGTATCCATGTAGCAATGGATCAATGCTGGAGGCCTGAAGACGTTTGCATTGCCTACCCCCAAAACTATATGACATTACAATAAAAAGCAACCCTTCACCCCCCACTGAAGGTTAAGACCCCTTCCCCAAGTTACCCTCTTCTAGAAGAATTCTCATCCAAGGACTGAGGTCCTAAACCACTGCCCCCATTCACGTACTCCAGGCAACAGCAGAGCCCTGGCATTCTCAGGCAGCTAGGGAGAACCTTCCAGAAGATAAGCCCCAGGTTGCCATCTGGTGGTAATTCCCCAAGGAAGAGATTTGCCTAGGTGACCTCTAGGTCAGCCTCCTTTAAATAGCCCCAAATTGCCTTTGACACAGGCAACCTGGGGTCACCACTGTGGGAGGAGGACCCAAGGCTTTGAAGGCCACGCCCCCCAATGGCACTACCTTGAAGCCACTTCTGGGGCCAAAACTTCCAACTATGCACCAGCCCTCCACAGGCATTCATGGGGTAGCTGCAGCAGTGGGTCTCTGGGCAGAGCAGGGAAGGGGTGAAGGAAGTGGGGGTAAACCCTCCCTTACACATGCCTAGCTGGGCTTTTTTTTAGGAAACACCAGACCCCTGCCTCCCCCACCACCATTTGTATGCATACAAGTCTCTGTTGATCTCCAAGCATAACCATCAGAGAACAAGATGAGAACCCAAGGTCCAAGGGAGACCTGCTGGGAAAACTTAGAGAATGCTGCTCCCCAGCCCCACCCAGCTGTGGATCTACACACACACACACAGCAGAGAGATGGGGCATACAGCATACAGGTGCTTGGTCCCTGTTTGGAGCATGGCATCCCTCACGGCACCAGGTCACGGAGGTGGGCAGACCGCCTTGGGCCTCTCGCCAAGAGCCGGGCCCCCCAGGCTGGCCAGGGAGCTGTCAAATCCCCCACTAAAGAGACAAATGGAGCCGTCAGAGAAAATAGCTTCTAATGGAGAGCAGGAGCCAGGCTGGGCTGGGCTGAGGGGAGGATTCTGCTGGCCAGATGTGAATTCTTCACTAATCACACCAAATTGGCCCAATTTGTTCACTGACACGTGGGGGGACCAGCTTCATCTTTCTCCCACTGAGCAGGCTTCCCTCCCTCCCGCATGGAAGCACTTTTGCTCTAAGGATGGGGCTGGCCAGCTGACAGCAGGCCGGGAGTAGTGGGGAGAGGGGATGAGGCCAGATTTACACACATCCCTCCCCGCAGGAGCCCAGCAGTTGCCTTGGGCTTGCCTCCCCTTCATTTTGGCCAGCCCCCCTGAGCCCTGGGTGCTAAGGGCCAATACAGTTTAGGGACCCTAGGGAGGGGAGTGAAGAAGAGAAAATGACTAGGGCTAAGGCATCTTCTCCCTTGGAAATGGGTGGCATAGGCAGGAACTAAGGATTTGAGGGCATTCTTGGGAAGAGCAGGGAGGAGTCTTGGGAGAGGCTAGGGGATCATTTAAGGCAAGGTGATGTCACTTCTTAGAGGCAGTAAAGTTTACCAGGTCCCACTGGGGCCACAAACTGAGCATTCTGGTAAAGAGAGGCAAAGGAGAGGTCTCACTCCCTCTCTCTAAGTCTGAGGAAAATTGACCCCTTAAATGCTTACACTGTACCAAAAACAAACAAACAAAAACAAATAAACAAATAAAAAAACGTATCTTGAAGGTGAGACTGTAGCAGGAGGGCTGCCAGGGCTTCCTCACCTTCCATTTCTCTTGGGCCTCTCTTTCTCCACTGCAGAACAAAAGGTGATAAGGAGATGGGCATCTTCTGGGGTTTGGGGGTTCCAAGAGATAGGGTGGGAGTGCTGATGGGGGGTCAGCCAGGGCAGGAGCATAAATGGAGGCCCCCGCCTCCGAAACTCTTTCTTCTCTGTTCTACACCAAGAAAGGGAGCACATGACATGGGTTTGGATGTCCTAACCCACCATTCAAGGTCCATTGTCCTCCCCCTGCTCCTGCACCCACCCAAACAGCCACCCTGGGGCCCAGGGGTTTTAGTGCACCCCTCCTAGGAAGGTGTGAGTAAAGGGAAAAGCCTGTGTAGACCTTGACACAGGCTCAGGGCTGTTTGAGCAGGGAATTTTGGGGTTGTGGAGTCTGGAAAGGGGATTGTACCAAGTTCCCCTTAGCTTTATGGAGTACTCAGACTTGGGTAGGGGGGATCTGGCTGGAAGAGGGCCAGAACAGGGCTATTAACCTTGGGGCCAAAGGCAGGGACCCCTACACCAAGTCTAAGAGTAGCTGAGGACCCTTACTTCTTGCCTGAGAGGGGAGGAGAAGGTGAGGGACTGGGGAGAAGGTGCTCCAGTCTGGCTAGGTCTTGGGAAGAGAATGCCTCCCCTCTCTATGACGCCTTCTCTACTCTTGCTCCCCACCACCTTCAGGCTAAGCATTCCTGCCCCTTGGGATGGCCCTTAAGAACTTTCCCATGTCACCTTTCACCCCAAGTCCCAAACCATTCCAGGCCCAATCCTGTTGTAATCAGTGCTACTCCCTTGGGGGAATTCCACTCCAGGAAACCAGCCGGTGGGGTGGGGCCAGCCCTGAGGGGGAGATGGGCCACCAGGTTCTCAGAAGTCAGGAAAGTCACCTGGTGTGATAACTTGTGGGACCAGGTATGGCCTGCTCCAGAAGGGAGGAGCAAGACAGATCTGGCAGCAGGAGGCTCAGGAGATGGACTAAGATGACAGAGGCAGCCAAACCCTGCAGGGGAAGTCAGAGGGCATCCTGAGAGAGAAAGAGCAGAGAAGAGAAGGAGCTAAGTGCTGAACAAACTCCATCCTGCTCCATCAACAGCTTGATTTTGTTAATAATTGCTACTCCTCCCTACCTCACTTGCCTCCCTAGTTTTTCCGGGCTAAGCACAGCACCGCCCCCACCCCCCACCCCCAGCAGGGTTATAGACCTGGCTCCCAGATTGCTGAGCATACATAGGGAGAGAAGAAGACAGGAAAGTCCTTTGGTTTCTTTTCGAAATATTCTCTACCTTCTATTTTCTTTCACAGTTCCTAGTTGACTTGAGGGCTTATCTTCCCTAAGAACAGGAGCTCTTCCTCTGGCCCAAAGAGTCACCCTGACCCGGGTATGAATTCTAGTTCTGCTACCTACTTGTGCTGTGACCATGATCTATTATGACATAACGTCGAGCTACAAAGTAACCTCTCAGAGCCTCAGTTTCCTCATCAGTAAAGTGGAAGCCTACCACAGAGGATCACTGAGAGGACTACAGTAGATCTCATAAGCCTTTTGCGTAGTGTCACCTAGCACACAGAGCCGGCTGACTCAACATCGATTGAATGAATGAATGAATGGATGGATGGATGGATGGATGGATGGATTTGAAGGGTTCTCTGTTTATGTCTTTTGCCTGATTTTCTTACAGATTCTAGGGCACCATTTGGATTCCCAGCAGTACAGGGATTTATCCCCTCTGTGTCTCAGCGTCCTCACCTGTAAAATGGGAAATGATGAAAATACCTACCTCACCAGGGTGATTGTGAGGACAGAATGAGTTAGTCCAGGTAGAGATCTCAGAGCAGTGTCTGGTACTTAGTAAGAGTCCAGGAGATGTTGATGTTGTTAGACTAAAGGCATTTTGTCCATCCCCCAACACACTCAACTGGGCCCTTCCCTCCAGTCCATACCACCCTGTCTTCAAAGGAACTGAGACGCCCCAGGGCCCTTCCTCATCCCCTAATCTTATTGCCCTAAAGCCCAGTCCTCCCACCTTGGAGATCAGAAAGTTCTTTGCTCAGTAAACTCCTCTCAGAAATACTTTCTCCAAGACTGGAGAGACTCGGGAAAAGTTCCTCAGAGCCCGCCGGCCCCATCCAGGCCCCAGTGTGTTACCCCTGCCATCCCCTCCCACCCCATCTCCAGAACTGACCTCCCTCTCAGCCCTACCTCCCTCGCCGCCCCTCTGGCTAGCACCTGGGCCAGTCTCTCCTGGGTGGTGGTAGTATGCAGACTGAGTCCGCAGCAGGCCTTGGGAGGAGTGCTGGGTGCCAGGACCAGCCCAGGCTGGTGGCTCAGGCCTCCTCTTGCTGAAACCTGCCACCTCCCAGGCCCTGTGGACACACACTCATCCCCTTTCCTTCCTCCGCTACCAGGAAGCAAGCTCCAAACACCTTTACCTAGAAACCAACACTCCCTGCCTCCTCACTCCAGTCCTGAGAGGGCTCTGCCAGCCTGTCACTGTGGGCAGGGCCTGTGGTCTTTGCCCGGCCCTCTCTGGGCAGTTCTTCCCCGCTGCCTCATTCTGGAGTAGGCTCTGTCCCAAATGGTGGGAGAGGAAACACAGTGACTCTTGGCTAGCAGTATTTCTCTAAGTTCTTCCTGGAGTACTCGTAAGAGCAGGAGCTGGGTAGGAGAAACACCATTCAAAGCAAGGCACTCATAAATACTTCATTTCAGGCTCTGCTTCACCTCTCAAAGACATGTACATATGTACATGCACATTTCACTCCATATTACCTCCAAGTTGGCTTTAATATAACATGCAAGCTCTAAAACATATTCTAATTGAATTATTTTTTTCCTCCAAAAATCTTTGGGTCAGATAGACATAGAAAGATGTGTAATGGCTTTGGGTGTCCCCTGGCACACCCCATGTGGCCCGGGGCACATCAGTGTCTCTGTTGGAGACACTCCACCTAAGAGAACAGATTGGAGAGGGAGGTCTGGGGTGGAGAGCATGAACAGGTGGTCAGGGAATGTTGGAGAAAATTCTGGTGACTGTTCCTTGGAGTTGACTAGACCATCATTTCTTCCCTTCCTTTGTTAATCTGACCTAATCTGAGACCAAGTTCTCCAGCCCTAACTCCCAAACATGCCCCACTTTTTCTCAGATTTTTTCCCCAATGGGGTTTCCCTCAAGGCCCATCATTCCCAATTCCAGCCAATCCAAACCTTCACTCCAATCTAAAGAAGAGCCTTTGACAGTTCCAGTTCTGGGGAGCACCAAAACAAAACCTGGCACACACCGACATTGGCCAACACAGCAGCATTCTTCGTCTTCTATCACTCTGTGCCTCGGTTTCCTCATCTGCAAACCGACAGGTTGAACTTAGGTCTCTAAAATTTCCTCCCACAGCAAGAATCTTAACTTGCTTATGGAAACTGTAGCCCTCACTAGAAAATCAGTCTCCTTACTTCAAAACATATTCTTTCAGTCATTCCACAAACACTTATTAAGCAACTAACTATATGCCCTGCTCTGTGCAAGGTGCTGGGGCTGCAGGCAAAGCATGGTTCCTGCCCACGTGAAACTCAAACGTAGGGATTAGTGTTATGTTAGAAGTCTGCCTTTTTTTTTTTTTTTATCACATACATTCAACAAATCTTAAGGTACTAGAGCCTTTGGTGGCCTGGTGAGGTGACCCAGCCCTGCCCCTGCCCCTGTGCTGAGTGAAAACCACACGTGGACACAGGAGAGCACTATGATTAAGCTCTCAGGCTTAAATACAGGTGGCCTGGTTCATATCCAGTCTCTGCACACATTACTTAACCTCTCTAAGCCTCAGTTTCCCCAGGTGAAATGGACTTAAGATATGCTGTGGGTTTGTTTCCAGACCACCACAATAGAGTGAATATTGAAATAAAGAGAGTTGTAATCTTTTTGCTGGTGGAGGGTCTTGCCTTCAATTTGTAAAAAAAAAAGTAGCACAATAAAACACACTATATCTGCAATAGTATCTTCCTCATAGACCCTTCCCCTACTGTTCTTCCCAATTCCATCTAAGTTCCTGCTGTCCACATTTCCACACATTGGCCTTCTTACCATCCAGCTTGCCAAAAGCTGAGCAAACACACACCTCAGTGCCATTAAACTTGCTGTTTCTTGTGCTTTGATTGCTGGAGCCCCAGCAGTCAAATGGCTGTCTCCCTCATTTCATTCAGATCTCTGCTCAAATATCACCACCTCCAGGAGGCCCATCCCGCCACCATTCTCTGTCCCTTTTTGCTGCTCCAGCTTTCTTCAGAGCACTTATCACTACCTGACATTATATATCATTTTTCACATGTTTATTTTCTCCTTCCCTCACTAGAATGTAAGCTCCAAGAGGGCAGAGATTTTTGTTTGATTATTACTATTATTACTGCATTCCCAGTCTGAGTATCTAAAATAATGCCAGGCACATTTAAATGCTCGATAAATATTTTCTTGAATTAATCTTGAATAAATAAATAGTGGAGATGTGGAAACTAAACAAGCTAAAGCCTGTGAAGTGCTTTGCACCGTCTCTGGCACATGGTAAGCAACAGTAAATGGAAATTTTTTTTATTAAACACATACTATGGGCCTGACTGAAAAAGACTGGAATTTCATGAGGAGAAAAACAAAATTCAGCAAATGTTTATTGCTTCATGCAATAAACATTTCTGTTACTGTTTCTGTCATCCATCTTGATTAGAAGATGGTTTATGCCACTATATTTGCTCCAAAAATTTAGCCTGCTCAGCACCCTTCACCCCACCTCTGAGTGAGCAATTTGGAAGAAATAAGTGAGATGTCACTTCTATGGCCCCCTGGGCCTGTGCATCCCCCCCTCCCCCGCCCCCCAGCTGTTAATCAGTGATAACAGAGGCTAAGACACGGACCACCACCATCACCAATGGGAAAGGCTCCTCCTCAAAGGAGCCCTGAATAAAGAGATGATAAAGTGACCTTCCTGAGTGGCCTCCTGTCTCTCACTGGCAGTCCCCCTCCACCTTGAGTCCTATCAGCCTAGAGCTCTGGGAAGAATGATGCCACATCGCCTTCCTGCCCTCCTCGTTAAGAGAAGCCCCAAGCCCGCAATCCTGTATGTTGCCTTTCCTTTTCCTGGCAAGTGAGGACAGAGGAGAAACACCTGCTTCTGGTGTCTTATATGACCTATGAGGCAGAGAGGTCGCTCACAGTCCTCTCCCTTCTCCCAATGGACTAGCAAGGGCACAAGCTGGAAGGTGACAGTCCCAGACTAGTTTGAAAGAAGAGATAGGTCCCTAAGCTTGGTGGCTACATCATAAGATCACCAAGCACTTACTGGGCAATATCCTAACATGGCAGGTAGGGTTAACGGCCCTAATAACAGATGGGCAAACAGCCTCAGAGAGGTCAAGAGGCTTGCCCAAGGCCAGAGCACGAACCCTGGTTTCTGCCACCCAGGAACCATCATGGTGGGCAGAAATGTGGGCTACCAGGAGGAGGAAAGGAGGTGCGGCCCTGGGACAGCCTCCCTGGAAGAAGAGGCATTCAAAGGGCTGGGAAGGAGAGGGGGTGACCAGGGAGCGGAGGGCAGGAGGCTTGGTCAGAGTATCCTGTGATGCCTAGGATTCGACAGCGGGGCGGGGCTGGACGCCACAGGCCCAGCCAGAGAGAGGCAGCCGCACCTGCTGTCTTACCATTGCAGCCAACCCCGCGACCCTCCGCCCCCGGCGCCCGCAGCACCCGCAGCGCCCGCAGCGCTCGCAGAGCCCCCAGGGGGAACTGGAGGCCAGCGTGTCCCTGCCCACCCCACAACCCCAAAACTGGTGGGACTAGGGGATGAGGTGGCATGGACCCGAAGCCTCGTTATGAGGGCTGAGCCCCCTCCCCCCAGTCGTCCCCATCGTTCAGGGCCAGGAGTGGGGATGCGAGTGGAGGGAGAGGCATGGTCCAAAAGGCGAGGGGCCAGTCTTGAGACCCCGGGTCTAAGAAGACGTCTGCCTGCGGTAGAAATCAGGTTGGGTAGCCAAAACAGAGGGGTCCGCGTGGGCCGGGTGCCCGGGACTGCAGGGTTGTGGCGGCCTCGGCCTCGGCCCAGAGCCTACGGACTGGGGTGGGGGTGGGGGCCTGGCGGCCCGCAGGGCTGGGGACCCGCCGCCTAATGGTTTTCCGAGGAGGCTCCTGACGGATTAGAGGTCTGCTTGGAGCCAGAGCCGGGCGGGGCTGACAAGGAAAGGATGGGGCCTGGAGCCGCTGGGCTGAGCTGGGAAGAGAGATTCAGGTTTGGGGAGCGGGATAGGCCAGGGTTATGCCCGGGCCAAGTCGGCCTAGAAGTTGGGGAGGCTTTTTGTGCTAACTAGCCCCCAGGCTGCAGACAGACGCAGGGGCTGCCTGCTATCGGCTACAAGCCTGCTGAGCAGGGGCGACTATCCCATGAAGGTGCTAGATGAGGGAGAATCAAGGGGCTTATGTTAAAGCTGCAAGTGCCCAACACCTTACATAAGACAGAATTGCCAGCTGCAGAGCAATGCATGAGATAGGGACAGGAGGAGACGCTAATGAAGATGGTGGGGACTAAAACTCCCCAAGCCGCTTGTGCTGCTAGAGAGGACTTCCCAAGGGCTGAACTGGGGTGGGCGGTTCAAAGAGAGAGAAGGGGGTGGCCTCCTCAGCAAGTCCCCATCATACTGGTAGAATCCCCTTCCCTCGCTGATTTTCTCCACTTTAAGCCTTTTCCCTTCATTAGCCCCCTCCCCCCTCACTGATCCCCTCCCCTTACTCAGTCCCCTCTGCTTTGGCCCCTGTCAATCCCTGCAGAGACCCTGACAAGGAGGCTGCCACCTCCTCCACCCAGGCCCAGGCCTGCCATTTCCCCTCCTCCACTGGAGCTGGCCCCAGGCAAGACGACCTTTCTCCTGAAAGGACCCCAATTCTTTTTAGGGAGGTGACCCAGAAGAAGGGCTGAGCCTTGAGTGCAGGCTGGATGACTTCAAAGGGCGGTGGGTGGGGTTGGCGCCTGGTCACAGGTGCCACTCAGGGTGGGCTAACCTGCCCAACCAGGTCAGGGCTTGTGCTGCACCCCGCCCTCTGCCCAGAACATCACGGCACAGGCCTGACAGCAGCCCCACCCACCAGGGACTCCTCCAGGCCTCAGGAGAAAGACCTGAGACACAGGATTCAGGATTCAAGACACAGAGAGCCTGGCGGCTCATCCCATCCATTCTCCCACCCTGGTGCCAAGTGCCTACACACACCCATTCACCCACATGCACACCCACAGAGCTCCCCGGCCAGGTAGAGGCAGAGTTGGGTTCCAGGACCTCAAAAGGCTACACCTAGCTTTGTCCACAAGTTTTACCTGCTGTCTTCTTCCCTTCCTAGGAATTCTTAGTAAATTAGTGGAGGATAGGCCAGTCCCCAGTCTGGCACTGGCTTCTTTGGATTATGGAATCCTTGGAGCTGAGAGAGCTGGCTTAGGCCCACCTCTCCGCATGGGGTGCTCTGCTCCCTTAACCAGAACACATGTTGTGTGAACATCTGCATGTTCCTGCACATAGCTTCAGGCACTCAGGACCACGCTAGGCCCTTTAAGCTAGGGGCTTAAAATAAAGACTAAGGGTTTTTTCCTCCCCAGAGGAAGCTAATGGCCTGCCTGCATGTCTGTAAAGTGGGAATAATAATAGTACCTACCACATCAGGTTGTTGTGAGGATTAAATGAAACACCATGTAAAGTTCTTAGCACAGTGCCTGACATATAGTAGTAGGTGTTCAATAAATTTCAGGTGTCATTGTTATTGGTATTAATATTACTCTAGTAGAGGAGACTACATATGGAGAACCACATACACTGTGGATGGGACTGGATCTAAGTAAGCTGAGGGGGTCCTGCCCTTATATGGATGGGTGTTTGCCCTTGCATCTGATGCTGCGCCTGTTGCTCACCCCAAAGTAACTCCCAGGATTCAGACTGACCCATCTATCTACCAGAGGGAACTCCAAGCCTCCAGGCAGAGATGGAAATTGTCAGTGGGGGCACTTGGCTCATGGCCAATGAAGGAGAATAGGACTCCAGAGGAAAAGTCTCAGCCAATTGAGTTTCAGGAAGGCCTCATGGAAGACAGAGCTCCCAGGAGCAGCAGGAATAAGCAGAGGGAAGTGGCTTTGCATATCCTGGGCCAGAGATAGAATGGGACAAGGGATTGGGGCGGGGGAGGGAGGGTAATGCTGGGATGATGCTGGGAGGACACAACAAAAGGTAAGTGGGTGGAGAGACCAGAGGAGTTGGGAGGGCTCCCCACTACAGCTCTTTCCAGGCCTTGGGCTGGCAGGAACAGGCTGAGTTCCCATGAGCCACATCAGTGTCAGGCACAGTGAGCCTGGCTTCTCAGCCAGCCCATGTCTCTGCAAGATGTATTTATCTCCATGCATTTAGTTCAGCAGTCTGGCAGGCAGGTGGATATTATTTACTGGGCACTGACTGTGCCAGGCCCTGAGCATAGGCAGCAACTGAGATAGTCAGGGTCTCTGAGCCTGGGGCATCTAGATTCTGGAGGGAGCAGTGACCCCTCAATCTGAGGAGGCCTCCTAGAGGCAGACATCAGACTGGACAGAAAGGGGAGGTGAGGAGCAGAGCAGGGGGGCACTGGTTGGAGAAGGAAATGTGGGAGAGCAGAGTGGGCCAACCTTAGGACTTTCCCCGACCAGGGGAAAGAAAAGGGGAGGTGGCTTGGCCAAGTGGAGGAGGATCTGAAAGACTCCAGAGCCTCCAGGAGCAGGGGAGGGGATTGGGGGTAGGAGGGATGCCCTGGCTCTGGTTCCTGGCCTGAGTGGGAGGTGGTATCTCTCCCTATGGGGCACCTGGACTCTGGCTCCCTCCCATCTCCCTCTATCATGGCAGCAGGAGCTGGATCTGCCACATTCCTCAGAGGCCCAGGTTGCCATCCTGCTGGGCTTGGAAGAGCCCCCAGGGGCAGGCTGGTCTCAGGGCTGGAAAAACTGGTCCTCCTGCCGCCCCCCCCTCAATCAGCCTGGAGTTCTGGGAGAGGGTGTCAGCAGGAACTGGAGGTTCCCTACATTCCACACAGGATGGGAATGAGAGGGGAGTGGGGGAGGAGAGAAAGCAGAGGAAGCACGTGGAAGAAGGAAGTGGGACCTGAGCAAGTGAGTGGGAGCTTCTCTGGCCAGTAAGGAATGTGGCTTGACTGGATAGTGGGGGCATTTTTAATAGACTCCAGAAGCAGGACGAGATGGGGATCAGATCTTTCCCTTTCCCAGTCTGAGAGGGAAGATGTCCTGCTTGTAAGCAGAAAAGCTTGAAGTTAGACATCAAGAAGAACTCCAATAGATGAATTGCATGACTCTAAGGCAGGAGCGAAGTATTCTCTAGGAAGAAAAGGAGACAGTGGCTCTCAGACTGGGATGAGCCCAGGACGTATAACCTTAGGATGTGACTGACTGCCCCCTCACCGTCCTCTCCCTCCATACCATGTTGGGTGTATGCAGGATGCAGGGTGCTCTCCCACTATCCCCATGGTTCCCTATTGCTTCCTGGGCCCCTAGGCTGTATTAGACCTAAGCAAAGGCCTAGCCCCTAGCATGACCTCTATAACAATATTTTTTGCAACAGAAGAGATTTAGTGCAGACCTGAAGAAGGAACCCTGGTAACCAAAGGTAATCTTGTTAAGTCCCAAAATTGGCCCAGGAGACATGTCAACCCCAGTTCTCAGAGCATTCTCACTCCGTTACCTGGGTCCTTCTCCCCTCTTTGGGTTGTGAGCCACCCCACATCCCTGCCTCCCATCACTCTCCCATACCCCCCATCTGCTGTGGTGCAGACTAGGTCTCAGCACATGCAGGCTAGGCTCTAATGAACCAGGAGCAAGCTCGAGCCCCTGAGATTTCCATGGCTCCAGGATCTTCTTCCCTGGAAACAAAACCCAGCCACTCTTAGAAAAAGACCACATATCTGCTCAAGGTCATTTCCCAGGATTCAGGGAGATAGGCACTGAGATTTTGTTTCTCAAAATGTAAGCCTGGTATCACCCACCTGCCTCAGAATCAAGGAGAATTTGTTCAAATGCAGATTCCCACAGTCTCCCCATTGTAACCAGTCACTGGGCCCAGGAACCTGCATTTTACACTGCTTTCCCCATCAAGGTTCCCACCCCTAAGTCCATCAGCAAAGCAAGCCCAGTGAGCAAGTCGTAGAGGGCAGTGTTTGGGTGGCTGGGACCAGGTGGGGGAAGCCTTCAAGCCTCTTGTAGCTCCAGAGAGAGCAGTGTTACTGAGGGGAAACCTCTCCGTGGCAAGGGGCCTGAGTAACCAAGACCCTTCCCCAGCGTCTCTGTTCTTTTCACTTGACATTTGCTTGATAACATTTATTGCAAGTCCACTAAAAGGGCCAAGCGCTGTGCTAGAGGCTGGTCATTTCAGAAGAGGTCCTGCCTATCTGTCTGAGGGGCAAAGAAGGGGTGGGGGCTGGCACAGAGGCCAGAGGATGAATACAATGGCCCCTTAAGACTCCCTGGGTACCCAGAGGCATCTCTACCCAGGCTTCCCACTTCCAACTCTTGGGGCAGGCCAGGCTTCTGTCTGTCTCCTCACAGCACTGCTCAGTCCAGGTGAGAGTGGAATTTCCTAAAGGTGCTGGAGGGGAAGGGGCCTTTAGCCCTGTACTCTCATCTTCTGCTGAGATGTTTCTGAGTGGAACATCAGGAAGAATTACTAAAGTGGACCTTATTGATGGCTTCATCATTTATTCACTCACTCATTCGTTTATTCACCGGGCCCCACCCCTGTTCCAGACTGGGACTTTAAACATGGATAAAACATACTCTATGGCATCAAGAGATGCTCACAGCCTCAAGGAAAAGCTACACATGACATAGACACTTGCAATGCGGGTAGTTCAGGCATTCGATCTTTCACTCACTCATCCATGCACCAAATACATACCAAAGGTCCTTGGTCTGACCCTTTCCAACCACCAGTGCTGTTGTAAAGTACAAGGTCTTGGCAGTCAGTCCTGAGTTAGAATCTAGCCTTCTGGCTCCTAGGGAAACCACTCAGGGCTTTGTTCCTTGCGCCCGGGACTTCCCCTGGCTTGTTAGAGGGCCAGGAGCAATAGCAATTAGGGGTAATGAGGTTACTGCACATCAGTGAGTGAGTCTTTCATAGATTTCTCCTGCTGCTGCTTCTCCATTCAAAGCACTTATCGCTTGTCACATTGTGTGGGCTTGGTCACTTGTCGGTTCCAGGACACACACACACTGCATGCATGAAACTGTGGGTCTCGGTACCTGGGTGTGCAGTGAGGGTTTGATGTATGCATGTGCACTCAGAATGCAAAGATGAAGAAGAAGGAGTTGGCTGGTGCCCTGAAAGCTCTGCCTTTGATTGGATCTATTGGCTGATTCTTGGTGGAGAACCTATAGCCCCTTGGATCAGCTGAACCCATTAAGGGGTAATGCTAACTCCCCTGACTCTCTTAGTCTCAGGGACCCAGGTATTCTGAGCTGCCAGGTGAGTGTGGAGACAAACACATATGTACAGAGTGACCTCCACACAGTCTTCTAGCAGGACCAGAGGGGCAGAAGGGCTAATACCAGAGGCAACTAAGGAGCCTGGGTCTCCTCCCAAGCTCAGCCTCCACCCCCACCTCCCCATTCTGGAAGCAACAGTGCCCTGCTGAGAGAAGCCTTTACATGTATCTAGGAAGTGCTTTGCGATGTCTAGCCTTGTGAAGACATCCACACATTTCTCAGATATTAAGACCTGGGAAGTAGAAAGGTGCCTCCTGGGACCACCACCCTCTGCTCTCAGTGAGCGTGCCAGTCTGATTATCCAGAACTTCCTTGGTCTTTCTCCTCTTTTCTGCTAAAAGCTTCTAACAAAGAGAGGAGAAGAATGCTCCCCGACCCCCCAGCACACACACACCACTCTATAGAGAGCAGCCTTCCCCAGATCACCCAGCCAGCTAAGTGCCACCCCAAAGAAGACCCCGCCCAGAGCAGTTGGGGAGGGAATAGCTCAACTTCCACCCTAGGGGATTTTGGTCAGACTTTAGGAAAGACTTCCTGGAGGGGCAGACCCCGCCCCCAGGATTACATCACCAGGAGAAAGGCGGGATGCTCTCCTTTCGAGGGTGACAAATGTATACACACTCATGCAGTATCTGTCAGGAGGTTTAATGCACACGCCCACTGGAACAACTGTTCTGTGTCCAAGGAGTCCCTTCTACAGAGCATGCTCCCATGAACACAAAAGTACTCAGACAAGCATCCTTACTCAGCATTACCTGTGAGAACGAAAAATCGGAGACTGCCCAAATGCCCCTCCAAGAGGTTAACCATGTTCGAGTGTGTCCACACAGTGAGTACTCTGCTGCCCTTAACCATGAGATCGCTCAGTTTACACAGATGGAGAACAATGCAAAAACAAGTCTAGGAACTGTTTATTCTATTGCCATTTGTTAGTTAAGTTCCATTTATGTTGAAGACTTTTTTTAATGCTTAGAAAGGTCTGGAAGGAAGCACACTGACATTAACCATAGCGACCTGATGGAGAAATGAGCTTCTGGAGCACTTTGTGTTCTCTAGACGTCTGTATTGTTTACAGAAGTTCTATGTTATAAGCATGTAGCACTTGGTAATTTGTTTTTGGTAATTTGGTAATTGTTTCTTAAATAAAACAATTTTTTTTAAAAGTGAACATTGAGAGTAAAGAGGAGGAGACAGGGCAGGCACCCCAAGGAGAGGACTGCCCCTCCCTGCCCCTCACTCCCATGAGTCTCAGCTCCACTTAATATTGAGGGAGTACCTGGTCCAGCCTAGGCAGGGCATTTAGAGAAGAAAGAGTCTGGTCTTTGCTCCAGGGGCTCTGGTGCAATGGGACAGACCACGCCTCAGTGGTCCTTGGACAATGCTACAGACCTGACCACAGGCCACCACACACAGGGCCTGCAGAGGGGATACTGGAGACCAGTGTCTCAGAGGAGTGAGCACAGTGGAAAAGAAGTTTCACAGAGTATTGAGAATCTACAGATAAGAAGGCCTGGAAAGAACCCCAGCTGGGGTAGGGCATCCGTACATATGTGAGCCTGTGCATGCGCACACGCACGCATGCACACACACACACACACTCAAACCAATAGCTCCTCAACTTAGCAAACCAGGCCCACTCATGCTGACACCTACATACGTGCACTCTCAGTCCCATCCTCAAAGTTGCTGTCACCCCCTCAAGCTCTGGTCAGTGCTAGGTATAAGAAGGAGGTGGGGGGTGAGGGAGCAGGAGGTCCAAGGGGGAGGAGGAAAGGAAGAGGGAGGAGGAAAAGCCCCCTCCAGGATGCAACTCCCTACAGACCACACCCTCCTTCAGTCTTCCCTCCCTCCATTTCCTTGCAAGGCCTATGAGGGCAGGGCATCCTCCTCCCCTTCCTCCCTCAAGCTAGCTACAGGAGAGGGTCTGTGCAGGACCTTCAGTGACAGGGAAAGAGTAGAGACCCTGACACTGAGCATGGGAGGGGAGGGTCCCTCACTTAACACTGTCCTTAACTGTTCCCAACGTCCCTGAGGAGATTTTCCCAGCACACCTGAGAATGGGAGGGCTAACTAACGTAAGGAAAGAGATGAGACGGGTCTTGCCCAAGGTTTCCCAGTAAGGTCATAGCAGTTCGGACTGGAAACCCACTCAAGGCTCTGTCCCCACTCCGTCCCCTTCATGGTCCCAAGAGACCAGAACAAGCCAGAGTATCTGCTTTCCACATCGAGGCATTGGAGGTTACCTCAGCTCTCCATGCTTATTCTTGTCTTCGGGACGCTTAGTCAGGATTCCTCACCCTCTGAGCAACCCAGGGCAAGCCACCTGGCCTCTCTGTGCCTCGGTTTTCCCATGTGTGAAATGGGACTCAGCAATACAACTAGAATCAAATGAATGATGGTTGTGGAAACATCTCGTATTAATGGCTGCTTCTTTCTTAAATGAAGGCGGCCTCTTTTGGGAGGGGAGGAGAGTTAGATTGAAGGCAAGTACCTGCCAGGTGGGAGGGCCCTTTCGAGGTGAGACCAACCGCAGCTGTCGGGCAGCACCCAGAGGCCTGAGTGGGAACTGCATGCTTTCCCCAGGCTGGGCTTACTCTCTGCAAAGAGGAGGCTGGAGTCCCTGTGGAGAGTACAGCGCCCACCCCCACCCGCAGCAGGCAGCTCTGGGTTCTCTGAAGGACTCTGGGGGCCGGGAGAGCGGAGGAGATGCAAAGACAGGCGGAGACTGGGACTTCCACCTGCAGTGAGCTCCTGGTCTCAATGGGCATCCAGACCTGGGCTGCTATAGCAGGGACCTCAAGGAAGGAGCAGGCTGGGAAGGAGGTGCTAGGAGGGAGCTAGGTCGAGGCTGAGAGGTGGGAGTGGGAGGGAGAAGGCCAATGGCAAGTGTAGACAGGAGTGTACATAGAGGGGGAAGGCTGAAAGCTGGAGACAGGCTGTCTGTTCAAGGGGTGAAATGAAACCAAGAGGCTTGGGGAGGCCATTTTGGTCAATCCCCTGCCTCAAACACCCTCTAAAATAGGATGAGTTACTGGTGGTGGTGGTGGCTTTTCTTTCCTGTGAAAATACACATGAAACAGAGTTCTGGCTTCCTCCCTCTCATTTGCCCCCACCCCAAGTTAGGCTTCCCCAAGTCCAGCCTTTCCTGGGAAGTTCCTTCTGGAATGTGACCTCAGATGTCCCCCTCCCTTCTGCCTGGGCTGGGGGCAGGGAAACCACTGCTTTAGTCACGCCAGATAATCACCTCTGGTCACTCACTGTCTGGCCTCTTCCTCCAAGTAACTCCAAGTATCTCTTAGACATTATCTCACCATGCAGGCTTAGTGGGGGGGTGGGTGGGAGGGGGATATAGGAAGGGGGAGAAGTAGGGAGGCACCATTTAAGAAAAGAGAAACTGAGGCCAGAAATGGCCAACATGCCCACCTACCCCACATCCCCACATAAGCTGGAAAGGTGACACTTTATCAAGATTAGAAGTGGGATGGAGGGCAGATAGCAGAAAGAACTTCCAGGAGGAAAATGAGAATTTAAAAGGGGACTTTGAAGGAATCACTGGAGCCCAATAAGTGCCAGACCCTGTGTTAAGAGCTTTACAGGAATTATTGCATCCCTTTTCCCAACGAGAGAGACGCTACAATTATTATCCTCATTTTATAGATGGGGAAACTGAGGCAGCCATTTGTCTGAGACCACACAGTAAGCAAGTGGAGATGCTAGGATTCAAGCCCAGGGAAGCTGACTCCAGAGGCAGCCTCATGTCACAATGAAACAATTAGTCTAGAGGTGGGAGCTTGCCTGGAATGACCTTCTGGAGTCTTCCTTGAAGGCCAATAGAGTGATCTTTAGGTTTCCTTTAAGATTGCTGGTACAACTCACCCATACCTGGACTGTGCCCCTCTCCCAAACATCACTGAAGGACCCAGGCCTGAGCTCACCACACTGTTGGCCTTTCTCTCCCTACTATTGTCATATGACCTGAGAATTATGCCTGAAAAAGGAAAACGAGGCAGAAGAGGACCAAGCATATTCCTTCTGGTGTGTGATATATGAACCTCAGGTCTTTCTTAGTGCTAACTCTTGAGACTCCTTCCCTCTCCTGCCCGCTGCCCATCTGCCCCCTACGTTGCCCAATGCCACACCAGCAGAGTGGCCCTCAAAGCCTGGAGCAGGGGAGTCATTCCCTAACTGCCCCATTCCAGGCCCAAATCTGACATGTATATGTCATGACCTAGGAAGTTCCTCCTGGTGTCTGACCCAAACCCTTTCCCTAATAGCAAAGTGGAGCTCTACATACAGTGAGAGATGCAGCCATGCCCCTGACTTCAGTTGGAGGTGGGAGGAATGGTTTGAAGACCTTCTTGGACACAGGACTTGGTGGGACCCTGGATATGGCCACAGGACCCATCTCAGCTAGGATGGAAAGGCAGGTGCCACGTGCTCAGCCAGGCCTAGACCAACCTGTCTCTCAGATGGGTCCCTCATTAGAATAGCAAATGGGGAGGCAGCAAAGGGCTGCCTTATCTGATGGGAGCCCCACTCAGGCCCCCTCCCCCGGAAGAGCCTCATTACCAGGGCCCCAGCCCCTGGCTCAGCCATGCCTGTTGACTCTGTCATAAGAACAACACGACTCAGCAAGACTTCAAAGGGAGTCTGCTGGTGGTGCGTGTGCGCTGGAGGGAGGGAGAGAAGGAGGGAGAGTGGGCAGACAGAGAACAGAGGGGGCCAGGGGAGTCGGGTGGGTGGGGGTCTCAGGGCCTGGGGCTCAGCTCTGAGCTGATTGAGCCCCCTCTATAGGTAGGAACAGGGCAATGAGGCAGCACTGACTTGGCCCCCAGGGAGCCCCCAGTTTATTGGGGAGACACAGTGCTGCCATGGGAGCCCCGAGTCTGATGGAGGAGGCAGCTCCCTCCTCTCTGACACACACACATGCGTGCGTACACGCACATGCACACACACATACCAGGACATGTAGACTTGAATGTCGGGGCCAACTCTCCTGCGCATCAGGGCTGTACACATCTGGCCAGTTGCAGATTGAGGAAGGCAGCCTGGCTGTCCCAGATCTCTCACTCTGTGAGCCTGACTTGAACCCACAGCAGAACCTGAGGACTCAGTGCATAACTGGTCATCTAGATTCCCACCTGGATCTGACCATCACTGCTAGTCCCATGCCCTCAGAATTCTCTACCAGCCCCTCCACCACCCTGGGTCTGGTGGGAAGTCTTCCCTGGGGTCTGCCCTTGAGTCTCACTGCTGCCATTCCAGCTTCCTATCTTGAAACCTTGGCAGAGAAGAGCTTCCAGGAAGTAGCCCTACCCCATCCCATGAGAATCATGATCTTCTCCCATAAGTCCTATCTTGGAGGATGAGACAGTGTGCTGGCAGGCTTCACCACCCCACATACCCACTCCAGGGGCCTCTAAGAGAAGCCATCACACCCCTTACCCCTTTAGGGGTTTCTCATCCCACCCGCCCCCTTCATCCCCAGCCTCATTAAGGAAGGCGGTTAACCTCAAACAACACACAAATTAAAGTCCTGAAGACATCACATAGGAGGAGCCCAGAGGGTAAATGGAAGGCAAAATGCCCAGGCCTCAAAGTTATCCTGTTCCCATTCTCAACTCCAGGGCTCTCTTTTCTTCCAGGTTCAGAAAAGGCCAAAGGTTGAGTTTGCCTGGGGCAGAGCACAGCATCTCTGGGATTCTGGAGTAGATAACTCCTGGGAAAGACCCAGCACAGATGTCCTATCTGCACCCATGCCTTGTTGGGAAGTGTCTTCCCACAGAGCAGTTTCATTTCCAACAGCAAGCACAAGATACAAAGACCCCTGACTTCTCACCACAGAGGAGCTCTGGCAAAACCATGGTGACAATGAGGCCGATAAGGACCCTGCGGTGGTAGCCACAGGAAGAGAGTATGGGCTAAGACTAGGACTGAATTAAACCACAAAAAATAGACTCGTGAACAGACAGCAGTGGTTGGCCCATCTGGAACGATTTCTCACTGGCAGTACAGAAGATGATTTTAGGCATAGCAATAGTTCACAGTTCTCTATTTTAATGTATGTGAAAAAATAAAACTGATCACCAGGCCACGATTTCACAGATGTTATTGCTCAGAGTATTTATTTACTTATTCTATTTAACAAACACTATAGTGCTTCATATACACCAGGCACTCTTCTAGCCTCTTACAAATACTGACTCATTTAATCCTTGAAATAAGCTAATGAGATAAGTACTATTATTCTCTCCATTTCACAGAGGCACAGAGAAGTCAAGGGACTTGGCCAAGTCACACAGCTAGTAAGTGTGAAGCTAAGTTTTTTTTTTTTTTTTTTTTTTTTTTAGGTGAGGCAATCCTTGGTTGACCTCACAGATTGCAAGGACCTTGCCAGCTTACAATCCCTTATTTTTTTATTTCTTATGCCTACAACACCTGGTCTTCCTAGGTGGTCTCCCATCCAAGTACTAACCAGGCCTGACCCTGCTTAGCTTCCGAGATCAGATGAGATCAGTTTGTTCAGGGTGGCATGGCCGTAGACTCAGAAGCTATGTTTAAAAAGGTGAGTTGATATTAATTCAGTTGACTTGAAAGTTCCCATACTGCAAAACTTAAAATGTTTCCACAGCTAAAATGTGGGAGGCACAGGATTCAAGGGACATAATTGGAATTTTATGTCCAATTACTTAATCCTGCAGTCCTGCCCTCAACCTCCCCGCCCTGGGTGGGTTTCAATCCCCTCCCACCCACCCCATTTCATTGTTTGTGAAGATGAATTTAAAAATAAAAGAAAATGTTTTCATTCACATCCCCAGCTGAATTCCAATCCTCCCCCCATTCCCCTTGATTTCTCTTCTGCCCAATTCCAGCTGATGAGAAAAGACCCTGGACAAGTGATTCATCTTCACTGTGTCTTAGGCTGGAGTTGTCCCTACATCTTGTTTTGTCCATGCCCTCATCGCCATCTCCATCCCCCATTCCTGCCAGAGAGCTGGGTTCTGGCATTAGGTCATTAGCAGAAACCATAGAACTCACATCTTTAGCTCTGCTTATGAATTCAAATAGTTACTGAATGTCTGCTACACGTGCTGCACTGTACTCAGTGCTAGAAAAAGATTGAAAAGGAAGGACAAGAAGGGAGTGGGAAGGGAGAGGGAGGGGAAGGGGGAGAGAGGGGAGGACCAAGCTGCTTTTCTGTGAATTGCCACCAGGAAACAGCCCCCTTTTCCTATAGCCGAGGTCCTATCTGCTCCCCATCCCCACTGCCCCCTGCCCACCATCAGAAATGGCCATGCACCTCTCAGACCCTGGGACATCCCTCTAGTCCAGGTCACCCAGGAGATCAGCCCTTTGATCTGTGGGCTCTGTCTGCCCACTGCCCACAGCCCCATTCCTGGCTCCAGCTGGGCTGGGTGGGGTGTGCTCCTGTGAGGTAAGAGGGGGCAGGCTAGAGAGCCATGAAGCTCTGGGGAGAATGCCCCAGCCCCTGGAGGAGTGAGCAGGGATTAGGGGACAGGCAGGTAGTGCAGGAATCTCTCCAGACACTTTCATCTCCTCACCTGAGTGGTGGCACTGTCTCCACCTGTCTGCCAGGCCTCCTCTGCCTGCAGTCCTGCCCTCAACCTCCCCGCCCTGGGTGGGTTTCAATCCCCTCCCACCCACTCCCCTCCCTAGTCCCCTGCCTCTCTCTCTCGCCTACCTCTCCTTCCTCAGCCCAGCTGCTCCTGCTCCTGCTGGAAGCTGGCCCCAACTCTTCCTCACCTCACAGCCTGGACAAGGAAACTGTCCACTTCATGTCTCTTCTGTGCCCTGATGGCCACATTCAGGCATTAGAAAGGCTATTTTAGAACACTTCAGACTTTTCCATTGTGGCTTCCTTCCCCCAAGTGACTCAAATATACATACCTACTGCCCACCAGGCACCTACCAGCCATAACAAAAAATGGACAGGGGCTTCAGGAAGCTTGTAGGACATATGGGGGCCTCTGCCCACAGCTGGTCACAAGCTCAGTTCCTTATTCAAGGCAGCATTTCTCATTCCTCAGAGAAAGGTGGGGAAGATGGTAAGAAAAGGAGAAGAGAGGAGTCCAATCAGGAGCCACTAGTGCTAATGCAAACATAAAGTGCCTAGTGTGTGTCATATACTGCTCTCTGCCCAAAGTGCCTTAGGCTCATTAACTCAATACTCATAGTCAGTCTATGAGGCAGGCACTATTACCATTCTCTTTTACAGATGCTAAAACGAGGCACAGAGAGGTTAAATAACTTGCCCAAGGTCACACAGTTAGGTGTTCAGAGCAGAATTTGGACCCAGGCAGTCTGGCTCTCTGCTCTTGCTATGTAACTTTCCTGTTTAAAAACCCTTCACCTACAAAATCAAGCTGAGGCTCCTCAGCAGGGCATTCAAAGCCTTTTCCCAACTCCAAGCTCCCTCTGTGGCATCCCCTCTACCTACACCCTCCTTGCTTGGAGCCTGAGACTGAATCCCCTCTGCTAGCTCCCCCGTTGTGTGACCTTGAGTGAGTCACTCTACCTTGCAGGGCCTCAGCTCCTCATTGCTGAAATGGGGGATAATGATACCTATTCTCAGGCAGAATGGATGAAGTCGCCTAGATAAAGCACCCACTAGGTGCCTGGCATTAGTAGGAGCCCATACAGAGCAAGAAGAAAATAGAGTTCTCAGACAACAAGTCAAGGTGTCTGGGTTGTTGGGTTGGCATGGAGGGGAGGGGTCTATTGCCAGGGGTCAGGGTGGGGAGGGGGCTATCAGCCAGAGAAAAATGTGGTCTGGAATGGCCTGGCCAGTTGCCAGCAGGGGGCCACAGTGGCACTCAGCTCCCAGGGTAAAATGGCACCAGATCCCATCTCCCACTCCAATCTTTCACCCACCCATGGATGGGCAGCCCTGGCTTGAGCCAGACCAGGACCCCATGCCTCTCACCAGCCCCCAATCGGCTCCAGAGCCCAGGTGTACCCCACAAGATGCTGGCTGGGGCTGCCAGGCCCTGCCCCTGGTGGAGAGAGGGCAGATACCATTCGTGACCACCCCAAGAGGAAGCCTGAGTGTGGAGGCTGCTGTGGCGTCAGCACTAAGGGGCTGACATCTGTGTTAGTATGGGAGAGGCCTGGACTCAGCCTGAGATGATCTCATCCATGCCTCAATGGCCCTGTCCCCTGATCTGACACACAGCCTACCCACGAAGGACCTGAGGTTTTCCTGGCTCTGAAGACCAAACCAAATTATTTCTCGAATGTGATAAATAATATGGTATAGTGAGAAAGAAGGAGCCTGGGGTCCCAGAACCTGACACACTTCCTGAACTACAACTGTTCTTGCCTGCAAAATGGAGAGACACTTCACCACACTACTGCATGAGCCCCAGGATTGCCAGGGGCTCAGAATGAGATCAGGTGTGTAAATGTGGAAAACTGTAAAGTGCTCACAAACTCAAGCAGTTCCTATTTGAGATGTGTCGTGTCCATCGATTGCAAATATAGCTATTGGAGCAATCACTACAGAAGCCAGTTTGGGTCAGTTGAAGCTTTCAACAGCCACCCGGCAGGGAGCTGGCCCACTCTCAGCCCTACAAAACCTTGATCTTCCACCAAGGAGGGAACCAGCCAATCTACCAAGAGGATTAATTCCAGACTGGCTCTCCTTGCTCACACCTGCCACTTCCCTCTTTCTTAAAGCTGGAACCAGTTAGATGGGGATACAAATGGGGGAGAACCGACTTCTGGTTTGGGGATCCACCCCCTGCTCCTCCATCTGATTCCAAGACAAGGCACAGGGCACGGAGCAGGGCACAGGGAGGCACAGCAAGTCCCAGATGTGGAACTATCTGAGAGGGAGTGGCCTGGAACCTGCTTTCCACCTACCCGCTCACCTCTGCGGTTCTGAGTCTGATTTTTGAGGCTACAGCCAAGCAGGCTACCTGGGAATTAAGGAGTTCCAGACACCCCCAGGAGTTCCATCTTCCTGAGCTCCCCCACAGCAGCCTCTAGCCCAGCACCTGGGGCCTGGTGTCGAGTGCAAAGGGAGCTGGTGGCTCTCCCCACTACCGTCCACCCCCCTTGCACTCTTGCCCGTGCTGAGGAGGACTGCGATGGTGTCAGGGAGAAGACACCTGATGGGCTGCGATTTTCTGGATCTGGGGAGAGAGGGAGCCAGATGTTAAAAAGGTGGGGGCCCCTGGCTGGCCCACCCTTTATCCCCCACTGCTGAGGGCCCTGCTTCCTCCTCAGAAGCTGAGTGAGCCCTGCTAGGAGGGATGAGGAAAGAGTCCCTTCTTTACAGTCCTCTGGGCTGCTGGGAAGGATTCTCCCCAAAATATTAGTGAGAGGCTGAGGCAGAAAGAGGAAGAAAGAGAGAACTAAGTGGGGACTCTCACAAGGGCTTGGCTCCAGGGTCCTGGAGAGGCCCCGATGGTCTAAATAAATGCCAGAGGCCTCAAGCATCCAGTTTCAGGGTGAAGTTCCCTGCATCCCAGTAGCCTTCGGGAAGCTTCCTAGAGCCACACAGCTCCGGTGTCCTTCCTTCTTCCTCTCCCCTCCCCCCTTCCTTTTTTCTTTCCTGTCTTTTTTTTTTTTTTTCTTTCATTTATTGAAAGAATTGAGTGGCTACTTTCATCCCAGCCTTGGTAAGTGCTGTGGATCTCATGGTTCTGTTTGGCTGGGAATTGTGTTCTTATTTTGCTGTGTGAATCCAGAACTCTGGGTTTCCAGTGTGTTTCATCTCTCCTATCAAGCTGAGGGGTCTCCAGGCCAGAAGTGCTCCTCCCTCCTCAGAGTGGGGCTCCCCAGAGCAAGCCTTGTGTGCCCCCCTCTGACAGCTGCACCAGGAGAAGGTGGCAGCAGGACCTGTCCTTCCCTGCAGCAGAGTTGTGCTCGGACAAGTCTGTCTAGGGTGAGCATGCCAACCTCAGCCCAAATCCCCAGTTTCTAAAGGCAAAAAATTTCCTCACTCCTCCAGGCTTCTCCCCAGCCAAGAACCTCAGACTGGATGCCCTGCCAAGTTGGCAGAGCTGGGAAAACAGCCATAGCTCATGGGGTAGGGCAGAGGGTGAGAACCAGGGAGCCAGATGTTAGAACCGGGAGGAGAAGCCTTCACAGGTGAGGAGCTAAGGCCCAGAGAGGCAGAGGCCAACAAGACCCAGCCACAAGACAAAGCATAGGCTGGAGCTAGCACCTAGGCACCTAGGCCACTGGAGCTGCCACCCTGACCTGACACAGTCACATATAGTGGGGACTCAGATGCAGACGCTGAACAATTCCTGTACTGGGCCTTGGGATGGGAAGGAAAAAAGGGGACCTCAGAGACAGAGGCCACCCTGCCCCTCCTTCCTGAACCAACCACCTCCCGCTGGGCTGTGGGGATGACCTTCCTGCCAGCAAAGGGAGGGAAGAGTATCCCCACAGTGCCTCTGGAAGTGGGGAGTGGTCCTGGCACTAGGTCCCCAAAGGGTGGTTGAGCAGGGAAGGGAGAAAGAAGAAAAAAGAGGAGGGATAAGGGAGAGAAAGGCAGAGGAGGAAGGGAGGAGAAGCTGCTGCCCTTAAAGATGAGGAGGAAACTCTGGGCATGCGCACACACTCACGCATAGGCACACTCATGGGCACACATGGCACGCGCATGCCTGTTTCGTTCCCTCTCGCTCTCACTCACCTTTACACATATTCTCTCACCATCAGAGACCTCAGTCAATTCGTACACACACAGTCAAACACACTCAGGACTCACATGCTGACACAATCACTCTCACTCATTCACATTCAGAAATAATCTCACATGACTGTGTGTACTCACATAACCATACCCTCTCACATACTTATCTACACAGTCACGAACCCTCACTCACATGCACACTGACATTCACGCCCGCACATAGCACACACCCCCCCCCACCATCACTCATGCTTGTATATACACTTTCACACATGCACATACACACACACGCTGTCACACATCCTTGGGCTGACAGGCCAAGCTCCCTGTGCCCCAGTCTCGCCAGCTCAGGGCGTGTTTCCCCCTCCTTTGAGCATCCCCTAGGCCTGGCCTCTCCTGGGGACCTATCCAGAAATATCCAATATTGGGGTTCCTGCTATAATCCCCTGATTTCTGAGCTCCCATCCACCTAGTGGGCACCCATCTTTACTTAGAACCAAGAAATGGCCAGAAACACGTGTCCTGCCTGCCCCTCCCTGTCCAGAGCCTGGACCCACATGGGGCCCTGAGCCCCCAGCCCATCCACCTTCCCCTCCTCCTCCAGGAAGAGCCCTGGAGAGAGCACCTAGGACTACCTGTGCCTCAGTGTCCTCATCTGTAAAAGGGATGTGGTCACCTCATTCCACGCCCATGATGGAGGCAATGAGGCTCCCACGTGACTGAGAAGGGCGCTGTCAGCTGAAAAACATTGTGCCCAACATGGGCATTAGTCATGCATTTCCTATTATCACCCCTCCTGACGGCGTCCTTGGGAGCAGGCCCAGGGAGGTCACGTCAGAACTGTAGTATCAAGGGAGGGCTCAAACTGGCTCTCTAATCCCTAGGGGGTCCATCCACATCCAGACCGCTCACTGCCCAAGGCTCGCCCATAAGGCCAGTCTCTCCAAGAAAGGCTGGGTCTGTGGTACCAGGTGCACTCGGGGTAGGAGGGAAGGGAGTTCAAGTCTCTTCTGATTGGGATGAAACCCCTATGCCTGGCTGGCAGGTACTGGTAGAGATACCTGTGCCTGGGCAGGGGTCAAGTTCCAGCCTGGGCCCCACTGCCTTGGAGGTTGGGGATTTGTAGGGTTCTTGATCCCCTATTTCCCATATCAGGCCATGAAGAGGCTCTTGGCAAAGGCCCCGTTTCTCCTAGGAAAAAGAATGGACATGACACTACTGGCCATGAGCCACAGAGGAGGCCCATTGGGTGGGAGGTCAGCCTGGCCAGAAAAACCAGACCCTGAAAGAGCCTGAAGGCAGCCCAGAAGGAGTGGGAGGCACCGAGGCTGTGCTGGGCCCACAGGGCACCAAGCAAGGAGGAGGCAACAGCCCGGAGCTGGCTTAGCTTGCTGCCTATGTGCTGCCCCAGGTCAATCTCAACAGGGGCTGTGGGGGTGGGGTGGAGGCCCCGGTCCCAGGTTCTGGGCAGAAAGGGCACCGACGAGGGCAGCTTTCAATGTAAGGAGCGGGTATAGATCACATTAAAAGGAAGGGAGAAAGAAAAGGAGACAGAAACAATGCTTGATAGAGATGGAAAGAAGATATGGCAATAAAGACAGAAAAGTCCAGTCAGACTGAGAAGACAAACAGGAGAGAAGGGGAAGGAAACTGCTGGCTGGGGAGTCCAGGGGACCAGTCTGGAGCTGGTCCCTGATCTAGACAGAACATGAGAGAGGGAGGCAGAGATCCAGAGAACCAGGAACAGAGGGAAGAGAGAGATGGAAAGAGAGAGAGAAAGGGTAAAAAAGTAGAGAGATAAAGGCGAGATGGATCCAGAGCGGGGAAGGGAGTGAGGGCAAAGGCAGCCTGAGAAGCTCTAATTATGGGCTGGTGGCGGTGTAAGCAGAGGGCTGCCTGTTTGAAGTCTGTGGTGAGAAGCATCAAAGAGAAAGGAGGGAGGCCAGCAGGGTGAGGGGAGACACAGGAAGGGCCACCCTCTGTTCAGGCCCACCTGGACCTCCCAGTCCCCACCCTACCCTGCCCCAGCACCCCGCCCTCCTTCACCCATCTGCTCAGGACTAGCCAGAGGTCTGAGCCACCTAGTCAATCACAGACCTGGGACTCGGTTGGGCCCTGGCCCCGCAGCACCCCCCTCTCCAGCCCCTAGTCATCCCCAGGGGCTTGGCAGGCTTCTGGCCTCAGGGACTGCTGGGGTTAGGGACAGGGGTGTGCTTCCCTCATAGTGCCTACGGCTACAACTTTCCTGTCTCCTAGAGAATATGGGTTGGAATCCCCCAGCCCCCACTTTTAGGGTCCTGATGTGGGCTCCAAACAGCTTCAGCATTCTAGCACAAGCCCTCCTGATTTGTCTTTCTATGGATCCAGAAAACTCCGGCTCTCAAGATTCCCAACTCCCACCCAAGCACGGGATTCCAAACTCTTTTGGCTACAAGGAGATGTCCCAAAATGACCTCAGGCCACCCCCTGCCTTTGGGTCGGCAAGGCAGCTGCACTGGAACCACTACGGACGAGATGTCTTCTGCAAAGAATTTGCCCTTACACCCTTCCGCTTCTGCCCATCCCGGAGTACTACACGCTTCTAGGCCAGAAAGTCCTTCTGATGGTCTCGCCCAAATCCTGTGGGCTGCCTCGTATTTCAGGTAGATAAAGGTCAATGAGCCTCTGCACAGTGGCCCTAAAAACACTTGTAGGTCCTCACTGGGCTGCATGTCCTCATTCTCAAGTCTCCTTCTCTGGGGGCCTCACCTACCTCTCTTTGACGTGTCCTTCTAGCTGCTGCTCCTTGGACCCATTCTCCTCAGCTGGAGCTGACACTGCAGGGAGGGGGTTAGTCTCAGACATGAGAGATGGCAGTGGGCAGAGAAGCCAGGCCAACTTGAATAGGAATCCTGATTTCACAACCTCCTAGATAGGTAACACTGGACACATTTTTTAAGCGTCCTGAGCCTCAGTTCCCTCATCTGTAAAGTAGAAAGGATTCTCCCTACCTTGAAGGGAAATTGTGAGAATTTAAAGTGAGGATGTATGTGAGGTACGTGGCATGCAGCAGGTACTCAACGCACAAAGTTCCTATACTTGTCATGGAAAGTAGGCTGTCCAGAGTCCCACAGGGAAGAATTTTCCCAAGAAGAGAGCAAGAGAGAGTCCTCCTGGAGCCAAGAATAGGCCCAGCATCCGGGAAGGGACAGAGAAATTATTCCACAGCTTGACCCATCTACATCCCTCCCCGCACCAAGCACACTCCCTCCCTAGCACCTAACCTCCACATGTCTGGTTACAGCGTCCACTTGTCCCCTCTCGTTTGGAGGACCAGGTTAGAGTGTTTTTGCCAGTGTCCACCCTCTACTGTTAGGGCAGCTTTGCCGCTGCCAATGTCTTGTCAGCATCACACCACCTGGCAGATGCCAAGCTAATCTCTGTGACTCTGGGTCCCTCCAGTGCTGACTAAATCTCAGGGGAACCTGCAGGGACAGCCCCAGACATTTTGTAGCTCCAGATAGAGAGTCCCTGACCCTTGGGAAGGAGTAAGCCCACCAAAGAGATGCAGGAGATACAGAGCGCTCTGTCTGCACTCTGTGTCGATCTAGGAGGAAACACTGTCCTTCCCAGCATGGGAGGAAGGAAGATGATGGCAGGTCAAGAGGAGAGTCAGGGCTGCTCTCCCAAGATGAGCCATGCCCATGTGCATGACTGGCAAGTCACAAGTGCTCAGACCCTCAGACTTCAAAGGTGAGAGCCAAAACCAACCCCTGAATGGCACATAAATCAGGTTGCAACCAACTAGTAGTATCTTCTAGACTTTTCCATAACATGGTTTCTCTCCATCAGTCCAGACAATTGAGAACTGAACAAAACCATTCCCTATGTATGACCTGCCTTCTAAAGGTTCCTCTAGGCCTGCCACAAATCCACTCACATATCTATTTACCCACTCTCCTATCCATCTCTCCCTGCCTTCCTTCCTCCATTTATTCTTTCATGCATCCATCCATTTATCCACTCTTCCATTCATCCATCCATCCATCCATCCATCCATCCATCCATTTTCCATCCACCTTAAAATCTATTCATTCAACTGCCCACCCATATATATCCATTTACCTACTCACTGACCCATTCATCCAACACCACCCACTCACCCATCCACACACACACCCTCTTCTATGTATTTATCCACCTCCTCACCGTAATACATCCATCTCCATGTATTGATCATCTCTGATATTGAAGGCACCAGCAGATCCCTAACCTCCATGGCCTCTCCCAGTCATTGGGAAACTCCAACTCCCTTCTTGACAGCATACTCCCATGGGAGGGATAGGGCTGGTGTCTCACTGCCTCCACCAAAGACTGAACCAAAGGAGACAAGCCCCACCTGCAGCGGGAAGGGAAAAAACCTATAGAATAACATTTTGATAGAAAATATTAATATGAAGGGGTTTTAAGAACAACCCATTTGGCAGGAAGAGAAGGGAGTTTCCATACATGCCCCCAAAGCATGGGATGTACAGTAAGAATTGTCTATGGAATGGGGCCCCGATTGCTTAAGGATGGGGTGTGACTCGGGGAGGGGCAAGGTCATCTCACTCAGCTCCCACTGGCCTGTCTCCATTCCAGTTTCCCAAGACTGCAGACTCTTTAGGGGTGGAAGGACAGGGTACTGAGAAGGCAGAGGCCCAGCCATGGGAATCGCAAGGGGTCCAAAGAGTCTCTCTTGACACTTACACAGTAGGACCCCGGGTTCCATCCTGGCTCTATTGCTTACCAGTTGTGTGACTTTGTGTAAGTCTTTCTCAGAGAGCCTCAGTCTAAACACCTCTGAAATGGGAAAAGTGCCCTATCTGTTAAGAAAATTCAATTAACGTGAAAGAACTTTGAGAGTCATTTCTAGTTTTGCACAATACAAAGAAAGCATTCGTCTCAAAGCCTCAAAGTCATGAGACAATGACTCCAACCTAACTAGTCATTCTCTCTGATGAAAGCGGAGCCACAGGTAGCTCTCCAGAAACACAATGAATAACCTAGACCAATGTCATTCCCAAGTCTCCTCCATGTGCTCCTTTGACCCCACACTGAGATAGAGTTTCCCTCTCTAGGGTGGGCTGAGTCCTCACCAGAGGGGAGCCTGCATCCCCCTCTCTCTCAGTGCTCACTGGCCTGATCTCATCGTCCTCCAGCAATGCAAAGGGAAAGCATGGAAGGTCGGAACTGCAGTCCACTGTGGGGTAGGGATGCAAGGGCCCAGAATGAGAGTCAAAGACGGGTGCCAACAAAGATGACGGCCTGCCAAGCGCACGCTAAAGTGACTGAGGGAAGACCTGGCCCCTGCCAGCAGCGGAAGGTGTGTGCCTCAGGGCCCACTTCTCTGCCTCCACCACAGGTGCTGGGGGCACGCACACACGCACACACACACACACACACACACACACACACACTGCGGGGCTGGAGAGCCTGAGGGGAGGGCTCCGCCCCTGGGCTCTGAGGTGTTGGTGCCAGCCGGGTGGGCTGGCATGAGGTGGGGAGAGGGCGGCGCTGGGCGGTTAATCCCGCCAGCGTCTTCCAGACGCCCACAGAGACCAGGGTGAGCTCTTTGTCTGAGAAGAGACGACAGAGGGGTGGCGGGCAGGCAGGCAGGCTCCTTTCTCTTTCCAGCCTCCCGCCCCGGGGCAGGTAGAAGCCTGCCGTCTGTGGGGACGGTGGGTCTGTCGGAGGGAGTGGGGGTGAGAGGATTAGGGGAGAGACAGGAGCTTACAACTTGTAGGGTTCCCTCCCTCAGGCCCAGAGGGCCTGTGGCTTGGGGTAAGGGTCCCCAGAAGGACAATGGGGCACGACCCTCAGCGGGAGCAGGCCTTGTTTGCAGTGGGAAGCTGGCAGGTGGCTGGGAGCCCAACTGCTCATTCGTATACCCGGTCACACCCAGAATGACAGTCTATACACACAAAAACACACACACACAGCCTGAGCTCAAACTCTGCATCCACACGTGTGTTTACTCGCAGCCTCACACACACAACATCCAGGGGGATAATTATACAACTGTGCAAGATCACAGTTATACAGTTTAAAACAGCTCTGGGCCCTTGTCTACCACCATACTCCCAGGCTGCCCCCCAAAGTTATCACCATGGGGTCATATGCTCTCCTATTCACCCACGATGGAGCAATGCCACGGTCACTCACGGGTCATCTCACACTCACACACCACCACAGCCCGGCCCCACAAACTCCCCATGGCACAGAGTCCTGGCCCACCGGCCCATCACACAGTGCCGAGTGAGCGCCCACAGCCCAGGAGCACACGGTGCTGAGTCAAACCCACGTGCGCCTGTCGTGCACCTGAACACACCACGTAGCACCGCTTGGCACCACATGGCTGCCTCTCTGTGTGCCTGTTTCTTTTTCTCTTTTATGATGAACCTGCCCTGTAACCCTCTCACCTTCTCCAAACATCGATGCCTGAACATGTCCATTTCTTAGAGGAAACAGAAAGGTCACCCCCTTTCTATACTTTGATTTCTGCCCCCTGCCCACCCCTTCTGACTGAAAACAGGTCCTCAGACTCCCAGGCTAGGGCCAAACCCCTGCCATGGATGTACTAAGCCTAGGCCATGCCTGGGCAAGAGGAGGCGAGTAGCAGGTCCCCCCAACCCAGGCCTGCCTCTCAATACCTTGAGGACCCATCAAGCCTACAGAGACACATCCTAAGCGTGGCACTCAGACCTTGGTTGGCTGAGTTGGCATCACCACGGTTCCCCCCAGCCTCAAAGATGGGTAGGGTCACCTTTGCCCCTCTCCTCCCTGACCCCTCTCCCTGACCCACAGCCTGTCTGTCTGCCCTGCAGCCCATGAGCCCCGCGTTGGCAAGCTGAGTCCCACTGTGGCCAGTGCCTCCAAGGATGAAAGACCTCTGGCTCCTCCAGAAACCAGGGCTAAATATACCCCTCGCCAGCTTTCTTGTGCCTAACTGGAACCAGCTGGGCAAGACCCACCCTTCTGCCTGCAGGACAGGCCATGGACCAGCGGATGATGGACAGATTGTCGGCAGGCGGCTGCCTGGGACCTGTGCCCGACAGAGCACTAGGATCAGTGGAGTGGAGCCTGGAAGTAGATGGAAAAGAAAGCCATGTCTCTCAGCGCCCCTCTCCTCAGCCCCGTCAGAGAGACAAGGATGCTCCCTGGAAGCAGGCCACATAAGACTGAGCCTAGCATGTGAAAAATGGGCTACGTCAGAGCCTCAGTTTTCCTATCTGTAAAATAGGAATGAAATAGCACCAACATTAGTGTTGTTGTACACAGGGAAAGAATTAACACAGGCAGAGTGCTGGGACAGGACCTGGCACAGAGTAAGCACTCAATAAATGCTGGTCATTATTACGAACATCTTGAGCACCCCTCTCCAGGCCTACACTGTCCTAAAGTTGCTGTGGTTGCACAATCTTGGGCACACACAGAGCTGGAGGCCCAGGACGAGGAGCCTCAAATCAGCGGAGCCGGGGACACGGGGCAGAGGGATGGGTTGGCATGGGGCAGAGCAGTGAGGGGAGCAGGGAGGGGTCAGATGAGCCAAGTCACACCTCCAGCCCACCCTGCCTTAGGCCTGGCCACGTCTTGGCTCTCCTCCCCCACCAGGACTCCGCCCCAGGCTGTGGTCTGCACTGTGGCTGCAGCTCCCACGCTGCGGCCCAGTTTAGCGGCTCCAGCCGTGGCCCCAGGACAGCCCACTCTCCGGCCCAGTCCAGAGGCCTGAAATAGGAAGGAAGAGGGGCCTAAAAATAGCCCTAATTACAGAGGGGCCCAAGGGGGTGGGGGGTGGCGGCTCCTCTCTGGCTCCTGGGCACTGCCACAGCCGGCTCAGGATCCTGCTCAAGCCTTGGGGAAGGGACCCCACCCTAGGCCTCCTGTCCCCAGCCCACAGCCGGCCTCCCAGTGGGACAGGGAGTAAGGGGGTGGGGCGGGGGGGATGGGACAGTAGGGGAGCTCATCCCAAGTTAGGACCAACCTGGTCCTGTCTGCCTTTAGGGCTGCAACAGCCCACCCCAACTGCTCCCCATACATGAGGGTCGCTGAGCAGCTCCTGACCAGAGAGTAGCCACAGAGGGGCAGTGCCCTCACTGAGCCTACGTCCTCCTAGTCTTGGCCCCAGACCCCTCCAGGAAGCCTGTGGTGACTACCTTCACCTAGCACTGGCTCAACACCAGTATGGGCTCCCAGAAGCTACGTCTGTCTCTTCCATTCAGTTGGCTCCTGGGAAGGGCTGTGTTTCCCCCTCAGCCCAGGGGCACCCAGAGGGCAGAGGGGCTGCCTTTTCTACATTTCAGCCTCATGAGAGACAGAACATAAAGATGCATAGAGAGACCACAGGGAAAAAGAGAACCTGGTCCCACATTAGGCAAATGCTTCCATTTCTCTGGGTTTTAGTCTCTTCCTGTGTAAAGTGTGGGTGCTAACCAGGACCTCACAGGGTTGAGGAGTAAATGCTGTAATGTGTGCAGACTCCCTTTGCAAGGTGTCACCCCAAGGGGATATTAGAGCATCTGCAGGGAACTGGGAGCTCCTGGATCCCACTCTGGTTCTGCCCATATTTTGCTGCTTGCTTGCCTCCATGTATAGTCTCAGGAGGGCACTGGGCAGGGTGTAGGTGTTGTGAAGGGTTAAGGATGGTTAATCTTCCTGGGTTTGTTGGGGCTGGGGGTTGGAGGGGATACCCGCAGTGTGGATAGGACACATGATGCACTGATGCCATCTGGTGGCCACAAATGGCAATGCCGGCCACTGGGTTGAGAGGAGAGAAGGAGGAAAGGGGCTGAGGTAAAGAGGTATAAAAGGAAAGAGGGAGACAGAGAAAGGCATGAGGAAGAGAGGAAGGGAGAGAGAAGGGACCAGGGGGCCACAGCAGAAGAAACGTGCTGAAGACAGGCCCTCTCACATGTTGCCACGGGCCCAGGCAGACTGGGGCAATGAGCCAAGAACATTTGTTTATATCCTCTGAGAGGCTCCCAGAGGCCATATGGGACCCACCACCCCCACCCCAGCACCTAGGTATGAGCCACAAGGCCTGAAGGCTGGGAGGCCGAGACCAGCAGGTCAAACCAGGTGTTACTCCGCAGACCCAGCCTTCAACTATTGGCCCCCAGACTCTAGGGATGGGGTGAAATGGTCCCCGTGAACACTGGCCAACTTGTTCTCTGGAAAAGGTTGGCCACAGCCCCCACCCCCAAAGACACTTCTGCACATGTCTCCCACAGCACACACCCTACAGACCCCACAGTGGACACCCATGACGTGCACCTGTATTGTGCAGATGGCTTGGGCTGGGTGGGTGGAGTGTTTGGGGGCCCCCACCTCACCCTCTTCCTTGCTTCCTCTCAGGGGAGGGAGGCAGAGGGTGAACTTGTTTACCACTTCTGCTCCAGGCAGTGGTGATGAGCTCAGACTGGCCCATTGCCCTCCACAGGGAGGGCCAGGCCTGAGTCACGGGGGTCAGATGACTGCAAAGGCTAAATAGGTTCCATCCTGTAGCCCCCAAGAGCTGCTGGACACCCCACCCTTCCCCTGACGGGGGGCCATCCTTCCAAAGTCACCAGGCATTCCTAGGCACACGGGGTGTAGGGAGGGTCCCCAGGTTCAGGCCACCACTGGCCCTTCCCCTGACCAGAGGACAACGGGGCAGATGCCCACCCCTCCATCTCTGCCCAGCCAGGCTCACTCCCCTGAGCATCCATCCAGGCACATTCCCTGCCCCCTGGGACATCCTAGTTCAGGCCAACGCCCTCCCAGAATGCCAAGCACTTCTTTGGTCACATACAAGGTCTCTAATACATCTTGGAAATAAATGAAATGTTGAAAAATGGCTGTGTTGGAGATTATGCTACTTCTTTCTGGGCCTCAGTCGGCTTCACTATAAAGTGAGGAGGAAAATCAATGTTCTCCAGGGCACTTCCCAGCTGACCTCTGCCCTTGGCCTGCAGTACATTTCCCAGGGCTGCAGCTGGTGGAGCTAAGAGAACCCTTGACTCTGTCCCTCAACAGACCTACAGGTCTCAGGATTATCCACTGATCAGAAGACCCACACCTTACCCCCTAGGACAGCGAGTAACCAAGGTCACTTTCAGACACAGCAATAATGCCATCTTCATGATATATTTTTGTCTTTCAAAGTTTCTTCTAATACTGTGGGACATTTGATTTCCACCAAAAAGAAATTCTCAATGGATTTAAATCCTCCCTACTTATCTGAGCTCTGCCAAAGCTACAGCTCCCATGGAACCCTGTCCCCTAAACGTCCCAACTCAAAGAGGACCCACTCCACTGCTGTCCCAGAACACTTCCCCAGCAGCACATGGCACATGTGGCTTCCCACTGCTGGCTGGGTTTAGTTGTGTTTGGCCTTATCTCCCTAACAGGACCCCTGGCCCTTCCCTCTTGGTACACCCTCACCTCCCAGCTCTCCACCCTACACCCCCAGGTGTGACCTAGAGCTATACACACAGACAGTTTCAGTCTCTATCCTGTCACTAGACTCACTGGTAGCTTTGGAAAGGCCAGTCCCCCCACTGTGGGCATCGCTGTCCTCATCTGTACTAAGAAGGGATTGAAAAAATAACCCCAGAGGGCCCTCTGAACCTGAAACTCTTTTTACAACTTACCAACAGAGGCATCTGTTTTTGTTGCAAAACCAAACTAGATCTGGGAAAGAATAGAACGAGAGCTCCCTCCCCCTGTTCCCCCAGCCCAAGCTGGCAATGACTCTTTCCCATTGCTCCTCTGACACTGCCCACTTCCTCTCAATCACCCCCTGGCTTTGTTGATCCCCCACACCCTGCCTCACCGCCTCCCTGCCTCCAGTGGCCTCCTGCTTCAAGCCCTGACACTGCCCGTTCCTCCCCCATCCACTCCTCTGATCTCCAGCCCTGGCAGCCCCTCTCCCCAGCTTGGCACTGCATCTTTCAGCCTGCCTTCTGTCTGCCAAGTCTGGGCATCGCCCACTCTCCTTGCCTGGCCGCTGGGGTTTGGCTTTTGCCTCCTCAAACCTTCAAGCCTCAACACTGTCCTCGCCCACCTGCCTCCTGGGCGCCAGAGACTCACTGACTCCTGTCAAAGTCGGCATGGCCATCTCCCTGCCCCAGGGCCCATCTACACCTCCAGCAGCACTGACTGGTGGGGCCACTGTCACCCCTGTGGGTCCCCAAGCAGTCTCTCCCAGGGTGATGACTCCATTTGCTCTCTGGTGAGAGACAAGACGCTGTCACTGTATCATCATCAGCAACATCAAAGACCTTTGGTGCTTCCTCATGAGTCCCAGAAGCCCCAGGTGGGAAGGGAAGGCTCCAGGAGGACCACTGGCTGATGATAGAGTTCAGGGCCCTGTTGTCAGGACTCAGCAGGAAAACTGAAGGCAGACCCTCTGCCTGTGGGCCCCCACTGTGGGCATTGCTGGGCGCTCTCCCCTGCCAGGGCAAGCCAGCCTCTGCCCCCAGCCCCTCCTTCACTGCAGGACCCGCTGCTGTATTTCATACTGTTGATCCTTCTCTCTTTCTTAAAACTCCTCTTCCCCAATACTTCCCTTCTAGTCTTTTTTTTTTTTCAAAATGTATTAATTATATCAGGCACATGAATAAGTATAGATAATAGTACATACAGCAAGCCTGGATGCTCACTACCCAATTTAAGAAACAAATTATTACAGAGAAAATTGAAGCAGCCTGTATCCCCAACCCCATCCTCTCCCCTGTCCCATAGGTAGGCTCTCTCCTGAATTTATCGATGAGTATTTTATATGTTCACTATATATAAATGTATCTATCTATAATATGGATATGTTTTTTATGTTTTTAAATTCTACATAGATGGAATCATTCTATAGGTATCCTGCTGCAACTTTGTTTTTTTGTTTTTTTTGTTCAACATTTTATGAGTTTTATCTATGTTCATTAATACACTCACTCTAATGCATTCATTTTCACCACTGTATAGTATTCCACTGCCACAATGGATCTGTCCATTCTTCTGCTAATGGACAATTAGATTACTTTTTATCTTATTTTAAAATGTGAAAGTAATACAGGCACTATAAAATATTCAAATATAGGACATCCAATAGATGATGGAACCCTCCCTTTATCTACCGCCCATGTCAGAAGTAACCACCACTAAATACCTATGTGTATTTTACCAGTCCCTTTTCTAGGCACTAACATATACATGTTTGTTCATAAACATATGTATCTTTATAAGCATCTCTAGTATTGATATCTACACTCCTCCTCTCTCCTGAGGTACCCATCCTCTAATTTCTCCTTTTCAGTCTCTCTCACCCCAACCCCTTGTCCATCACCTGCCTCTTAAATATTGAGGCTGCTCAGACCTGCAGCATCAGCCCTTTTATTCTCAATTTCCCTGGGTTATCTTGATCCAGCCCAGCTTTATCATCTGAATACAATGACTTCCTTAAAGCTCCATGGCCTTATCCCCTGAGCTGCAAGCACCTCCTGGTCTGCCCCTTAAATAGTCACAGATATTTCGAACTGTCAGATTGTCCATATGGACCCTTACCAGCTCTTAATTCCCCTGCCCCCTCCCAGCCTGTCTCCTTCCTTTTCATCATTCCAGTGCCTCCCTGTCCCCATCTCTCCAGATCTCAGATCTGCTGACACCCTCTGCAATGACACTGAGGCAGCCCTCTTCTCCCCATGTCTTCTCCAGAGTATCACTACTACCTCTTAAAAGGCTTCCCTTGTCCCCAGCTCCTCCCTACTTCAGCGCCCCCTCCTCATCCCCTCTTTGAGGGGAGGAGGGTTTGGGAATCCATGAAGGGAAAAAGAAATAAAATCCCACATAACTCCCTTGTTCTAAAACCGTGAGTAACTCCTCAGTGTCTGCTGGATAAAATCCATACTCCCCAGCCTGGCCTGCAAGCCCTCGTTTCTTCCCTCCCCCGTTCCCACACAGCCTGTACAGGGTCCTACTGAGCTCAGCATTCCTCTGAGAGCTCCGTCAGCTCAGGTGTCCCAGACAGTGTTCAGGGAGAGCAGGACATGGGTCAGTCCTACATCTCATACCCGGCCCAGCCAGCCAAGAGACCCAGTCTGTGGGTGCTATCTCCACATGGCTGGCTCCAGAATCCTCCCTACATGAAAAACAAACTATTCTGCAGACAGCGGGGTCTGGAAGCTCCACTTGGTAGACAAAGGACAGTGCATTATAATTATATATTCAATTAGGCATTCACTCTTCTCCCATACTCGCTAACCAAGATCCAGGAAGAAAAGGCTAATTTTCACAATGAGCTTTTCCTCTCCCACTAATGGGGTCAGACTCCGGGTGGCCTTGATTGCACAGAGGCCCTGGGAGAAGCAAGCACTCAGGAAAGAGACTTCTTCACAGCTACATTTGAGGCAGGAGCAGGACCAGAACCCACACCTCCCAGCAAGGGGGGCTTCACACACCTCCCTCAGCCCTCAGGCCTAAAGTTTCTGAGCCCAGCACCTTTGAGATCCGACACACTGAGCCTTGTCTGAGACCTGGCTGCAGGGACCTCCTAGTCTGATGGGAGAGACCAACTCCTGACCCTAGGATACTCTCAATTTTGGTGACAAAATATCAGGGAATGCTTAAAATGACTTTCCTTAATCTGGGCTTTCCTGTAAAATATGGATAAGTGTTATTGTTTAATTATACTGTGAGTAGCAATAATATCTGTTATATCTTATGAAGTGCCTACAATGTGCCAGATACTGCCTGAAGTTCTTTTATGCATTATCTCATTTAAACCTCTCAACAGACTTTCGAAGTGAGTATATAATTATTCCCATCTTCTGGATGAGGTTCAAAAACTCTGAGGTCACACAGATAGTAAATGGCAGGGTCAGAATTCTAGAGTCTTACTCTTAGCTGCCATGCTGTACTTTACTTCTACTCTTAAATCCTTCTGCCAGACAAATACCACCCCTCCCAATACACACACACACACACACACACACACACACACACACACACACACAGTGTGCACATTAGTCTTTCCTTATAGAGTCTAATTGCAAAAAGGATGTGTATGGGTGGGTTTCAGCGCCCTATGGAGAAAGGTGACAAAGAAGGAAGGGAGAAAAGCTGAGTAGCTCCCAGGGCCCTAGGCCCAGCCAGAATTCCTTTTACGGTGGGGGAGGTGTCCCGTGATAAGGGTGAGGTCAGGGACTGCTTTGAATCATTCTCAGGACTCAGAGAATTTCTTTCTGAAACTGGGCGATAGCTTCAGGCCCTTCCAGAGATACGCCCGGCATAACTGGGGGTCTAGAAATGCCAAAGCAAAGCCCAGTCATCTGTCGTAACTCTGGGCACGGAGAGCGACAGCTCTGTACTCTCCACCTACACTCTGGATGTAGAGACTCACTTTTCCAAACTCAAAGCATCTGTTTAGGACAAAGCGTCTGAAGTGTACTCACACTGTAAATGTGGGTAAAAGGGGTCCAGAATTCTTTGTTTCTCCCCAAATGCACCAACCACAGCACTTTCCGCCCTGTGTTAACATTGTTATAATGCTTGTCTGTTTCTTTCGTCTCTGTTCTGGGGCAGCTCTTAAATCCAGAATCAGTGAATGAATGCATGAATGTAACCTCAAAGATCGGGGGGCGGGGCGCGGTGAGTTGCCTTTTTCAGAGGTCTTAAGTCATTGCAGCTAGAAGGGTCCAAGCATAGAATGCAAACACTATTGCCCCAATCATGCGCTCTGGGCCACTTTTACCCACTACCCTCTCCTTCCATTGGAGGGGAGGACCCCGCTGCCCGCCGAGAGGAGGCTCCCCCTACCCCCGCACTGATGGCCCAGCCTCTCCTGTCCCTCTATCCAAGCGACAGACGGTCGAATCCACTGCCCAGCTCCGACCCCTCTTGGATCCGCTGACTGAGTTCTGGGAGAGGAGATCAGGCTTCAGGTGAAGCTTCCACATGGGGGCGCTAAAAGGGCGCGGGAAAGACTGAAGCAGGGCCCCTGTAGCGTCATCTAGGGTGATGGAACCCAGATCTTCAGGCAAACGGCTGTCCCCTACCCCCAAAGAGCCCCCACGAGGCAGTCGCGACCCCTCACTAGCGTCCCCTCCCTTCTGCGTCCTCTCCCAACTCCCTTTCTTTCTCCGTTCTGCCCCCGCCACTCCCCTCTCGCTCGGGTTCGCGTTTCTCAGTTAAGGTGAAAGAGCGCACGGTGGGAGGTCCATTAGGTTCGTATTCCAACTCTGCCACTTGGTAGCTGGACCTCTTCGTCCGACGCGCACAGCCTCCCCGTGGCCCACCGGGGAAATGGGCCAATCATCCCACCTACTTGGGGCAGAGTAGGCGCTCAGGAAACGTCAGCTTCCTGCCCGCATCCCGCCCTCGGCTCTTCGTGTTTCCCTCTTCTCTGTTCTTCCTCGGCTTTTAAAAAAGATCCCTCTCTCCTGCGCCCCTTCTCTCAGCTCCGCGATCGTAGCCAAACCGCAGCCTCTAGCAATCCTACGCGCCCACCCGGCGCCCGGGGCGCCCCGCCACGGCCGCGACCCACCCCATGGCCAGACTGCTCCCCGGGCCCAGCGCACCCGGGGTCTCACTCCGACCCCAGCCCGCCCTCAGCCAGCAGAGGGGCGCGCCCAGCCCTGGCTGCCGGGCCCCAAGCCACCCGCCGCCAGGGCCGCGAGGACGGGGCGAGGCGGGGCCCGCCGGCCAGGGCCATGCCCGGGTGGCCGAGGGCACCGGGCGGGGCGGCGGGCTCCAACGCCAGGGCTGCGAGTGCCAGCCCGACCGCAACCCGAGGGCAACGCTGCAAATAGCCGCGGTTTCCAGGCCGGGCCCTGCCTCCCTCCCAGCCTTCCGGACTTTGGGGATTTTCTCTCCCTTCTTCCCCCGCCTTCTCCTCTGCCCCTGCCACCTCCCCGCTGTGCACCCACCACATCCTGTCCCCACGCGGGACGCTTTCTGCGCTGGTGGGGCGGAAAGCGCAGCTGGGGCCAGGAGACCCGCAACCAGATCCAGAGTCCCAGAGGTTGAATAATCACAAAAATGAAGTTAGGATTAAGTACCCTGTGCTGAGCTTTTTAAGGGTGGAAATTCATGAAACCATTACCACCACCCAATGAGGGGCAGCTACAATTTGCAGATGGAGAAACTATGGTTCAGAGACTCCTCAGGTTCTAAGGTCACCCCTTTGGACCTGCAGAATGGTTGTTGTTACTGTTACCTGCCTCCAGTCCTGTGTTGCTTGCCCTCCTGGGCTGAGCCCCCAGTTAGAGGTGGGAAGCAGCTGACTGGAGGCCGCAGATGCTAGTCTACCACCGATTCTCAGTGTAACCTAGAGTCAGTGTAACCTAGAGCCAGCGCAACCAGTTTCAGTTCCCACATCCTTAAAATGAAGGGGATGAAAAGCAAAACGGTTCTCGGTAAGGAAGAACTTGTTAACAACAGTGGAGAACCCAAAGTGGAATGTGAGGTATTAAACATCCTGCCCGTGGTAAGTTCAGTGGGAAGCTGAGTGATCGCCACCCACGGTGTTAGAGACAGACTCACAGACCAGGGCTGGCTGTGTCAGAATACAGGAATCTGCATTTTAGTAAATGCGAGGATTCTGAAGCTATCAAATTTGGGATCCACCAAAGAGATTCCTGGGAGGTGCGGAGAGTGTGTGGCGGGGGTTGTCCTCCACACTTGCGCTTATTCATCTCTGCCTTCACTGGCCTAGACCTAGAGTGATTGCATGGTTCTTAAAGACCTACTGTGTGCCAAGCACACAGGTATGACAGGTCCACTCTCTGAAAGCACATGGCATAATCAACTACCATATGGCAGACTAGCAGGGCTGTCCTCAGCCCAGCTGGCCCCTCTGGGAGAAATAGAGGAAAGCATCTTCTTTCAGGGGTGTGCAGCCTGGCACCAGGCTGTGCAGCTCAGTGAGCAAGTGAAGGCTGGGTTTTGCACCCATTCTCTCCCCTGGTAGTCACCTCTGTGCAGAACACAATCTGCACAAATCCTCACTGTAGCCTATGCAGAGCTGCAACAGATAAGTGGAAAATATTGGGAAAGCCCAGGAAATTCTTGCCGGAGTTAGGAATAGAGATTTAAAATAATAAAATCTACTGAGGAAGTGACCATTAAGTTGGAGCTTTAAGGATGGGTGGGACTTTACCAGGTAAAAAGGAAGGTCCAGGGAGAGGCACCAGCCAAGGCCAAAATGTGAGAGGGAGAAATCTCAGCCTGTACTGAGAAGGTGGTACAGTGTGTCCAAGGTCAGGGAATGGCTGTGGGGAAGACTGGGAAACGGACACACCCTTCTCTGCTCCCATCTCTATACCTAACCAAACATAGCCTATCTGCTAAACAGAGGTCTCCTCTCCTGGACTGTGAGATGCTGTAGGATAGAGACAGTGTCTTATTCATCTTCTGTGGCCTCACCAGTATCAAGAATTATAAGAGTAATAATAGTTAACGGGTATTAAATATTTACTGTCATACATTGTGCTAAGTGCACCACACGCATTATCTCATTTCACCCTCAAACAACTTTGCAAATAAGTGCTATTATTAATCCTGTTTTATAAATGAGGATTCTAACGTTTGGAAGGGCTAAGTAACGTGCCTACGGTCACACAGCTCTTTAGTGGTGGAACTAGGACTGGGATTCGAGTCTCTCTGACCACAGGGCCCTTGTTCTACATGGACTGATGGATGGATGGATGGATGGATGGATGGATGGATGGATGGATGGATGGGAGGGTAGGTGGGTGGATGGATGGATAGATGGATGAGTGGGTGAGTGGGTGAGTGGGGGGGTGGGTGGGTGGATGGATGGATGGAAGAATGAGAGAAACAGGCAGGAACTAAGCGAAGAAAGGCCTTGAATGCCATGCTAGAGAGATTGAAATTTATGCCAAGGGCAATGGGGAGACAGACGTCGGAATGTTGTAAGCAAGGAGAAACAGGTCAGGTTAGGTCTTCAGAAAGATGGTTTCGACAACAGTGGGAAGGCAGTTTAGAGCTGATGACACTTGAGCAGGAAGCCATTTTTCTGGCAAATCCCAATTCCCACTTGTGAGGAGCCTCATTTTGCTAAGCACTGTGTTATTCCTCCTAGGGCAAGCCCTGTGTTTCTATGCACATGTGGCGACTACTGATGGAGGGCAATGCTGAGGAAGGGGGCTGAGTGACAGGAAGGGGAGACAAGTGGTGGAATACTAGCTAAGTTCTGGGGAGAGGCCTCTCTTACAGGGGAGCAGAACAGCAGGAAAAGAAGAGCCATTCAGTCCCCCTCCCCATTTCCATGATAAGTGCCCCTGGGGCTTTCCAGCCAGGAAGCTGGGAGCACCAGGTCCCACACAATGCCCCATTGTGCACCTGCCACCAGAGGGAATGAAGCCAAAGGTGAGGTGCCTGTTGCATCAGAGTGCTAAACCCTGGGATTAAGTGCTGGGGGACGGGGGGGGGGCGGCGGGGGTAGGGTGAGGGGGTGGGTGGGCATATGATCCCTCCTCCGAGCATCCTGATATTATTGGCATTTTCAGCCAGGGTAGGAGGAGTGTCACAGGAAATGTCCCAGGGAGGGTGGTAGATAAGCAGGGTAGATGGAAGGACAGAGAACAGGTGGAGCTTCCCATACCTACAAGAAAGGAGCCAGAGAGAAGACTGGGCCTGCTGGAGGCTGCCTCTGCAGGCTGAGAGGAACTCCCAGAGGGTCCTGGCACAGAGCAGCGCTCGCCATGCTGCTCTGCCTCACTCTGCTTCTCCTGATGGGGCTGTCTGCGTGTACTGTGGCAGGTGACAAGGAACTGGCACTCAGCACTAAAGCAGGGTCTTGGGTAACCATGACCCAGGAGGTAAGTCTGAGGAGAGGCAGGGGATGGTCCATGGTCAAGGGGGAAGATCCATCCCCTCATGGCTGTCAGGAGAGCAGGCTGGACACCCAAGGCACATTGTTTGACTCCCCTCAAGGCCACTGCCCCTGACCTGACTGAGCCCAAAGGGGCAGAGAGTGAGAGAGTGAGAGAGTGAGAGAGTGAGAGAGTGAGAGTGTGAGAGTGAGAGAGTGAGAGTGAGAGAGAGAGAGAGAGAGAGAGAGAGAGAGAGAGAGAGAGAGAGTCTTAACACTTACATATATTTAATATATATGTCCTAAATGCTTCATAAACATTAACCCATTTAATCCTCATATCAACCTTATGGGGAAGGTACTATTACTATCTGCATTTCACAGATAAGGAAACTGAGGCACAGGAAGGTCAATTGTTTGTTCAAGGTTTACACAGCTTCAAAAGCACAACTGTACACATTGTGCAAGGTCTGATTCTCTATATCTGTGCATCAGAGGACATTTTCCAGAATTTCAAGGGGGTCAGCTTGAAATAGGATCAGTTTTGTCTCACATGGAGAAACTCTCATTTCCTGACTAGTACTGGTTTGTCAATCTCTTCTACTCAACTGACCTGAGTGCTGTCGCTGGGGAGAAATCTAGAAGTTAGAGACACAGCATCTGTGCCCCACCCCATCTGATCGGGAAGACGAAGATCCTGACCCTGGGGAACCCCTAATCAGAGGGGAGAGGGGAAAAGACCAAAAAACAGCAGGACCAGTGCTTAGGGAAGGCTTCTGGGAGGGCAGACAGTGGGACAAGGCTAAACCTGGTTCCTCCCAGTCCCACGATAGTGAGGGCAATGGGGTCACAGGAATAACCATTGAATGAACTGCCATTGAAGGTGGTTTTCCTTCCTGGTTTGTCCGAATGTAGAAGTGTGTGCAATTGAGAAGGCAGCAGGATAGGGAGACCCAGATTCAAGCCTCAGCTTCTCCACGGACTCTGCAACCTTGGGAAGGTCACAGCTGCTCTCTAGATATCAGTCTCCTTACCTCTAAAATGGGGTGGGAGTAGAGTGGGGGAAATGATCCCCAGGGTATTTTTCAAGCTTTATGGAGGCTGTGCCAAACATCAGAGGACCTGGCCCAGGCACAGGGAAGCACATCTGTGAGGGGGAGCCCTCTAGGGACTCACACTGGAAAATCATCATCTTCAACTGGTGTTGCTGGGCTTTCCACCTGTGAGCACCTCACCTTCCAGCCAGGTCTACTGCTTATTCTTTCACTCTCGTTTAATACCCTTCTGCTTCCCGAGACACAAGGCTTGGACTAGAAGAACGATTCACATGAGTGATGTGACAGAAGGAACGGTGGCACTCTCCGGGATGGTCTAATCCCCTCCCCAGCTCTCAGGGCTCCCTTCATCTACAGTTATCCCTGGAACCGGCGATTTGGGTTACATGGATAAAGAGAGGGCTCCAGGTGGGGACAGGAGTCCTTCCTGAGTGAAAGGGAAGGATGCCTCCTAATGGAGTTCCAGAAACTCAGTGAGTGGAAATACGAGGAGTCTTATTTTATCAATAGCCATTCTCTTCAGCTTGCATTTGAAGGTTGCCTTTTACCAATGCAAAGTGGTTTTCATGAGCTTTTCATAAATGGGGCCAAATCTCCAGAGACTTTTCCGGTTCCTGGCCAGGCTAAGCGACTCCAGCCCAAGACAGCTAGCTATCCTAGCCACTGACGTCCCAGGGAGGAGACAGATTAGAAGTGACTGAATTAGTCTAAGGCTTAGAAAACAGTCCATTCTGGTCCCAAAAGTTGGGATGGGACAAACTATGAGATGCACAGGGGTTTCCTCTTCACCTCAGCCATGTCCCTGCTGGTCCCCAGCACTCCAGTGCTACCCCTGGGGAAACTGGGGATGGAAGAGTAAGCCCCTTATTCCACCCCAGCTCCCAGCCTCCTGGTAGGTGGCTTTGTTACTCTGGGGCTCTTCGCATGTCTTTAGCCTTCCTGGAAAACAAGACGCCATCCTCTTTGCTCTTCCCAGACTATCAGAGAAAGGGACCCTTGTTCAGTGTTCTGTATCCTACACGTGCTGAACTCCTCCGTGTACCAGACAATGTGCCAGGTACTGGGGATGCAGAGATGTGAGGACAGTCTAATGAATGCCACCCACAGTCACTCTCTCTACTAGCAAGTCTCTCTCTCTCTCAGAACTGAGTAAGCCATTCCTCAGGGGCTCCAATTAAGGCCAGAGAGGGAGGGTACTTTGGCCAAGGTCACAAAGGCTAATGGAGGAATGAGAACTTAAATCCAAAGCCCTTGGTCCAGAACTTTTATCCCATCAACTCAAGGATGAAAATGTCTTTGCCCAGGGTAGTGGCCTCCAACCCAGGACACATGTCCTGTTCCTCATGGGAGGCCCAGGCTCTAGGGGAGGGTAAATGTGGAATGGGGGAATGCTGAGAGAAGAGAGGAGAGCGGAGTCAGAGTGGGGTTGGAGTTGTCTCACCCTGCCTACTGGGTGCCCAGCCTGAGTCTATCAGCTGCCCCCTCCTTGTTCATATTGGAGACATTTCCCCAGATGGAGCAGAACTCAGGCTCTGGAGTCAGACTTCCTAACTCTAAACTCTGGTCCTACCACTTTCTGCATGACCTTGGACAAGTCCTTTAACCTCCATAAGGCTTAGTTTCCCCATCTGTAAAGTAGGGCTAAATCATACTATTTCATATGGTAGTTGTGAAGAGTAAAGGAGGTTATGACTTGTGTTTGAGCCTTTTTGAGCCAGATGACCTGGGTTCAAACTCTAGCTCCATCTCTCATTTTCTAGATGGTGACACTGGACAAATTAATCTCTCTATGCCTCGGTGTTTTCATCTATAAAATGGTGACAGTACTAGTACTTACTTTATGGTGAGGATTAAGTGAATAAATTAAAGTGCTAAGAATAATGTCAGGAACATAGATGTTATGTTAGCTATTATTACTATGCAGAATATTGTGTAAAATATACAAAAGAGCCGAGTGCCAGCAAGTGTTACTGAGACTTATTGCTCAGGCTGCCTTCCCTATCTCTTTGCCACCCTTCCGCCAACTCTAGCTTTCTGCTTCTTCAGGAAGATGTTGGCCCCAGAATTCACCTCCAGATTCAGGTGAAGAGAGGCAGAGAGAACCAGTTCTTTGGGCTAATGGGGAAGCAGATACGAGGTGAGTGACAATGGTGGGTGAGTGCCAAGCAAGGAGTGGTTCTGAGTGGGTTCTGTTACAACAAGCAGGGGCCCTAGCTTAAAGCCCAGGACTCCATTACTCCACGCCAGTAGGGATCGCTCACGCAATGGGGTGGGATGGTGTCCATATAAATTATCAACCACACCAGAACACTGTAGAGAGTATTAATTATGCCAGGCAACAGGTGTTAACCAGGGCTGTCTCTGACATATAAGGAGTATGCTCACCCTAAGGGTGGGGCAAATGCTTTGCGCCTGCTGGTGCCCTTACCTTCTGTATTATGGATGACTTTGGAGTGTGGTGGTGGAGCTACAGATCAGCATCCAGATGTGAGCAAAGCCACAGGCCAAGCTTTCTAGTCAATTCTGTTTGTTTCAAGTGGAGTTATTAAAATGTTCCCGCATTCCCCGAGAGTATCCTCAATGTGGGAGTCATGTCCTGGAGGGACATGTCGACAGTGGCCACCAAAGTTGGAAAAGTGCATACCTTTCGACCAAGTCTCATTTCAGGGAATCTATCAAATGGAAATGTGATTGCTACATGAGCCCTGAGATAGTTGTACAAGATTGTTCATTGCCAACTTGTTTGTAATAGCAAGAATTTGAAAATAACATAAAAACCATCAGTAGGAAAATGAATGGTCGAAATATATTAGGCACATCCAAAGCCTTTATGGCCATTACAAAGGATGAGGCAGATCTGTGGAAAGGTATTGAAAGATATGCAGGATATTGGTTAAGTGGAAAAAGCAAGTTATATAGCAATATGTATGATAGCAGCCTACTTGTTTTAAAAAATGACATACTTACAAACATATAAATAAAAATGCATAGGGAAAGTTCTAGAAGAATATTAAACTGTCAACAGTGGTTTTATCTAGGATAGGAAGTAGAGGTGAGAAAGAGTAAAGAGGGAGTTTAATTTTTACTGTACAAGCCTCTACATTACTTGATTCTTTTTATAGTGGGCATGTATTCAAAGACTGCTTTTAAAATAAAAAATATGCATGTAAAAATCGAGAAAACCAACTTGTGACCAAACATTTTTGGCCTTATTTCCTCAACAAAATGAGTTTTGGACTGGGCCATTTTAGAGTTCTCTTCCAAATCCAACAACTCATAAGTAGGGGATGAGGATATAAGAGAAATATTATACTGAGTACCTACTATGCTCACATGTGATTTAAATCTCACTATATCCCCTTCACCACTAGCAGGGAAACTAAGGTTCAGATAAGTTAAATGCTTTTCTAAGGATGCCCAGCTGGTGCCAGGTGCCAGTGACTTCCCATTCCTCCACACTGCCTCCTAGCAGGAGCAGCCAAGTGGCTCAGCCACACATGGGGAGTGCCTGGAGTTCCACTGAAGACCTACAATAGGCACCAAGCCCCAAAGAGCCCTTCCTACCTCACCAGGCCCCCAGGGAAGTGGTGCAGCCCTCATTCCTTCTTTCTTTTTCCCCTAGGAATACCTCCTATCCAGCCTGAGAGAAAAACAGGTAAGTGTTGTCCAGACCTCCTCCGCCCCGCCCCCAGCATGTTCCCTAGGGAGGGCCCAGTTGTCCTGGCCACTAACAAGTCAGGGAAGTGGGGCGATAAATTCTGGCCAGGGGCACACAAACCAGGCTGGCATTGCCAAGGGTGGGGCCAGCATGGCTTGGCGACAAGCTTGGCTTCCTGGTTGTGTCCTCGGAGGGGGGGTCTATGCATGCCCAAGGAGTAGGTGCAGATGTAAGGAAGAGACAGGGGTGAATCCAGTTCTGCCAATGTTCAAAATTACCTTGGGTCTAGAGCCTGGAATTGGAAAAATCAATCAATCCATTCCCAACCTTTTATCTTCAGGGGTCTTACAAGTGCAAATCTGAGCAGCCAGTGCCCTAAAATCCTTTGGTGAAAAGGGAAAAACAAAACCAAAAGAAAATCGACCAACCTTTGCCCCCACCCCCAGTGCTCTCAGGATCAAGTTCAATACCCTAAGGACTTACCACATCCTCTGGTGCTGCCCTCACTGACTTGACTCCTAGCCCAATCTCTCCTTCTTCAACCACCTGCCCTACTCGAGCTTGTCTCCATGGCCCAGGCATACCTGTGTTGGCACACTGCACCGCACTATCCTGCTGGGTCACATAACTGAGGTCCCCAGAGTGGAAACCTCCCCCATGGTCAGGTAGCAGGCCTGCCATCTCCTCTCTATCCACAATACCCAGCAGTTTCCCTAAGAAACGCCCACTAGGTGTTTGTGGAAGAAAGGGCAGAAGGGAAGGAGGATGGAAGAGAAAGAGGAATTAATCAGGGAATGAATGAACCAATCCAGTTTTTCAACTCCCGGGATGACAGAAAAATGACTCCATTTATGAGGCCCTCATTCTGGCCTCATCCCTTCCCTTCTTGGTTCCCAAGACAGCCTTCCTCTATTCCACTTTCTTTGCGATTTCTTCTCTCTCCACCACTGGGGCATCAGTGAAGACAGATGGAACAGGACCTTTTGGGCAGGGAAGGACCATATACAGAAGGCAGGTGAGAGCCTCTAGTGGACTGCAAGGGCATCATGAGAAAGTAATGGATACTTTGCTGAAAGTCTCCACAGTGGGAGCCTGGCAGCTAGACAGGCAGAACAGGCTCCCCAAGAAAGAGCAGTCAAGGTGCAGGGAGGTGGTCCCAATTATGATCCAGGCTTTACACTGCCATAGCCCTGAAGCTGCACCTTCTCCTCCCCCAACACACCCAGGTACTCTGCTCCCTGCATCAAGGCCAGCTGAAGCCACAGAGAACAATGTGGTTTTTCGGATCCCGGAACATACTCCCTTATTCCCTAATCACTGTTGATTAGAAAGTTGTGTCTTTAGTCTTTAAGATATTTTCTGTCTTCAGAAAATACGTGCAAATCACCCTGGGAGGGGTAACACCCTAAGCAGTTATCAGTTATCATCACATCCCAAATGGGGCCAAAGTTATGCTTAGTAAATCAAAATAAATAAGGGTATTGGGCTGGGGAAAATGTCAAAAGCTCAAGCCAGCCAACATGAGACGAAGAGCATGGGGGTTATCCCAGCCAGCCAGAGATCCTGAGCTCCAGTACGTCCTGCCCCAGAGCTGCAGATTTCTGGACCCCCCTCTCGCTTTCCTGATAGAACTACTACACTTCCAATGCAGGCTCTTGGGAATAAAGAAGGAGAAGACCTCTATTTTCCCTTAAGATTTTTCCTTAGTCTTTGAGCCATTCCATTTGAAGGGCCATGGAAGTCATCCCAGTTATCAAAATGGAAATGAATGCAGAGTGTGGACAGGAATCTCAGAAGTCATTTTTGGGGGAAGAAAAGTAACTTACCCGATGTCATACCATGAGCTGATAACAGAACCAGGATTAACAGTTTTGTCTCCTGTCTCCTAGTCCACAGCACTTCCCATGTCCTCAGGAGGGCCTCTGGGATTTTAAATACTAACTTACCACTTTCCTTCCTTTAGAGAGGATACTGAGGGTTGGCTCTGTCCATGCTCGAGGTGAATAATGGAAAATGTAGATGAGCCAGCAATCTGACTGCCCTAGATATCTACAGCCAAAGAAACCTGAGTTAGGGCAATGGAAGGCCTTGAGTGAGTGACCAGGGAAACCTCCAAAGGTAGGACCAGGTGAGACTTCCCTAACCACCATCCATGTACAGAACTCTTCCCAGGCAGAGAGGATGAGGACCATGGGTCAGAGTGAGAACCCCCACTGCACACTTCCCAGAGGATGAAACCCGTTTCTTCATACCTGGACGTTACAGCTGACCAGCCGGCCAGGCCAATTCTCTTCTCTGCGTGTGTCCTGTGCTCAGCATTGGCGTGTCCCACCAGGCCTGCACGGAACTCAATGGAGTTCCTTCCAGGACAGTCTCGAGAAGCAGTCATATATAAATGTGCACTGTTGTCACAATCACAAACTGGAGTGACCTTGCCCTCCCTCAGCACTCAGAGCTGTTATTTCGGGATTGAGTCTCACTCCCTTCTCTATCACCTGTGCCCAAAACACAGTAGAGGCTCAATAAATGAATGAATGGTGAATAGCTTCTTCTCTGATACAGGGCAGAGGGCAGGACATGCCAGTGGCCTGCACATCAGCAGATCAGGAACCTTCTCCAGAACTGCAAAGGGAAATACTAAACAGCCGTAGTTCCTACCCTTGGGTGGGAAGACAGGCTTGGGACATAGTAAGGGCGATAGCCGCACCCTGAAAACAGACACCCTCTCCCTACCCACAATTATGATCTCAAGGACCCAAATCCATGTATCTTCTGACTTGGAGAACTGGATCCTAGATCTTTCATGAATTCTCATGTATGAGGTAACTGCTTTGCTTCTAGGACACAGGCGGTCACCAAATATTTAGTGAGTTTACATGCCAGCACTTCACTAAGAATTCATATGGGACACAGAATACAAAACATGAAACTGGAACTTATCCTCGAAGAACTAACAACTTTATAGGGGAGTTGAGCTGGACTCACTGTGTGCAAAGGCCATGCCCTGCTCTCCAATCATCTTCTGAAAACCCACCGTGTTCATTCAAGCTTCTGGTTTCTGCACATGGCATTCTCTTCACATTCTGGTGAATTCTTACTCAGAGGTCAATGTCTCTATAAAGCTTCCCCAAGCCCAGAAATTAACCATTGGCTCCCTCCTCTGAGTTCCTGAAGCACCTTGTACATTCTGCCATTACAGCACTTAATGTATGATGCTGTTATCAGTTTATCTCTTCAAAAGGGTTTCTCAAGTACATGAATCAGATCTTATCTTTACCCCAGTGCCAACAATAGTGCTTGGCATCTAAGAGTGTTTTGACAAAAAACTCGCACTTGCTGTCCAAAAGGAATCTCTCTCTAGAGAGCCAAGAAGGAGCCAAACTCAGTACAACTGAAATAGCAGCTACTGCTTATTGAACATGTCCTGTAGTTCTTAAACATGTCCAAACATTGAACTCTTGACCTCTGTCTCAAAGCTCACTGCCATCAGCATCTTTATAAATGGCACCTCCATGTATCCAGCTACCCAAGCTAGAAACCTGGGAATTACCCCTCTACTCCTCACTTCCCACGTTCAATACATCCTCTAGTTGCTGGTTCTTCCAAGATCTATCTTGAATTCATCTTCTTGCCACTTTTATCATCGAGTTAATACAAGCCACTGTCATCCTTTCCCTGAAGGGTAGCAGCTTCCTGACAGACTTCCTTGCTTCCCGTCTTACTGCCAAACCCACCCCAATCCATTGTCCACCCAGAGCATGACCTTTTCAAATGGGAAATCAGACCATATCCATTCCATCTCCTGCTGCCCACAGGTCAGTTTCCTCGCTGAGAACTCTAAGGCCCTGTGCTCTCTAGCCCTTCCCCCTCACCTGTCTCATTCATCACCAGGCTCTCTTAGGCCCTCAGGCACATCACATACTGCCAGCCTCAGGATCTCTACTCAGATTGTCTAAACACTGCCCAAGTCCCTTCATCCCTTAGCCAACATTTCAGGTCCCAGGATAACAGTCCTTCTTAGATAGGGTTTCCTGGATAACCAAGCTCAACTAGTTCCCTTGTTATGTTTACACAACTTATCCTTTTCCATTCATAGCACTGAACATAGAAATGTCTCCTCCAGGAGATTGCAAGTTCCATATTTTGTGTACCGCTAAATATTCAGTTTCCAAATCCTCAACAAAAAAAAATATACATATTAGGCATTCTTCAAAACAACTTACCTTCACAATTATTATCCTCATTCTACAGATGCTTGAAGATGCACAGCAAATGGCAGCCAGGACTTGAGCCAAGGTGCCCTCACTGCAAACACATCCAATCACTACACTTACTTGGTATATGCTATAATCGTACAGACAAGTCCCAAGTGGAATTACAGGACTTCACTGGAATTCCTTTTTAGCTGGGTCTATTTGGATAGGAAAGAAGCTTCCAAATGTCTGTGCCCCTAGCACACTAATCTCTCAACAGACTCCTTCCAGGTCAAATCACTTTAGAAATCATTACATTCTGTCTCTCCGTCTCCTAAGAGGGAGGTTTTGAAAAATTCTTAAGTAGAGAAACATACTGATACTCAGCTTAAACTCAGTGTTCTCAAACAGAGATTTGTGGACATAGAAAATGGACTAGTGGTTACCAGAGGGTAGGCAGAGGTAGGAGAGGGAAGGTAGATAGGGGGGAAAAAAGAATAAAAGGGGGAAAAAGGAAACGAAGAAAAAAATTTAAATCACTTCAACTAAAAAAATAAAGGGAAAAAAAAGTAAAAGTTAAAATAAAATCAGTGTTTTCCAAGTACCATTTTTGCCCATACTACTTCAGTGGGACATACTTCAGAGAATGGTGGAAGTGGAGGCTTTTCCAGAATGGGAAAGGGGCTAGAGAATCCAGTTGCAGTGAGGCTGTATGTAAGGGAATAATGAAAGCTATGTAGGTTCTATCTGTTCATGGAAAGACTTAAAAGCCAGAATAAATGTGAATTTAATCCACTGAATGATGGGAAGCCATATAAATTCTTGAGCAGAAAAGGGATGAGCCATGTTTTAATAGTATATAATTCACTTTTCCAGATCCACTTCCCTAAAGAGGTAGCTAAGAATTCCAAGGCCAGTTAGGGACCTCAGAAGCATCAAACTGAGATATGCTGAATGACCAAACAAGGGTTAAACTGGCTCGGAGGGTGCCATTATATGGAATAGGAATGGTGCCTCGTGGGGTCACACGAGGTAGTGGCCCTCCTCTGGGCACACCTGGCTTCTAATCACAGTTAATGGAATCTACAAGGCTAATCTCCAGCCCTTTAGTTTCTGAAGTCGTCCTTCATTTACCCATTGCTGTGGATCAAACCACCCTGAAACAATTAATGGCTTAACATAATTATTTTTCTAGGTTGGCTGGACTCAGTTGGATGTTTCTTTAGTTTTGGGTGGCATCAGCAGGGGTCACTCAGGCTGCATTCTGCTGGGAGTATGGCATTTTGGGTTTTTGGTGCTATTGGCTGCATCTTGGCTCTCCTAAACATGGGCTTATACAGTCCCCCAAAGGAAATATTCAGTTTAGCTCAAGCTTCTGGTTTAGAAATATGTCAGATAGTTTTCAAGAACAGAAGTGGAAGGTGCCAGAATATTACTTGTCACATTTAATTAAAGTCCAGCCCACACAAGAAAATGAAAAACAGATCCCTTATTGGAAAGAGCAACCCACACACCCAGATGGGACAAATCGCTGGTGGGGCCACCTCTCTAGATCATCTACCACTTTTTTTGAGATAAGAATGTAGATTCCTAATAACTTTGGAATAGAGTAAATATAAGACGAGCTATTCACAGAAACAAATACCCAGTTAAGACTGCTTCTTGGAATGAACATGACTTGTCTAGAATAAAGGTGTTTATACCTCACTTAAAACATCTGGGAGGAACAATGGAGCCAAAGTTGTGCAATAGCACAGGTTATTTTCTCCACTCTTGGGCACAAATAAACAAACCCCCAAAGCCCTGAAATGCTAGCAGCATGACCTACAGCTACAGGTATTGCACAAGACTGGAGATAAACTGATATTTCAGCACCAGGGGCATTATTCACCACTGGGCAGTCCTTTGTTTCCTTCTTAGTGACACTTATTGGCACTTTGTTGAAGATACCACAAAGGAAGTGGGTAATTACACTGCCCCCAAGAGCAGGAAACAGTCTGGAAGAGGCTGTCATACAAGTTTGTAGCAGAAAGTGCTGAGGTAAAACCAGTGGAGACCCAATTCTGTAATTCCATGATCCCAATGCATAGCTAAAGGTAGTTTCTAGAATTCCTAGCACATGTCACATATTTAGCAAAGAAATTTTCACTCTACTCATGAATACCGAAAAACTCTGTACAGAATTTTGCACCTGTAAGGCCACGAGGAAGAAAACATTGAAAGCCACAGTGAGAATGCCATTCTCCCCAACTGTCATTTTCCCTCACTTAATTGGACCTGTTATTTGAGCCTAAACACACAAATAACTAGCATAGGGCCTTGCGGTGAGTGAAGGCAGGCGGAAAACAGGATTCCTGCTTTCTCATACCAGGGTTAAACCCCAGTCCAGGAATGAACTACAAGGGCTCAACTTTTCAACTGTAGACAAATGTGTGTATATTTGCATTATATGCATTAAAAAAAAAAAAAAGAGCCAATGCTTAGATTCTCAAAAGGTCAGAATAAAAATATTAAGGATCACTGCTGAGCTATGCTACTTGATCCTAGCGTTTCTGATAAAAACCACGCTTTAATGTCATTTGGTTTATCAATTGCTCTTCAAAGGAGGAAAAGGCAGGCATGTTTATAACTACCCTTGAAAAGTTACTAATATACATCCAAGAAGCTGCTTTTCATTCATTTTATATTTCAGAAGTAATGTGTACTGCAAATAAGCTGTAGTCTATTTTTCTATACTGGCTTTTCACATGTAGTTTCAACCTTGACCTGAACCAACTGGCTTCACATGAACTCCATTTGAGGCCATTCCTAACCCCAGCCAGGCAACCTGCCCAGAACTAGAGGGACAAACCAAAGCTGAGGACAAGTCAAAAGTATCATCTTGCTATATAAAGGACACCATATTGTTAAAAATTACTTAATGACTCACTATTCCCTGGTAAGAAATGGGAAACCAGGCAGAGGCACCAGATGACTCACAATAGCAGTCAAAAAAGTATGGGATTTGGAATTAAGCAGGGCTCATTCTGTTTCTATAACCAGCAGCAAGACCTCTTGAGCCTCAAACTTTTTTCATGTGGAAAAGGGATATACTATCCACCTTTCAGTGGTGTTGTGGTGAGGACCTGAAGGAAACCACATAAGGAAAAGTGCTCACTAAATAGTTTATTCCTAAATCAGAAGAACCAGAATGAGACACATCTTTTACTTCCTCATTTAGGTCTCTGGCCCCCAACTGTTGCTTATAAATCAACTAAAATCAATTCTTTCATCTGAAAATTTTCACCAGCTGTTATTTTTCTTGCGATGGAAGCCACTGGAAGCATGGGAGCCTGTGGCTGAAGCAAGGATATCTAACTAGAAGAGGATGATCAATCATTAAGGAATCAAAAAAGTTAAAAGTGGTAGAGGGTAGGGTGTGGGTTTTCATGTTAGACCAAAACGAGATTTCTGGCTGCATTATTTACTGTTTCCTTCCGCAAAACCAGTGTGAATTTCTACTGCACAGGACTAACGTGAGGGTCAAAGGAGACAGTGAGAAGGTACCCAGCACAGGGCCAAGTATATTGAAAGCAACTAGCACATGCTTCTTCCTCCAGACACAGAGTAAGTGCTTTCTTTAGGAGTTTCAGGAGCTAGATCCAGGATTACCTCCAGACTTGCTCTTCTAATGAAGGAACCTAACAGCTGAGCTTCTTTGTGCAGATAGTCACAGAGAATGACTTTTTTTTTTTTACTGAAAGTTGCTAAGAAAGTTTTTAACTTACTGTTCCTATATCTGTGATTTAAATCAGAGAATTCTTCCTTTTTCAGCAGGTCCTCAAATAACATTTCACTCAATGTCATTTTGTTATAATGTCGAGACATCTAAGGAATTTAATTCTTGTTTATATCAATTAGCCTATGGTACAAATGGTTTCATTAAACATCATTTCACTTAAAGTCACAAAACATATTAACAATGTCAAGTGAGGACTTAACTGAATTTTTAGGGGAATGAGGGTGTGATAATCAGTAGAGGCTTGGGACTCAGACTGTGCAAAACTTTCAGTGCCTTGACCTCTCAGCATTCCATTCCCATGGTCAATGTTACCTACTTTAATTTTTTCAAAATGAGAGCAGAATTTCCCTTTGGTATAAATATTTAGAACAGGAAGATTTGGGTACACATCATTCTAGATAAATGTTGAAAGATCTTTCTATATAACCCTAGGTTTGTCTTCATACTACCCCACCCCCCATCCCCCATAGGGACACACAGGACTCTGACCTTGCAAAGGACCCTTAGTTTGTCTGCTGGGAGAGGTTACCACTACTGGTGATGGTGAACAAAACCACCCCAGCAAATGCAATTCCCACCCTCCTCTTTTCTGCCACACATAAATGCCTGACCTCCCTTTTCCTGCACTGAGTAAATGCTACAGAAAAATGCAGCTACTTTCAGAAACTACTCAACTTGGGAGTCAATCAGAGGTGGTACTGCTATTTGGTAAATGAGCTTGGAGATGAAAAAGGATACACCTGTTCCCACCTGCCCATAAGCATCAATGGTACCTCACCTATCCTAACTTCTTGCTGGTTTCTTTGCCCCTAAAAGTAGAGAAAAATGAACTTCAAGAATAAATAATACTGACTAGTCACAGCTATGCATACCTATTGATTGAAACCAAAGTGAGGCAGACAGAATCGATTCCACCACCTAGACAAGTTCATTCAGAGTAAGCACTCCCTCTATAGATAGCCTGTATCATAGAAAAAAAAATTTCCAGCCACAAACCACATCCCTCAACAGTCAGTTTACTGCTAGGGAAAACAGATCCCAAGTGCATTTACTATTAGCAGGTCAGCTGCACCATTTTCATACATAAAAGAGAACTCCTGGGTGAAACAGACTTGAGCAGAGAACATGCTTTATTGAGTTGTAGATATAGAACAGCACATTCTACCACATGTGGGGAAGGGTTAGCTTCTGTAAAAGGCCTTTACCCCTCAAGAAAACCCCCAGTGAAGTTGCTTTTGGATAAATTTTAACAGTGACACTGAATCTGGCAGGGAGCTGCCATTGAACATGCTTAAAATTAGCTCCCCCCAACCCACAGTGAATATAAGTAGTGTACAGAGATGACAAGAGAAAGGCACAAATGACCAGAGTTGGGATTGTGGTGAGGGCTCCACATGAAGACAGCAGTGTTGTAGACAACCAAGTTGGGAAGGGTGACATGTCATACATCAAAAGCTGCCCCAAGATAGCAGGTTATAATGGGCCAGGGAGAAATTAAAGGGAGCATTTCTTCCTTCACTTAAACAACACCAAAAATAGGAGACCGGAGAATAGGAGGATAATGGCAAATCCCAAAAAGGAAATGGAGGAGGAGTTCTTGGAAGGGCATAAGCACTTCAGTCCTAGAGGGAGGGTGAGGCACTGTTGAAAAGAGAGATGCAAACCTTGGTGTGGTGGCCATTCTGCTTTGTTGAGTTATGGGCTGAGACACAGAAGTCATTTTCAATCAGTTTCTACTTCTCCAAGGATGTCCAGACAAAAATCAATGCAACTTATGTGGAAGTATAGGTGTGCTATATCACACTGGTACTGGTGAAATGGTTTTACAGTTAATGAACCAGTTAACATGCAGCATAAAAGGGAGAACTGGAAATTATTTTGGCACCTGCAAACGTAAAAAGGGGCAGGGAGTCAAGAGAGAAGAAAACATTCACTACTGGGCACTTTCTGGTGAAGCAGAAAGTATTCATTTCCTTCCAACAAGACAGTGCCCACTGCCCACTGGTGACCTCAATGCAAAATATAGAATCATCACCTCTTAATTCTCTCCATCTCGTTCAGATAGATTATGTGCTGTTACCAAGACTAATCCCTGGGAGAGGCTTCAAAAGTATTTGGCTCTGGTCAGCCTGATATGATCAAAACAGGTCTTTCATTAAAAATGGAGGAAGAAATTTTAAGTGAGATGAAATCCAAAGGGAACGGACCCCTCCCAGTACACACACTCAGAAGTGTTACACCTCTTCCCTGCCCCTCCAAAACACATATTTAAGGAAAAACTGGAAAGGTCCCAGCGGTGGCAACCATATTTGGAGGTCTGGTGACCAGATGGCAAAAAGCACTATTACAAAGTTTAGAAGACACAACATAACCTCACAGGGCTAGAGAACATGAGGAGAGAACCAGTGACTGGACAGGTACAGTACCAAACAGAACACCATGGGTCAGTGCTACGAGGGACTGTCAATCAAGTCTAATATAGATCCCATCCGGGCAACCTCACTGAGGCCGAAACAACAGTTCCTCAGAACCAGCGTCTGCAGTGTACACAAAGGTCGGAGCCAGGATAGTCCTGAGGGGGATGGCCTTCCCAAAGGATACTGTACTTGCCAATCACAAGAGCAACAGAAATGACAGACAGATCCCTAGGGTACGGATTCCTACTGCTGGGGTTCGCTGGCTCAGAGTAACAGGTCACTTTAAGTGCCCTTGGGAGGGGTCCATTTTAAACAGCTGGGATCCATGGTTTTATTGGAGTTGGATCTCTTGGCCTCTTTGGCTATCCACTCATCAATCAGGTCCTGGGGAAGAACAATGGGAAAAATTATCATATACATTCAACTAAAATGCTTTTATATATGGATTCTAAATAGATTGTTAGCAAAGAAGGAATCACCAAAGGTTTAATAATATACGAAGGTATAGAATAGGTGTAAAAAGTTATCTTTAGATTCATAAAATGCTTTCCTACCTAATCCATTTCTTCCTACTATGTCCTTAGCAAGACCTGAAAATCATCACTTATCTTCCCTTATGATATGTATGAGTCCACTAAAAACAATTAAAACTGGGCATGAGTTGAGGTGACATTTGTTAAAGGAATTTCAAATCACTTCCACAAGCCCTGGAGTTTACAAATTCCCCCCTACAGATGGGCGATTTTCTCCAGTCTAAGAAAATCATGAAGCAAAAGAAGTGCTGTGCAACATAAAGCTGCTTAACTAGAGCTGCTTAACTATGTCATCCAAATTTGAGACAGGAGCTTACCAAAAGCTTCTGATAAGGATAAGGTAAGAGATAAGCCTAAGAAAGGCATCACTGCACACTAAAGAAATGAGACCAAGTGAAAGGTACATGTAGCCAACACCTTTAAAAAGGGAAGGTTATCTTTAAGGGTGTTAAGGACCTACTTGCTCTGCTAGGCCTCAAGGGACATTCAGCAATGAGCATGCAGCTGATTAAAATCTTTACCTGTCTCTTTAAAACTAGGTGTTTTCCTTTCCAATACTTGAGCATCTGAAGAGCTTGCAGAGTGCTGACAATGTCCACAGGATTCACAGCTGTCTCCTGGCTAATTTCTGAAATAAAAGAGCTACTGAGAACCTAGCCAAAGTGCGAACACTCTCATCATCAAGGCCCCCCTTCCCTTGTAGGAAATCGAAACAGACTCCAAATGGTTGGAATATCTAATACTCAATCCAACCTGTTCAGAAAAAGTTTAAGCATTCATTTGACTAGTCCAAATAAACTACAGAAGAGGGCTATTATAGAAAGAAACCACTCTTGGTCCCTATAGAAATCAAGATCAAAGACAGAGCACTAAATTCTTATTCTCTTGCATAAATATACAGGGATGTTTTAGAAGCTCCTGTGTGTACCAAAAGACATGAAGATTTTCTTCATTTTTGACTTTTGTTAAGAATTAAAATGTCAGTGACCTGATATTTGAGAAACCAAATCTTATATAACCAGTCCCAAGAGCCAAATGCTCTGGAATCCTTAAGCACCTTTAGTGAGGGTCTCTGCAGTGGCCCACATCCAGGGGACCTTCTGTTCTCATATTCAGGTAAAACAGACTAGGACATTACCCTTTGCAAGTTACAAAAAGTGAACAAGGTTATAAAGCGAAAAAGTCAAAATACTCAGTGCAGCTAACATCTTGGGAACAACCACTCTAGAGTGTCAAAAACCAACCTTTGATAGAAATCTCTTTGCCCTGGAAATTATGCAGGTAACGAAGAAGCACTTCTTTCCAGTAACTGCGATAGCTTATGAGACCCAAATCTGAGAGTGGACGTTCTGGGGAGCCAACTTTTTCTTCCACTTTGGAAAGCAAATAACCTGCCAGGGAACAAATACACAGACTTTTTCTAGCAACACTATATCTCAATCCTAATAGAAAAGAACAATGTGCCAATATAGAAGAAGGTATAAAAAAATAGTCTGCTTTGCAGTATCAGTCAAGGTTTTCAGTCAATTCCATTCATCCAACGGAACACTGTGTGGCTGTTATAGAGTAAGTTGACTTTGTATAAGCAAAAGAGGGAAAATGTGTATTTTTATTTACTTATAATAGACATTAAAAAAACTCTGGAAGGCTTCACTAGAAACTTTAACAGCAAGGGTCATCTGCCGGTGTGTTGGTCACAGGGAGATGGGAACTGCGATGGGAAATCATTTCATTATATAGCTTTTCATATTTTTCAAATTCTTCAACTTTAAGAATAGATTATCTCAGTACCACTTATGAAGTGGTGGTGGTGGTTGGAGGACTCAAAGCTCATGAAGCCTCTAGTTCTAACATCTAAACATCTACCATTCAACACGATGGGAATACAGTCAGTAAAATCCAAACTCTGAGAAACTCTTCTAGAAAACTAACCTTTCTTCAACAAATAAATAGCAATGATAAAAAGAGAAATGGCATGGGAACTTTCAGCTTAAGAGTGATTTACAAGCCACATCTATCAATTCCAACATATCAATTCTATCTGGCTCTGAGTAAAAATAATTTTCTTTTTAAAGAACAAAATCAGGGAAATTTGAATATTATAATTTATGATATTACAGAAATTTTTTCGTGCTTTGTAAGTGTTATAGGCCTTCTCTTTTAGAGATATCAAAATAAGTGAGGGTAGGAATATAAAATAAGGTAAAAGCATTTCATAAAAGTATTTGAGATTCGGGTCCCCTCAACCACCACCACCACCACCACTACGTCATAGGTGGTACTGAGATCATCTATTCTTAAAGTTGAAAAATTTGGAAAATATAAAGCATTATTATGGAATGGCTTCCCACCACAGTTCCCATCTACCCTGTTCCCAATATACCTACAGAAAAACCATCATTATTAAAGTCTCTAGTGAAGCCTTCCAGAGTTTTCAAATGTCTAAGTAAAGTTTGACCATAAAAATGGTAAAACTTACAGGGGTTTTATTATACTTTTATTCTACTTTTGTATGTTTGAAAATTTCCACAAAATCAAGTTTATAAAATAGGTGTTACTATTAGAGATTAACGGTCTCCTCTCCCTTAGCAAGTTATGCCACTTCCTGACTCAGCTCTTCCCCAGTGGCTTAAAAATGGCTTAACAATAAAAGGATTGGAAGGCTAATTCTAACTAATATATATGTCACACAATAGTAAACAATGAATAAAATACAAAAGTACAGTTGACTTTCCTTATTTACAGTAGTTATGTTCTATAAAGTCACCGCAAACACTGACTTAGCAAATATTAAACTATTTCTCCTAGGGAAATCCCTGCAAGCCTCTGTGGTCACATCTTCGTCAATGAATCAATACACAATTTTATGTATTTCTGTTTAATATATATTGTTGATTCAGTAACACTGAACTCATTGCCAACAGCACAATAACCTGTGCCTGAATGAAGCCTGTCTAATACACATATTTTTTCTGTAAGGAACATCAAAGACTTTCTAGACATTATTTCAGCACTACACTTAGGGGCCATTTAAAATCATCACTAAAAAGCCCCAAAGTATGGGAAAAGTGGCACTAACAGACCATGAAAAGGAAGCTTATCTATAACAAAAGAGCTGAAACAGGTACCTTGTTTGACCTCAGCTGGGAATGTGTGGTGATGACTTATTTTTTGCTGCTGTGCACATGTCCACAAATGACCACAAAAGTGCCAAGAGTACTGATTTGGGAGTTACAAACTAATTCTAGTGAATAGGCAAATTCCCAAATACAGAATCCACAATTAATGAGACCCAAAAGCCTCTATCAGGCATACCGGTTGCCTCTAGGAGAGTCTTTACAAAACTGAAATTCCTAACATCCAGGAACAGATTTGAAGCCTTATGTAGCTATGTGTTATTCTTAAGTCTCAAGCTGCAGATAATCCTAAAGAGCTTACTTTACTCCCCTCTATTATCTCCTACTATCAGGTACCAAACTCAGAGCCCTGTATTCATTGAGTATTCAGTGTGCATCGGCCAACCGTCCATGTTCAGGTTTTTTCCACTTACTCAGTTACTCAATAAATATCAGTATACATCCGTTACATGCCAGGAATTGTAGAAACCATAGGACAAAAATACACACAATATTCACATGGTCCCTACCACGTGGAGCTTGGCAGTTTCACTTACTGAAATCAATGAGCATCTTGCCATAGCCCTGTCTCATGTACTGAGGCATGGTAAGGATACAGGATACATTGTAGTTGAGGAATGAGTTCTTCTCCTAAAATCAAGAACAAATAGATGAGAAGGTCATGTGGGTTTAGAACCATAAGTGTCAGCAGTCTCAAATATAAAATAAGGCTGCTTTCAAAATATCTAGCTAACCAGTCCTGAGAGTGGCTGTCAGGCTCACAGATGTTACACACCCTTTATAATGGCCAAAGCCATTAATCGCAGTTTCCCTAGCTCTGAGACCTCCAGTCTCATTTTAAGGGGGCTGACTCTGGATTCTTTAGTCACAGAGCAGGACAAGGTTTAGATTGCAGTTAGTCTAGAACAGCACTCTTTAAAAGTAATTTTTCTAAAAGGGGGCTGCCAAATGGAGAAGAAAGGGATCCCAGAAATTTAAGTCCCCATTCTGGAAGGGCGTCGTAACAATCAAATCATATGATATAATTCCATTTACGTGAAATGCCCAGAACAGGCAAGTTAATAGAGACACGAGGGCTGGGAGGGGTTGAACGGAAATGAGAAGTGTTGCTTATGGGTATGGGCTTCCTTACTGAGGTAATGAAAACTGATTGTGGTGACACAGTTCTGCGAATGTACTAAAAACCACTGTACACTTTAAATAAGTGAACTGTATGGTATGTGAATTATATTTCAATAAAGTTGTTTTGTTAAAAGGCATAAGCAAAATCTGACCTTGAGTCTTCAAAGGCACAGTGGCATAATCACTGAAAGAATCCAGCTAGAAAACCAGGCAAAAGAAATATATTCCTGGTTTTGAGCAAATAGAACAGAGGAAGACAAAGCCAGGAGAGTTGGCTTGACTACAAAATAGGTCTTGTGGGTTAGTAGGCAGGGACCTGGCCTGTAATTAATAGGCAGCTCCAACCCACAAGTCCAGAAATGAATAAACCAGAAGCTTTTTAAATAAAGAATGGCACATTTTTCATTAAGTAATCTTTAATATGGATTTTTCTTTTCTTTTTTTAAAGAGAAAGGCTGTCATTGCCCAGAGTACTGCCTCTTCCTGCCAGTGATTTGAGTCCCCATGGGCCAACAATCGCCCTGTTCTAGCCATTAGCTTCTTAATCTCCAGATCCTGCTGACCTTGGAAAAATATCCAATCAGGTGACAGCCAGTGTTGTCTGCTTCTGTCATAACATAGAACAGGAAGGGTTCCACATCATAATATAATGTCTTGTGGTCCAGAAAAAGCTTGGCCAACAGGCACAGGTTCTGGCAGTAGATCTGGAAGTAGAGAAAGAGTTCACGTGTGGACCAGTGAGTGATTCTTGAACTTATCAGATAAAAAGTCTAAAACTGGAGATGATAACTATTACTGATAATGAAGCAGAAATTATATATTATGACCAATAAAAGAGTTCTATCTTCTTTATAAGGTGAATGGAGACAAAGCAAATGAAACCTGCGAGTGTACAACAAAACTATCCCTCCTTCTTACGTCACCACTCTTTACCTTGTTTTTCTTGCCATCCACTTCAAACACGGATATTGAACCTTTGCGATATATCTCATCACCAGGGGGGTGTTTCCATACACATTTAGCCTGCAAGAGATTGGAATTCACATCAGTTTGGGAAACAAACCTGTCCAACAAGACTGTTACTCAAAAGGGAAAAAGAATCAAGGTCAAATTTAGTTAGCTGAGAACATATAGCAAAGCAAATGTTTTTTCAGTAAAACAAAGGCTTCTAAATCACTGTAATATATTTACAGTATTTTTATAGTAGTTTAGAAAAAGTGTTCTGGATTACATTCTGGCATCAATTCAACCCAGGAGATTAAAACCATCTACTATGTAAAAGCCAGAAAAATAAAATACCCTTCCTTATTATAAAATGCCTTGCGACAACAGGAAATTCTTAAGCAGCTTATTTCCAGCAGCTTAGAGTTGCTAAGTAAAGGTAAGAAAGACTACTTTACTTTCACCTTTACCAGTAACTTCTCTAGTTGCCTCCAAATATCCCCTCTGTTATGTAAGGAAATAGGAGCAATTCCTTCTGTGGCTGGGGAAAAAAAGGCAGGATGGAGTGGGGTGGCAAGGCAGTCTGGTGTAGAAGCAGGAAGCTGGGGGAGGGCAGCTGGCCACAAGGGGGCATTAACGTACCGTACCCCTTTCCTTACCTTTACTTACGAATAGATTTACTACAGCCAGTCAGCCATGCTGTAAATAGGTGAATTCTTGAAAGGTTTTATGTAAATGCATTTAAAAAGCACATGTATATATTTGGATTTTCTATTAAATGTTATTGTGACTTTTGGTCAACAAGAATCATGTCCCAATTTGTCACATGTAAACCCAAATATTTATTAACTGGAATTGCTTCAAGAAAACTACAGTTTGTTCCCATCTCCACACCTTTACATATGGCTGGCTCTTTACAACAATAATCAAACTAAAACAATTATTTGTTCAGAAACATTAAGTCAAACCTGTTGGCAAAATAGACAAAGGCGGCCCCATTTAAGTGATTATGCCCGAAGCAATGGAAATCAGAAGTATTGATTAAAACTTTCATTTCCTGAAATTCTATTTTTGTAACTCATATAATACAGCAGATCCTCAAAAATTCTGAATGTTTACTTGACCCTCAGATTTATCCAGACCCTGTTTTCTCCACCTACTATTTTTTGCCCTTTTTCGCTGGATAGTGCCACTAACTAACCAGAAACAGAAAGAAAAAAGGTATAAATGGTAAGCAGTTCACATCAATGAAAACACCAGTCTAACTATCACACAACAAAACCATATTTTAATTTATTTCCATGGTCTAAATCATAGAGACTAGTCCTGATACCATCACCTCCTGTGCCCTCACCTAGTGTCCCCATCAATCCTCATCCATCACCTCCAAGTCAAAGTGTGCCAGAGTCTGGAGAGTTTAATTCATAGGAGTAGTTTGGGGTCAGAACACTACAGACTATGTCCTCCAGAGTTGGAAACACAAAAAAGCAGTATCACCAAACTGGGGAGAAGAGTATATAGTAAGACAAATCATGGGAAGCCTGGGTTGTAGATGTTCAGTATATGGAAATCCTGGGAAATAAAGATGAAAGGGGACAGAATAAGAGACACCCTAAAAGGCCTTTGAACCAAATTATATTACTATAAGAAAAAAGAAAGGATTCCCTGTCTGAAAAACTAACCTCTGCCCCTTACCCTTTCTCCATCCCTACTCTATGGCAAGACAAGACCCTTCATTCCACAACTAGGGGAAAAAAAGGTGGCTTAAAGCTGCAAAATATCTAGTAAGCATGTCTGTCAACAATATAATCACGTTCAAGCCTTTACTTCTGGAGGAAGAAGTATGTTCAGAAGTGGGAAAGCACTAATCAACTTGAGAAGGCATCAAAGGACCCATTCTGTTAATTTCATAATTTATCTCCCTTAAATTAAGTGTTCATTCAACACATATTTATTGGAAATATAGAGCTTACGACAGTTGCTAGGCATACAAAGGTGAGTCACATTGTCCCTGCTCTGGCTAATGAAGTTAATGTATTTTCATCTAGCTTGGGACACAAAAACTGTGAGCAGAGGTAACCCATATCTCAAGGAAGAAATGGAAAAGAACAGGCAGCAAGAAAAAAGACAGGGGGATGTATATGACAGGATGTGGTTAAGGGTTATCAGTCGCTTTGTGTACTGCCAAGCACCAGCAATGCCACAGGCGGTATACCCCTACTCTAAAATGTGGTTTTCAATTTCCTATGCCTTCACCCCATAATTGTAGACCACTGAAAGATGCTTAGATAAATGTCATCTAGACAGATGTCAAAATCTAGAAATTTATAGCTTATCACAATATGGTTACGAAATCCCAGATAACTTACCATGTGTCGGCGGAGTATTGTTTGGCTCTTCATGTATTTTAAACAGAATTCACACATGTAGAGACGTCCCAGTCGTGCATATTCTTCAGGATAGGGAGAATGGTACCAAGTATCAAGCTCATAGCGACCAAAAGCAATTGTTTTAATCATGTTGCTCCCCTCTGTGATTTGGCCTTGGAGCCTTAACTTCTCCTATTGTAAAGAAATCAAAAGTCGAAAGATTAGAATTACAGTAGACCCTTGAACAACTCGGGAATTAGAGATGCTGACCACCACCCACATCCCACAGTCAAAAATCTGCGTATAACTTATTGACTCTTCTCAAAACTTCTTATAGCCTATAGTTGACTGGAAGCTTACTGCTAATACAGTCAATTAACACATACTTGGTGTGTTATATGCATTACACACTGCATTCTTACAATAAAGTAAGCTAGAGAAAAAAATTGTTATTCAGAAAATCATAAGGAAAATACATTTATAGTATGCACTGAAAGCATCCATATATAAGTGGACCCATGCAGCTCAAAAACATGTGTCCGAAGGTCAATTGTAATCATTTGTATTTTCTGTAAGCTTGCGTGCATGCCACCAGGCTAGGCTATGAAAAAAATCAAACACTTTTGGCTTCTAACTCATGCGAAACTTGCGCTGAAGGGGGCTACATTGGATAATCAGGAAGGCTTATGGAAAACTTACTATCCGCATTGCTCAGGGTACAGGGTACAGAAGGGTGGCTTTTCTCTGCTCCCTACCATACTTTGGGCCTCATCACTTGAACATCAGAACAAGTTCCTGGTAAAATTTTGTTTTTATCAGCCTGAATCAAATTATAAAAGGCAATCTACCACAACAAATACAAACTCCTCACCTTTACAAAACATTCTAAACAGAAAAGATCAGCTAGAATGAGCTTTACATATCTCGAGAAGCTTTCATAAAGCTCTGTGGATCTGCATGACATGGGTATCCATAGTGGTCACTCTTTCAACTTAGGTACTTTCAAAAATATTTCTGAAACATGGACAATGCTTTACTTTTGGAATCTAAAGTCTAGAAAGCAGAACATGTTTGGATCTCTATCTCCACAAAGTGGCTATGACTTAGACATAGAAATAATCTTTAAGCATAACCAGGTAGAGCATTGAGAAAGGCCAGCCTAAGAAATGCTCTTTTCCAGAGGATGACAGAGAAAAACAGCAGTAGCAGCCCATCCCAGCCATGGGCAGCTAGCAAACTGCCTCCTGCAAAACTTTTAACAAGTCTATTCTGGGATTTTTAAACAAATTATTCGATACAATTTTTTTAAAAAAGTCATTCACTTTACAAACTGAGTTTCCCTGAACATATTTAATCCATTAAATAAATCCGAGGTAAACTCAATGACAATTTTCTTAAAGCAAAATTATTGAAAATGCTGTCTCGGATATCAAAACTAAATGTTAACTACAGATAAAAGTTGCAACAGAAAACCATCAAATATGTAAAACTTGGCAGTATCAAAGATTAATTCTAAAATATCTGACAACAGCCTTTTTCATTATTCCTCTTCACTGTTCTTTTTATTATTTTATAGCTGTACTGAAGGGCTGAGGTCAACCCTGCAAAGGGGAGTTCCGGTTTGGGTTAAGTGAACAACAGGGGTTATATCTCCCTGTCTCAAGGTTCTCAGAATTGCAAATTACCCAATTGAAACATGGGGGCACCTACTGTTTTATCCAGATAATCACCTCCACCAAAGAGGTCCTTCCAGGAACTGAGGTGGAGAGAAAAAAACTCCATAGGACAAGGGAAGGGAGGAAGTGGTAATTAATTTTAAATATGAATAGAAAGGAAGACAGTCCCAAATAAGGATAGCTGGGGGAAGGAAAAAAATTCAAGCAGCAAGGTACATTTAATTCCCATCAAACTGATTGCTAACCATTTTTCTCCGCAGTTTTTAAATGCCCATCACTAGTGGTCCTCAGCTTAGAAGTTTTAATACGCACCAAATCCTCTGAAGCTCTGGCTTGTGCTCTTCGGAAAAGATCCAAGTCATACTCGCTAGTCAGGTTTTCTAACAGAGGTTCCCGCGTGTTCCCATAGGTCTGCCTGTGTTCCTAGGAAAATAACCAGAGTATAATACTCTGTGCTTCTAAGAACATCTATTTCATTTCAATCAATGCCAAGAAAAGGGTCAAGCACTAACATAAGCTATTTATTGCCTTCTATATGCCAGGCATTATACTGGGCATCATGGATCTGGCACAGACATACGTACTATTTATTTATCAGGCAGGTTAATGCCAGAAGATACCCAGTACCCATCCTGGTGAACCTGGAAAAGAAATGCTCTTACAACCTTTCCAAAAGGAAGTTTCACTCTTCTGTCTTTAAATGAGTACCTCAAGGATCAGAACGCTATGCCTCCATTTTTCCCTCTGAAAATGAGCATGATAGTACAAATAAATAAAATACAACAAAGCTAAAAGCACTACAAATTCCTAGAATCCTGAGATCTGGAAGGAATTTTGGTGGATACTCACTCATTTACAAACAAAACAAAAACCCAAATCTCTAAGCCTTAGAGACTGATTTTTAGACTGAAAGGAAAACTTTAGACTGCAGGTTCAAAGGGGTACTTAGACAAAAGTCTTTTGTAAATTCCTTCACTTGAATTGTTGTACCCACCATTCCACTGTCCACAAAAGGCATTGTAATGCTCTCACTTTAGAACTCCAGCCCACGTGCATTTGAAAAATATGCTGGATTCTAAAAACTATTTTACTAGATATTGGTCACAAAAGCCAGAAAATTAGAAACATAAAAATAATCCAGTTTTAAATAAGTATCAAATCTTACCATTGCAGTCACTACAAACATCCTTACACAGAAAAGAAAATCCACAAAGCACACGAACCTTTTAAATCTTTGATTCTAGCCCTTCCCACTTTGTCCCAGTCTCCACCCCAACAAGAATGGAAGATAATGGTAGTTAGGTGGAGTGGGTGGCTCATCCCAAGGAGAACATTACGATTTCACACATCATTAGCATATGAAGAAACCATTCAGTAGTACCTTTATTCCTAGTAAAATTTCTTCCAGTTAATCTGGGCCCATCTGAAGGATTTCCTTTTGAATTTGGACTCGTCATTTAAGACTTAGGTTTTAAGTATTAGCTATTTTTTCTAGTTTTAAGCTTAAAAAAAAAATCCTATCCAGCATTTTTACCAGGAAGGTTGGGTCTGAATAACCTAGCCCAAACTACTGAAAAGCAGATGTTTGCAAGGTAAATTTCGGAGGGTTTTACATCAGATACTCTTTCTACCTGTATGATTCTGGGTGAAATTTCCTCTCTAAACCTCTGTTTTCTAGCTATAAAATAGGTGAAACATTATTTTTGCCACAAGATTATGGGAGCAATATAACCACAGTGCCTAGTACAAACACTAAATAAATGGCATTACACTATCATTTCTCCTCTACCCAATTTGTAGATAAAAATACTGACCAAGACAGAAAAATACAACAGTGCACTCGAGAGCCTACTCCTAGAGCCCTTCCTCTACAAACCCAACAGTCTGGTGTGAGTATTTAGTTACAAATTCACTCCACGATCAACCACCCATCTCATATTGGCTCATCTCCATTTATTTATAAGGTCATTTTCAAGACTGATGACAACCACAAAAGTAAATACATGGTTTGGCAAACTTTTGTCTTATTGAAGCTATGCTGACTGCCTAAGTAGTCACGAATCATACTTTTAATAATCAATTTTAATGACTAAATAAGTAAATATTCCAACTCTGAAAAAAAAAATACGAATTGGAAAAAGATTGAGCGATCACATGCCAAAATGTTAAGTGGTTTATATCTTGGAGGATAATTTTTATTGGAATTTTTCTCCTCTATTTTTTTTGGTATTTTCAATAGTAAACATTTATTAACAGGTACATAATAATATAGATCTTTACTTAAAAATTAAATTTTATAAAAAAGTTTTCTGAAGAACTTTTAACAAAATGAGATTAGTCTAAGATATTAAAGTGAAAGCACAGTAATTTCTAAGATAGTAAAGTCAAAGTGGCACTTACAGTAATATCTAAATTACATAAATAAGGCATCATGTATAAAGCTAAAAGGACATATACTAACATGCCAATTGTGGTTATCTTTAGGTAGTAGGATTCATGTTTATTTCCATATGCTTTTCTTAGTTCTATATTTCCTATTACGAATGTGCATTACTTTCAAAACTTGAAAAAAAATGTTAAACTACAAAAAGCTCTATTAAAAACTGTATCACTGAATTAATATCTTTTATCATGTAGGAATTTTATTTTTTTCATTAAAATACATGAACCACAACTTAGCTTGAATATTTTTCCTTATACAGATATCTCCATTATCACAGGCATTTGTTTGAGTGGGCAAATTTAACACTTTAAAGCTAAAGTACGGTTTACAAGCAACCAGAGAATTGAACTTTTTTTTCATGTAAATTCTAACAGTATTTTGTTTTTGGAAGACCTCCCATTCCCACTCTTAAGAGACCGGTTTTGGGGGATTATAGTAAATAAACACTAACCACCAGAGAATAGTCCTCCTACTTACAGAGAATATCAAATGCAAATCTGAAAAGCAGACGCTTAGAAACCAAAAAGAATCAAATGTGATGGCAAGAGTTCATACTAATTAAATATTTAACTATTTCTCACCATATATTTCTCTTTTTGTTCTTTGCTTAGCCCAGAATTTCTTTTCTTCCTGAGTTCAGCAACCTTTTCCTTATAGCGCAGTTGCCTCTCTGTTGGTGCCTAAGAGGTAAAGGAGAAAATTAAGAAGCTAGCTGGAAAACTCATTATGTAATTAGTTTCAAGATGACAGTAACAACAACAACAACAACAACAAAATCAATGAAGGGGGAGGAATGCCAGATGTGTGACAGCCACCCTGTAAGTACTATTGGCAATTTAAAAATTCCAAATTGAGTTCCCTCATCTCCTAGACCATTACCCTTACTGTTAGTTAATATGAGTTCAGGAATGTACTTATTTTAATATTAACCCAAACAGAACATAAATTAAGGATGGAAGTCTCCACCAAAGCAATAGGAATAAAACAAAGATCATTTCAATTCAATAAGCATTTATTGAATGCTACTGTTTTCCAAGCACTGATACAAAAATGAATAAAAATTTAAAAACAATAAGAATAGAACCCAAGACAGACAACGAAGAAAAGTATAGGTATCACTTATAGAGTGTTTATTACCTACCCAGCATTAAGGATAGGTACCTTATATACATAATTCAGCTGACTACACTGCCAGGTAGGTATTACTAGCTCCTTTTTATTAATAAGGAAATAAAAGTTTAGGAAAATTAGCTGACCTACCCAAAAGTAACAAAATCCCAGTATTCAAATCCAGATCTGTTTGACTCCAAAGCCAAACTTCTCCCTCACCACTATGCTTCTGCTATCCGCCTATAATCTAACCACAAACACTTACATCTATATGATGAGCTTTGTGTATTAATACATGACAAGGTCTAAACTAACATTCTGAAAACATTACAATGGGAATGGCATGAAGAAGAAATTCGTTAACGGTAAGAGAAGTTTTGGGAAGAATTCTACAATAGCTGAGAGTTGCACAAGGCCTTGAAGGATAAATACAATTTCTTCTTGGGATAGGTATAGAGTTCAAGGCAGAAAAACAAAGAGTAAAGACCAAAGGCATTCAGAGAAGACTAAGGAAGTAAGTGTAATCAATGGGTAGGAATGTTCAGAGAGGCATAAGGATTAGGGCAAAGCAGCATCAAGGGAAGAGAGAAGAAAAATGACAATCAACAAATGTCAGATGCTAAGGAAAAGTCACTGGTGACCTTGGAAACATGCCAGCAGAGTACAGGGGCTTAAAGGTAAGTTATAATGGGTTAAAAAGTAGGTGCAAAATGAGGAAATAGAGCAGCAAGTACAACCTTTCAAATAATCATGATTATCTTTCACTACTACTATCATTATATTATTATTATGGTTATTATTATAGATAGCATGATTCCTTCATTTATGAGATGTGTTGTTTTATGAAAATTGACTATTTGGAAAACAAATATTCTGAGTTTGACTAAAGACCAGTTATTTAGACATACCATAGGAAATAAGAGACATGGATATACCTAAAGACAGTCATGGGGCAGAGGATATCCAAGACTTGGCTCTCAAACTGAACGGCCAGAGCTTTAACAAAGCCCATACCTGGTGCCTGGTTGAATGCCTGTTGTTGTCATCTTGCCTGTGGGACAGCATCCTTTCTTCTATCTGCTTATCCCGGCTCTGTGCTCTCACCTGCAACCATCAACAACGTCAATAAATCCACCTGCTTCTAAGGCTATGTTCACTTAAAGCATTAAGAATACAAGAATAAATCCTCTGAATTGATGTGGTACTTTTATTTTCAAAGGGTCTTCACATTATCATAAAATCTGTAAAATACAGATAAGGCAAGCTTCACATTCTGTTCTCTCAGCCATCAACTAAGAATCAGAGAACTGAAATAACAGCAGCTAAATCACAGTGAAGCTAAGACTTAATTAAGTCTGATGACTCTGAGCCTGTATTCTTTCCACTGTACAATGAATAAGAAACAGTGTGAGGAAGTACAGGAACAGAGTGAAGTACAAATAAAATGTCAGATAGTTAGGTCAGATCTGTAGAGAAACAACTCTGTAGTTATGTGATCTTACACAAATCACATTAAATCTCCAATAGTTTCATCTTTTGGGAGGACTCATCCACCTACCTATTCAACTTCAACATTAAAACTCAGCAAGGTGAAAAGAAAAGACTGACATTCTCCCACAGATCTGCTCCTCCCCAAAATCTTCCCTATAGTAACAAAGAGCAATACTTTCTAAGCAAGTGATCAGGTCAAAAACTTGATCACTGTACTTGATTCTTCTCTTTCATATCTCACACTGAATCCATCAGCAAGTCTATTAGGCTGCTCTCCTCCAAAATATATCCTGAATCCAACCAATTCTTACCATCTCCACTAGTCCAGGCCACTATCTACTGCCTGAACTTTGGAAAAGCCTTCCAACTAGTCTACGCTGAGTGAACTCTTGCCCCCTCCAGTCCACTCTCTACACATCAGCCAGTTGTGATTTTTAAAAATGGTTTATGAAATTACATCATACCTCTGCTAAAGCCCTCCAGATGCTTCCCACTGTCATCAGAATGCAAACATACTTTCTGTGCCAAGGCCTACAGGCCCTTCATGACCTGGATCCTGCTTCCTTATTTCTCATCATTAATCAGCCACACTGGCCAACTTTCCCTCAAACCCAACAGTACTCAAAGTTTATCCCCACCTCATAGCCTTTGTACTTGTTCATCCTTAGAGTTCATACTTAGAGTTCTCCTCCTCAATCTTGACACAACTGCTTCTTTGCTGTCAGCCATGACTCAGATCAAATGTCAATGCCTCTGGAAGGTCTTCCTTAATAACCCAAACAAAAGCAGTGCTATACCCTCGTTACTTCCAAAAAAGTCACTCTCTGCATCTTTAGTCTTTTTGTTCCTCACAACATTTATCACTACAACAGAATTCTTATTTACTTAATTTACGTGTTGATATTGCCCCCTTTATAAGAACATAAACTCCTTGAGTGAAGTAGCTTTTTATCTCATTTACAGAATCCTCGGATACCTGTAATAGTGCTTGGCACATGAAGTCACCAAAATCTAGGACTGAATAAAAATGTTCATATTACTGATAGCAATAGCTTACTGGGAAAGTCAGCGTGATCATGTATATGCAAGTACTTAAAATACTCTAGAGCTCTTAACAAATATGGAGGATTAGTCTAATCTTTCCATTTGGGATTTTAAATATAATTAAAAAATGTATCTTTCAGAAATTCTCCTGATCTTCCAAGCACATGTTCCAGTAGTAAAGATGGATTATGCTGAACCTGATTCCCCTTGTAAAGAAGAGAGCATGAAAGAAGAAAAATTCAAAAAATGCTTTGCTTTTTTCAGAATTTCCTTCCCTGAACTGAAATTTTTTTTTTCTTCTTTAAAAATAAATTGCTTATGGTAACATGTTCATATTACTACAAGCCAACAATTTTAAAAGTTATACCTTAGGAAGACTTTTATGTAAAACCACTGACAGTATTGGATAGTTCCATTTAAAGACAAGTGGTAGAGGACAACTCTCAGAAAACAGAGATCGCAGCTATTTCAGAGAAAGAAGATCCTAACACTTTATCAGCTTTGATACAGATGTTAGCAGAGCTGTTCCTGTTTTGATCAGGTCTCAGACTGATGGGAAGATAATGGGAAGATCTACTACTTACTCGTACACAGAGCAGAAGTACCAGCCTTCTTATACAAGAGATTTTGGATGAAGAAAATAAGAGTAAATGTCCTCAATCTTAAAGCCATATAAGCATGGAAAGTACAGTACTTTGCTGAAAGACTAAACATAAAGACCCAGTTTATCCGGTGGTCGACTTGTAAATAAGAGAACAAATTCCTGAGTCAGAGAGAAGTAATGTTAGCTAGGGAATCTAATTTTTCTCAGAATGAAACTGCCTCAGACAGAAATAAATCTGTGATCCTCGCCTTATAAATAAAATAGCAACCACAAAAATAATTAATACTTTGGTTTAACCAGCTTGGATAACCTGTCCAAATACTACCCAAGCGATCCATTTAATTAATAACATCTTCAACTCTTGCTTCCCCACAGTGTGATTGAGAGTAAGAAAAAAGACAAAGTATTCCATAGAAGTAGACAGAGAAAAAGAATCATGAAAAACTTCTTAAAAGTAAAATGTCTTCATAGATTTATAAGAGAACGTAATGCATAAATATTAAGACCACATACTGATGCAAATTAGTCCTTAGTGGAAAGGTCCCTAGCAGTATTTGAAGTTAATTTCCAATGAAAAATAATGCGCTAGAGGGTGATGTTCCAAATATTCTGTAAATAATCTCCTTAACTGCTTTCAAAGCACTCATTATATAATTATTTTATCTAATTATTTTTAAGTTTTTTTTTTATGATGTTTCCTCTACTAGAATTTAAGAGCAAGGACTTTGCCTACTGTTCAAACTGGATCCCCACTGTTTAGCAAAGTGATTGGCAAATGGTAACCACTCAATAAATACACACTGAATAAATGAAAACACAATTACCTTGCATTCATCAGCTGAGAGGTTATGATAGAGTGGACATCCTGAGATGGAGAAATGTCTCTCATGTTTTCCTGTAAGGTGTCCTGGTAAAGAAGAGGAAACTTAACGTCAAGACAGAAGATTTAAGTTTAGAAAGTGATATTTCTCCACAACAAACATGTTTTTTTCTGCTCTATTATTTTTATCAAATGTATGTCTGATAAAACAGATTGAATCAGACAGATTGAGTCCATCAAAGGTAAATGCAGTTAGGGCCATAACTCACACCCACAATCAATTTTTTTCTTCCACAGACTGGATCTGGCAACTTGTCTATGTTCAATATAAACTATAGTTTCTTCTGTTCTGATGACATATTTCTCAAATTCCAAAATATCATAAAGCCATACACAATTACAAAATTACAAAAGCACAAAATTACAAGCTGAAATATTCTCTTTTGTGGAATTTAACTTTCCTATGCTAAATTGATCAAGTCATATATACAGCAAGTATATTTTCCTTTCTATAATGCAATCCTATACAATCTGAATTGAACTTTCAATAATCAACAGAAACTTTATGAAAAATGAAGAAGATGACCTTTTCTATCATATAAGTAAACATATTTTGATAATGCTGATGAGATAAAAAGATAAGTTGGTTAAGCTAAACTGCAAGTCTACAAATATCTTCACCTTTCTTTCATGAAAAAAAGATATTTAATTCAGGGTAAAGGAGACACTGGGATTTAAAAAATTTTACATGATTGACCGAGTAAGCTTTAAAGGGCAAAAATAGTCCAAGTTTAGGGGGGTGAGGGGAATTAATATATGATATACAGGCTACCATTTCTCTGGGGCTATATTATTTAAAATATAATTTTAGAAATCTATACATTTATCTTGGACACAAAAAACTACCCTCAATGATCAAACAGCATGTAAAAAAATGTAAAATGTCACTGCTACAGCAACTGTTTTAACTATTAGGCATCTACAACTTGAGTAAATTATTCAAATCACGTTTTATTTTATAATATGTAAACTAAAACTGATCTAATGTTATCCATACTGAAAGTTTAAAAAATGATAGATGCTCTATTGACCCAACAATTTAGACTTCTATAATCAAATTCCATTGCTATGAATTTATCTAAAAAGTCACCAAAATATGTACATATAAGGCATCGATTATAGTATTGTTCAAAATAGCTAAGCATGAGAAACAGTCTAAATGTCATTTAAATAATTCATGAATTATCAATACAATGGAATTCTCGGTATCCTTTAGATGGATGGACCTCTAAGTGCTAATAATGTAAAAGAGAAAGAGCCAAGATGTCAAGCCAACCACTGTTCATTTTCTTTTTTATGAATAATAACAAAAAAGAAATACATGTGCATATACATGTGTGCTTATAGATCTAGAGAAACTTATATACTTCAATCTCTCCTATAGAATTTTAATTTTTCACAAGCACCTAATAGTTTTATACCAAAATTATTTTTTTTAAGTTAATAACATTGTTTTACCCAAGATAAAGAGTGGAATGAGATCAAGAGTCATTTTGGACGCTCAAAATCACACTTTCCCAACTTTGCCAGTATGTTAAAACCAAAAGTCCAAGTAAACTTTCCTGTGATCTAACAGATTCATACTTACCCTCTGGTCTACCTCATTAAGGGGGCTAAGTCCTGGGCATAAATAACACACAATCAGGTCCCTTCTTCTGACTTTGTCTCCTCTCCATTCTGGTCACTTTGCCCCAGACATATTGGCCCCAAAGTGTGCCTCAATATGCTTAAGCATTCTCCTGTCCCAGATGCATTGTACTTGCTATTCCCTCCTACTCATAATACTTACCTCTTAACCCCTAGATACTCAAGTGACTTCTTTCAGGTTTCTGCTCAAGTGTCACTGTATCAGAGTGGCTTTCCCTAAACTACATGTGTGTTAGTGTATATGTGCATGCGCAGGCATAACATCCTACCGTCTCTATAAGTCCCTTTATTTTCCTTCATTGTATATATCACTATTTGATGTACCAACCTGGTTTGTCTTCCTCAGTTAAGACTATAAGCTTCATTAGGGTAGGGACTTTGATACGTTCACAACTACATCCCCCTGAAGTTAAAAAAGTATCCAGCACATGGCAAACATTCAATAAGTATTTATTAAATGACTGATTAAACATAGTACAGAAAATAAAAATAACAACTTAGGGATAGTGACTAGTGGACCTGAGTAAAGTTCCTTTCCTTGCTGCAGGGCAGGTGAATCCCCTTATCTTCTTAGCACATTAGCTATCTCTTGTATTAGCATTTATATGATGTCTATTCTTAGTTTTTCATTACTTATCACAAGGAAATTAACTTAGGCCTGAAACAAGTTGTCTTGAGTAATAATTAGTATGGCATTCAGAAAAACTTTTACTTTATTTTATGCATTTTGATGGACTGAATTTGAGAAACTGCCGCTAAGATCAGGAAAGGATCCAAATTAATAAAATACTATGGAAAATGTACTGCAAAGCATCAATATACTGTTTTACCTTTATTCTGAATCTGTGACCACATTCAAAAGCTATGTTTGAGATGTAGACCAAGTAGTGAAAGGCTCCTTATCTCTCAGTCAGCACTTTCCAACTCTAGATAGATTAAGCCCAACATATGCACCTAAGCTCACCTAGGCAGCATAAATAAGGTTTAAACCATTATAAGAATCCCTCAGGGGTAAAAATTTGTCATAAAAAAATAATGAAATACTCATTTATCTGAGAAGAAATATTTTAGTTTATACTTACTAAGTACACAAAGTCACAAGACCTAAAACTACTGAAGCTGCAAAAGGCCAGGGTCTCACCTATACTCTTTTAGCTTCACTGTCTCTTGGTAAGTACGTAATGTTTTTCTCATTTCCTGAACAGTTACGGCCATACAACTACTATTCTGCACTATCTTACACTCTATTAATCTTCAGTAAGCTTGAACTATGCACCATACAATGAGATATTTGAAGATAACTGGTCTTCTTTCATTTTTGCTGGAAAAAGGAGAGAATTTTTCACTGGGAAAAGGTCTCAATAAACTAAATGGTGCATCACAATTAATTTCCTTGCAGCCAGATCTATTATTACAGACAATAGGCCAAGGAGCAGAAATGCTTTTATTCAAGTGGGCCATTCATTGTTACCCTGAGCATGTGATCACTGAAGAGCCTAAGAAGATGAGTCACAACAGAACACTAAACATTTCTGGGTGATCCTAATTCCAGAGGGAGAGAGAACCACAGAACACAGGGTGTCATAAAGCTGGGGCACACTCACCTAGAGAGTTACAGCCTGGTGTAGGACACTTCATGTTAAAATTGTAGCTTTCATGGAAGCGACGGCGCTTGGGGCGATGAGAAAGATCACTGCCTGAGTCCTTCAGGGACATGTCCTTAGCAATGCTCTCATCGTGAGACACATTGGGGCTGGAGATGTCTATATCAGACTCAGAAGAAGGTGCATTTCCAGTTGGAGTTCGAGGGGGAGACTCATCATGATCAGCTGTATTTTTAGTTTCTAAAATAAAAGCAATTGGTAGAACTCATAAATGGGGTTCACTTATTTAGAGGTTTACTATTCAGAAGAGTTTATGGGCTTCCCAGATCCTCTTTCTATGATTTAACTAGTAACTTTTTGTCATTTATCTACTATAAGGCTAAATGTAAAATGAAGAGAATCGAACACTATTTGGGGCAACTTTAAATTCTGACTAAAATTAAATTTGGGTTTTACCCAATACATTTCACTTACCTGTTTCTCCTAAGCCCCCACTCATGGGTAATCAAAATGGAATAGAAATAAATTTTTAAAAACATCACCATCCCACTCTCTTTCCAGGAGATAGAAAATGAAAATGGTCAGGCTTGGTGTGAGAGTGTAAATAGACTTGACTTCTGAGTTAGCTATTGGGAATCTAACAATTACAGACTCAAAACCATGGGTTGCAAACCAAATGCCTACAGAGGCTGAGCAAGGCCAAATAGAGAGCTGACTGTCCACTTTAAGAGATAGCTCCAACCAATTATTACTGTGGGTAAATGGCTACCTAATGTTCCCAGAACTTTCTATATTTTAAAAGAAACTAGTAACCCAGGTTTTTATATGAAATCTCTGTATTTTCAAATATTGGCAACAAAAACTTTTCAATGTAAGTAATCTGCAAGCAAACCAACTAACCAACCACATTTGTAGGCTAGAAGCTCACCAAACTATAACCCCTGCTCGAAAGCCTCCGATTTGAGCTGGTAAACAATCTCAATTGTTTACCATTCCCCATCACTGAAGGACGCCTCTTCTCAGAAATTCAGAGGCAGCTGGACTAATGAGCATGGCTGTAAGAAAATCTAGTCCAAGCCTTCCTGATCTGTGGATAAGAGGTACCCACACCCTTTTGCCCACTGCTGATCTAATATATCCAGCTACTCTGGATGTCTGGAATATTCTAATACCAAACTGACATCAGCAAGATCTAAGAAAGGAGTCAGGCAAGCAGCATTCACCTAGCTGAAATGTTGTCAATGTTAGACATCTAACTGCAATGGCCCCAAGCCTTTCTTAAGGGGAAATTTACCAGACCCTCTCTAATGGGTCCAAATCAGATCATATCACTCACCTCTATCTGAAAAGTCAACCACTTGCTCAGTTTCTGAGCCAGACGAACGAGTCTGCCGAAGGGGGTATTTTTTCGGAGTCACTGGCGTAGGCTGCTGCTGGCTTCGGGTCACTCTCCTGGTAGAATAAGCAGGCTCCTCAGTGCCAAAAGACTGTAAATTTCGAACGGGACTGGAATCTGTTCCCAATTTTAAAAGATAATAAAATATTTTTTAAAAAAAGGAAATCGGTTTTATTTCCCACCCATATGATTTATAGCATTTAGGCCATCCTGACTTCACAAAATCCAACAAATCTTTAAAATACCTTTTATTAAATGAAATATAAGCAAAAGAGCCTAGATCAGATATATAGATACAATATAGTACAGAATAGAGTTTATGTTCTGGAATCAAGGCTGAACATGATTCAATTCCACTTCATCATACCAACTAACTGTAGCATCTTAAACACGTTAATCTCTTCAAGCCTATTTCATGATCTACAGAAAGGGGAAGATAGCAGTAGTAGCATGTTACTCATGTTTGTTGTGAGGAATAAGTGAGATAACACATGTAAAGCACTTAACATGATGCCTGATACACAGATCTAATACTTTATAAATACTAGGTGCATCTTCTCTTCCTTCCTTTACTTTAACACATCATAAAACAGATATCCTATTACTAAAGGCAGAACAATATACAAATATTTCCTTAGGGGTATCTCTTTTCCTTCCTTATTACCTTCTCTGATACCCTGAAGCAAAATAATAACAGACTCAAAAAGGGTAAGGCAAGAAAACAGCTTCTAAAATTCTCTTGGATGGCAAAACATATTCTAAAGCACCTGGCAGCCTTTCTACATCTCCATGCTGATGATGCTTAAAAAAAACATAAAAGAAATTTAAAGCTGAAATTAAAGTATATTTTAAACAAGGAGAAAACAAATTCTCAAACTTTTGTGTAAAAGCACACAGCTAGGTTATCAGTTTGCACTCACTGGGGGCTCCATTTACAATGTAGTCTATATTTTGCTTTAGAGAGGGCTACCGTATATAGACTACACTGGAATGGTGTCCCCAGGAGTTGTAATTCTGTAGTCATTAAGTATAATAACTAGAAAGAGATCCAGAGCTCATGTATTTCCTAGGTGTTTTGAATATTTAAAACTTTTAGGTGTTCAGGGCATGGCTTTCTAAAAACATTATGCCACTTCCTTTGAATATATTGTTCCTTCTGCCAATAACAACACCTTCCCATCTTTCAACTTGTAAATTCGTACTAGATCCTTTAAGATTTCTATCTGAGAAATCTAGTCCTACCCTCATTTGGCTGTCCCATTTCTAGGCTTCCGTAGTACTCCATGCAAACGTCTCTCAGAGCTCTTACAATAAATTGCAATGATCAGCATAGTACCTGAATAATAGTAGCCATTTATCAATATTTCTATTGTGCTAAAAATAAAACTTAAAAATTGAGAAATCAAGAGACAACAGCTATTCTTCAGTTGAAATACTAAATTCAAACACAGAGTTAGGAACAGTTATTGAAAGAGAATATTCCCACTTTCTTCCTTGATAAACTGATGTTTTTCTCTCATTTTGTAACATGCTCACACAGCAGTAACCAAATCAGCACTATTTAAGTGTTCAGAGTATATTATATGTTTCCCCCTTAATCTATTATCACCTATTGATCATCAGCTTTCTGATTAACTGCAACCTTCTTTCCTTCCTAGGGAATCCCAGAGCAGACCCAGGAGGGGTCAGGGTATCCTCCAAATCTAAGCCCAGATGGGTATATACAATTAATAACTGGGCTAACTATTTCTATCTATTAATTGTGTATCTGACTATATTATGGAAATAAACATGGTTTTAGAAGTATTGAGTCCCCTCCAAAAACAAGTTCAAGAGACTATTTTACGTCCCTAAGTCTAAATCATTCTAACAGAAGTGAAAAGATATAATCTAAAAAAAATTAAATGGCTCAAGACATACATGTGTCATATATCCATTATACCAGACATAGTTCCTTTGGATCTACAAATTGGACAGCACCCCCAACAGAACCATTTTAAATAACCTGACAACTTCTGTAGTCATTTATTCTGTATTTTACCAGATTCTGCCATCTACATCAAACAAAGGGATCAGTTTCTACATTAACTAGCACAGTAATATGAAGAACAGTCAGTCAGTTGTGAGGCGTGGTCAGGAAGATGAAGCCTCTTACCTTGGGAACTCTGGCTCAGCCGGGCTGAGGAACGGGTGACTCGGGCAGATCGCCGTGATGTGCCATCGCTCTCTGAACTGTCTGTGTGCTCAAGATCTGTAGAAAAATCGGAATCTTCGGTTCCATCTGAACTACTGCCTGCATTCCTCTGTAACACCATAGATCCAGACATTAGCACAGCAGCATTTATTCTGTGGATTTGTATTAACACTAGAAATTAAACGATGAACCATGATGCTGAAACCACCAAGTTCAAATCTAAGAAAGGATTCCATAGCCAACTTCTCTTTATTTAGAACATTTAAATAGAACAGCCTATCAATAATGTACTTTTATTAAATAAATGAAGGAGAATTAATTCTTGCTGTATTAAGATTAATTCTCAAATAAGCCCATTTGAAGGTCAGTATTACAAACTGGAATTAAAAGTATCTAACTCAAAAAAGTCTGACTGACATAACTATGCACTTACAGAAAGTCCAGGGTAGTGAGAAAAATGTTAGTGCTAGACCCCATTTAATTTTAGGGTAGCTTTTATTAAAGTCTCCATGAACAGCTATCATATTTTAAAAAGCCAAAACACTAATTCAAAATATCATGGTCCACAACTCTGATCCCAAAACTTAAGCAGAAAAAGAGTAAAATTCTTCTACACCTTTCAAGTTTCTCCACATGAACACTAATGAACACTAAAAGTGCTTCAAAAAAAAAAAAAAAAGGCAGCTTGCACACAAAGAATTGTGGGTATTCAGAAACACAGGGGTTTTTTAAATTATTCTTTTCAATTAATAATTATTTGTCAATTATTAGCCTCCTGAGGAATGATTGGGCATAAAGATAACTTTTATCAATTGAGCATTAACACTATATCCTTTACTAAACCAGAAAGAGAAGAATATGTACTTAAAAAAAAAAATACAAAGCTTCAAACTACAAGTTCCCTATTTTTTATTCAAAACCCTTAGGGCCAGTTGTGTTTAGAATTCATAATTTTTTTAGATTTTTGGAAAGGGACTCTTTGCATATATCCTGGAAATAACACCCCATAATCAAACATTAATATTTCTGCAGCAAAATATATAAACAATCACACTAAAGGAGACACACAAAAGCTTTAAGTGGCCTCAGGACAGTTTAGGACAAGTTTTGCCACCAAATACAAAGAGCTCATTTTCAAGAGCTCTTTGTATTCGGAGGGCTGTGGACCTATTCCAAGGCACCAACACTATTCCCGCATTTGGTGAGCCTTAACATAAACACCACCTACCAATGTAGATCATTTTAGGAGACATTAAAAAGTGTAAGTATTTTACTTGAAAGCCTTTGTGAAGAGAAATACTTCCGTAGAAATGAGCAAGAATAACACCCAGCTTCCCAAATAGTTCGAGGGTAATCTGACCACAAATGAGCAGAGGCCCCAGAGTCACAGAAAATCAATAGGATGAAGGAAGCCAGGGTGGTTTAAAGGTCATCTAGTCAATTACCCAGATATTTGAATTCCTGATCATCTCTGACCATTTCCATCCTGTCTTGACCCTGGAGCTCAGCTCTTCTCTCCATGTTTCACCAACTTCCCATGTTACTCCAGAGCAGATTTACTTGCTCCCTCATTTCCCTCCCATAATGCTTTGCAATATATATATACTTCTAAGTAGTGAATTTATTAGTTCCTTCTACAGTTATTTATATGTCTGTTTTCCCCCATCAGACTGTGATTTCCTTAAGCCAGGGATCATGTCTCATTAATTATGGAATCCCCACTTGGGAGGGGGCGCTGGTTCTCTATCCCCCGCGTCTTCTGCTTTGTTGTGCCCCCCGCGCAGTAAGAAAGGATGCTCCAAAATCCCGCCTCCTCACCTATCAGCATTGCCAGCCGGGAGGGAGGGGACTCGTGCCACCCAATCGTGGTTCCACTAAACCGCGCCCCCACGGGACAGACTGCTAAGCCCAGCCAATCAAGAGAGGAGGGATCGTTTCCTACAGCCAGTCCAAGAGCGGTAGGGTCAGGCCCAGACACCGCCCCCGCACGCGGGGAGGTGACCGTTGGGCCCAAATGGGCGGTGTCACCAGCCAATCAATATGCTGCTAAATGTTTCAGCGACCAATTAACAAGAACGCCTCCGAGCCAGGCAAGGAGAGGGCGGGAATAGTTGCAAGCATAGGCCGAGAGGCCAGGGTCGGGCCCACATTTTCTGTGGGGTACGGACAGAAGAGAGGGTTGCCGAGCTAGGTTCCGGGCACCGGGAAGTTGGAACCCAGGGACTGTGAGGCGTGGCCAACTGCGTCACGTTGCTGAATCGACTGTCCTTAGAAACCCGCCATCCCTCATGTCCCGTTCCTCTTACCTTCCTTCGCGGCATTGCCGGCGGCTGCGGCCCGACGGTTCCGATTCGGGCACCGGCAGCAGCAGCAGGAACGGTGGCTCCGGCGGGCTCCGTGGCGGCCTCTGTAGCGGTCCCAATCCTGCGGACGATCCCAAGTGCCTCCTGCTTCACAGCGTCTAGAGCCTTCTGCGCAGGCGCCGCGGGCTGAGGCGCTTTTTCCTTCATTTCCGGCTAGGGCTCACGTCATCTGACGTTACGGGCCAGATGGGGTGCTGGGAAGTTCGCTCCTTCTAGTGAAGCTAGTCAGCGCCATTTTGGAGTCGGGCACAAAGTAGAAATGCCATTTTTTAGTTAAGGGAATGGCACCCTATATAGGCGCGGGTAGCCATTATTGTTAGGGGCAGAAGTCTGACTGTTGAAGTTAAAGGTTCTCATCTTTACCTTGGGCAAAATTTCCCGTCCCGGTCGTTTTAATTTCTGAAGTCGAGAGAGGAAACCCCCAGAATTCATCAGGTTGTGGAGATTTAACCCCTTTGTTGCCCAATTGGCTAAAGGACGTTTCCGTTTGTCATATAAACTCAAAGTTAAGAAGGGATACTTTGTACAATAAGCTATTTTTAGGGCCATCCTGTGTCTCAAAGTGGTGCGAAAGGGGGCTTTAAAAGGGAACAAAAGGGTAGCGTCCATCGTCAGGCAGTTTCTTGTTTGGTAGAGGAGACATTGTCCTTGCCCGTAGCGAACAGCAAGTAAGTTAGTCGTTCATGTCGCGGAAGGAGGCAGACCATTCTCCAGAAGCTGTAGCTCCAAAGAATTCCCAATTTAGCTCTGTGGTGAGCGCCCAACTCCTTCCCCTATTCCTACAGGTTTAAGAGTCTTGGGTGGCCCGAGGGAGGTGGGGGGTGGGTGAGGTGCTGTACCAGATTCGAAGAAGCAAATGAATCCCATTTAGCTCAAGGGACCTCTGGAAATCCCGATGCTTGAGCCAGGAGTTGGGGGAGGGACGAAGAGGAAAGAATATTTTCAGTGAAGCTGGAGCTTGAAAAAAAAAAAAAAAAAGCATGGATATTTAAATAATAATAGGGCCATCTTCGAGGGGGCCTAGGAAGAAGTTGGTTAGGATATAAGCCTGGAAGAAGAGCCATAAGAAAAGGCTAGGAAATGGAGAGCAGGCGTTGAGGATTTAAACTCCCTGGAGAAAAAGTCTTGGGAGGACCAGATCTTGGCCAAGAGCGACTCTGAGGAATCCAGGCAAGCTCAGTCATCAAGTTAGGATCCTGGGCCCCAGTTTCACCTAAGGCCAACTAAGATGGAGATTTCCCCCAGGCGCAGAGCTAAAGAACAAAGCAACAGAAAGTAAACATCTGATTGATGTGCTAAACAGAGGGCTCTAAAGAATTGAAGTTCCACTTAGCCTGCGCTGTCCTTGGGGATATCCTGGGCCGGTATTAACACAGGCAGCTTTTAGTATTTAGCTTTTAGTGTTTAATATAAATACCTTTGAATAACCTACTTAGGTTGAACTGCACATAAGAACTTATTAGAAATGGGCTCGAGTTTCTTCTTTGCATATCCCCCCAGCACTTAAGCATTTAATTTCACACTATTACTGTTATTTTTCACTTACTGGTGTGTTCTTGAGGTCACTCTTGGATGTCTGGCTCCCCGACTAGTGGAAAGGAGCTCTTAAGAGCATATCTCAATTCTTTCATACCATCCTTAATAGTGCTCAGACCATACTCTACCCACAGCAGATACTTGCTCGTGGATCAGAATGTGTTTACTGTTTCAGTCTGAATGTATAGCACTCAAAGATGGTGAAATTAGTATTTTAGAATAAGATCTTATCCTGACTTAGCCATTCATCATCGTACAAATACCAACATTACAAATTCTCAACATTAGTTAATCTCTTACACTGGGTTTTCAAACACTGCAGCTAACACTATAAGAATTTAGTTTCATTTAAACATAATTCTTATCCTTGGAAAGTGTACACTCTGGTAGAGAGATGAAAAAACTAACACCAATAGGATAGAAATATCATAAGAAAAATGTGTACTCAAGATGAAAGTAGAATAGCCAGCTATATTTAGAATGGGGAAAGGAGAATCCTGAAAGCTTTTTCTTTCTTCTTTTCTTTTTTTGAACCAAACATAATCTTTACTTTGAGTGTCATTTTTGTCATGACACAATTCTTGAAGTGGGTACTGATGTTGGTTTCAATGCCTTTGACCATTGTCCTTCTGCCCTCCCCCATCTGCCAGACTTCAAATAGGTAGCTCTGCCGTTCTTCCTGCCTTGATACATCTCCTGACCTTTAAAATTTACTTTCTTCAGAAAGTCCATTTTTGTTCTATCTCAGGTAGTAGGGCATAGCGATATGTTATTTTGCTCTTACTTCTTATGCAATTTGGTAGCTGTTTTATTCCTTTCTCTCCTAAACAAATAATAAGAACATATAACTTGTATTTATTTTATTCATCAGCTTTACTGGTGTCCAGTACAGGGCTTTGATGTCAGAACCGGATTTGAATTTCAGCTCTGTCACTTTCTTTCTGCATTGTTCTTGAACAAGTTTTTAAATTTATCTGTGCCTCAGTTTTCTCATCCATGAAGTGGAGACATTAATAGCCACCTCACAGGGTTGTTGTAAGGATTAAAACAGATGATTATTAGCACAGTTCCTGATAGAGTACAAGTGCTCAGTAAATGGCCATTGTTACTGATATAATTCTAGTCACCCTAGTCATGGCTATAACATCTTAATGTTTGTGACTGTATCTTTACATGGTCTAAGTGGTTGTTTGCTTTTGTCTGTTCAATCTCACTTCAGCTCAAGAGACACAGAATGATTATATACAGGCATTGAGTCATGTAAATGTGGATGAAACACAGTGTTTCCCCAGACCAGTATGCTCATTCTTCTAAAACACTGTAGAGTTTTAATGGGGAAACAGAAAGGTGAGCAAGGTTCAGAAGTGGTACAGAGGAGGAAGTGAAGTGTTTTGTCTGGAGGGTTTAGGAAAGAATTTATAGAAGAGGTGAAATAAGAGTGGAATTTCATAGGGCAAATAAGTTTGCCAGTGGACAAGAAGAACAGGGGCTTTCCATGCAAAGGGAACAGCATGTGCAGAGGTGTGGAGCAGCATTGTATATGGGGGTGACTAATGGCCTGGTAGAGTTGGGGTGGTTGCCAAAAGAAGAGGCACGAATGGTTTAGGGAACCAGTTAATGCAGAGCTTTGAATGCCCTGCTAAGGAGCTTGCACTGGAGGCAGTGGGGAATTCCTGAAGGACTTTAAGCAGAGGAGTCCCACGATCAGACTTGCACTTTAAAAGTCTCTTTCCAGAAGCTGTGAGGGGTACTGAACAGAGTGGCAGGGAGACCGGTTACAACGCTGCTGCAATAACCTTACCCAGAGTTGAGGAAGAACCAAACAGGGCAGGGCTGGTGGCCTCAATCTTTAGTGTATGTCCTCGTGCATTTCCTTTTTTGTAACTGTATCTTGTCTCCTCGGTTACATTTATGAACTCCCTAAAAGATCCCTCAGTTTCTTTTTAAATGCTCTCTTTGCCAATAAAATGATAGGTACCATATTTCAAATACAAAGAGTAGTTGTTCATCGTTTGCTTCAAAGGCCTCAGAGCTCCCAGAGGCTGGAAGCCTTGCCTGGCTGGCCACACTGTCTCCAGCTTCTCCCTTTCTGCCTGGCATCTACAAGGACTCAGTAAATGGGCTGACCACTGCCAGGTGCTGGCTCAGTTAGGAAAGCCTTGCACAAAACCAGCCATCATCTCCTTTAAGCCTGTTTTTTGACCAGTGACGTGCCTAGGAGGGGTTAGGAGCAACAGTTTCTTCTGTGGGCAGATAACTGTCCTGTAAGGTGGGCAGGTACGTCTTGACCTTTTTAAGACAATGCTAGTGTGACCAGGGCAATCTCATAACTTCCGAGTATAAGTACTGGCCTAGTCTTAATCCCTTTGGGAGAATCTCAGAGGTTGCTGATGTAACCATAGTTCATATTAAAATCTTTTCATTTGCGGCTGCTGTAAAAATAGTCAGCATGGTCATAATGGTCCTCTTTTTACTCTTGCTAGATATAGACTGGAATTCTCTTACCTTCTTGACAACTTGTTAATTTTGTTCTTGTATCACCCTTATCCACCACCCACCCCCCAGCCCCACCCTGGGGGGAAGGTGTTGGACAGATCTCAGCAGGCTCAGAATCAGCTCCCCTCCCTCTGCAGCTGGGGTTATAAATAACCACCAAAACTAAACAGTCGAATAACTGCATTTTGAAAATTACTAAAAAAAAAAAAAAAAAAAAAAAAATCACTCTGATCTTGATTCAGTAGCAGTTCTAGATTTGCTCTTCATCTCCTCCCTTCCTCCACTTCTGCCTTCCTTCCCTGATCCAAGCTCCCTTGGGAAGTCAATCTGAGCACAAAGCCGTGGTATGATGAAGACATCTTTTTCCATATTTGACAGGGCCAAAGCCCTCCAGGGCTGTAGTTATAGTTACACGATGTTGTTATGGCAGCAGAGGCCTCAGGGCAACATATGTTCCTGAGTGGTAATTGGGTTTGCTTTAACAGACTGTCTCTCCCTGGGTTCTCCATGCCCAAATTCACTTATCAAGAAGATCAGGGAATTGCCATTGTGGATGGGCCTACATTTTTTTATTCCAGCAAAACCAAATTCCTCTTAATTCCCCAGGATGGAATGAACCCAGTCATCATGGGTTGAGACTTTTTAGACTTCAAGCATTTTCAACAAATATTTATTGAGCATCTGATAAGTTCTGGGCATTGGTCTGGGAGCTGAGTGTACACTGTGAATAAATAGATGTGGCCCTTCCCCTCCTAGAACTGATGGTATAGAACAAAGAATGCATAGGAGGAAGTTGGGGGAGTGTGACTTTCACCTGCCCCAACCCCCTCCATTTGTTCAAAAATCACTAACCCAATATAATAGCACTAAATAACATTTTAAGGAAATAAAATACATTCTTAATCTCGCTTCTGCCAAAAAGTTCACACACACACACACACACACACACACACACACACATAGCCTTCCAATTTTTCTCCACATGCATACGGTTTCATTACATGGTTATGTTTTGGTATAGGTGCATTCATTGTTTACATGAAATTTCATATTTTTTTACACATTTTCAACATTTCCAGTGTTTCTCTAATAGTCTTCATAATTGTAATTGTAATCACTATATGATATTACCTTGTGGTACAATGTGGAGTTTTTTAGGGTCTTTTATCTCAGATAGAGCAATGAGTGTACAAGTCTCTCTTGCTTTTATGGCTACCTCTTATATATATTGTTTTCTTTCTTTCCCCAAAGACTTGCCCACATTTAAAGTGTCACTATTATTGTGTAAAGGTGCCAATTTTAAGACATTGTCCCCAGAACTGACTATTACCACTTAATAAAATCTTGCAATTTTACTGGAAATGAAAACTGAACCTCGAATAGGCTTTTGATTTTGTTTCTAGTTTAAGATATACTTCGATCTTACATGTGTGTATTTATCAGTTCTGTTTCCTCTTCCATGAAATCCTGTTCATTATTCATTTCTCTCTTTGGGGGTCTAAATGATTTTCTTTTAAGTTTGAATGACAGATACTCTGAGCCATGTTCAGTTACAGAGTCAGTGTTCTTAAGAAGGCAGAACATTTGCTTCATGATTATTTCTCTAGTATTTTCTTCTCACTTTTGCTCTGGCTTTCCAGTTACCTGTAGTGGTAAACTCTGTCGAGTATGCATGGTATTGAGAAAGAGAATGAGACTGTGAAAAGAATGTTTAGACGACGTGTGTGATACATGAGGAGGCAGCTTATGTCGGACCTCAGCAAGAGTTGAGGAGTCATTTTAAAAGCTGTAGTCACTGTTGCCCACTATAGAAACCTGGAAGATGGTTCTGTAGACACTTATTTTCTCTCTGGAGAAACTGAGTCCCAGAAAAAAAAATTCCCAGCCAGTCAACTTAAGGAGGATGAAAATGATTCTGCCATTTGTAAACTGTGGGTCATTTTTTTTGTTGGGAGATGCTTTCCCAGGAATGGGGGGTCTAGGCACAGGTCTCTCTGAGTCATTTATACTTGTTTATCCAGTCTCCCTTGTGATTAACTGTACCCAGATATGAATCAACTGGCTTAAGTTGAGGGATGCAAGCTATAACTAGGAAAATTTTTTCTCTGTTTAAGGCAAACCAGCACAGTCTACAACCTTGGACTTCTTAGTCTTTCTCTAACCAACTGAGGTTACTGACCTCAGCCCAGTCTCAGGGGTTAAGAATGACTGACTTTCTCACTAGTCTGGAAATTACTTGAGGATGAGTAGGCATCTGGTCCTTTTCTTACCTGCCTAACATTGCCAGTAGATGTCACTACACCAAACCACATTTCCAAAGAGGACTGGAAGGAAAAAGCGGGCTTCAGAAAGGCTGAGTCCAACCATTATGACCCTCTTCTCCCATGGCTTCCATTTATATTTCTGAAAAACTATCAAAGATATCTGAGTATACATAAGTTCTAGACAGTACAGAGTCCTGAACTCAACAGGTCAAGACTCCCAGGTTCTGGGCAGTATTAGAGTTCTTATCCAAGAACCTTCCCCAGACTGGGTGGGGAGCACAGCTGCTATAAAAAGGGCGGCAGGGTGAGTAGGTCATTTAAATGGGGGTACACATGATAGAGTTATCTAGGAACAAGAGCCATAGTCTTGGGGCTGTTCCAACCATTACTGCAGAGCTGATACCTCAGGCAAAGCACTCCACCCACCCTCCACCCCACCCCTCGGTCCACACTGGCGTGGGCTATCCCTCGCCTGAGGGCTGCCAGGCTGGGACTGGCTCATCAGTTTTGGGCCTCTCCAGTGCCAGCTAGACATAACCACACCATGCCAGGACACTGGGGAAGTTCCTAACAGTTCGAACCATTGTTACGGTTCTTCAAAACACGTATAAGCAGCATTAGTAATCCGGAGTAAAGAGCCATTGTTGGCTCTTCTATAAAGACTTTCGTTCCCTGTGCTGTAGGATAAAGACAAATCCTTACTGGGCCTGCAATGTCCTGCATGGTCTGTCCTCTCCATCCCGCCCCACACAACCTCATTCTTTGTTCTGCAGCCTGATTGGCCATCCTGCAATTCCTCAAGAGTGCACTGGTTCCTTCCACCCCTTTGCACACACTCTTTACTCTGCTTGGAATGTTCTTTCCCCTACTCTTCACCTATTTTTCCTAATCTTGCAGATCTCAGGTCAAATTTCATTTCTTCAGGGAACACTTTCCTGAAGCTTCCAGTCTAGATCAAGTCCCCCATTTCTGCACTCTTGTAGCACTCTGTACTTTTTTTTCATAGCTCTTTTCTTAGTTTGTAATTACACATTTATTTGTGTGACTGTTAGATTGTTTACCTTCAATCTCCCAACACCGACCCCACACTGTAGGTTTCATGAGGGCAGTGTCATTTTACTTACCATTTCATCTTTAGCACCTAGCACAGTGCATGGTACTTAGTAGGCACTCAGTACCTAATGGATGTACCAAAGAAATGGCAAATGAGTAAGTGAAGGAAGTTAGGAAATATAGTGTTACTCTTGTGCATGCATTGATATAACATTTGTATATGAAATATAGTGCCTAATTCTGGTCACTCAGCTCCTGAGGCAGACATATTAAGAGTCCAGAGAGCCATCTAAATCAGTTCAAGGGAAAAGTGGAGGTTACCATATGAGGCACAATTTAAAAGACTGTAGAAAGATGAAGTCTTGAGGATATGATTCATTCACATGTAAACATAAAGGGGATAGATGCAGATTTGTTTACCAAATCCCCGAAGGTCAGCACAAAAGAAAATCTTTTGAAAACCAGATGGTGTGTTATTCATCTCGATATCCCTAGCGTGATACCTGGCACATAGTAAGAGCTCAAGAAATGTATGTTGAACTATTTTGTTGCTGAAGCTTAAAGGAGATTGACTTGGTTCTGGGGATAAGCAGTATGTAATTATTCACTTGGGAAACCCCAGAGGCAAAAAAAGAAAAGTATGAATAGGGTCAAGAAGGGTTCCTTTACATGTATAGACAATAGCTATACAATAGACTGTTTCAGGAACATTAGGGCTATTCAAGGCCTATCCCTTGACCTTTTGAGATCATCCTTATGAAGGGCAATTACCATGCGTGCTCACAAAATGCATCTCCTTTCCACCAGCAGGGCCCAAATTCTAAACTATATAAAGCATTGGTCTCACCCTACCTCACATTGTTATCTCCTTCAGTGCCCTCCAGACTCTTGGGCACATGTCCTGTTCGCTTCCTGGGACTATTATACTTTGGTTTTCACTAGAGAAGGGAAAATCCCAGAAGGTGGTGCCCTTCAATCAGAAGTAGAAATGGCTGCATCTCTCAGGGCAACCAGAGCCTGGGCCTGGTATTCCTGAGTCCACAGCAGGGAGGTCGTTAGCCTGGGTCCCAAGAATCCCCGAAACAAGCACCCCTGGCATTTAGCCTTCTATCCCTGGCACTTAACCCTCTGGCCCCCTAAGCAGGGACATTTCAAATAGTTTTTCTTGGAGCCATGGAGGGTTCAAAAGAATTCTTGTACATTAAAAAAATAAATCCTCCAGAAACAGCTATTGATCTGCTTGACCAGCTCCCTTATTTCTTCCCTCTCCCAGCAGTGTGGGGCTTTAAAAAGAGTATGAGGATTTGGGTGTATGTTCATTTGCCTTATTCTGGCCAGTTCAGCTGGTCTCATTCTAGATGGTACCAGAGTCTTAGGCCCCAGGAGAGTTGAGGGTTGTATCTTATCCCAAAGCTGGGCCTAAAGGCACAGACATCAAGAAAATACTTTGACTCTTGTCAATGGTGTGCTGATGCGTCATGGAAACTAGTCCCAGGGGTTTTCCCTCTCTGGCTTCCCCTCCTCTTCTTTCCGCAATCTACAAATCACAGAGTATTAAATACTGTCTGGAGGACCCTTCTCCCCACTCCCATACTCTGGGACTCCATGCAAGGCAGAAGACTGCAAACTAAGCAGGGAGAAAAGAGAGAAGGGGCAGCAGGCAGGGGTGCCCATCATTTATCAACCAAACACAGTGGTTGGTCATTCTTTCCATGCAGCATTCTGGCAGGCTGGGCAGGCAGTGCAGCCAGAATTTTCTGGCAATGGAGAGCCCTGTCCAGCAAGAGTTCCCCTTACTTGGCTGCCCCATCTCAGAGGTGGGGAGACAGTCAAGGGGTGAGTCCTTTTTTTTTTTTTTAATTTTTGCGATTTCAGAATTAAAACACACTTTCAGTCCTGGATAGATTCTTACCTCTTTCCCAACCTCTTCTGCCATGTCTTCCCTAGGACCTCCTCTTGTAGCTTCTCTCTTGACCCCACAAAGAGCTTTCTCACTTTACCTGGCTACAGAAGTTTCTTAAGAGTCTCAGCTCCTGAGCTCTGGCAGGCTTTCTTGAAGGGCAGCAACACCCTTCTGCCTCCTTTAATCTTCTCTGGTTTCTATTTAATGGAAATTCCCCAGCTTTCCCATCTATCTCTCCTCCCTGGAGGTAAGAAGTTTGGAGAAAGGGAATGGATTGGGTCCTAGGCTAGTCCACTGAAAGGCAGACATGTTTTGCCAAGAAGTTCCAAGAAAATGTTCAGCTCACACAACAAGAACAGCTAGAACCTGCCAGACTCACCTCCATGATTTCTGAGCACTGCCCCCTCGACAGTATAAACAAAGTCAAGAGTTTTAGAGAGAGTTTAGGACTGGGAGAGTGACAGGGAGGCAGAAGAGTGGGCTGTGGCATCACTGGTTTGGCCTATATTCCTATCTCTAACTTCCACCTCTGGGTAAGGAGTGGACCTCCTAGGTCTGCATCGCTCTGACCTAGTGCACTGAGTCCCACCCTCCTCCACAGTAGCAAATTACTTAGGCTATAGTAAGTACCCAGTTAGTGGAAATTTTATTCTATGCTGTGTAGCAGGGGCATCCTGATTATTTTACTTCTTTCCTGAGGCCCTGATATTTCTGTCACCACAGACGGTGAAGTCTTCTTGGGCATTCTGAGGAATGCAGACCCACCATTGGTTCAGGGAACCCAGGATGTCTAATCTCTTTGTAGAAGAATTCAGAATTGGGTGTATAGAGCCAATAAATTGACAGGGTCGGTTTCTAAACCCTGGCTTGACATTCTGAGCAAATACCCAAGAAGTCAGAGAATTGGATGGAACTTTTGGGTTCCAGGACTTCCAGGGAAGGTACCAACTTGTGCGATATTGTCAGATTGGCAGAGAAGAAGCAAAGCCAAGTGGCTTACTACCCCAGCAGAATACAGGCTACTTTGTAGACTACCAAGCCTTTGCCCAAGTTGAATGGAAACAGGGATTGCAGAGGCCACTGGTGGAATATACTGGAACATTCCAGGCCTTTCAGCCCTACAACAACACAATTCCTTGGGGCTTTGAGCCATCGGGGGCTTCTAGAATTGGGTTAAAGGTCCTCACCCTCTACCATGCACAGGCAAGAGAAACCACCTGCTGTGAAAGTAACACTATTCTAAGTGTCACTTAGTTACCAAGTGGGAGGAGTTTCAATCCAGCCTTTGGGACTTTTTCATTAGAGAGAGAGACTTGACTGCCAAAGCCATTTTGTTGAGCCAGAGCCATCTTGTGGGCCAGGATATCCACAGGAAAAACCAGAAATAGACGACTAATTCAGTAAGGACTGAAAAGTTGGATGGGATATAACCAGGCTTCATCCTTTCAGACAGAAACAGATTTACAATGAAGCTAATGAAACTTAAGTATCAGAGCCCCTCACTTGCACAGAACCCTTCCAAGGCCTTGTTCTGAATTCTATAATTTTTTTACTCTTTAGCTTAAAGAAGAACCCCCAAATGATAGAAGCATTAGGTCTCAAAAACCTAGAGTCTTTCCTACTGTCAGTCTGCAGGGCTTTTAGCCACAACTTTCAGAAGTGATCAGAAACATTAGTAGGAGAAACAGTCAAATACTTAAATAAATAACTAACATTGATTCAGCATTGCCAGATATAGTGGCTTATACGAGTTGCTGACAAGAAATAACAGAACAAATGGATCCCTTTGCTCAGAATTGGCAAGAAAGGACAGATATATATAAAATGACTTAGCAGAAATAATAAAATGATAAGCTAGTACTCTTAAATAATGGGCTACAAGCTGAACACCTGGGTCCTGAGGGAATCATTAGTGTCTCACAAGGCCAGTTGAGGAATATTTGGAGGGAGTGAGGTTTAATTGGAAGTTGAAGCTGATGGTGGAGAAGATGGAGTTGCAGGGAGGGGGGAAAATTCATAAACCAAGACACAGAAAATAAAACTGAGGAAGAGCCTGTGGTCAGATTTTGCAATTAGCTATTACAAAAGCCCTTTAGAGGTAATCTTTTTGGTTCTGAAAATAAGTTCTGGAGCCTATGCCCTGGATCTAAAAGAAATCAGACTGTAGACCAACTTTCCAATCACTCTGCCCTTCTGTTATATTTATATTATCTTTGAATTGGAATGATACTTGATGTTTGATTTGGTGCCTGGTGTGAGGGGAAGGAGAGCGACTGGATGTGGAATCAGATGGAGAATGTTTAGGATATTGTAGCTTATTTGCTTTGGGGCTAATTGTATTTTGGAGGCCTACTTGAAGAAGGTAAATGGGAAAAACAGTGGAGAAGAGGGAAGTCTAAAGGGGGCTGAAACAAATAGCCTTTTTGTTTTATACGCAGTCTTCTGGGAATGTATGTAAACCAATATCTCCTCTCCAAAGACTTTGATCTCCCAATCAGGAGTGAGGGATACAAACTGTTCCCAGCAAGGCGCTGCTCTGGAACCCTGGAGATAGTTCCCCAAGGTACCCATAATCACATGATGCAGCAGAATTCAAGTTTATGTTAATGAATTTTTTGTGAAGCACCATCTGCATGCTGGTCACAGTGCCAGGTGTAGTATTTAGAATGATGACTAAGACATGCTTATTTTACTCAGGAAACATATTTTAGAGGGGAGGACATTTTTAAAAAATGAAAAAGGCCAGCCTGGGTATTCTATAGGCCAAAGAGTCCAATCATATGTCTTACACAGTGACCTTTTAGGGATGTCATGGGGTAAGTAACTTTGTTTCCTGAGACATTCTCTTAAAAGATGAATGAGGTCTACCACACATCACAGATCTCTCATTCATAAACACATCTAAATCCTTTTTTTGAAACATCTCGATCAAGGTATAAATTGCATACCATAAAATTAACTAATTACACATGTATAATTCTATGATTTTTAGTAAATTTATAGGGTATGCAATCATCACCACATTCCAGTTTTAGATCATTTCCATCACCCCAAAAGTTCCATTGTGCCTGTTTGCAGATAATCTCTCTCCTATTCCCAATCATAGACAACCATTTGATCTGCTTTCTATCTCTATAAATTTGCCTTTTCTGGACGTTTCATGTAAATAGAATCACATAATATGTGGTCTTTTACATCTAGCTTCCTTTACTCAGCATAATGTTTTTAAGGTCCATCCACATTGTAGCATCTATCAGTAGTTTGTTCCATTTTATTGCAAAATAGTATTCCATCTAAATCCTTTTAGAAGTATTTATATTTTGAGGCAACACTGAATGGGATACGGGAACCCTGGTCTCCTGTCCTGCCTCTGATTCGCTTTGTGGCCTCTGGCAAGTCTTTGCCTTGTCTGGGCATCCATTTCTCCATCTGTAAAATGAGGAGGCTAGATTATATATAGTCCCTAATGTCTCTTCCAATTCCTGAAAAAATTGTATTTTTCGTGGAGTGCTACTAGGTCCAATATTCCAAAATTTTGATGTCTCTGATCTCACATTTACTCTTTACCTGTTTTAAAACATCCACCATCTCCTTTATTGTTAAGGATGAGAAATCTTTATTTTAAAAAGGCTGCAGTTTAGCAAGAGAATTTGATTCCCTGAGAGAAAGGAAAACAAGAATTAAGGAATGAACATCATCCAGTATGAATGAAAGAGAGCAAACAAGGAAGGTAGATAACTAAGCCAGAGGACAGAAAGTGGTGGGTGAGCTGTAGCAAGGGACAAAATGTGTCAGACAAAGTACTGAAGGTCAAAATCCAGGCCATCTGGTTACCTTGGGAGAAAGAGGGAAGGGATATAGGGAGAGTGAGGCCACCAGAGTAGAAGAGGTGTTGAGGGCTAGGACCCCCTCCTTACTCTGTTCCCATAACCTCATTTGTTCCCTCAATCCTCCTTCCCAATCCCTCTCAGGCTGCTCTGCTCCTTAAGTTCTGACCCCATTTCCTCAGGATCTCATTCCCTGAGGAGCCAGGCCTGACATTTCAGACAGAAGCCGAGGAAAGGAGGTAGGTCGGAAAGAGACACTGTGTCTGCGTCATCTTATTTGCTGTTTTATTCTTTTGGAACCTCAGGGGCCAAAGACGTAAGCACTTAGACATTTACCAGGAAGTCCAGTCCCCCAGGTATCAAGGAACCTCACAACTTCTTTATTCTCTGCTGTACAATTGCTACTGAATCAAATTTTTGAGGGCAAAGATGGTGATTTGGAATTCCCATTCTTGTTGGTTATTGTGCACAATAAGTCAATGTGCCCTGCAAGGATGGCCATACAGTGCCATTAGACCTGGAAAACTTCTCTTGGCTATGACAACCCCAGCCTTACCTTAATTCAGTAGTCAGCAGGATAAGGCTTCCCTCTGATCCTCTGATCTGCCAGAACTCCACACAGCCTTTGTCTTTGGCGGTCCCTCAACTCCTATAGCTTTTAATAACATAGGGACTGCTCGAAGAGTGGCTATATCTCTGAATCACACATGTAGGAAAAATAATTTTGATTCATTGAGTTTTTATTCACTGCGACATCAGTAGACATCCTAAGAGCAGGCTGAGATCGAGGGACTAAGTAAGCATTTGTTGTTGGAACCCTCTGAGGCAAATAATTCTCCTATAGATGAAAAACAATATATTGACATATTTGGTGTATATATCCTCCACTTCTGATGTTTGTAAGTGTCTGCCTCTGACCCAAAGTCCCTTAAAGCAGGAACCAGGTCATGTCTCAACTGGAATAGCCTCTAGCCAGTGCCACTTCTACGTACAAGCTACAAGGCTTGCTGAGCTGTGAACTCTAGGGTGGAGAGCATGTCTCTGAACATTTTTGTCATTTCTTAGTACCTAGCTCTGTGTCTGACACATACTGGTCATTTCAATAAATTTGCAATGAGTGAATTAATGACAATCATGTTGATAAGGATGACAGGAGGATAGTGACAAATGTTTCTTGCAATCTAGGAGATGCTTCGCCTTATAGCATCCTCCTCAAAGCCATGGCTTCTTTTATTGGAGGAAATAGACAAGTGTTGATCTTCAGATGTGGTCTTTATCATCCCATCATGACCATACCAGGGGAAGCTATCAGTAATAGAGAAGGGAATAAGAGACAGCTGGTTGGGCATGATACTTGGGTAAGGAGAGGACAGGGATCTCCTATGCCTATTTGCCTTCTCACTCCTCCAGCTAGGTCGACTTTAGTGTCTTTTGCCAGCAACTTATCAGGAAGGACCAGGACTCTCTGGACTCAGGAGATCCAATTCTTCAGCTGTGCCACCTCCACTGACTCTTCTTCTACTGTCCAGGCCCTCAATTCCTGGTACCTCAGCTTTGGAGCAAAATTTAAATTCTGTGTCCTTGGGATTATCCACATTACCCTTCCCTGCAAGAGAATAATGCATCTGTCCAATAATATGCCACTTTATCTTTATAACAAATTTGTGAAGTCGATGAAAAGAAGTGATTTTAGCATAAAGAAAAGGTGCCACTTGCCCAAAGTAGTTCACAATTCTTTATTCCAGGGCTTTACATCTAACACACACTACATGGTTCAAACAATAAAAAATCACTCACCATCTTCTAAGACTGCCTGAGAATTTACATGTTGAAGGGTCCTAAAATGGAATAAGTTGGGAGGCAAGAACAGATTTCAAGAGACCAACTAGCCCACCCTTTGGCTTTCAGGCAGGCCAATGGTTGAGAAGTTGAGTGTTGGTTGGAAAAGTACTTGAATCTGGAGGTAAAAGACTTAGGATGTAAGTCCTGGATCTGCCATTTACTAAGTGGATGACCTTGGGCAAGTCATCTAGCCTCTGTGACTTAGCCTTCTGTGAAATAGACTTATATCTGCATTTTCTACCTTACATGCCTATTGTCAAAGTTAAATGAGTTGATATATGTGAAAGCTAGAAAGTACTAGACAAGTGTTAATTTTTAACATCTCAGCCAAGTGTGCATCTATGGAGATTCTTTATGTAAGATATAAATAATAATCCTTCTGTGTTCGTAAGAAAGTTTTACAAGAATAGGGATTAGGAGTTCAGCTCTGGAGTCAGGATGCCTGAATAGCCTTGGGCATGTTGTTTCTTTCTGAAGCCTCAATGAAGAGGAAATAATACTCATCTCATAGGTGTGGTCATGAGCATTAAATGAGATAATATATGCACAGTGCTTAACATGCACCTGGTATGGAGAAAGGACCTCGATGAATGTTAGCTGCTCCCATTACTGATTTTATTCATGAAGATGTGAGGCAGGGTGATCCAATAAGATTTCATAGAGATATGAGCTAGAAATCAAAGGACTCACTTTTTTGGGTCCCAGTTTCCCCCACTTGCACCATAATAAGAATCCATTCTTTTCTTCTTCCATATCGTCATGAGGATTTTTTTAAAAGTATATGAAAACTTTGAACTATGTGGAATTGAGGAACATTATAAATTGCGACATTTTTTTTTTTAAAGACTGAGTTAAGTTTATAAAGACTGAGTTTTTATCAATTCATCAGTTTTTGTTTATTCCTATCTGCCTTTGGTAAAATTGTCCTCTTCATGAAAAAGAGTACATTTCCCAGTCAATAACAAAAAATTTCCAATGTCAGATCTTGAAGTAAATCCTTCAAACCTGCAAGAGTACACTCTACAAAGAAAACTTTTCTTCAGAATGCTCCATTGCCTCAATTTGTTTTGTGCATTAGGTTGATTTTAACATTCAATCAACTCTTGAATTTCCACTTTCGGTATTATCTGCTCTCAGTATTTAATCCCAGAATGACCTCTTGACTTTCCGCATGCTCTCAGATTACCTCCTTTTCTCTGATTAATTAGTATGGCTTCAGGGAATACCTTCATTTTAACATTAAGCTGGGCAAAAACAGAAATAGAAAGATAAAATTGTAGCAAGATCAAAAATAGAATCCATAGCTAAATATAAATCTGGAGGGAATTATCTAATTATTTGGATGGTCCCTTATTGCAGACAATCAGGGTTGATTGCCTTTAGCTTTTTCCATATATAGAACAAAATGGTTAATACCAAGGGTAATGATTTTTTTCTTTTGAAGAGTAATAATTTTCAATAGTAACTTAAATGCTGTTTTCTTTCCCAAATGTTTTCATATATATTATAGCATGTGATTTTTCACAATATATGCATTCTCTTTGAGGATCATCCAGTCTCATTTTGACTTGTAGGTCAGAGAGCATTGAACAGAGAAGACCAGGATTTAGCTTGGAGTCACTGTGCAAATTTGGACAAGTCTTTCAGTCACTTTGTTACTGCCACTCTGCTGAGCTAGACTTGGAAAGAACGACTCTGAAAAGAAATTCCTGCTCCTTTACAGTCTCAATTTAATTCACAAGCTAGCAGCTGTTCTTTGTTTATTTGTTTGTTTTTTTTTGTTGTTGTTTCTTTTCCAGGTTGGACCAACACCAAGCAGGGACTTGGAAACGTGGAGAAAGACATATGTGGGTGTAAGAAGAGGCATGGTAGCCATTAAGTGCACGAATATAATGCAAATCGCATGCAAATATAAGCAAACTTTGCATTAATTTGTACTCTTTGAAGCTTGCAAGCAGCACTGAGATCCTGAGGGTTCAAACTAACATTTTTAGGTTTAACAAAAAGTAATGCTTTTTGAGGTTATCCTTTCTTGGTGCTTGCGAGGACTCAACTGCCGAAATTTTGATAATCCTCCCTACCCCCCATAACGATTTCAGTAGTGCTTGATTCCATCTTACGCCTGGTCGCGCCCCTACTCACCCTGACGTCACGTGACATAAGATTTGCATACTACCTGGGACTGGGTGTGACGCTCCCCTTTTCTGCGTCTTCTCATTGGCGGTGCCGGAGAACCAGCCCTCTTCTGAGCAGACCAATCAGCCGCCCCTCGGACGTGCGAAAGCAAGAGGGGGTGGGATGGTTGTGGGGTTTGGGGTTGGATCACTAGGCATATTGACCAATCAATCTCTGGGAAGGGAAGAGCCAGCCGTGGGTTGGTTGGGAGGCGGGGTCTGGGAATCCGTAGACCAATGGGAGCTCCGGATTGAGGGGGCCGGTCACCGCCCCGTAGGGCAGATAAGCAGCCGCAACGGGGGTTGGGGGGCTGTGGGGCTCGTTGTGGGGCCAAGGCAGGGAGGCGGTAGGGCGGGAGATGGCTGGGGCCGCAGCGGGCGGCAGAGGCGGAGGTACCTGGGGGCCGGGGCGCGGAGGGGCCGGGGGGCTCCGGCGGGGCTGCTCTCCCCCAGCCCCCGCCGGCTCCCCCCGGGCTGGGCTGCAGCCGCTCAGGGCCACAGTCCCCTTCCAGCTGCAGCAGCCGCACCAGCGCCGGGACGGGGGTGGCCGCGCAGGTGAGCTGGGCCTGGAGCGGGTGCCGGGGAAGGAGCCGTTGGGGGAGGGGGTAGCGCGTGATGGGGGAGGGGTATGTGGAGAAGTGTGAGGGGAAAGTGGACGGGGGCGAAGGAAGAGAACGGAGGTCGCGCAGAGTCTGAGAGGGCGGAGGGAGCGAGAGCGAGGAGCCGTGAACTCGGGTCGGGGGTGCACCTTCGGGACAGTGCTGGGAGTCGGGGCGGGGAGCTGAGGGGAGGGACCTAGCAGATGGAGGCTGGCTTTGGGGGCGTAACCGAAAAGTGGGCAGAGGTGTCGTTTAGGGGTGAGTGTGGAAGATGCAGGGGTGGCAGCGAGGTGTGAGGAAGGAGTGAGTGGTGCGTGATGGGGGCGCCCTATGCAGGGCTGGCGCTGGAGCGAGGAGCCGGTGAGCGCTGGACGTCTGCACCGGGAGGGGGAGGGGCATGGAAGAGAGTCCCGTGGAGCCATGTGTTACTTCTCCAACTTGAGTTTAGTCCCAGGATCCTACACTACAGCTCTGGAATTCCTTTCTCTACCACTTTACGTGCGTGTCCCTTTATGTCACCTCCTGGAGCCGATTTCATCTGGGCCGTTGGAATAAGCTAGTTTAACGGCTTTGACTACGGTACAAACGCTCCGCGCTGATTCCTTACATTCCTCTTGGTGTGTCCCAGAAGTTATACTTTCCCAGATCATTGACCTGCTTAATATGGCTGTCTCATTCCAACCATCGTGTGTGCATGTGTGTGTGTGTATACGTGCGCGTGCATACGTGTGCATATGTATGGGACCTGGGCAGTTTGCCCCCCTGCCTTTCCCTCCTCCCTCTACCCCAGGCCGTTTTGTCTTAGGCATTGCCAGCCAACGTGGCAGTGGGGTGAGGGCTACAATCAAGTACAGTGGCAAATACCCCCACTTTCTGAACAGCACTGAAATGGTGTCTTAATAGCTTGATGTGGGTGTGGGGGAAACTAGGGAGGAATAAGTTTACCTGAATTTCACACTCAAAGCTGTGATGGGTGTTTCTCTCCACTCCCCCCCCCCCTCCCATGCAGGCAGTTGGGAATAGGAAAAGGAACCTACTTGCACAAAGAGGTTGGCAATAAGTTGAAAGTGAGGTTTGCATTTGATTCACACCAGATGTGAAAAGATCACTGCACACTTCCAAAGCCTCAGAGTCTACCAAATGTACAAAAGTCATGGTCCCTGCTATCTAATGGTTAATGACATTCTCTAAACCAGAGTTTCTTGAGCTTTTTGGATTACTAAGCTTAGTTACTACACATCCCCCTCCTGAAAGTATAGCTGCTACAGTTCTTTCTAGGTAAGAATGAGATTAAGAGGGTCTCTGAAATAGAAAGTCCATGTCTATCTGGACCTCATTGTAAATGTTAGCATTGCATCTTGGAATGCAGAAACTTGGTCAAATCTGGTAGCAAGATGGTGACCAACTAGTAAAAGTATGCCTAGAATCTGGCGGTGTAGAACGAAGCAATGCCCAGACAAACTCATGCCTATTGTGAGCTGTTAAGTAAACCACAAGACTACAAACCTGTTGGTTTTGTTTGGGCTCCCTTGGAGTCCAGGGAAGTTAGTAGAACAGCAAGCGCCATAACCTTAGTCTCTTTTAGTAGAAATCAACAGAAAGCCTGCCTGTGTAGTAGCTGGAAAACTATTAGTCATAGTTTAAGAGCAGTTATTCTGTCTATTACAGTGCTTATATTAAAACAAACACTAGTGGATGCTGTGGAAAGGAGATGAGTGTAGTTTTGAATGACTGGGTTCTTTACATGGCCTGTTTCTTTTATAGGGCTAGGGGTCCTGAGGTTACTGGTAAAAACATAGGAAGCTAGAGTTCTGTATAACCTGTCCATGATTTAGGGCAGGTTGGATGGTCTCTTGCTTAGGGATTGCACTGATGGATTATTTCTCCACCTATTAGTATCCCAGAGGCATAAATAAGGCACTTACCTGTATGGTGCAATTATCTGTAGATTTTCAGTGAGGCCAGAGAGAGGAAAGATAAGGAAGGAGTGGCTTGAGCCTGGGGACTTCTTTGTGGCCAGACATAAAGGGAATGTACCTGGCCTTTGGTTTGGGAGCACATCAGGTCTTTTCCAGGTTAACTTTAACCTTAATGTGTGTTCAGATTGTTTCCATTCTTTGGCCTTGAGAAGTGGTAGAAGTGGTTTCCTTAAGGCCATCTGTGATAGAAGGAAACGCCTTATAGTCATAAACCCTTAAGAAAGTGGTTTTGGTTGCCAGAATGCCTGGGTTTTGAATCCAGGCTCTGCCATTTATTAGCTATGTGGCTTTGAGGGAGTTACTTAACTTCTCTGCCTCAGTTTCCTTATCTGTAAAATGTAAATAATATCGGCATCATAAGAATTAAATGAGGTAATAGATATAAAGTACTTAGAACAGTGGTGCATAGAAGGTGCTAAAGAAGTGTTTGCTGCTGCTCATATTGTCATTATATTTTACACCTAGCTAAGGTGAGAGCACTGTTGGCCAGAGCCCATTGCCTTTTCAGGCTTCAAAGAGCAAACCCATATTGGTCTGAAACCAGTACTGCAGGTTTCAGAATTTGAGGGCCTCCCTTAGCACTTTTATTCCTTCATCTTTTAAAATGAGCTTTCTAAACAGGGCTCTGAAATCCAAGTGTTTAAAAAGGCAGGTGAGCTGGGACTGGGTTTCAGGAACAATAAGTGTCATCACTGTTTCTGTTTCCCATCTCAAAGTGATGTAGTGGTCAGTGCTGAGCAGTTATCTCTCCACCACACACCCTGTTGTGTTCTTGACAAGTTATATTAGACCTTGTAAAAAAGGGGTTATAGTGTAAAGAGCAGGATTTGCCTTCTGTGGTCATTCATTCATAGGGATGTCTTTATAAAGTAAGGAATGGCTCCATTTTATGAGCATGGGCTAGGGGCATGGAAGGCAGAAAAGAATAGAGAGAAAAATGAAGGTCAACTCTTAAGAAAACTTAAGAGCCACTAGTGGGTCATAGAAACCCAGGATACATTTCTTACTGCAATTCCCCCTTTAATTAAATTCTCGTTTGTGTCATATCTCTCAGTCTGTTAACCTTTATGTTCTTCAAGGACCACTGATGATGGACAGAATGGGACTAGGAGGTGAATTGTTCTGAGTTCCAGTCTTCTTAACCTGTTTAGAGTCTCTGTCTCCATACCTCTAGGATAAAGCTAATGCTTAATCCAGCTTTGCAAATTCTTCTCTGGTAGACTAGCCCCACTGGGACCAGCTAGGTGCTGGGGGAGCCAAATGCTGTCTCTGTACCTCCTCTGAAGCTTCTTAAACTAGGGGTTGGCAATTACCGCCTAGAGGCCAAACCTAGGCCTCTGCCTGTTTTGTAAGTAAAGTTTTATTGCAATACAGCCATGCTCCTTCATTTAGGTATTGTCTGTGGCTGCTTTTGCACAACAATGACAGAGTTGAGTAGTTGTGACAGAGACCATTTGACCCATAAAGACTAAAATATTCACTACATGGCACTTTATAGAAAAAGTTGGCCTATCCTTGTCTTAAAGTGTTTCTGACCATTATTCCTATATAAAGATCAGTTTCAAATGTGTCTAGTATACACCTCAGGAATTCCTAAGGTGGTAAAGAAAACTAACAAGCCTGTGTCTCTAGTTATATTTTAGGGGTAAAGTTATATTTTACGGATAAAGAAAAGGGGTTAGCAGCTTCCAGTCAGTTCTCATCTTTGTGGAAGATCAGCACATGTGAATCTAAGCTGTCCACCCCCACCATTGTCAGGTGACATGTTCAGTAGACATAAACTAATTTGGATTTACATAATAGCTTAACTGTTAGGCAAATTTAGACCCCCTTCCCAGTTACCTACCTTGCAAACATAACAACCCACAACTGCAGTGAACACATTTTAAAATCATATGGAAGTTATTTTAGGCTTATCTCCTGTTTTGAATTTTTCTTGTTACCTTTTATTTTTCTGAAGAGATCATTGAGAGCTGGCAGTAACCATGGCTGCCCTAAAATACTGGCTTCCCCACAGGACATAAGGTTTATTTCAAATGTTGACTAGGTTCTCTAGGATGGTTGTTTCAATGAATGTAAGGGAGCACTGTTATTTGTAATGCTATTGGTGATTATTAAACTCCTTTCTTGCAATGCTTTATAAACATAGTTCTTGGGGGATGGGTGTTTAGATAGGTATGGAACCACATAAACGAGGTTGCTTATGAGAGACCCTGAGAGAAAGCCCTCATCAAACCATGGTCCTTCTGGACCCTGGTGCCAGAAACAGCCTGGAGATTAGATTAGAGTGCAACTTTCCTATGCCAAAAAGCCACCTTGCTATAATGAAGCTTAAGGGTGCAGTAAGAATCTTTTAGAGCTACAATTATCCTTCAAAACTCAGTCATCTTCTTTTGGGGAAGCATTAAACAGGCTCTTGCCAGCCTGATGCTGCTAACTTGCTTTTGACAGCTTTGCTAGCACCAGGCACATGGTCAGCAAAATGTACTGCTGAAGTATCTGACTTAAATGTTATCATCAGCAATGGCATCCTTAAAATTGGGGCCACAATGCTTAACTACTTTATCTGTTTGGTACCTAAAGAAGTGTGGGTCCACATGTTCTTCAGTACTTTGGTTAGCAAAGCATTATGTATATGTGAGAAGTTCTCCACTTACGTAACATAGAGCTAGGCTTTTAAAAACCATTTGAGGTTAGTGGAGGAGGGGTGGTAAGAGGACATCATTCTCTCTGGTTCCAGATATAGATAGATCTCTAGAAAATTTGAGGCAGGATTGCAAAACTTTTCATAGTTATGGTGGCAATATGAGTGTTGCCAAAGTGGTTGGTGGGCATAAATAGCCAAGGAACATTTTCCCTGCATTTTCTGCTAGTTTATACCGAATGATGTGATGGGCTCCAAGGCCACACTATTCTTTGATCTTAATGGAGCCGTTGGAAATCGAGTGTCCGCCTCTGGATTCTTACAGCTCTCATGGAGAGCCTTTGTCCAAGAGAATTCAGACTTTCGGGTGTGACATGTTCCGGCAGCCGGTCTGGTTTTGAGTTCTTATTGACATTACCACACATATCAAATGCTATTTGACACTGGCTCTAATGCATTATTAGACTTATGTGGCCTACTCTCATTCCACGGGCAGTTTGGAGCCCTTTATAAGGGGCTGGGAGGGAACAACTTGTGTCTCCTTCCCAGTTTAGAGTCAAGGTGGGTGTCCACCAGCAAGTTAGTTTAGTGAGAGTGGACAATCTCTTGGTGGGTTAAAGAGGGAGCAGGGAAGAGTGGAAGTAGAGGAAAAGATGAGTGGAAAAGCTGGTCGACTTTCTACTACCTCAACTTGAACTGAATCTTCGCAGAGGGCTCTCATTATTTGTTTTGCAAGGTTATGAATTAACCAAACATTAGCCAAATCTATTCACATTGTTTGGTCAAAAACAAATCCTGATCTCAGAGAGAAAAGAGTTTTGGATTATATTTGAAGTTATAAATTATCTGTGCTCTAGTTCCTCTCCAGTCATGGGGAGCTTGGGAAGGGGCCATTGTTGGGAACAGCTGTATGGTGGGAGGTTCTGTACAGCTGGCTGCTGACACTCAGGCCTTCAGCTCTTGGTCTCCACTGAACCTCCTGGTTTTGAAAACTCTTCCTGGCACTTTGCTTTCTCCTCTACACTTTTCCTCAGGGTCACTACAAAGCTGAATACCCAGCTTGGAGTCATTTAAATGTTTATCCTCAGGCCCAAATAAGCTTCAATTGACTTTTGCTGTGTGGGAGCACCACAGCCAATCAAGGGTGGCTTTAACGAACTTAAAAGAATGCTATCAAAGTATTTCATAATAGGAAAACTTTTAACTCCAGCCCCTGGGGAACCTGGAACTGAAGTCTAGGCTGTGTACAGACACTTACCCTGCCCTGCTCACCAGCCGCAGATAGCTGACACTGGGGGTGGATGGAGCGCCTTGGGCTCTAACCCTGCCTGCACATTAGCAGTTCTGCTTGCAGCTCCCTAATCAAAGAGGTGGAGGTTGGGAAAGGCCTGGGTAGACTCCTCTGAGGGCTCTGGTTCATCTGAAACAGCTCACTTATGATCAGGGGTAGGGGGTTTTCTCTCTGATGTGCCTGACTGTGGCTTCTTAGAGGACGGGCAGTGTTTGGCAGGGCAGAGTTGTAAGTTAAGGAGGCCTCTTCTTTGACCCTGTGCTCCTTGTCTTGCAAATGGTGGGTGGCTTTTCAGGGTGGGGGGAGGAACTATGTCAACAAGCATAGGTCTAGTCTACCACTAGCTCTGCCACCTGAATCCCTTATCTGACCCTAAATGAAAACATGCAGAAGAGCACTGAGGTCTAACCTCCTTGAGAGGCAAAAGTAGGATTAAGCATACAACTCTAAGAGTAAATAACTAACATCCACAAGTGAATAAAGTAGAAATTTAAGCTGGAGGAGGCATAGAACGAAGGAATACTGTATTCAGTGTTAGATAAGGTTAGAGAATTACTGGGTTTTAAGTAGTTTTTTTTTTCTTTTTAATAGCCATCATATTAATCTCTCTAAGGTTAAATTAAGTTTTTATTCTCTCTTCTTCCTTCCTTTTGCAAGTGGCCTCGGTATGGCCTTGTCTGGTCAACTGTTCCTTTCTCAAATCTCTTTAGTCCCTTCTGCCTCATTCTGGAAATTGTGTGCCTGCCTTTTTAAAAGGTAGGCACCTCATATTTCAAGTTCAAGTGCAATGGAACTCACCCTGCAGCTTGGACAGATTTGAGTGTTTTTGCAGAGGGAGGGCCAGGGCAGATGGGGAGTGTCGTGCTCAATAAATACTTGTTGGATTGAGTTGCTGGAAAGGCAACAGGGGTGGGGAGACTGAGCCACACTTCCCCCAGGCTCACTTGAAGTGGTTTTTCCCACTTCTGTTCCCCCTACATTGTGCCCCCTTTATAACACCTCTCTTCAGCTACTTATCCCCCTCCCACCAAGTGTTAGTTTCTCTCTCTCTAAATCACTATTCTCCTATTCATCCTGGGCATTGGGCTTGAAGCCCAGCTGGTAGCAAAGACGTGGCATTTCCATGGATGTCATTGCTAGGCCGGTAGGCTGCTCTCTTCCCCATACACTTAAAGCCAGAGGGTGATTTAGGAGGTTAGTTACCAGGTTGATCCATGGAAACAGCCAGTGTTTAGGATTTCGTTATGATTTTGTAAAAAAGCCAGACTACCTGGCTTTTGGCTGAGATGTGAATATGGGTGAGAAACCAAGGAGATCAAGATGAATGCTGGGTGTCCTTTCACTCCAGGTAGGTTTATACCAAATTTTTAGTAGTGCTATAATGTATAGCAAAGGAAAGCAGGAAAACTGAATCTGAATCTGTGACTTTTCTAGGAAGGGAGCAGAGTTGTCTACTGGCCCTAGGGTGGCTTCAGAGGTGTGATCAGGTTGGAAGCCCCCCATCCCAAGTCATGCTCTATCCTGTGATATAAAGCACTGCTAGTTTCTCCTTTTCCCACACTATGGGGAAATGCTGGAAAGAGATTCTTATTATCATTACCCAAGATCTAGACACAAACCATGTCATCCACTTAGTCTGTGTTCCCTTGCCTTTAAAATTGCCAACCATGGGCCTGCTGGCTTAGTGAAAAATAGTTTTATAAACTCGCCCTGCTGAGGGTAACTGAACAGAGTAAAAATGTGATTGGGAGGAAAGAAAGGTAGCTTTCTCTTACGTCCTCCTCCCTTCTCCTCTTCCTTGCCCTACACACTGCCTTCCGTTTAAGGGTTTATGTTCTGTGCATGTTTGATTACCCACATGACTTTGAGAGAACCACCGCTGATAGCACGTGCGTTCCCTGCCCCACACCTGCAAGCTGGCTAAAAGCACAGCTCCTGTTTGGGATTGCCTTTGTAACTCATGCCCATCAGATATGACATACACACTGGTGTGGAGGGTGGAGATGGATAGCATTTGGCATGACGGGATGCAACCAGAGACCTTTCAGGGTATTACGTAGTCTGGATTCAGAGATTGGGAAGAGTAGGACAGTGTGAGTCACGTTCATGGGATATTTGTACATCTTTATGCTGAGAGCAGCACCTGGACTCCTCATTAGGACCGTAATTCCGGGTTCTGTGTTCACAGGAGAAGACTAAAAACAGCTGCTTCTGTGGAAAGGAAGAGTCTGTGAATCGCAACTCTGAAGGGCCCCCAAATTTATCTTTATTTTCAGGAAGGTCGAGAGTGTAGATCTTTAGTTTTAACAAGTGTTGCACTTATTTAGCTCTCTGTTGCTCATAGCTGGTGCTTTTGAATGTTTCTCATTCATCTGCACAACAGTCATCTCGGTGCAGGTGACATTTAGTTGTTTTTGAAGATAAGGAAACTGAGGCCCAGAAAGGAAGTGACTTGCCCACAACCATGTGATTAAGAAAGCCCTTTTGCTCCTGATCCCAGGGCTCTTCCCACATAGTCTGGACAGTCTGGTGAGAGTATCCTCCCCAGCTGGCATCCTCTGCTGCCTTCCCAGCACATGTCCAGTCTTTGTTTCCCTTCTATTTGTATATCTGTATTCAGAAGCAAAAGTTCATTTGTTCAGTTGACAAATTGGAGAATTGGAAAGGAAAATGGGCTGCAAAGAAGTCTGTTTGTTTCCTTAGCACCATATAAGTGACTGTCTACTTGGTATGGCTAATTGGAAAGTGGTGGTTATTATATATGTGATATAGTAGTGGCTCCTGAGTATTTCACACTGGTTTGAGATATGAAATTTCCATGTGGAATGAGAAGCTAGCCAGGGACAGGTAGGGCCCAGGAGGCAGGCAGAGTTTTCCTGCCTCTGTGGGGTTGTGGTCATAGTTCCTGAGCTTGGTGCCATATCAGGGAGAAGCTAGCCAGGGACAGGTAGGGCCCAGGAGGCAGGCAGGGTTTTCCTGCCTCTGTGGGGTTGTGGTCATAGTTCCTGAGCTTGGTGCCATATCAGGGAGCTACTCTTAAGGTGGTGCTTACGGGAATTGTGTGTTGTGTGTGACTATTTGGAACCCCAAAAAAGCACCTTGGAATAAAAGTGGGTGGTACATTCCTATAGTGGGGGGTAGGTATAGGCGGCATTCCATCATGATGACAATTTAGTGCTCCATGTAGAGACATCCTGGTGCATGCATTCCCCTGACCCCCACCACGCTCTCCCAAAACATGTCTCTCTCTCTTAACTTTAGGTTAACTGGGACTGGAGGCATTGTGATACATGATAGTGCCTTTCTGAGACAAGCACGTGCCCAGTAAGGGGAAGAGCAGGGACTTGAATTGAGAGGAATCCATAGGGATTTGGTATCAGGGAGAATCACCTGGCTTGCTTCATAGAGGTTATCTAACACTCCCAAGAGGGTTATGGGCAACTCTTACCTCCTTACCACTTTTACCAAACCAGATTCTGTATGGAATTCTTGAATGTTCTAATAACCATATGCTTATGTGGAACCTTTCTTTCCCAGTTACTTTCCAACTTCACAAGGTAAAATCCTATTATAACAAATATTATAAAAATGATTCTGTATAATAAAGCTATTTCCATGATTCATATAAATGCTTTGTGGTTGTTTTTTGTGGTTTTGTTGTTTAACAAAAAAGACAAGAGTAACCAACTATCTTCTATAACAAGTACTTTTTCTGGTCCCTGTCCATGTAATAGTTCATCTCTAAGCCAGAACACGTGAGTGCTTGCTGTTTGCATTGAAAGCAGAGAGAAGGGAGTAGAGTTAGGAACTATCACCAAGTAGCAAGGCCCCCTTTGCTTTCTCTTCACCTTGAACCTTCCACCCTCCAATACTTCCTTGTTGTTTTCAAACAGAACAACACAAAAAGCCAACAAAGGACAGTACGTGTGTGTATTTGAATATGTGTGTCTCTAGTGTGAATGTGTGTGTGCTGAGTGTGAATGTGGGAGAGTGTGTATGTGAGAAAAAGTACACATAAAAGAAAGCAAATGATAAAGCAAATAAGATGAATATTTAACAATAGACAGATCTGGGTAAAAGTTATAAGGATGTTCTATGTACTATTCTTATCTCGCATCTATAATTTTGAAATCATTTCTAAGTAAAAAGTTTTAAAAATGAATATATGCTAGGATAATTTGACTGTACCAGAGGTTCTTTAGTTTTTTCTTAGACCATTCTTATATAAGATCTCTTATTCTCCCCCATTTAAGAGATGGAACAGCTGAAGCCCAGAGAAGTTAATGACTCATCTGAGTTCATGCCACACAGTGAGGCAGAGGAAGGATTTGGGCCCAGGTATCGACTGTTATAGTAGGCCACCTCTCAGGAGACTTTAGCTTGTCCTTACTACTCGAGCTGGACAAGGTTGGCATCAGATTCTGACAGCGATTGGGTGCTGGCTGCCATGTGTCCAAGCCCAGTCCATTCCCTACATTGACCCAGCAGAGGGATCAGTGGGGTTGCAGCAGTCTGCCGAAACGCACTGATCGTATTCAGGGCGTCCAGGTACCTTCTAGGGGAAAATTGCTTCCTTATTCTACAAAATACTCTTACTGTACTGTTCACTCTCTTCATTTCTTAAAATCTACGAAATCAGTGGGTCCTTTTGTGCCAGAGCTATGGAGTAATACTATTTCGCATTGCATAGTAGAGATCCGAGAGAAAGGAGTTGAGTTTGGCTTAGAAAGTGAGGCAGGTTATGGGCCTGAGCCCAGGCATCATACCATTGGTTTGTTGTGACGACTGCCTTGTGAACGTACAGGACCCCAAGAGAGGGCGTCTGTATGGTTGAATGCAGCATACCTTACCAGGTGGACAGGAGTTACAACTTCATACACAAAGGGAGGGCTCACTCTTAGTCAATAAAAACCTTCCACATGCTATAGGGCCCAAGGAGGGATAGATCTGGTAATCACTGCTAAACAGCGGAGTGAGAGGTTCAGATACTCTGTTCCTGGCCCCTCTCCTCTTGTGCCAAACCACAGGTTATATGTCCATCTGTGCTCCTTGAAAGCACTTGGATTATTCCTGACATTTTTACTTACTGATATTTCCCCTAGCCTCTAGAATTGGGATAAGTGAATGAGTCCTAATCTATTTCTTAATATAGAAAAAACAGTTTTAATATGTGTCCTTTATCTAAAATGTTTCCTTGCAGCTACCCTAGAGCCGTGAGACTGTGGTTAAGTTGGCATCAAAGGATTTTTTTCATGGGCTCCAGCCAGTTATGTGAAATAGACCCATGAGCATTTACTATGTTATTACCCAGCTTATATACTTGGATTGTTTGTCCTTAGGCAGTTATCAAGTTATATCAGCTGTCCCCACTATTCTTTGATTCTTCTTGGCTCTGTCCTACCCCAAAATAAGTGCCGGGTGGATGGGCATCCAGGATCAGAGCATGATGCAGGAGGAGAAGAGGCTGTGCCCTGCGTCCCATTGGCTCGTCTGTAGTTCAGAGGTGTGTGTTGGAGCTGCTGTGCAAACAGCCAAAGCCATCTGCTTAGAGATGACCGTGACAACTGAGCCTTTTCCTTCCAGTTCTTAGAGGCATGGATTGGACCATCCCAAACTTTTTCCCTTTTGCTTCAGGAGGATAAACCTTTCCTTTACCTGTTGTAAAAGAAGGTGACATTACTGTTAAACAGCTTTCTATTTTAAGAGCAGATACAAAGCCCATCGTATACAGGGGAAGATGTTGTAACCTACCTCCAGTGATACGTGTTGCCATGCCCTCCTCTGCCTCTGGAAGCACACGTGGAGTGGTGAGCTGACCAAGCATCCTTCTGCTATAAAGTCATCAGTAGTCTCGGACATATACCGGTAGGAATAATTTTCCCAGTGTCAGACCTTTTAGAGGCTTTTTCTGGAGGGGCCATCTAATCATGCTTTTCAGGAGGCACTAGATAACCTTTGAGCCTCCCTTAGGGGATCTCACAACCAGCGAGACCTCAGAGCAGGGGCTGCCCTGGAATGTTGCCCAGGACACTTTTGGGTTTTTCCACTGGTAGGGCACAGCCTGGGAATTCGCCACTGAGGTGAGGTCAGGCTGGGTCAGTTCCAGAATGTTGGAGGCTAGATAGGGAACCACTAAATGGGATATAGAGGGCTCTTGGGTATTTCCTCTTTGAAGCTGGAAACATAGAGTAGTACTTGAGTAAGGAGATGAAGATAACTAGAGAAGACTTTCTGCAAGTGGGACAAAATGGTCCATGCAGCTGTAAGGGTTAAGCAGAGTAACTCTATAGAATTTTAGACCCTAAAGGCAAAGCAAGTTCTGTGACTGTAACTTCCTGGCCCTGAGGAACATAATTGAGCAATTGCTCTTCCCTGGCCCATAGCTGAGAGCAAAATGAACCAGAGTCAGGGTTAAAAGCTGAGGTCCTGACAGATTCCAACCTAGTGAGGTCTAGCAAGTGAGCAGACCTGCCCTTTGAGTGCTGATGTCTACCTACCTGATGGTTATTCTCAGCTTGCCCAGTCATGTGAGCAGACCTGCTTATGGCTAGCCATAGGTAAACTGAGTGCTGTTTATACTCTTCTGCTTGAGGGAGAAGGTGGAAGAAATCACCTGGGACCCAATAATGCAGCTGTTTGATCAGCCTAGGTAAGGCAAGTCTCTCTTTGACTCTGTGCCTTTTTCCCCCTATTAACTTATCTTGCCCCAGATAACAGCATGGGCTCTGAGTTTTCAATTTAACCGATTTGGTCAGTAGCCATATCTTATTTATCCTTTAATAGTTGGGGAATTCTAGAACTAGAGGACGCTCAGCCTCTTCTGATGTAATCTTCTGCCTTCCAGGGATGAACATTGAGACATCTGAGGACATATAATTACCTCTCTGGAACTGTTGGATAGCCTGTGCAATCTCCCTCATTTGGTTCTGATGAGAAAGAAGTTCCTTTACCCAGCTAGACTTTCCTAGTCTTTTTACTGCCCTTCATTTTTCACCCACATGGGAGAAGACTAATAAATTCTAATTCTTTTCACCTTCCTCCTGGGATCTACCTACCTTTAGCCATTTTACCCATCTTCCCTGGGAATCTTACTGGTTTCTGCATGATCCTTTTGAAGAGCAATAATGGCAAAGTGATGCCCGGGGGTAACTTGGCTGGACATAGCTGAGGTTATAGCCAGCTCCAACTGTGTTTCCGGACCTATGTGAGCCCCTTAATTCTGCCCCGCAGTCTTGCTCTGGTTCCTGGGATGACGCGACATTTCTTAATATGGTTTAAAGTTTCCTTCAATTAGTGTCTTTATTCTACCTTGTACCAATTTACATCTTTCAATTCCTTGCCTCAGATTAAGCTTTATTCACTATTTTGTTTCTTCTTGCCCACCTTCCCTTTTCCCAAATTAGAAATCCAGAGCAGTGACCCAAGTGAATTTGACTATAACCTGCCAAGATTGAAATGCTAACGGGTTTAGATCCTTGCTGAGGAATAAACCGAATTTCTGTCTTCCCAAATTAAGCTACTTCTTTTATTTCTCACAACTTTATTTTGGGAAAATTTCAAGCTGACAGAAAAGTTGTAAGCACAATGCATACCTATTTGTCCTTCACCTAGACTCACTGACAACTTTTAGCCACAAATTGTCTAATCTCTCGTATTATCTCCTCTCTTCTTCTTTCTTCTCTATTACACATGTGTACGTCTAGATAGACACACATATGTGCATCCATGTGTGATTTTGGGGGGAACTGTTTGAAATAAGTTGCAAATATGGTGACACTTGGCCCAATACTTCAGTAGCATCTCTTGAGAATAAGGACATTTTTCTATATAATCACAATATCATTATTATACCTAAAGACATTGTAAGTCTATGTAATCTAATATCCAGTCCACTTTCAAATTTCTCTTTGATCCATGATCAATGCAATGTTCTTCTCTGGTTATGTCTTTTAAAAAAGTCTCTATCTAGAACTCCACTTCCACCCCTGTTTTATTTGTTTGTTTGTTTAAGGACTTTTGAAAAATGTGGACCACTTGTCTTCTAGCTGTCCCATATTCTGGATTTTTCTGTTTCCTCATGGTGGTATTTAACTTTTGACCTCTATCCTCTGTATTTCTTTCATACACATGAGACATTAACTCTGGGGCCTGATTCAATCTAGGTCAAATATTCTTGGCAAGAACATTTCATTGATGAAGTTGTATACTTCATATTCTATCACTTTAGGAGGCACAGAATGTTCATTGCTAGTCATGCTAAGTCTGGTCACTGGAGGTGGTGATCACCAAATTTCCCATTGTAAAAAAAGTATATTAAAAATAATATTTAAAAATATTCTCTTAACTGGTTTATGGAGATGATACTTTGGCATTCTATAAATATTCTGTTCTCTACAACTTTCTCCCAGTAGTTTGGCATCCATTGATGACTGTTCCTGCTTCAGATAGCATTTTGGGCATTGCATAAAGCCAGTTTTAGTTAACATTAATGGATGTGAGTAGTGACATGAGCAGTTCAAAAGAGGAGTAAAAAAACTGGGAGTTTTGGAATCATTGTGGTGAAGGCAACAAAATAGGGCCATCACATTCTGTCAAAGTCTAGGTATTTTGTGTGACTTGGGCTGATGTTAATTTGAGTGTCTGTTCCTTACGCATACATTGCTGTCTGAAAGTTTGCTTGAGGTCAGGGAGAAGGCAGGCTGGATGGAGCTAAAAATAAGTCATAATTTGTTCACAAAGAAGAAATTATTTTGACTATTTGAAAGTTATCTGTAATTCTATTTTTATTTCCTTTTCTTTCCCTTGCTTTCTACTTTCCTCACTAGAAAAGGGATCCCTCATATTTTAATTGACTTCTTCATCCCCTCGCCCAACATGTCCAGTGGGTAAAACAGTATTCCCAAGACCCCGGTATGATTGTCCTGGTTCCTGGCAAGGGAAAGGAACAGAACCTTTCCAATCCAGAGAGTGGTTCCTGGACCAGCGCAGCCAGGCAGTCATGACAGTTGAGTCTGATAATGAAGTGCAAGTGGGAAAGGTTCTTTCACAAGTCTTCTCTTGGGAGAGAAAAGGCTCGAGTCTCAATTTGTTCTGTGGCTTTAGAGAAATCAGTTCAGATCCTTACATGATTGTGCCATGGGGCCCTCACCTGTAATACTTGGAAGCTTTGCCCCCTCTTCAGAGGAGAATTCAGGAGAGTATATGGGGTGCACACATTCAGAACAGAAATCAAGGTTCAGTTTCAATCAGAATTGTCTTCTCACAGGATATATTGTAGATGAACCTCCTCAATTGCTGGTTCTTCTTTCACCTTAGTTATCTTAAAAGACTACCTAAGAGCTGACTGGATGTCGTGATTTCTTCTTTACTTGATAGGAATCAGATCGTTGTAAGAAGTGAAGATACTGCAGGGTTTATGTATGCTCTCTGAGTATATAGGACACCCAGAAATTTATCACTCCCAAAGAACCACAGGGTGAAGAATTTTTTTTTTAGGGGGAGAGGGCTAGGCTATGTGTTATTTATGCTATTTTTTTGCATAAAGGCCAAGTACATCCCAAAGGAAAGCATGCTCCAATCAGTAATTGCTAGTATTTTGTTTTGTTTTAAGAATGTTGAAACCCTATAGAACTCTTCAGAGAATTCAGATAAAAGGTGAAAAGTTCACCCCACTTCCTTTCCTTCTATCTGCAGCTTCTTGAGAATTGAACAGAATGTCTAAGTAAGTGCTGTCTACTTTTTAAATCCTACCCCCCACCCCCGCCCCTGCTTTGAGATCACCCTTTTTCTCCTTTCTGATGAGGAGAGTTAACATGTTCCTTATTTTTTTCCCACAATGACATCTCCAACGGATTTGTCCTGGCCCTTCTAGCCAGCTGCCTATCGATGTGATCTGCATCCTGGGGAGTCAAATACACAGCCAGAAGCTCTTTCACTTGAACTACACACTTAAGTATGGAGTCAGTAATTAATTGAGGGCCTGGGTGAGAAGTTTTTCATGCATATACAAAATTATCACTCTCTTCTCTTTAGATAAGCCTTCTTGGTAAGGGAAATGGGATGTTATTGTTTATTTCTTTTTCCCTTTTGATCTATTTCATTCTACCTGTTATGGATGAAATAAATGAATTATTGCTTGGTATTGAAAGTATTCAAAGCCCCAAGTTTAATTTTCCCAGCTGGGATGGATGGGGTCTCCTTGGGCTTTCCAAGGAGGGCTTCTTACTCTCGTATAGTCATATTGGGGATTTCGGTTTGACCACAACTTCCCTCCAAAACCCACATGTCCCTGAGTTAAGCAGTTAAGTGGTGCTGGACTACAGGGAGCTCAGAAGACTGCCTACACTGTTTAATCTGAGCACATGTACTGAAATGAAAAAATAATCCCTATGAAGCTATTAGAAGGAACTTCCCCTACTTAACTGCAAATCTGTTATTGGGGAAATGTTTTGACATTTTGAATCCCTCCTTTACTCTACTCCTCTCCAAATTAACAACCCCTTCCCCCAACAAAACTGCTGTATCACAGCTGACAGGATAGGGCAGGGCCTGCTCCCTCGTTGTCCAAACTTTTTTCCTGTCTCAGTCTCCTGGGCCACCCTGCCCTCGCCTGCTTGTCCTTCTTAAGTGAAGATCAGTGACTGAAAAAAGCAGACTGTAGCAAAATGTGTATAACATGATCTCATTTTATTAAAAATATATATGCATGCCTATGTGCATGAAGAGCGACCAGGAAAGATATACACAGTAGTGAGGACATGCATAGTTTTGATTTTTCAGTTTTTGCTCATCTGCATTTTATTTCCTCCAACATATGTACATTTTCTGTTATAATAAGAGTTATTTTCTCTTTAAGAGGGGAAGCGAGAAGACTAGTGCTAATAATGCTTCAAAGCCCAACAACATGAGAAAGTGACTCAAAACTTGTTTGTTGGACCAGCTAGTTGTTGAGTTTTTGCCATGTGTGAGGTCTCCTTGGCTGTTTCTGTCTTCTTCCTTCTGTAGTCCTTCTTGGGTATTTTGGGATCGCTGGGCCTCATGTTAATGGTGGATGGACGGAGCATAGATTTGTCTTCTTTCCCAGGCTTCTCCTACGCGAGAGTACAATAAATGAAGTAGCCCCCCCCAGATGCCCATCCAGGACTCTTTGGTCAAGGACTGATTTCTCCTTGTAAGCTGCTGAGCCTCCACCACTCAGTCTATCTCTAGCCAAGTTGAGAAGGGCAGCCACAAGCACCTCACTTCCTGTGTCATCTGCTGCTTTCCTCCTTCCCTTGACCTCTTCTTGCCCTTCTTCTGAGAGCTGTCACCCTTTTTTGGCTTCCAGGGGTGGGGGTTTACTGGTGTGGTCAGGCCTGAGCTGATTTCCAGCCAGGGATATGAGGTAACAGCAGAGACGGCTTGGTGGTCCTTCTGCAGAGGTGTTGGCTGGTTACCTTTAGGTGCTTGGGGATTGTATCAACTTTGTTAGCAGCTTCTTGTCCTATTCCACCTGTCTCATGGGTACTTATCACAGAGCTGGCTTGTGGGTAGGCACTCAAAATCTGCTTACTGAAGGGATAAGTCAGTCCACTGTGATGTGCCAGGCCCCTCTTAGCCACTCTTAGTTCAGTGTCTTGTCTGCTGTTTGTGTGCTCTCTGCCCTCTTGCCTTTCCCCCAGTGCATAGACACTTGGCCACTGCTGGCCCTCTCCACTCAGAGCACCCTCTCCCCAAAGCCATACAAATGCAGCAGTTGGGAGACAGGTCCAAGTGGCTCTGGAAGATAGCACCTAAGGCTTCTTATCTCCGGTGTGTGCTCTTTTGTTTTGTTTTGTTTTGTTTTGTTTTCATTTGCTGTTGCCCAAGAACCCAAGCATCCGCCACTGCTCAGCTGCATGGTGAAATGGCCTGGCCCTGTGCCAGAGTTCCTTCGCCAGGTGGTTGGGCCATGGAGGCTGCTACATGCGATGGGCCGATAATACCCCACTGTGCTGTAAACAGGACACTCCACCCTCCTGCAGCCACCCAGCCAGTGCCCCGGCAGCCTGCTGTTTTGTCATGGCCTGTCATGATATGGGCGTCTCTTCTCAGATAGGGGAGCCGATTGTCTTATTTCCCTCCCCCTTTTTCCCAAATCTGAGAGGGGTACTTTCCAGAAATGAAACCAATTCATCTTCCAACCACAAGCAACCGTTGTAACTTTTCAACGCTTCTTCTCCTTCAGTCATAATCACACAGTTGCAGAACAGATCCCACTACCCAGATCTTTCTGGTATGCCCATGAGGGATAAGCCCATGAGCCCCTATTTCAATTACATTGACCTGTGAGATTTCTTAGGGGACAGTCCCAGCTGAGGTAGGTCTCAGTGGGCAGCATAACTTGAGTGCTGCCCCGCAGCTGCTGATGCCCACACCTACAAGCAGCTCTATTTCCCTCCCTGTACCATTTATTCACCGTGATGGTTGTGCTGGGTTAGTCCTTCCCTAGTAAAGGAAAGGGCTTTGACACTGCAGATGTGCACCTTCCCAGGAGACATCGGTGGCTAGAACTCACTCTACAGATGTCTTTTCTGGGCAGTCTCCTCTCCAGGAGACTACCTTGAGTCCTAAAGGATAGTAGTTGGGGGAGGGATTAAGTTACAACTGGTTTGACATAATCTAGTGAATGAAGAAGACTTTAAAGCATATTTGCATCTCATCTTCTGTTCTTTACAGCAGCCCCAAGAGGTAACTTAGGTTGGGATTGTTTTCCCACTTGAGGCCCAGGGAGGTTGTGTATTGTTGCCAGCAGTCACACCACTACAGTAAGAGCAGATCTGTAGTCAGAGGTAGATCCCTCCCATCTGTGCCCCCAGATATTTGGGGGGGGCACACTACTCCAGCCTGTAGCCCCTTCGAGGATGACATAAAACATGTCAGTATCAGATTTTGGATTTGGTTTGTGTTTCGTTTGGAGGAACATGACACCTTGGTTTAACCCATAACAGTTTTGGTGCCCAAACTAACAGGTACTACCCAAACCATTTGGGGTGAGGGTTTTGAAATAAGTGGTAGGTTTTTTTCCCCTGTCAAAAATCTAAATTTTTAATGCCCCTTCCCTTATTTTCTGGGCATGAAGAAAACAGGGCATTTTAGTCTCCTCCAAGGGGCTAAAACATGCCAAGAACTTGAGGATTGGAGAGGGGAGAGGGCCTTGCTGAGGACTCTGAGACTGAAGGTAGCTCTGTCATCTTGTGGCTGGCTCGGAGCTGTGCCAGCACCCTGTGCTAGGATGTGGTCACTGTAGAAATAGGGCTGAGGCCCAGCTGTCTCATTTAAGGAAAAGAAACTGAGGCAAGCCCTTCAGTTTGACTTACATGCGTCATGATCCTTGCAGATCTAGCAGAGAGGAGAGGGTTAGAAGCTGTCGATTTTGGATTAGAGTGCTTGGTTTCTCCCCATTCCTATTTCTATCTCTTCGTCCTCCCCCGCCCCCCTTTTTTTTGTATTTATGGTGTTTTGTTTTGTTTTTGTTTTTGGTATATGGAAGAATAAATCAGGACCCATGAATCCTCAGAGTCTTTATGAATAACATTGGTCAGAGGTGGCCAGCAAGCACATAGGATTGACCAAAATGGGTGGTTGGATTCTGGGTCCACCCTAGCCTAGTGAGTAGTAGGAGTAAAGTACCACGTCTGATTGCTGCCCTTGAGATTAGACTCCTACCATAGTTTATGAATGGGTGGGATATGAAAGGTAATGGGAACTGATGTAAAATGGGCGTGGTTTAAATTGTTCCTAGGAGATAGTAGAATGCTTTACCCTCGGTTTCAGACTTCTTCAAAAAAAAAAACAAACCCAAAAAACAATATTATTAGACTCCCATGTCAGGCCTACCATCTCCTGACTTATTCCCCATCCCTGAAAAGTAGCTAAAAAGGTAATCCTTCCTCCAGGTGTCTGGGCAGGTGACCCAACAGTCTCAGAGGGTGTTCCTGATCCAAGAGGGCCATGAGCCAGCAATGAATCGACAATGGAGTGGAGGCTTGGATTTAGATCTAGGACTGCCACTGACTTGCTGGGTGACTGAGTCTAGTCTGAGATTGGGCTTTTCGGTGCCTTGGTTTCCTTACTAGTCTTTTGCAAGTCTCTCTGAAAACCGATGGGAGAGTGAAAGATTACACACACACAACTTTGTGGGGGCGGGGCAGAACTTGAGTACTGTGTAAACACAGGAGAGCACTAGGGTCTCAGTGAGGAAAAAAAATCTAAAAGAGATTTTTGCAGCAACTTTGGCCGAGGAGCTGGGAGAGAGGACTTCGAGAAATCTTACTCTCCATCGCTTCTTTCTCAACCCTGGAGCCACAGCCGTCTTCCTCTGCAGAGTGGTGAAGTAGCTGTTAGAATCATGGCCTTCTGGCCTTTCTTCCAGTCTCTTGCTCACCTGCTTCCTGCCTGCCTCTGTTTCTGTTATGTAATCTTGTAAATGTGCTTTTCTAGAGCCCCCCACCTCATCTGTGAGCTCTTATAGACATGTTAGGAGGGCCACAGGGGACGGCATTTTAGTGTCTGACCTAGCTGCCAACATGGGTTGGAAGCTCCCAGAAATATCAGATTGCCACCTTTTGACCTTAAATGCAGAATAGGAAGATCAGTAGTTGAAATGCTAGTGTAGGAGATGAAGTTGGGGCTTGAACCTAGCATGCCTAACTAACCTACTGAGCACAGGGTGGGGAAGAAAGAGGTTGGATCTTCTTAAGCCACGGAGACAGAAAAAGTGACAAGCAGCTCTGGTGGCTTTATTCCCAGGGAGTGGGTTGAGCATGAATATGCAAGGCAGACAGACTTAGAATCCATGGTGTAACTAGAACAGGTTTACCCTTGTAGTAACAGTTTTTTGATTTTATGCAAATACTTAAGCACCTGCCTGTAACCAGCCCTATGCTCTAGGCACTGTGAGAAGTACAAAGTACAAAGATTAGAGACAGTTCTTGGCCACAGATTGTTTAGTATCTAGGAGTTAGAAATACTCATAATCCAAGAGGGAGGGTGATAACTAGCAGGGTACAAAGTGCTGGGATAAATCAGAAAATCCTGAGACATTCCTTTTAGGGAATCCAGAAGGTTCCGTGAAGGTGGAGGTGGAGACAGCTAGGCTGGCTCTGATGGATCAGATTTCAATCCTGGGCACATGTGCAAAACCTCAGAGGAGGGAAAGCCTGGGACAGGAGTGAGAAATGGTGCATTGTATAGTTTGTCTAAGACATCGAAACTTTGAAGAGGAGTGAATTGTAAAGGAAAGGTAAGTGGGACCAGGACATGAGGCCTTTGACTACCATCTTTGAAAGAGAGCCTTTGAAGTGTTTTAACAGAAATATTAAGATCATTTAAAAGGTTGTGTTGTAGTTCAGTATATATTAATTTGGAAAGGTGTTTATGATATAAGGCAAAAACACATTGCAAAATGATATGTACAGTATGATCCCATTTTTTATTTTAAAGCACACATACCCAGAAGACAAAGCTCATAACAATATATACCTCATACTATTATTAATGATTATCTCTGGGCATTGAGATTTGAGGGGTTTTTTTGTTTATATTTTTGTATTTCTTGACTTTTCCACAGCTCACACTTGCTACTTTCAGAATTATAAGTCACTTTTAATTTGTTTTGGATGAGTGCATATTATATGATGATTGGGAGAGATGACTTAGAAATATGTCAGGAATTGGATAAAAACTGAGACTGAAAGTTGTCCATGCAGTAATATTTATGATCTCCAAAATGGGAAGGGAGGAACCCCCAAATGTCCAATGATATGAGAATGCCTAAGCAAACTACTATATATCAACCTGATGGAGCATTATACAGTTATTAAAAATGATAAATATGTAGATTGTTGATATTTGGAAATGAGTATATGGAAAGAAAAACACAAAACAGCATATTTTAGTATATTTCATATTGATTACAACTACGTCAAAATACTTATTGTATGAAAATACTTAAATGGATTTGAAGAATATAAATAGTATTATTAGTATATCTTTTTACTGTGGTAAAACACATAACATAAAGTTTACCATTTAACCATTTTCGTCTTTACAATTCAGTGGCATTAAGTACATTCACAGGGTTGTGCAATCATCACTATCCATTTCCAGAACGTTTTCATTTTCCCAAGCAGAAACCCATTAAACAAAAACTCTCCATTCCCTTCTCCCCATAAGCCCCTAGTAACCTTTATCCTACTTTCTGTCCCTGTGAATTTGCCTATTCCAGGTACCCCATATAAGTAGAATCATACAATATTTACCCTTTTGTGTCTGTTGTATTTCACCGAGTATTGAGTTTGGAAGTTTCATCCATGTTAGAGCATGTATCAGAATTCCATTCCTTTTTGAAACTAATATTTCATTGCATGTATATGACATTTTGTTTATCCTCTCATCTGTTGATGAACCCTTGGGTTCTTTCCATCTCCTGTCTATTGTGACTAATACTGCTATGAACATGGGTATACAAATATCTCTTTGAGAACCCGCTTTCAATTCTTTGTATATATACCTAAAAGCAGAATTGCTGGATCATATGATAATTCTCTGTTTAACTTTTGAAGAACTGCCAACTTGTTAGTGTCTTTTTTAATATAAAGTTCTTCAAGTTTATTTATACCTACAATCCCCAGTTCTTTTTGCTGTGCTTAATGCACACATGAATTATGAAGGGATTAGTACAGATGTGAATGCATTTTCCTCTGTTTAAAGGAAAGAGCCTTACAGATCTTAAGGCAGTAGAGTGTTTTGAATGTGGCCATGGAAAACATGATCCACACAGATGACTGAAACGCAGAGATGATTCTATCGATAGTTCCAACTTTTATCAATAGTTCCAACTTCTACCTTCTACCAGAAAGCGTTAGCCAAGGTAAAAATTAAAATGAATGAATTCATAATTGCTTTATTTTTGTCCTATTTAGTCAGAAGTAAAAGGCGGAGGAGAGAACCCAAAGATTTGGATATTTCCCTAAACTGCTTCCTCAGTCCCAGATAGTTGAAAGTAGTTCTGTTGTTCTCTTTGTCTCTGGCACCTAGGTTCCCTGGGACTAACCAGCCTTGAAGGAAATATGGAATCCTTCAGTTAGGTTGAATTTACATAGTGTGTAGGAGCCCTGTAAGGAGTGCTGGAGGGAGGGAATATGGCCGGAGATAAAAGGTGGAAGAAAACGTGGTTTTTGTCCACTTAGAGTACTTTCTTTAGTGATGAGAAACAGTCTTGCTCTCAGGAAACTTAACATGGAAACCTCAGAGTTCACATTTCATGGTCCATTAGGGACAGGAAAAAGATAGAGGACATGTATATAAAAGCCACCCTGGTCTAAAGTATAATGGTATAAATTGTTTCCAGGGATAATGGCCAACTGGTTAAATCAGGAGAGCTCTCTGCAGACTGTGTGCTTTTATGGGCAGCTTCAAATTCCTTTAGAGGGAGTGAATACAGGTGAAGAGGTGGCAGTCAGGTGAGGCTTTCTAGTGGAGAGAAGGTTGGTTACCATGTCTCCTTCCTCCATTCTGATGTTACCGGGTGGGCTGTGCTCTCTTCCAGCCAGTGTCCCATGTTCCGTGGCCCCAGAAAAGCCAGTGTGTAGGCCTCAGCCACCCCAGGTCCGACGTACATTCTCCCTGGACACCATCCTCAGCTCCTACCTTCTGGGCCAGTGGCCACGAGATGCCGATGGGGCCTTCACCTGCTGTACCAATGACAAGGCCACCCAGGTAATGAAGCTCTCTCTCCTAATGGGATAAGGAGGGGGGTAGGGGCTGGCTGAGGAGGCCTTTGGTCTACTTACTACCTCTCAGTCCTCCAAATGGTTTGTCCTGGGTTTTGGCTGCACATATTCACCATGTAGCTTTTTATCATCTAATATTTACCAGCTTGATTTTCTTGGTAAACGTACATGAAAATGAGTTTGCATTCCACCTGACTGGTGGAAGAGAGAAGTCAATCAGGTTTTTTAGTTTGGCTTCAGTACTTATGTGTGGGTAAGCAAGAGTTGATTTTGGAATTTATTCTAGGTTTTAAAAAATGAGATTTACCTTGCTAAAATTAAACTGGGGCCAGCATTTGACTGAGTTTGCATTCCCCAGACAACTGAAAGAGGTGGCCAAAAAGTGTGTCAAGCCAGGATAGATCTCACTGGAGCAACAGGAGTGGAAAGCTTTCAGATCACAGAGGCTTGATCCCTAGCCAGCAGCCCAGTCTGAGATTTTGGCGGACCCACTGGAGTCCTGTGGAACCCAGGTTCCCTTTTCTTCACAACCATCATTAAGAATCATAAACTTGGAAGGAATCTCTGCAGATCATTCAGTCTATTTGTCAGTTTTTGAATAAGGTAGTGTTAGCCTGAGCAAGACGTCACCTCATATGTGAAGCTATACAAAGATATTTCTTAATCTGATTCAGGACCTCAACATTCTTAGCAGTTATGTTGTTGAGAGTCAAATCTTCTTGTTTTTGGTGCAGTTAAAACCCATTTCTGTTCAACTTCAGAAGAAATGAGTTGTTCTCAGAAAAGGGAAGAAGCAGAGTGGGAAGAACATGGGCTCAGAGGTAGACCAGCATCCTGGGGGATACTGGGCAAGTCAGCTCTTCCTTTGTAAGCTGGGGGAGTAGGGCGGAGCGTATGCCCGCTCTGTCTGCTCATAGGAGTGATGGCCAAAAGTAGAAGTATTTTGTGTGCTCAGTTTTTCTTACCTCCTCTTCTGCGCACATCACATTGATCCTTTTCTTTCATTCGTTTTTAAAATGAGATTCATTTTCAAATGTTACTAGTGAAAGTCTGAATGCCCAGTACTGTTCTTGGCATGTTAAAGTGAAGAGTAAGGAAATGAGAACAAGATTTGGCCTGTTAATCTGAATGCCAGTTTCATGAAGGCCAGTGAACAGACAGCCAAGGGATGAGATGGGGCCAAATGTCTGGCACAGTTCAGAGGAGGGGAATTCTTGTGGGAATACCCCACCTTGAACCAACAAGAATTTGCTGCAGTTAAAATCGATGGCCCTCTTTAGATCTACAAACAGAATGTGAAGAGAAAACACTCTCTAAGCAGCAGACAGAGCAGGCCTACTTCCTGGGAGCCCTGCGTACTGTTTGAAAAGGGTAAATAGCATAAGTCAGGCATCCCCCTTACTGGCCTGGAGCACACTCTCCTTTCTCTATTAAGAAGAGCGTTTAGCCCAAATAATATATGTAGTCAAAGAGGGCTTCCTGGAGAACCAGGACTTGAGGTTGCTTTGAATGTGTAAGCTCAGGATGGCAGCCCTCTTTGCCAGACAGCAGGCTTCCGTGTAGCCCTTCTCTGTATTTCCTGCTGCCAGCCTTCTAGGAAGCCCTGATCCCACTCCTCAGGGAGTGCTCTCTTTGTCAACTCAAGGCAGGCTTGGCCTCATATGTTCCCTGGCCAGATTTAGAGGCCTGGGCTCTAGGCTATGTGTTGCTGCTTAGGCTCCAGCTGCAGGCCAGATCTTTTATATAACAAGTCTGGGCTTCTTGCCACCACAAGACAGAGGTCAGCGATGCGCCTCTGTGGGTCTGGCAAGGCCGGGCTGTGCAGCTTTCCTCTTTCCCCGGGATGGGCTCCAGCCCTCGAGGAACTCTTAGCAACCTGTCAATATTGTGGCTGCAGTCAAGAGGTGGGAGAGTTCTGATCAACGTAGGCATCCGGACTAAACTATATGCTCTGCCCATGGCCTTCTGGGAATTTTCTGCTTCTAGGTTTTGGGCTCCATTCAAATTTCTGCTTGTGTCCCCTGTCTTGGCACCTTCTCCCACACTGGTATTACCCATGATGACCTGAGGCTCTCCCAGCATCTCCCTAAGTTACTAGTTCTCCTTTTCTTCTGAGCACCGGTACATCACCCAGAAAAGACTGGAAATGAGGGAAAGGTTTTCTTGGGGAGTACAAGGGAGTGTGGGGAAAGGCAGAGGGAAGGTCGGGAGGAGGAATCTACCAAAGTCCTTGAAATCTTTTAAGTTGTTGAAAATAGATTGATGCCAGACCTTACCCTAATTCCTTTGAGCTCTAGGGAGGCTGTTCCCACCCCTACCCCACTTTCTTTCCCGTTCTCTTCTAGCCATGCCAGTGTAGTGCATACACCATATATCTGGCAGGCCCTTACTTCTGCACTCTCACTTATTCCCTCTGCACCTCTCACCCCCTCCTTCCAGAGCCAGCAGGTAGAGTGTGTGTTTGGAAACCACATCAGCCCTGGCATTCCTGGGGACCTGTCTTGCAGTGAAGGCAGCAGTCATTGTTAACGTCTAGGCTGAGCAGCTCCCCTCTCTGAAACCCCTAGAGCAAGCAAGGGCACTGCCTGTTCCAAACAATTTTCAGACCTGGTCAACAAGCACAGAACACCTGCCATTTAGATAGCCAGGCATGCTGTGTCCTCCAAACTTCCTCACAAAGCAGAAGATGGAATGGAAAGCTACATTCTTGAATAGAGCAGATTGCCAGCAGAGAGGATAGCACAGAGGTTAGACAATTTACAGTCTGACATGGAGAGCTGGGTTATCCAGATATTTGGGGCAGGGGAGGAAGTAAGGTGGATAGATCTTATTTGGGAAGTTGTTCTAGGAAGCAGGAAGCGGTAGGAGGAGGTATGAATGTGGTAACTGGGGAAGGAGTGCTTTGGAGCTGCTGCATGTTCTGAGGCAGGACAGGCAAAGGGAGAAGGATGATCAGGTCTCCCAGAGACCAGCTGGGTGAGTACAAGGAAGAGCTTAGGTGCAGCTGGAGCTGGACAGAGTGGCCAGCCAGGGAGGATGAGGAGGGCTTCTGTGCAGAGTCACTGTCATCTAGAGGATGTTTTTTGTGTCTTGGAGGACTTTGTCAGGATTCTCCAAATCAATCTGAATGTTTTCCCTTCTCTGGACCACCTTTCCCCAGGTCAGCTGGTAAATCAGAGCTGGCCACCAAGTGCTTTGGGCTGGTCCCTCCTAGCGGCTGAGCCCGGGCCAGGGCGGTGATGGCAGCACATGCCGGTTGCGGTCACCCCTTTCCCTTCTTGCTGTGCAAAGCATTTGAGTCTTCTTGCACTCTTCTGGAGGGAGGAAGTGGCCTCACCACAGCTGGAATGACTGTTTGAGCAAAGTTTCCCCACTGGTGCTCTCATCCTGCAGACAGATGGGACCCTGGGTATCTACTCTGCCTGCCCCCTGCCCCCTCTTCTCATCTCTAGCTCCACTTCCTCTGCCTGCTCCAGGTGAGGTGGCAAGCCTATATGAAAGACTTTCCTTTAGGCCTGATTTAACTTTTGGGGAAAAAAAATAGCTTAAGTCCTTGACAAACCTCATGAAGTGTCCTGAAGACCAGAGGCAGAGGCGGCATGCTTTGTTTGAGACTTCCCTTTCTGTAATTTTCCCTACCTGTGTAGTGTCTTCCTCCTTTTCTCAAGCCAGTGCCTCAGTATTTAGTGGTAAAACACAATTCAGTCTGCCCATCACGGGCCTTCCTTTGTGGGTGTGGGGGCCCAGGCACAGTGCCTATTTTCCAAACTGGTGAACAGGACCAGTTGTTCAGCATATGGTGTGACAACAGCACAGAATGTTTGAAAACGAGTTTATGATGGAAAATGTGAGGATTGCATAGTCACTGTAGGGCTAGAGATGGGTGGCCTTGGCCACCTGCAGCCAGAATTCTCAATACTGGCCGGCAGACTCCCCTCAGAGCCTTTCCTGTCTCTGTCTGGCCAGAGTCCTGGGGGGCTGATTCCCAGGTGGATTTCATCTCGACACCTTGTCCCTGGTCCTCTGTGCCAGGCCAGGCACCGCACTGCCCTGTGTCTCCACACACATGCACTGGGTGATTCTCCCAGGGCCCGCCTGGTCTCTGTCAATGTCATTGGAGGCAATACAATCAGCACTCTTCCTTCCTCAGAGTCCAGGTAGAAACTTAGTTGGGCTGGGGGCAGAGATACAGGTTGCAGTTAGGAGGGTTTTCAGCTCCTTCTGACCCCTGCCTTCTTGTTCTATCAGGCTACTCTTTGAAAAGCTCTGCTCCATCCCCATGCCCAGTTACCCTGCCACATGTTGCTCTGGGATCTCAGGATCTCAGGCAAGGCTTGCTTGATCCAACCCACATTTGGTTTTGCATAATTCGAGCACCATCTGCACTGTTGGCTGACACCACTCATGGCTAGTAAATGGCCCTGCTTCTCCCTCAGCTGCTCCCCCTGGGTCGGGGTGTGCAAATAATCTATTCCAGTGTATGAGTCCCTTTGACAAACATGACTTTGGCCTGCTGAGCTCAAGCTCTACCCTGCTTCCTAAGGGTCATCTGGAACGACTACTTATGGTGCTGTCACGCAGCAGGGCTTGGCCTATGTTGTGCCATAAGGGATTGCTCTTTGAAGAGTAGCCTTTCTTAGCTGTGACTTGTCTGTGTTCCAAGGAGACCTTGGCCCAGACCTCCGTGGTGAGAACGAGAGGAGAAGGGGTCTGTCCATCCAGGGGCACTGAAAATAAGGGACAGAGCATGGTCCCCACTCTTGACACTTCCAGTTCAGTTGGAGGAGCCAAAGCCCACACTTGTGCACATGTCTGCCTTAAGAATACTCAGGACCAGCATGTAAACAGCTTCAAACACAGGATAGCCTCTACTGTATTAGGTTCCTGAAGCTGCTGTAACAAATTACCTCAAATTTAGTGACTTATAACAGCAAAAATTTATTCCCTCACACTTCTGGAGGCCAGAAGTCCAAATTCCATTTCACTAGGCCAAGATCAAGGTGTTGGCAGGGCTACACTTTCTCCAGAGGCTCTCTGGGAGATCCATTCCTTGCATCTTCCAGCTTCTGGTGGCTGCCAACATTCTTTGGCTTGTGGCCACATCACTCCAATCTCTGCTTCCATGGTCACATTGCCTTTTCTTCTGTGTGTGTCTAATCTCCCACTGTCTCTTTCTCTCATAAGAACACTTGTAATAGCATTTAAGACCCACCTGGATAACTCTAGCTATTCTTCCCACCTTAACTTAATTGTATCTGCAAAAATATTTACCACACAAGGTAATACTTACAAGTTCCAGGAATTAGGATCTGATACTTTAGGGGGTGGGGGGTGGGGGGGCATTTTCAATCTGTTACACTAACCTCATCCCCTGCTACACTGCCCCTCACTCACTCTGTTCCAGCTGCACTAGCCTCCCCATCATTCTCAAAAACACCAGGCTTACTCCTCATGCTTTACGGTCTTTGCACTTGCTATTTTCTCTGTCTCACTCACTCTTACCTCAGATGTCCACGTGGCTCCCTCCCTCATCACGTTCAGGGTTTTCTTCAGATGTTACCTTTTCACTGAGGACTTCCCAGATATTTAAAACCCTATACCATCCCCGACTTCCCGCATTCCTAGCCCTTTTCTTTGCTGTATTTTTTCTTTAGTACTTACACTGTTTAAACTGTATCCCCAACTAGAATATAAACTCAAAAGGGATGAGGATTTTTGTTGTTTTGTACATTGTTGTGTCTCCAACACCTGGAACAATACCTGGCACACAGTTTGCATTTGGTAACTATTTGTTGACTGAATGAATGGTATATGCCCTGAACCCATCCGAACAGAGGAGACACAGAGCAAAAGAGCAGTCAACACGAGATGGAAAAGTTAGGAAAGGCTCCCTGATGGGAAGGCTAGGAAGAATTGGTAGGGTGAGCCATCTTAGATGGGGAAACCAGGCTTAGAGATCAAGGACAAGGTAAGAAAAAGGAGATGAAGATAGGCAGGACAGAGAGCCAAATATGGAGAGAGGAGCCCATGGGATGGAGGGTAAGATGGTGATATCTACACCCAGGGTGTGGATGTGGAGACAAAGCAATGCTTCGGTAGCACAGTTTACACAGAGTAGGCAGTAGATGCTGGAAGACATTGCAGAGGAGAGAGCAGTGGGGTAAAATGGATTGAGAGAGGAGATGATCTTGGCTGCCATGAATTTTCACATCCTTTCTAAACTCCAGCGCTAGCCTACATTTCTCCTTCCACCCCCTCACATATCTCAGAGGAAAGAAGGCAGTTGAAGAGTTTGCCAGAGATGTTAGTAGAACCGGTGGCAGCCTGAACGTGGCTGTTTTTTCCTCTCTCTCACCACCCACCTGTGAGTACAGTGTCTTCCTGGAGGAGGGGAAATGGACTCATCACCTTAGCTTTTGCCATTTCTCCTCTACAGCCCATGCCATCTTTCCAGCGACAACAGGCTAGCGTGGGACTCAGCACTTTGGTTAGCAGAGCTAGCCATCTATGGGGTGGGCTTTGGAGCCCTGGAGGGGCGGAGCGTTTGTATGTCTGCTAGGCCGAGGGGGCTGTGGGAGAGGCAGACTTCCTCCCCACTTTTCAGTCTGTGCAGCAGCCTTTTCCGAGACTCCATCTACCAACTCTGGTTTAGAGAGATGGATGTTTGGTAGTAGACTGCTTGGTTTCCTTAGACTGTCAGATTCAGCTTCACCTCAGGGGCTTTGTTTGGGGTGTGAGCCTGAAGGATGTGCTACCTGCCTTCTTCCTGAAGGAGGGAACTGTGGAGGAATGGATCTCTGATAGTCTCCCTGTGGTACTAGCGTCAGGGAAGGGAAGTAAGGCAGTTGTCTGACCCTGATTGTGTCTCACAGCCCACTAAAGGTCCTGATCGGTGTGCAGCTGGGAGAAGGAAGAACCAGGGAGCCTCAGCCCCCTCCGGCAGCCTCCTCTCCTCTGCAGCTGTCACACAGGGAGGACCGCTCCCACAGTCCCGCTCAGACTGCCCTGCTGAGTTCTTCTTAGCAGCTGTTGGGTGTTGAGTTGTTGGTTTTTTCTCTCTTTTTCTCCCCCCTTTCCGTTTGCAACAACCTCTCTGGGGAGGTCAGCAGATTTGTTGGAGGAGATTGTTCCCAGGCCCTCATGGTTTTGGCAGCTTGTGCAAAGAAGTTAGAGAGGAACTGGTTCCACTGGAGCGTTCCCCCTTGGGCCCCTCCCTTGGAATGGAAGTAGGGATGTTGGTGGTAGGGAGGGATCTTGTCCTCCTGCCTCATGCTTAGAGCCAACAGCTTCCTCTCTCGGGTGGTGGGGGCTCAGGAAGTGGGTCTACAACTCCCCCTGCCTCCATCTTGGGCCAACTCTGTCTTCTGTGCAGCAGGGAAGGGAGGCTGGCTGGCTGAAAGCCCTGTTCTCACGAGGGGCAGAGCAGGACCCAAGAGAGGGAGCTATGATAAAGCCAAGAGGGGTCAGGAGTCAGGGCTGAGTGCAGAATTCTGGCTCTATCTTTTCTGAAAATGTCCCGTCCCCTGCATATTTAGGAGGACATCGGGGTCCCCGGCACTTACTCTGTACACAGTAAAACTCACAGAGCAAACTTGAGGCACTGCACTGCACAGGCATCCCCTGCTTCAGTAAGGGATGCAGGGCGAGAATCTCTGTTGACCTTTATCCTATTTTACTAACTAATGATTCCTAACTGGAGGCTGGTTTAGTAACTCATTTTCATTAGGTTCCCAGGAACCTGGGTCCATGCTGGGCATGCAGAGGGTGCAAGGATCAAGGATGTCAGTGGGTCTCTGAGCCCATGCCCCTTTGGAGCTGGTGGGGATAGGGAGGGCAGTACTTGTCCTCACTATTGGGGAACCCTGAAAAAGCTGGGGATATCATCAGAAGAGAGTAGAGAGCAGGTTGGCCTTACTGGCTCATCAGGGAGGGTTTTCTAGAAGAAGAAGTGGATTGGGAAAGAGTCAATATCAGTGGAGAAGCCTGAAAGAATAAGAGGCTGACAGTGTTGAGGTTGATGAGCCAACGAGAGAGAAGCCTTCGAAAAGCCACCACTTCTGTCTAGGAAACGGTGTGCCTGCTTCCCCTGAGGCTGCCTGAGAAGATGCTCTGTCTCACTGGGTTCCTCTCCCTGCAGACCCCCCTGTCCTGGCAAGAGCTTGAAGGTGAACGGGCCAGCTCCTGTACACACAAGCGCTCAGCATCCTGGGGCAGTACAGACCACCGCAAAGAGGTAACTGCCTTCCGACTTCCCAACTGGGGTGGCTGCCTCTTGTTTACCCCAAGCACCATAGATACATCTGCTCCAAAGTGGACACACACTTCCAATCTCACTTGCCTCGACCTGACCTTTTCCTAATATGAGATGGCTCCTTCGAAGCTGCCTGCCAGCCTTCTGGTGGCCAGACCCTCCTGCCAGCAGGGGCTTGACCAGTGGCTGCCAGTACCCTTCAGCAGCCAAGCACAGGATGGAAGGCACCATGTTCTCACTTTACTTTGAGGTTGGATCCAGATAAGCTGTTCAGAGACTATAGAAAGATGGGGAATCAGTTCCTGGGAATTAGGAGGCCTTGGCCCCATTTATTACTTAACTATTCATCCTGCCTTATTTTTACAAGAAGAAGACAATTATGTGTTCTCAAGCACTTTTTCCTGGTCCTCCTTTTCCCTCAGGAGGGTTCTATTCATTGATGTTGAGTAGAGAAAGCCATAGACTGGTGGAATTCCAGGGCTTGCACACCAGTTCTGCCTGCCATGCCCATGCCATGGGGCAGCTCCTGACAGGGCCAACCTGCTGGAGTCACCCTCGACCCCCTTATAGGGCGAGTGGCTTTCGCCCTCTTGGTAGTAAGAACAGAGAAAAAATATGAAATATTGAAGGCTAATGGGAAATACAAAGTATTTAAAGTTTTAATTAACAGAGTAAGCAAGTTTTTATACTAAACATGGAGTCATGGTCAAATGATCCCCAATAGTAAATCTAAAAGCGCTTTCTTCTTGCCAGTAGTCACAAATTGTATGGCTGTGGACAGCAGATCTACTCACTGAATTCCATTTAATTTAGGCCCATATTTAAAATAGTTCTGAATCTCCTGATCATTTGCCAGCTGAGGCAAGTAGGTGCAGAATTACAAATGTGACAGGGATAATATTCAGAATTGTTGATGATTATGCATAATTGTCACAGGAAATGGAAGTTGGGACAAAATCTGATATTCCTTCTGGAGAGCCTGCTCCTTGCTCAGTGCAGTTTGCTTTAAAATCGGGGGGAAATCCTTCCATCCTTCCTGGTCCCAGGGCCTTTGAGATAGCTGTGAATATACTTTGGAGAGTGAATTCAAAAACATCATTTCCCATTTCTATTAATAGAGTAGTATTCCATGCCTTTGGAATCTGTGAAAGACAAAAATGGTTTCAGCATTGCATATTTTTTATTTTTTATTTTTGGAAACTGATCCATCTATGGAATACATGGTAATTTAAAACATCAAATAACCTAGCTAATAAGGTACCCAGTTTGCCCGATGAACCTATCATCACCATTTTGAACACCGCCGAGGTATTTTGAGATGGAAGATTAACTGCCATCTCCCTTTAATGCATTTTCATGGGCCTCTGGCAGGAGCCTCACCTGGGAGGAGGGACCCAGTGCACTTGTGCTTTGCTTCACCTGCCTCCTCTCCCCCTCTCTGGGCCACCAGATTACCAAGTTGAAGCAGCAACTGCAGAGGACAAAGCTGAGCCGCAGTGGGAAAGAGAAGGAGCGGGGCTCCCCACTCCAAGGGGACCATGCTGTGCGGGGAGCACTGAGGGTATGTTTTCTCCCCTAAGCCCTCTCCCCTTTGTCATCTCCATGGCATACGTGCCGCACCCCCACCCCCGCCCCCATGGGAAGATCCTGTCAGATTGAGCAACTCCTGAGCCCTACTGCATTGCATGCTCTGTGGCTACGTGGGTACCCAGGTGAAGTTTCAGTGCAAACTTGCACTTGCTGACTGACATTAGAAGGGCTTCCTGCTACTTCTCCACCCTCACCCCTGTATTATACAATTGAGGCGGCGATGCTCCTATGGCCTTTAAAAGCATACTCCAGACCTCTCAAATCTCTGACTTCTGCAGAAAACCCCACTGAATGGACCTATTGCAATCTGTAACTGTCCCCAAACTCTCCTTTACTCTTTTGGTTTTGCATGTTGACATAACTGTTACCCCCGCTCCGTTGACATAACTGTTACCCCCGCTCCACCCAGTCAGAATTGACAATTGTCTGGGGCATGGGTGGGTTTCAGTGAGTGCTTCATTTGTCTCCTCCTCAGGCGTCCCCTCCCAGCTTCCCCTCAGGGTCCCCTGTCTTGCGACTCAGCCCCTGCCTGCACCGGAGCCTGGAAGGGCTCAACCAAGAGCTGGAAGAGGTGTTCGTGAAGGAGCAGGGTGAAGAGGAGCTGCTGCGGGTGAGTAGGGCCCGTGTCCTGGATACACTGATGGGCAGCATCTTGCTGAGTCTAGACATGGGGAAGTGGGACTCTTGCTTGCTCTCTGGCACTCACAGGCCGTGGCTATAGCGACAGAGCTGCATGCAAACACCAACATGCGGAAGGAACACCAACTGAGTTCATTAGACTTAAATGGACTTAACCACAGGGACGGGAGAGCTGGGTGGTTTTACCTGGGAAAGGCTTTTGGTGGTGGGTAGGTAGAGAAAAGGCAGGGTCCCAGCTGGGAGGAATGGGCGAGGCACCATTCTACAGCCAAGGCACCAGCTCACTGTTACCGCATACTTGGCACTGTCACCCCTGTGCCTCAGTTCAAGCCACGCCCTTGCCTGAGTTACCACTTCCCCTCCATCTCTACCTGGCAACACACATTCATCCTTCATGCCCCGTTCCCCAATGTAGCCCTTTCCCCCACACCACTCCCAGGCAGAATTATTTGCTACCTTTTCTGCAGTCTCAGACACATTTTTATACTGACACAGTACAACTGGGGAATGCCAGTCGGGCAGTATTAATATAATTCTAGTGGGCACACTTCTCAGTTTACGATTTATTTGCTGGTTGAGTTTTAATTTGAGTATATGTAGGATTTTCACCCAAACACTTACACACAATTTGGCAAGCTGTGGGTACAAGTACCATAGAATGTTAAAAAGGGAAAAGGGAGTTAGTACGTGATGATAGTCTGCATACTTGTCCTGCATTGGCCCACAGTGGTTACAGTGTCCTGATGGCGTGCCTCCTATCCTGCCCCCCATTGTTATTCATCTCTGTGTTCCCAGAGCCCGACACTCAGACCGGTTCCTGCCTTTGAGAGGCTTACAGCCTGGTGGGGGCAACACATTGAGAAACCATTCAAATAAATACGTAATTATAAATTAGGCTGCAAGTGTTACAAGGGAGAAGAACAAAGAACTGTGGGAGAAACAGGAGGGGTTTTCCCTTAGATTGGGGCACGTGGTTGAGAAACCAGTGACTTGAGGAAATGGTGTCCTGTTGTCACTGTGTTTTATAAATAGAGAAGGAGAACAAGGGCAAAGGGAGGACCTAAGAGTCGCCGCGGCTCTGCAGGCCTGAAGAGACAGGCCTGGGAGTCATCGCCCACCCTCTTCCCTGGCAGATCCTTGATATCCCTGATGGGCACCGTGCCCCAGCTCCCCCCCAGAGTGGCAGCTGTGATCACCCCCTCCTCCTCCCGGAGCCTGGCAACCTTGCCAGCTCTCCCTCCATCTCCCTGGCATCCCCCCAGCCTTCTGGTCAGACCAGCCACGAGGAACACCGGGGTGCAGTCGAGGAGCTGGCATCCATCCCCAGTGACAAAGGTAAGCTGAGGAGATTGAGGCGGCAGGGCCCACTCAGGGCGACTCCACTCTCTTTTCCACCTCTAGTCAATGTCAAGCCTAGCATTTTTATTTACCAGCCAACCAGAATATCTTTAGGAGTCATCTTTATTCTGTATATTATACCAGTAATAATAATGGTCCTTGATATCAATTCTGATTTATAATTTATATAACGTCTCTGCACCTATATTTTCATCTAATCCTCATTGTAACCCAGAGACACAATCCCTCTCATCTGCATCTTTGGCTGAGGTTCGGCATGCAGTAGTAGAAAGCCCTCGAGTCTGTTCAGGTATGCACTCAACCCATTAGCAGCAATAGGTCTCAAGGTGGTTGTGAATTATATAAAATAAGAGAATGCAGTGTGTTGCCCAGGGTCACCCAGTTTTACCCAGATTGAAACCTGGGCTTTCTGACTCCAAACCTCTACTTTTTACTGTGCCCTGGCTGCTGCATCAAGAGGACAAGATGTGAATCCTTCCTTCCAATAAGTAATGACCCTTACATTATGTTGCCTGTGTTGCCTCATTTGATTCTCACAGCAACCCCGTGAGGTAGGCTGGTCAAGGGCATGATCTAACAATACACAGAGGTAAGTAGAGCATAGAGTAATAAGGAATAAATGTGAGATAAATACAGATAAAGTCAATATTTGCAACATAAGCAAAGCACATTTGCTGTGTGGAAAGCAAGAGAAATTTTATCCCACAAGTGGAGTTGAGTAAAAATTGCTTCTCTGAGTCAGTATAAGAGCTCTTCCTGAAAGAAGGGATAGATTTTCAAGGCTGTGGAAAGGAAGAAGCTGTGGTATGTTGGCAAGGCAGGGTGGTGCAGTCTTGGAAGAAGGCAGAGAGAGAGACAGAATTCAGGATTCCTTTAAATCTGAGGCCTGGATTTCTAATCACTGTTTATCTCCTGGGAATATAGAGTTGATATTAGATCTCATTTTCCCATTAATTCAGCTATATTTTGTTGTTGTTTTTGTTATCCTGTATAACAGGATATGTATTTCTGTAAGCCGCCTCAGAGATTTTCTAAGGTAGAGTATGGACAAACAACCTGGCTCAGCATAACCCTGGCCACCCACCTTATCGTGTCTCCTAGCCTCTTCCCTTTATACCAGGGCCCGAGCCAAGGATGGTAGAGATCTTTCCTTCAGCTCCACTGGACTCAGCCTTGCTCTGTTTGCAGCCTCCTCTCCAGGCCACCCAGCTTTCCTTGAAGATGGTAGCCCATCTCCAGTCCTTGCGTTTGCTGCCTCCCCTCGTCCCAATCATAGCTACGTCTTCAAACGGGAGCCCCCAGAAGGCTGTGAGAGAGTGCGTGTGTTTGAAGAGGCCACGTGAGTACATCAGAGAGAGGGATGGGGATGGGGGATTAGCCCTGTGTGGTCCCACCTGACAGACCCTGCTTCAGTCTTGGACTCTCTCTCATCCTAGAGATGTTGTCAACTTTAGATTATTGGTATCGCAGATTTTCCATGATCAAACTTGTTGACATTACCTACTCCAAGCACTTAAATCTTTGCTTATCATTATCTCCATAGAAACCTGCTCTCTGCCCACATGCCAGCCACAAGCGCAGCAGAAAGTGGAAAGGGAAGAGCTCTGAAACCTAAACCCTTTGTTTCTCCTATTTTTTTCATCCCTGGGGAAGGTGTGAGAATTTGCTAGACCATAATCAGAGAGAGAGAACATAGCAGTGGTTCTCTTTGCAAAGATGAGAACCATCTCCTCCCCACTGGAGGGGCAGAGGAACCTAAACAGCTGTGTAATCCTTTGAGTCAAGCTGCAGTCGTTCAAGTGTCATGAATGTCCAGAAAGAAATTTCCAGTCCTTGCAAGTAAGGACTATGCAATATTCTCAAGCCAGATTGGGCAATTCAGAAGCCATTCTTAGTTGATTTCTTTACTACAGTTCTCTCCAATTAGCAGAGAAAATCAAGAGCTGACCTTTCCATATGCCCCACACAGCCAGCCCCCCTTGGCAGGCACCCTAAGAGCTCATTTCATTCCCCTCGCCACCTTTAATATTCTTCAGGGCAGATTCACTGTGGAAGTTGTGGTTTTGATGGCAATCAGGAAGTTTAGTCATGGTGTGTGAGTGGACATTTAGCTGGGACAGGGTTTAGGGCCTTGAGGGCTCTATTCATATCTCAGATAAGGGAGAAGACAACCCATGGTAGTAGCAGAAGGTACATATACAACACAGAGTGAGAGTTAAGGAGAAAACCATGACCACTGGGGTGTTGCTCGCATCATCACTGTGGCCCAGTATCTCTCCAGAGCACTGGGTCCTCTGCAGTGGTATGGTGGGAAGAGCCAGATTGTGTATCAGACTCTGGACTCTGGTGCCCTTCCTCAGTCCACGTTATAGCTGAATAACTACAACCTGGAATTGCTTGGGGAAATTAGGTGGCTGCTCGTCTTGATTCTTTTTTAGACTCATAATGCCAGAAGAGATCTCAAAGTCATCTCATCTAGCTTCCTGCCTCTGTGTCAACCCTTTATGAAAGGCACTGATCTGTCTCTTACTCTCTGAGATATCCTGGGATACATATTCTCAGCTCATTGGGGTCTCTTCGTTGTGTCAGCTTTCCTATTGGGAAGTTCTTGTGTTTAGTGGTTCATCTGCCACATTTTCCTGTTCCTAACCTCTTACCCCGTAAGATGGCCTGGATTTCCTAGGGAGGGAATCAAGCTGTTCGGGACCATGCTGATTGCCCTCATGTCCCTCAAGCATTGCTTGGACTCCTCTGGGTCACCTTCCTCATGTGTACGTGCACACACCAAGAGCATTCCCTCTCCTGCCCATTCTCCATCTCTCTATGAAGTGGGATCCTTTTAAACCCTGCTTGGTCAGGGGACACATTGCCACTGTGCAGTCCTCTGGAACCCCAGGCCTTTACTTCCTTCCACCCCTCACTCTGTGTCAACCTCTGCCCTCCTCCTCATACCTACTCTTCTTCCTGAGTTTGGAATTCTTAGAATTCTACAATTAAAATGGTAACAAGCTGATCAAGCTATACACTAAGTGTATATTTCTGTAAATATATTTCAAGAAAAAGGTAGTCAGTGGGATCCATTGGCGACAGAGCTTCCCCATCTTCCCACACATTTGTCTTCTCATCCAAAATCCTCACAACCACCAGCTTCTTAGGCTCTGTCACCCTTAAAACATGGTCACACTTTTCTTCTTTTTTTTTTTATCATAAGCATTCCTTACTCTAGAGCTCTCTGACACAACCTCTTTTTATCCTTCCATTTCCCCCATATGATCAGAAGGTTAGGGATAATTCTTTTCACGTGAAAAGTGAGACAGTCCTGGCCAAGACCACATGGTGAGTTAGAACCTAGATCTTCTGTTAAGGTCTGACAGCCTTTCTCACAATGGTTGCTGTCCTTCCCCGCCGCCCCCAGTAAAGGTTTTGAAAATCACTCCTTTCAAATGTGCTTAAGAATGATTTCAATGGGGGACAGTACTTCCCCCCAGATGACAGCAATGTCAGGCGACATTTTTGGTTGTCGCAGCTTTTATGGGGGGAGGGTGTCAGGTGCTACTGACACCTAGTGGGAAGGGGCCAGGGATGCTGTTAAACATCCTATGGTGCGACCAGGAATTTTCCAGCCCAAAATGTCAATAGTGTTGAGGCTGAGAAACCCAGCTTAAGACTATAAAAAGTCTTAGAAAGCCATTTTGCCTGGATTGCTGCTTTCAGGCAAAGGGTCTGCCCCCGAAACACTGTTCACTGATGAAATCTCTCAAAAAATCCCTTGGTCTCTTCTAGAATTACATTGTCAGGAAGTTCTCCTTCCAGTCTAGCTTCAAATCCTCCTACTTTCTAGTTAAAGTAGATTTCCTGTTGTTTAGCCATATTTCTAAACAATGAAGAGCTGAGGAACCGACAGACTGGCCATTGCTCAGTAGCCTATCGTTTTTTTGGTTAAGTTACCATCCTGTCTGAACAGAGACCCAGCTCCCTTACTCCCCAAGTGCTGGGACATCTCTCATCCCTTCTCACTGGCTGTTTCTGTATATATGTGTGTGTACACATGTATGTCTGTGTGTTTTTCTCTTTATCCTCCAGGTCCCCGGGTCCTGACCTGGCCTTCCTGACATCCTGTCCTGACAAGAACAAAGTCCATTTCAACCCGACAGGCTCGGCCTTCTGCCCCGTCAGCTTGATGAAGCCCCTCTTCCCCAGCATGGGCTTCATCTTCCGTAACTGCCCCTCGAGCCCAGGGTCTCCCCTCCCTCCCAGCAGCCCCAGGCCACCACCTCGGAAGGATCCAGAGGCCTCCAAGGCCTCCTCGTTGCCATTCGAGCCATGGCAGCGCACCCCACCATCAGAAGAGCCCGTGCTTTTCCAGAGTTCCCTGGTGGTCTGAGGGCCCCGCCCCCACCACTTTACCATGGAGACCAGTGCCTTGGTGGCAGGCCCCTCCCTAGCTCCCCTGAGGTGGGGGATGAAGGAGCCCTTCCCTCTCAGCCTTCGAGCACTTTCGTTTATGTGTCAAAGCCCTGGGTCCTCTTTTTGATGGACACCATGCCCTCTGAATGAGAGGGTGCCTGCCTTCTCCACTAGCAGCTGGGCAGCTCACAAGTCACACCTGTGTTCTTGCCACCTCTCTCACTTGATGCAAAACCTACCCAGAAGGTCTTGGGTCCCCCACTCCTGGGGGTGAGTCCAAAGGACTGTATATGGAACCCTTGTCCTTGTCATGGAGCAAGCTAGCTATGATCAGAGGAGAGGGGACACCACAGATTTCCTTCCCTCTCTTCCACAGATGAAGAAGTGGAGACCCGATGATAGATACCCCCATCCTCTCAGCCCTCATCCCCATGCCTCCCTCTCATTGGAGGAGCTGACCAAAGCAGCCCTAAAGGGCCATAACACTTGACCAATCCAGCTGCTGGCAGAGTGGGGAACCTAGTGTTTTCCCAAGTGGCATTTTCATCTCGCTTTCACCCTAAGATTGTCTTAAGCAGCAGCCCAGCCTTCCCAGCCCCAGGTGGGTAGTGGGGTAGAGGGAGAGCTGGCATTCCTCCAGGTGGCAAGTGGTGGTGACTCTACACCCTCCACCTGCCCCAGGACTGGGTTGGATTAGAAAAATGCCTATTTTTCTTGTATTGATGTAGAAACTCTATTTTCTCCCAAAGACACTATTTTTGCAGCTGTTTGAAGTTTGTATATTTTCCGTACTGCTGAGCTTCACAAAATTGAAGAATGTTAATGTTCAAGTTTTCTTATCCTGTGTTTAGAAGTTGTTTTTTGCAAATCTTGGTGTTAATAGACCAAATAAATAAGTATTCCCAGCAGCTTGAGGTTCTGTTCAGTATTTTGGAGGAGAGGGAATGGGGTGGAGATTGAGGGTATTGGTCACTTCATCCTTGTCTTCAAGAGGAGCCTTTACTTAACACATAATGATGTGGATGAACAGAGTCCCTGTTCTTAAGCCACCAGGCTTGGATTCTTTCTATGGACAGACATGAATAGCGGATCCATGGAAAGACCGTCCAGAATGAAGAGTGTGTTGGAGGTGGGGTGAAGGAGTCATTCATTCTTGGGTTAGTCTGGAAAAGCTCCCTAAGGAGAGTGGCTTTCAGAGAGGAAATGAGGTTGGACAAAGGAAGACAATTTGACATTGTGGGTGCTCCTTGACTAGTAGAAGAAACTTCTTGTCCTTTTGCTGCCTCTCAGCTATTATAGTACCACACCTGTAAGCACTCTTAGGCTTTTGGGGAAATGGGAATAACCATTTCAACATTTTGATGGTGCTTTGCAATTCACAAAGCATTTTCACAAAAGACACATTAGCCCCATTGTATGGATGAAAACTTGACTACCCCAAGGGCAGTTGTAGTAACTACAAATTTATCTCAAAAGACCTCAGGACAAGCTTCTAGGCTGCTATCCCAACTACCATTCATTGGCTTGTAAGCATCAGATACCCTGTTGTGCTTTGCATAAAATGTCATAGATAAATCACAGCAACTCAATAAGAGTGTAATGATAAATCCAACTATACTAATGAGGGGAAGACAGAAAGATTGAATTACTTTATCCCAAAGACATAGATAGGAAGTGAGATTGCTGAGATCGGAACCAGACCATTTGAATCCAGTGCCCATGCTTCTAACCACAGCGCTCTACTGCTTGTTGTTATAGTCCCATTAATTTCAGATGAGGAAACTTGACTTAGAGGTCAAGTGAATTGTTTGAAGTCTTAGCTGATGGAGAGGCAGAGCTGGAACTGGAACCCAGGTCTCTCACCCCAGCTGCTGCTTGGTGCCCTGGAATTACAGACATTCAGTGGAAAAACCACTGGACAAGAAAGCAATGTATGGGGGTCCCCTTCCTCACCAACATAAAGGAGAGAGGGGCTTGAGGATAGACCCCATCTTCAATCTTTTACCCCTCCCCCTGAAAGATGTTTGGCATTCCCCCAAAGCTTTGGTGAGTCAGGCCCAGGGTGATGGGTGTGGTGCTGCCCTGAGTTTCCTTCCTTTGCCCATGGCTGTGCCAAAGAAGCAGGCTGCTCAAAAGGGAGAAGGAGCCTCTTACCGACATAGCAGCCCAGAGTGCAATTAAGTGGGGGTTTGGGATGGTAGTGGAAAGACCCAGGGTCAGCCTTGCCCTAGCTCTTGGTGTCAGTAGGTGGAGGCCCAACACTAGAATGAGGCAGGGGTCCAACAAGGAGCTCAATAATAGGAAAAAAATGTGGAGGACAGCTGAAGGGTTTGCTCCATTGTTGGTGAATTTTAAGACCCTAAAGAAAATTCATTCCAGTAAGCTTCCATTTCCACCTCCAGGATGTGAAGAAACAAGATCAGGGTTGAGAAAGAATGACAAATAATACTTTAAACTTGCACAGCACCCTCTACAGTTTATAAAACACTTTATTAAACCTCAGCTCATTTGATCCTCAACAGTCAAGAGGCGACAAGATGGCTATTACTAATTATCTATCTCTAGACAGACAAAAAACTATGGTTCGGAATTTAGGTGACACGTGTAGGTTGCCCTGCCTTTAAGTGACGGAGCTGGGACAAAAGCCCTGCCTTGTAAGTCTAGTGATTCGCCTCAGGAGAAGGATTGTTTTCTAAAGCCCAGCGGGCGTACGCTCTTCTGGTGGAGGGGGTAGAGCCGCTAGGGGACGCTAAGGCTCCACTGATAATTTCTTGGCGTTAGGACCCAGCAGAAACCTGACGGCTGACCGGAAAAAAAGACTTCGATTTCACCAGCTGCCTGAAGCAGCTCCTCTCCGCCCGCCTGTCAGTCTTCACGCAGTGCAGCCAATCAACAGCCTCCACATCCTTAAACGCCATCACGCCACGCCCGCGTATCTCCTAGGCCATCCCGTCGAGCTTCGGGTTGCAGTTGTCTTCCAATTTGCCTGATTGAAAAATCTCGAGGTCAAGACATTAACCTCAGGGCAGCTGGCTGCCGTGGCCACTAGGGATGAAGCCAAGGTCTCAGAGCAGGTCTCCTTTCCTTGGAAGCGTTTTCTGGTTTCTGAGGAGTTTTCCCCTCGGCGGCTCTGAGCTGGCAGTTCTGGCGGTGGCTTCTGGGCCCTACTGAGCAGCGGTCGCATGCAGCTCTTATGAGGCCCCTGTCGCCGGTCGGCGATGTCCGGCTGGATCTGTCGCCGCCGCTGCCCCTGCCAGCAGTGTGCGGGTCTCCGGTCGGGTCGTCCGGGCGTCTCATGGCCGCTAGCAGCTCCCTGGTGCCCGACCGGCTGCGACTGCCGCTCTGCTTCCTTGGCGTCTTTGTCTGCTATTTCTACTATGGAATCCTACAGGAAAAGATGTGAGCGAATCCCCGGGGTTTGAACGCACCCATTCCCCTTTATCCTGCGCCCTCTCCCCAGCCTGTGGCCGGATTCGCGGCCCTCACTGATGTCCTCTCTTGCTCTCTTACCCTTCTGCCCTCCTAGCACCCCGACACTTTTGCAGCGCGGCTGAGCCCCCCAGATTTCCAAAACGCGAAAGTTGGTCTCTGGATTCTCGGGACCTGGTGATTTCTCTTCCTGTAATTGCTTTTTCCCCCTGTTGGTTTTAACGGCCTGGCTTTTACAGGCTGAGGTTTATAACCCCACACAGGTTTCCTTGACCTGTGCGGGTTCCTCTTTGGAACTCCCAGATTCTTGCAGACACCTGGCTTTCGCCCTCGGCCTTGGTGCTGTAGCCTGTATCCCTTATTCCTGGGGAACCTCGTTTCACCATCTAATTTTCTACGTTTCTTCTAGCTCCATCCTTTACGGATATTTTTGTCCTAGGCTATGGGACTAGCAGGAAGAGATGTCTAGTTTCTAAGTCCAATAAAACCAACCTCTTTAATAAACGAGCCCAGGGATCCTCCCAAAACTCTCCCTACATCTAGAGAGGCAAGATAATTTCAAAGCTTCCAGTAGCTCTATATATACTAGATGACACTGAAGGAAATATACTAATTCTTCCCTTTCTTTCTCATGTATTTCATTCTTAGAACAAGAGGAAAGTATGGGGAGGGAGCCAAACAGGAGACCTTCACTTTTGCCTTAACTTTGGTCTTCATCCAGTGTGTGATCAATGCTGTGTTTGCTAAGATCTGTGAGTATCTAGATAGTAATCTATTATGTGCCCCTTCCTTTTTGTATCCTGGGCATTAGGCAGTGATCCAACTCTCAAGACCCTTGCCCACTTTAGTGCTTACATAGCTTTTCTGTTTAGTCTATAAAATTCATGGCTTTAGAACAAGGTAAGCTATTTCGTTAAATTAGGTCAATCTATGAGTCTGAACTGTGCAGAGAATGGATCTTCTGTATTCCAGATCCCCATTAAGAATACTTAGTTTTTTTTTCTTTATCTCTTTGCTTTTCCCTCATGTGTCAGCTTCAAGCATGTTATGAGCATTCATCTATTCCCTGGGAGCTAGCAGCAGTGCTAACTAGTCCCTTGAACTGAATGAGTTCCTCAGCCCTGGCTTGCATGTGGATTTGTTTTAGGCTTGGGTGGGACTGGAGAGTTGAATAGTCTAGAGATTTTCCAGTTCAAGAGGGCAGAAACAACTTGTGTTTCTTATCTTATTTGATAGGTTCTTTTCTTGTTGCTTCGACTTTTTGGTCAGTGGTCCATCTTCAGCCCACCAGGTTTCTCTTGTCTGTTTTTTTGTTTTGTTTTGTTTTCTCCCAGTGATCCAGTTTTTTGACACCGCCAGGGTGGATCGCACTCAGAGCTGGCTCTATGCTGCCTGTTCTGTCTCCTACCTGGGTGCCATGGTCTCCAGTAACTCAGCACTACAGTTTGTCAACTATCCCACTCAGGTGAAACCTCAGGGTGGGATGAGGGTTGGCTCAGAGGTTGTTGAAAAAGGATTAAGGATTTTTTTCCTTGGGTCTGTGACTTAAAAAGGAGATTGCGTTTGAGAAATTCAGAATGTGAAGAATCATAGATAGGAGGTTTAGCAGTGGTGGGTTGGCCACAATAGGTCTACTTTCTGAGGCTGCGATCTCTGATGCAGGCCCCACATTTACTCATCTTAACACAGCACCTAGCATGGTACCTGGCACATCACAGATGCTCAGAAATTATTTGCCAAATTTAATTACAGGTCCTTGGTAAATCCTGCAAGCCAATCCCAGGTAAGCAGAAGAAGATGGTCTCCCATCTTCCGTCCTCATTCTTCCTGTAGTAAATTTTCTCTTCTGCTAGAGCTCTGTATCTGTCCAGGCTTCCTCATCTCATCGTAGCTATCCCCAGGGAATTTCCTCCATCCCTTCCCCCTGCCATCCTGTCATCTGTATCACTTCCTGTGGTGTTGGTGTGCATAAGCTGGGGGAGCTAGAGGCTGACCTATTCTGCTCCATGGGATCAGTCATTTTGGTGTTCTGTGTGTTAACATTGTCATTAGATACTGTCAATTCCATTTTGATTGTCATTTTCTTCCTCTCAACCTTTCACTCTTCCCCAGTGGCTACACCCTTAGCCTCTTCCTTCCTGGACCTTTAACCTTGCTTCTCTACCTTTTTCCTGCCTTATACTCTTTGTTCAGCCCTATTGCTCAGTCATCTCTATTTGAGTGCCAGCCTCACACCCTCCTCTTCGGCCCACCAGGCCTTATCCTATATAGGCCTTTCTTCTCAGATATTTTTTTCTCTCATGAGTCTTCTCTTGGCTCCTAGGAGGAGAGTGTTGGGCTCATCAATTGCTGTGGGTGCCTGAATTTTCTATTCTGTTTCTTCCTTATAGTCATGCTTCTTGGAGTGACCCTTTTGAAGAAGAAGTACCCAATGGCCAAGTATCTGTGTGTGTTGCTAATTGTGGCTGGAGTGGCCCTTTTCATGTACAAACCCAAAAAAGTAGTTGGGATGGAAGAACACACAGTTGGCTATGGAGAGCTGCTCCTGGTATGTGATCCTGGTGGGAAAGGCAGCCTTTTCCAGTAGTCTTAACCAAGGAATAACCCCACTAGGGCAGATGAAAGGCCAGTTATATGTCTGGAGGAAGATTGTGGTACTCCTCGTTCCCCATTTCTAGTCTTTGTCCTTTGCTACGTGGCCCCCTGGCTCTGCTAAGGCCATAATGGGAAGCCTGAAATATTTAACTACAGCTCAGCTCTCCTGAGGAAGGAATGACCCTGACGCCCGTATCTAAATGCTGGTGTGAGGTCACAGAGACTTGAGATCAGAGAATAAAGGGGTAGTGTGTCTCTCACTGCTGCTTTTTGAGAAACCGAGAAGCCAGAGTTTAAAATAATGTTGTAGTAGCTATTGCTTACTATGTATTTAGGTACTGTTCCAACTGTTTTACATACTAATTGATTAACTTTTACAACAATGACTTCATAAATAGTATTATCTCCATTTTACAGATGAAGAAATTGAAACAAAGGGAGGTTAAGTCACTTGCCCATGGTCTTATGGCTGTTAATTGGCAGAGTTAGGGGCTAACTTTGCCCAAGATTCTAATCCAGGAGTGTGACTGCGGAATCCAGTCTCTGGAGCACTATCTTCCAAGCTAACATGCTGGGAGTATACTTTTTCTCTCCATCTTTAGTGGAAGAATGTGTGTGGCTCACCACAACCTGTTCCAGGCCCCCGCACAAACAGGCTTCATGGCACTGTGTTGGAAAGTGGTAGATTTCCTGCTCTGCTCTGATTACATTACAGCTATTCGGCTCAGGTAGCCTGTCATTCTAGTGCCCGGGGAGAAAAGGGAGCTTGAATGGTTTCTCCCTACCCTCCATCCATGACTGAATAGCAGCATTTTGTTCTGCTTAAGGTTTTTCGAGGGGTCTCAAAAAGGTGAGAATCCTGTGTTCTGGGTTAGGGTGGAGCACTGCTGACCTTCTCACTGCAGGCGTCACACTTTCCTTCCCAGTTATTGTCTCTGACCCTGGATGGACTGACAGGCGTTTCCCAGGACCACATGCGAGCTCATTACCAAACAGGCTCCAATCATATGATGTTGAACATTAACCTTTGGTCGACATTGCTGCTGGGAGCTGGTAAGGAGCAGTTTTGCTGTTCTTTCCGTGTATCACCAGAGGGCAGACTGCCCTCATTGGTCGATTGCTAGCTCGGGCCAGTTGCTAACTTTGCCCAGGCCAAAGGCCTGCCTCGACTCCAAGATGCCTTTATGTCCAAGCCCCTGAGAATCTTCACTATCAAGCTCTGTTTGCTACTCGTTCCTGGCACAATCAGGGGTAGACTGCCAGGTATCATGGGAGGATACAGCAGTAGGACACAGGGATACCTTGGGAACTTGCCTTCTTCTAAGGGAGATGAGACACTGGTTTGTGGTGTATACTGAACATAGTTTGAAAGTGAAAGCATTTGCATTTCAATCAGTGCTTCCAAACCTTTTCCAAAGCTGGGCACATGTAGGAAGCATTTTTGTACAGCGCACTGGGAGGAGGCTGCTGATGGCTGGAGGTGACCAGTGATTGGGGCTGCCTTGAGTTAGGGTTATGTGAATCAATGTCTCCACAACATCTGAAGATTTTTGCTTTCAGTCACTTTTGGCAGAAGTAACTAACTTCCAAGCCTTGCTTGGGAGAGTCTTTAGTTAGTTTCCCTAATCAGAAAAATAGATAAAAGATGCTTAATGGGACAATACAAACTCACTCCATACATTTCCCATGCCCCACCCTCCTTTGGAGTATTTTAGCAGGTCATGTGCAGGTATGTGTGGGTATGGGCACACAAGAGGTATCATTCATCTATTGACATTTCTTCCTAGGAATCCTATTCACTGGGGAGCTCTGGGAGTTCCTGAGCTTTGCTGAAAGGTACCCTACTATCATCTATAACATCCTGCTCTTTGGCCTGACCAGTGCCTTGGGTCAGGTGAGTGCCTTGACAGGGAATGGCTTGGCTTCCCTAAGAGACACTGGTGTGGCTGGGAGAAGAGCGGTGGCAAGATTAGCTCTGATATTCTTTAAGGACTTTAGACCTGTGACAGATACCCACGAACTAACTTGATCTCACCTTTCCTTGTCTATCTCTAGAGCTTCATATTCATGACGGTTGTGTATTTTGGCCCCCTGACCTGCTCTATCATCACCACAACTCGAAAGTTCTTCACCATCTTGGCCTCTGTGATCCTCTTTGCCAACCCCATCAGCTCCATGCAGTGGGTGGGCACTGTGCTTGTGTTCTTGGGTAAGTGCCACCCAGAGCAGGCATCTCTGGGCCACAAAAAGACAGCGACAGAGCTTGATTTTTTTCCCTCCCGAAATTTACTTGTGTATTTATGAAATTTATTTAGTTATTTTACAGAGAACCTAAAAATTTTTTTTATTAAAGTATAGTTGGCATACAATAGTATATTCATTTTAGGTGTACAGTGTAAGCAGCTCAACATCTTTATGCCTGATGTGATCACCACAATAAGTCTAGTAACCATCTGTCACCATGGCAAGTTATTACAGTATTATTGACTATATTTCCTATGCTATACCCTACACCTCTGTGGCTTTTTTATAATTGGAAGTTTGTACCTTTTACTTCCCTTCACTTTTACCTATCCCCTCACCCCCCTCCTCTCTGGTAGCCATCAGTTTATCCACTGGTTCTGTGAGTCTGTTTTTGTTTTAAAAGTGAAATCATACAGTATTGTCTTTCTCTGTCTGACTTATTTTACTTAGCATAATACTGTCTAGGTCCATCCATGTTGTCGCAGATTGCAAGATTTCATTCTTTTTTATCACTGAGTAATTTTCCATTGTGTGTGTGTGTGTGTGTGTGTGTGTGTGTGTGTGTGTGTGTGTGTATACAGAGATAGATAGATAGATAGATAGATAGATAGATAGATAGATAGATAGATAGATGTACACCACATCTTCTTTATCCATTCATTTACTGATATACACCTATGTTGCTTCCATATCTTGGCTATTGTAAATAATCTTACAGTGAACATAGGGACACAGATATCTTTAAAAATGTTTTCATTTTCATTGGATAAATACCCAGAACTGGAATTGCTGGGTCATGAGGAAACTTTTTCAAAAAAGAGAAAAGGAAGTGTTCCTTCTAATCCAGCCTTCCTAATGAGCATTTGGTTTTAGCGATTTCCTTCCAGCAACTCAAGTTCCTCAGACTCTGAACAGAGTAAAATTATACTTACTCCTTATTTATGTCGCTATGGATGTGCTGGGAGAACTAACTTAGAAGTTTTGACTCTTAAGTTTCTTTCAGTATTGCTGTTTATGTAATTTCTGATACCTTGATGATTTTTTTCATTTGATGCCATTCTCTTTTCTCGGAGCGTGTTTTTAAAATGAATGTTTGAAAACTAGTTTTATTTAAAGCCCCAATTTTGGAGAACCAAGAGACTGACCTTCCTCTGCCCCCTGCCCCAAATCATTGGTAGGTTTCATTTCTGCCCATGTTCTCTCTTTCCATAGGTCTTGGTTTCGATGCTAAGTTTGGGAAAGGAGCCAAGAAGACATCCCACTAGGAAGAGAGAAACTACCTCCATTCAAGAATATTTAAGTTATTATCTCAAATAACAACATCTCTTGGGAAAATGGACACAGTAGGGTTAAAGAACTGGGTTCCAGTCTGTTTTTGTTTTGTTTTGTTTTGTTCTGTTTTTTTTAAAGGAAGCAAAATCACATATTCTAAAAAAAATGCTTGGATTTTAACAAGACAGAGTTGGAAGTTTCTATTCTTGATGACCTAGAGCACAGCCTAACAAATAAAGAGAGAGAGAGAGGAAGAGGCAGAGCTTGATGCTCATTGCCTAAGCTGCTTCCTCTTGGGTGTGGTTAGCCTGTGGTTGAGTGGCTAATTTCTTCAAGAGCCTAAGCATTATAAGGAGGAGCTTTAATAGGTTGTATAGTTAGGCTTGCAGCTTCTGTTTCCAAAGGTGAGGGTCTAAATATGTCAGGACAGGTGGCTGTGTTAGAGCCGTGGAATGTAAAAATCACTTTCCCTCTTAAAGTTGCTGGTGGGCAACTTTAAAAACTACAGATATATTCTCAAGAAACTTTTCTTGAGGTTGGGGTCCAGTGAGGACAGAGCCTCTGTTTTCACATTTCTCCACTGCCTCCCCTTCAGCCAAAGCTAAACCAGAAGCAGAGACCCAGTGCGTATGTTGTGAACAGCTTTGGAAGGTCTTTTTCCCTCTCCATCTCTGTGTGTTCTCAGTGCACCTGGTCCCCTCCTGGGGAGGCTGGATTAATCCTTCCTATTCCCCTTCCCCCTTTAGCTGCTAAAACATTATGGTCTTCTACCGTCCTGGCCTGTGCCAAGGTGTCACCATGCCAGCTTCTGCTTGTTGAAAGGGATGCTGGCGGAAGATATAGTGACTGAGTCCTGGCACAGAGCCGCTGTCGAGTTTTCTGGGTGGCAATGGGGGGAGAAGGCGGAGCATGGAGCAGAGCCACCTGCCCACTGCTGCCTTCAGAGTTGGAACTCGAAATCCTCCAGGGACCATACTTTACACATGAAAGTGCATTTCCACCAGCTGCAACTTTCACTCCATCTGTTCAGCAACCTCGGCCCCTCAGCTCTCCAGATGGGAGCCCAGCCTCCTTCCTGAGCCACTGCCTTGCCACCCCCCGCCCAGCCTTTCAAGCCCTGTCTCACTCGCACTCTTCTCCCTCTCTAGGGGCCTGAATGTTGCTGCAGCTCTGCCCCTAAAGGCCCCCTCTCATTTTGAACTCCTTGAGAAAGAGATTTTACTTACATCTGGCTGAACTTCCTTTCCCCACTCTTTTTCATCCTGAAGGTTGCATCCTGTAACTCCTTCCCTATTGGACTGATAGTTCTTCCACACTATTCTGTGGATTGGTTAGGTGGTTAGAGCATGTTACCAGGGTTAGGAGCCTACAAGCAATCCACATCTGGGCCTGCTGTTTTAACAAGGGGCATTTTCTGAGCTATCAGACCATCCCTTCCCTCTACCCCCTGCCATTCTCAACTAGCTTTCTCAGATGTGCCCAGTATTAGTCACCAGGAGCAAAACAGTTTTCAACAGCTCAGCATGGCTTTCAGGTTATACTGGAGCAAGAATGTCCTACCCGTGGTGGGCTAGGAGCCAAATTCTGGTGTATTCATTCAATCCCCTACCCATTCATCCAACACTTCCTTCTGTGTGCCACATACTGTGAGTATGCTGGGAATCCACAGTTGAACAGGAACAGGACTTACCCTCTAGGGGGTTCATAGTTTAATAGGGAGATGGGTAAACAAGTCATTGCATCTCAAACATGCCGGGGTAACAACAAAGGAAGGTGTCTGGACAAGGTGAGGCTTGAGCTGTAGAGAGTGGGAAGATAAAAGGAGGTGGAATGGAGCTTTGGCTCCACTGCCAAGTGGAGATGGGGCTTTAAACTGTCTGACTTCTCCCCATGCTCCTGCCTCCAATCAATGCAAGTAAGCTCAGGGGCAGGCGAGTGGCTCTGCAATATATCTTTCAGCTCAACTGGAAGATAATTGAAAATGTCGCGTAAGCTGCAAGTTTGGGTGGCATACTTACCTACAGAATCACAGGGACTGAGAGCGTCAGGTTAGACTAAAGTCAGTAACACTCTGTTAGGTTATAATAGGGCTGATAAATGTGGAATACCAGGCAAGTTCAAACAAAAGTATTGTTGATCCCTAACCCTGGGCGGCCCCTGCCTCGGGTTTCTAAAGATCAAAAGGACTTTTATGTGCAGTTAATTCTCAGCTACGTGTAGAAGGGAGAGAATCGACACAAATTTCCCCACTTTTTAGTTCAGGATGTATTGTACTTATGTCTATTTAGGTTAGACCATCAGGTCTTCCTCCTCAGCTGTTTGTGTTTGGGCTCGTGGTAAAGCAGTTTCTCCTTGTCCTGCTCACATCTTAGCCTAGGGCAAGGGGAGTGACCCACAAATGTGATTTGGGGTAAAACCATGGGGAAAATTGTTCTGAAATTAAACATTAAAGAAAAATTATACATTGTTTTTCAAAAGACTTAAAGGGGCAGGAATGAAACACTGGCTAATCTTTAAAGCAAGGTATTTAGGAATGGGTAATGTGTTTTCTCACAGCCCTGTAACACCCTTGTGAAGAGGACTGAGCAAGCATCTATCTGCCCATTTTCGAAATGAAAAGTTAGGGAAGGCTGGGTGACCTGCGAGTGGTCCTTGGGTATGTCCTGGAGAGATTAACTGGAACTCAAGTTTCCCCAAGTTCTAGTCGCATTTTGGACTTGTGCCCTCTGAGGGAGAGAAGCAAAGCTCCTCAGGAGGCCCATTGCCTCTGCCGTCTGGTCCCACTTGTCAGTGGAACAGTTTGTACGTTTTATGAGTGGTGCTGGTCACTTTTCCCAGATGCCCTGGCAGAAAAATTGTCCTGGGTCTCTGCGGGATCATTCAGCCCTTCCTACTGAGAACACACCAGCTGTCTTTAGGAGCAGCAATCTCATGTATTTATTAAGCTCTTTCTTTCCCAAAGCTCTTTAGTCCATGACATTTTATTCCTACAACACTCCTGGGGAGATTATGGGCCAGAAACAAGTCTCTGCGTATTTGGAATAGAGAGCCTAAAACCTACCAAAGTGCATAAGGTCACACAGCCCCGAGGGCAGGGCCCCAGAGTGGGTCTCTGCTTACTACAGGTCAGAGGTCTGCCAGCTTAAGCCAGTGGTTCTCAGCTGTTTAGATTTCCTGGTCCAGGAGAATTTCCAAATAATTTGGAGGGCTAACAGGTATGCTAGCTTTTTTTTTTTTTTTTTAAATAAAAAAAAAAAATCTAATATCACCATTATGGGTTATAAAAGAAAATTTTAACTAAAAATTTTAGAAGCTATCCATTTCAGAATAAAAGACTCTTCTTCCAAAGAAATTATAGTTGGAAATCATACCACCATATAGATAATGAAATGAACTAATTTTTTAATTGCAGAAAATGTTTAACATTAAACATGCTACGATAAACATGGTCGGGTATATCATTATGATTGATAGAACTCAGTCAGTATTCCATAATGCAGTTCCTGAGAGCTGGAATGTCATATAAGCAGGCTGACAAAGGAACAGCCTGCAGTGGAGTTTTACATTTAGAACATTCTAAGTGAAAACGACATCCCCCTGACCTGGGCCACTTCTGCCTTCCCTTTTTAGGGCCAGGAGGAGAACAGGCTATGGGGGTCACGGGGCTTTTCAGTAAGGGCTGCAGAAGAGAGACTCAGCACCCCTGCTCCGAGATCTCCCAGAATGTCCAGGCCATGGCTTTGATCTCTCAGCTCAGAGTCTAGAATTTATTGTGGAAGGTTTTTGCCTACTGGTGAAAGCCAGTTTCTGACAGGCACCGTCCTCAGACTAGGAAACTTGGCTATGCCTGCCATGGCAAGAAGGGTGGGAGGGGAACCAGGAGGGTCTTGGAATGAAGGGTGATTTCATTCAGCACCATCCACTCAGCTGAGGTGCAAGTTTTCTATCCGAATGTGCCTGACTCCCTGTTCTGGGAGAGTTAGAAAAGGGACGAGGTTCAAGGCTTTTATCAAGGAGAAGGGATGGAGTGTTTCTTCCTGCCCACTACTGTACTTCATCATGATGTGTGGGTGGCCAGCACTAGCAGAAGCACCATATTTCAGCTTAGGTTCTGACTGGACACCATTTCCTCCTACGCAGAATCTAGAATTGCTACATTCAGACCACATCCCTAGAAGGAATGTGTCACTCTTACGTGAAGGCTGGGAACTCCCAGAAATTTTATGTAAAAGTATATGTGTGTATGTGACGGCACAAGTGTTCACACATATGTCAAGCTAATAGGTTCATTTTTCTATAAAGTTCAGATTCTAAAAGGGGTCCATATATAGGATCCATCATACTCATGAGACTCATTTAATTAAAAGTAATTTCCCAAATAGAATTATATAACTGGGCACCACTGCAAAATATGAAAAAGCATCATTTCAAGCTTTGCTTAGGTGGAGATTAGGTTGAGGTTGCAGAGATACCCAAGGAAAGAAACCCATCCAGTTTCATTTCTGCTTGTCACCCAGCCTCTCCACAGGTCAGATTTAGCAAATAAAAATGCAGGATGCCCAGCTAAATTTGAATTTCAGATAACATAATTTTTCAGACATATTTATACTAAAAATTATTATGCAATATTTGAGATATACTGAACAATTAGGTGGTGTTTTTCTGAAATCCAAATGTTGCCAGTGTTTTGTACTTATCTGACAACACTGTTTGTGGCAATTAGTTATTATCACACATCTTCTCATGGGCCCCTCTTTTCCTAGGAAAATGAAAGCACTCTCAGATATATCACCACTAATTCTGTGTACACAGCTTCCAGGTACTTTTCTTCATGGCCCAGCATTTTATAATTTCCCTCTTGGCCTAGGGGAGGAGCAAGCCCAGACTTAGTCAGCAGAGGGCACCATTCTCTTAAAGTAGCTCCCCAGTGGCGTTTCAGGAGCCTGAGAAAGGGAAAAGGGAGCATTGAATTGAATTCAATTTGCTGCTTCTGTCTTCCCTGGAGCTCCCTTCTCCCCACCCACCACCCTGCCAGAGTTATCTCTGTTCACAAGAATCTGATCCTGTCACTTCATTTCTTAAATCACTTCCACAGTTCCCCGGGTACCTTTTTAATGCAGCATCAAAAGTGCTTCAGAGTCTATTTTCCCTGCTGCTTCCACCTGACATGATCCCACCCACCTCACACTTCCAGCACCCCTATTCACCATGAACTATTTGCAGTTTCTCTGTACACTATTTACTGCCATGCCTTTGTGCCCACAGTTCCCTCTGCTTGGAATTCCCTTTTCTACCTGGTACTTCTAGTAACTCCATTCATCACATCTCACAAATAAGTATTGAGACCAATGGTATACCAGGCTCTGTGCTATTTACTGGGGATAATGTGGAGAAGGTGGCTGACTAAGGTCTTTCCTTTAATGCATCTCACAGTAGGGGGAGAAGGGAAACAATAAGAAATCAATGAAGTACTTAGACTTAGTTCAAGGGTTAACTCATCTGACTTCCTGGAGCAGAGTTAATGGTTCCCTGCTTTGGGTCATCTGATGGCTTTTCATTTTAAGGGCCCCAAATTCTAACACCTGCACAATCATTGTAATGAACATGGACGAAAGAAGCAAACCCATTGAAGTTAATAGGGAAGGGAGTAAGGTGGAGAGGTGGGGTTGTATAGCCTGTGACAAACTGTGGGGACAGTGACTTTTCACTTCCAATTGTTGCCAGATCTGTTATTTCCAAAAAATATATGTATGGAAATACTGATTTTTGCATCAACTTTACCAATTTTTAGAAATTCTTTGCCAGCTACACTAAATAGGCCTACAGGTCAGATTTGGCCTATGACCACCAGTTTTCCACCTATGGTAATGCAACACTATATGATTGGCTTGCATCTAATTAGTATTTATATATATTTTCTCCCTCAAGAGTGTGTCCTTGTGTTTTTAGCACACAGTGACTGGTACATGGTAGGTGCCAGTCAAACATCAATAAATGAAGGCACAGAGGAAGACAAACTGGGAACAACAGTTTATTGATGGAAGTTCTTATTATTATTGCTTTGGACATGGGACAGATGGAACAAGAAAGCCCGAAACAATTTACTTCTGAGTGTGTGTACATACGTGTGTGTGCATGCATGAGTGTGAGTTCCCATGTGAACAGGTGGGACAGCTGGAAAATGTGTCTAAGAATCACCAGCTGCTGTCTTGGCGGGCTCCCAAACCACCCCTCCCCATTCTTGGCAGATGAGCGGGAGGAGAAGGATACAGGGCTCATGGTGGACTCCTGACTTCCTTCCAGAACTTGTAGTCACTGACATAGAGATCAGAAAGAGCTTATATAGGCTGTTGGCACCAACCGATACATCCTCAGGGGAAGGTGTCTGACAGCTGCTGCCACCCACTGCTTCCCTGCTAGAGTGCCCACTGCATAGCAAGCAGTTGTGGGGGTCAAAGTAAAATGCTTTTCTCACTTGTCCAAAGTGCAATCATCGAAATGACCCTTTACCCTGCACTGGGACTTAAAACTCCCAAGCTAAAGAGAAATGTGGGGGTGGCTTAGACTGCCCAACACAGCCCCCCAGAGACAGAGCAGGAGCTTGACCACTGGAGTGGTCTGCTGATTTCTGCTAACGGTATGCTGTCCTTTTTATCAAGAGAAGATGCTGCCTTGCAACTGCACAGAGCATCCCATATGCATTCTTGCTGCCTCAATGAATAAGGACATATCTTTGGAAAACAGACACCTGAGGCTTAGGAAGTATATGTTGCCTAGTTTTCTGAAGTAACTAGATCACTTAGGAAACAGAGCCTCCATCTTAGCCCTGAAATCTCTCATGAGGCCTGGAAAATGCGATTTTCAGAATCGGAGAGGGTGGAGGGTATTGGGCAGCCTGAGGGACATTGGAGTCATGCTTTAAGCTGGACTATGGACATTTCTATCCCATGATTCTCTTTGGTGAGAGTATCTTGAAAGCCAAAGCTACCTTCAGCTTCCAAGGTGCCTCTTGCTTCCTACCAGCACTTGGCCAACCAGAAGCTTTGAAGTGAAACTTTCCAGGAAGCAATCTCTCCTACAGGCAGTACTGACTCAGCCCAGACTCTAAGCACTAAGCCTGGTGTCTGTCCCATAGTAGCCAGCAGAGCAGAGGCACACGGGGGGCTGTGACTTTGGGCTGTGCATGCACTGCAGGGGGTCAGGGGGATGGAGGGGACAGGGACATCTGGGTGTGGATCATGAATTGTTTAGGCTTTTGCTAAGGGCAAGGGGAGGGAGAGTCAATGGTGTCTTGAATCCTCTGGTTCCAGCATCCTTCGACAAAATCTATCTTACCCAGAGGCAGGATTGGTGACAAATTTAGTACCTTGAATCTGGGAGTGAGAATATTCTTTGATATATTCCTCAGCTCTCATTTTTAATCTGCTGGGGCTGGTGGGGGTGGGGCGGTGGCTAACCACTACTCTGGTGCTTCCACCTGACTCTCCAACACCCTCTTTCCCAAAATTACCCACCCCATTTAGATTAAAAGGAATTCATGCTCCCTCTCTTCTCTTTACTTTTTCCACAAACTATCTGATTTCTTCCATCTCTGCTGCTGCTTCCTGCTTCTCTCCTGCCTGCCCTTCCTTCCTTGGGTCCTTCACTGGCATTTTCTTCTCTCCACACTCCCCCACCCCCCACCTCATGCTGATTCTGATGGTGAATCCTTTCCCTGGCACAGGCCCTCAACTTGCTCGCCAGCCCTGCTAAGTTACTCTCCTCATATCTGTAGCTTCTGTTCAATTATTTCTTTGGCCAGACTCATTGGGAGCCCTCTCCTCTGGCCACCCTGCCTCCTTCTTTCCTTCTGCTAGCAATGCTATTGCCCATGATTCATATCCATTTGGGGATGGGGAGTGGAAAGCTGGTTTAAACAAACTGGGAGATGTTTGGCAATCAGTTCTGTGTTCTGCTCTGAGGGCCCTAGCAGAGATAAGAGACTCCTAGGGAAGGGGACACCATTTCATAGACCATTAAGGGCTGCAAGATCTAGTTTTAATGAACGTGGGATCAAAAGCTTTTTAGAGTCAGTCAGTACTTAAAAACAAGGGCCTAGTGATGGGAAGGAATGGAGGCCCTTGCCATGGAAAACAAAGCTGTGACTCAAAGGCATCACGTAGATGCTTCCTCACTCATCCACGTTCCTGAGTTTAATGTCTTTGGCTTGGGAATTAACTTTGAGACTTTTCCAACATAGATAAAAATAGAGTTCATAAATGCCATCATAGGAACTTTCCAGTAAGGTAGCCTTTTAAGGGAAGACTGGGCTCCCAGAAAAGGGTGTGAGTCAAGGAGCCTCTTGAGAGAGTGTTCAGAGTTCTCTTGGGCTGCTAACCAGACTACTGACCAGCCTGTGGCCAAACAGTGGATGCAGGAAGAGGAAGCTGCTAGAGGCTTCTGTGCCTGAAACTACAGCAACCCAGTTCCTGAAAGGAATGTTTATTTTTCTCAATCATCCATTTATTCATCACACAAGCATTTCTCTCAATACTTATTATGTGCCAGGAATGCTGCTTGGTACTGAAAACGCAACAGAGAAAAAGAAAAAGAAGATCTCTGACCCCAAGGAGCTTACCATCCAGTAAGGAACATAGAGAGGGAATCAGGCAACCAAGAGTTGCACAGCGGATAGTGCAGTGGGAGGAGAAATATGGAAAGACACAGCTCAGGGTTAGGGACATGCCCAGCTTCCTGGAGGAACAGATGGGTGAGCCTGAAGAATCAGCAGAGAATTAACCTGGGGAAGGCGGAGGTTGGGGCAAGGGAAGGTATGGAGTACATTGTTCTGGGAAGAGGTAGCAACATGTGCAAAAAGAGAGAACTTGGTTTACTCAGGGAATTGAAAGTAGTTCTGTGTATGACTGGAAATCATATTGCTAAGCAGGGTGGGGAGGGGAAGAGAGCCCCTAGAGACAAAGGTGTGGTCACTGGTAAAGTGTCTTTCATTCCTGTTAAGGAGTGTGCACTTTATCTTGAGGGCAATAGGGAGCCATTGAAGGACTGTATGCAAAGAATTGACTTGAGCAGACTGGCATTTTAGAAAGCTCATTCTGGCTGCAGAGCAGAGAATGAATTGGAAAGGGGAAGACCGGAGTATGGGAGGCGGGTGAGCAGGCTGCTGTCATCCAGGGAAGAATGGGGGAAATGTCAGTAAAGATGGAAGGAAGTAGGTAGAACTCAGTGATGACTAACATATAGAATTGTCTGAACTTAGTGTTGAATTAAAAATGAGCTTGAGGAATCAGGAATAATTCCCAATTCCTAGGCTGGAACTACTTGGCGAGACAAAGAAGCCTGAAAAAGAAAGAAGTTTTAGATATGCTGACTATTAGTGCCTATGGAACATCCAGCCAAAGATATCAGGTTGGTAGTTGGGTGTGTAAATCTAGAGCTCAAGAGAAAGACCTGGCTCGAGATAGAGTTGGAATATTCTTTAGCAGATGGATGACAGTGGAGCCGTAAGAGCGAATGAACGATCTCAAGGCAAGTGAGGACAGTGTGAAGAGGAGAGGAACTGCAAAGAATCCAAAGAAAGCATATATTCAAAGGATGGCTAAAGGAAGCAGCCAAAGAGGAAGAAGGAAAACCAGAAGCAATGGTCTGTCATTGGCCGCCAGCATTCATTTCTCCCTTCTAACAAGAATGCATCAACCTTCCTTTGGGGAATGCATTTCTCCCCTGCTCTCAATACTGTGGTCTGGATCCTTGGGGAGAGATGCTGGCTGGCTCTACCTGACCCTTCTGATCCACCTCTCACAGCCTCTCACTTGCTCTCTGTACTCCAGCTGCACTAGTTATCCTTGGGTTTCTCAAAAACTCTATGCTCTCTGGCTTTAGGATCTTTATCTCTCTGGACTGCTTTCCTTCCTCATTCCCCTTCTCTACACCCTTTGCCTACTAACCTTCCATTCAGGCTTCCAACCTCTGCGCAAGCCTTCTCTAACATTTCAGACAATACCAGAGCTTTCCGTTCTTCATTCATTCATTCATTCATTCACTCGCTCACTCATTCAGTACAAAGCACCTTCTGTCCATGTGTCAGACTGTGCTGAATGTTGGGACATTGTGATGAGCAAAACAGGCCCCTATGGAGTTGTCAGTTGAGTAGGGGAGACTGATAATAAACAAGTAAGTACTTAAAACAATTACAAATTGTTGTTAGTGTTGTAAAGGAAGTTAACAGAATACCATAATAGAAAATAACAGAAAGTCCTTATTTTGGATATGGTGGGTGGTCAGAGAAGGCTCTCTGTGGATGCGAAAATTAAACTGAGATCCGAAAGAAGAGGCAGAACCAGCCATGTGAAGAGCTAGGGGGAAAGTGTTCCAAGCAGAGAGAACAGCAAATATAAAACCTGTGGAGGGAAAGAGCTTGATGGGTTTTTATCAGTTCAGAAATTGATAGATGGCTTGTGCAGCTAAAGTAAAAACAAGAGAAAGTGACACAAGATGTGGTTGAATATGACTCTTGTAGGTTGTGGTACAAAGTTTGGATTTTATTCTTGGTACAGTGTGAAACCGTTCAAAAATCTTAAGGGGGCGGGCAGCATGATGTGACTTAAGTTTTAATTAGATTTCCTTGAGTGCTGAGTGAAGAAGGGATTGATTGAGAGCCAAGCAAAGAATTAAGAAGACTAATTAGGACCCTTTCATTGTGATTCAGGCAAAAGAGGGTAGTGGCTAGAACTTGAGTAGGACTGGGAAGATGGAGAGTGTGGGTGGATTCCAGAGATACTTTGAAACTAGAACTTATGGGAATTCCTGATGGATTAGATGTGTGGTATCAGGGGAAAAGAGGAGGCAAGGATGATGCCTAATTTTTGGCCTGAATGAATGGAAAGAGTACCAGGCTAGTTTGGCTTGATCTGCCCGAGTCCCATTCAAACGCCCCACCTTGGAACGCCTGAGGCAAATCTTCAGAAGCCCAAAGCTCCAGAAGCAAGAATCTTTCAAAAACCCCTGGGTTGGAGAATCTTTGTGGTTCCTTCCAGTCTTGAATGTTATTTTTTATTTGAAACTGAAAACTCTCTGTGAATAGGAACAATACTTCTTTTGACTTCTCCTGTACTTACCTTGGTAGAGCTCTGTACCCAGGGAACATTCAGTAAGTACTCATTGACTGTTCACTTTGGCACAGACCTTCTGTAATTGAATTTTAGATTAAATTCCCTTTTTAAAATAGGATTCTAACATAAACTTTCAATTGAAATTAATTCACCTTGATAAAGTAGAGCCATGGCAAGAATAATTTAAAATTGTAAAATCTGAAGTACTTTCTATTTGAGTTGAGGCAGAGAAAAGAATGTGTTTACACTAAACTATCTAAATTTAGGTAAATGTTACTTTAAGGCAAATGCCAACAGGTAGTGGATCAAGCCCATTCAGAAGAAAACCAAAAAAATAAAAAAAAAAACACTGAAAATAATTCATAACAGTGAATATAATTTATATTTGGTAATATGTTCTTTGTTGAAAACAAATATTAATCCTCTTAAAATTAATTCGAAGCAATAACTTCAAGCAATTTTTTAGACCTGTTTTAAAGATGAATGAGATGGTGATGGAGCTTTGTTACCAGTCCAAGACAAAAATCAAAGGAAAGCTAGACTCAAACTTACCATTTCCTATCCTCTTTTCCACTGCTGTTTCTTTGCTCGGCACGCAACTTTTTCAGATATCATGTTTCCTAGCCATTTTCCCAGGTTGAAAACTCAGAACTTCAATATCTATAGGCACACTGATCAAATCCTCAGATAATTACACCATTCCATGCCTTTTGTTTTATTAAAGAGGAAAGTAAAGTAACAATGTCTTTTATAAGCCAAGCACTTTTGAACAAATGTCATGTCATTGGATGCTGCTTATTACCTGATGATGAATGTCTTATTTCACAAATGAGATGGAAGGATTGGCAGTCTAGCATCTGATCTGCTTTCTGTTTGGAATGAGTCCCCTGCTGTGGATAGAGTCAGTGAGAAGTATATTACACCATGGACATCATGGCAGCAAGACCATAATCATTGACTGCCATGGCGATCAGGTCTCAGGATATGGCCTAGGGTTGGCCAAACAGGGTGCCATTGCCTGGGTTTAATTTTGCAGCATGGGACACAGAGATGGAAGAAATGTTAGACATCTTTCCCAGTGGCAGCAGCTGTGGCCGTGTATCTGGTGGTGGCACTTTGTGGCAGTGCCCAGCAATTGAACCTCCTGACCAGAAAGTATTGCTAAAGAAGATTGTTCTTTCTCCACTAGCCTTTGGTTTTCAGCCAGATTTCCAAGTCTGATTCTTCAGCTCTTGTCAAGCCAGAGATATGTCTTCAGTAAATTCTAGTTTTGGTTGATATAGCCAGGGTTGGTACAGTTATTGCAACCAGAAACCCTGACCAATCTCCTCAATCAGAGAGCTTGTTCAGGACCCCAGCTAGCAAGTAGTAATGTTCTGGCTGAGAAGTCTGCTGCTTCCTTGATTTCATGCTTCCCAAAGAGTTCTAAAGAAGGGTGTAGAGAAAAGGAGTGAGCATAGTACTGGATTAGAGTGGGTCCTGAAGACCAGCAGGTATATGAACACTACCTCAAAAATCCACAATTCAGTAACATATCCATAGATAAGTGGAGTCTACTCTTTGCCAGAGACTGTGCTATGTTCGAATATTATTTCAGTTAATTCTCACAATATGATTATTTTCTTCATTGTTCAGATAGAAAAACTGAGACTCAGAGAGGATTGTCCAAGTTTGTAAGTGTTAGTGCTGGGTTCAAACATGAGTCTCCAGACAAGGAGGCTGGATCTCATTTATTAAGCCACAGCTGCCTCACTATGAAATTTAATCAATCAATAAATACTTTTCTACTGCTGATTTTCTGTGGCCCCAGCACAATGTGTTCTCGTTGGAGTGGTTCTTATATCTGTGCCCCAGGGTGTGTCATCTATCTCTGTTTCTTTAGATTAGAGACCTCCAGAGCACAGGACCCTGCCCCTATTAAGGTTCTTCCTGCATATATATCTCTGACGTCCATGTGGGGTTCCACCATGGCAGGCTACTGAGCCAGGCATTCATTGACTGGCCAACTGAACAACTGAACAATAGAGAGGAGAGAAGGGCTTCTTTATCTTCCAACAGTGCTTATAATCAAAATGGATGTTTATACTCTTCTGTTTGGTCTGGCCTGCCCCCACTTCCCCTACAGCTTCAAGGGAAACCATGGCTTTGTTTACTAGACTGTAAAATGGAGCCAAAGATATTCACTGGCAGAATAAATACCAGATATCTCAGGGTCTCATTTGGGACAGAGTCCTTGCCCAGACCTGACTCCTGATGGCCAATGAACACTTTGTCATTTGTGTTTTGGAATTAAGAAAATGAGTTCTGCATGTTTTCTACCATCACAAAGAGCAGCGAATTGAATTGGTGCCATTGTAAACTTGATTGTTGTTGCATAGAAAAAAGCCTCATTAAGTCCCTCCCGAGGAGAGAAGAATTTTATTCTGAGGACAGAAGTGAGGGGGCTTCTAGCTTGTTGTGGTTACAACAACAAAACAGTAAATGGAGGAAATAATTAAAAAACTGTACTTTCCCCCCCAAACCTCGTCAAGAGGCTGAGTGAGTTTTTAATTAGTGCTGCATTTTCAATAAATCCGTATCTGTACGTGGTGCTGATTCTTCCCTGGATAAGGAAAGATAATAATGAGAATCCTATTTTTCAGTCCCACACTAAAGGGATGCCTAGTATATTTAATCATGCTGTAGAAATCCTGGCAGCTTTCTCTGAGCCCAGCCTCTGCTCTAATTACATTTCTAGATTTTAGTAAATTGAAAGGGAAAATGTAGGAACAAAATAATTAAAATCGAAGAGGAAGTGCATATTAAAAAGGAGAAGCTGTTTAAAATTCTTCCACACAGTGCTTCCAAGGACATCTACAGTCATTTAATCAGATCCACACCAAATCAAAGCCCTTTGTACAGAGGCTGGTGGGATCACATCTCAGATGGGTGGGACGGTCCCCACAGTAGAATGGGAATGTTATCATACCAGACTACAGATAGGGATAGGACTCATGTCCTTCCAGATATCTGGAGATTCAAGGCCAGCCTGGATGAGCTGCTGGCGCAGATCCACTAGCCCTGAGGAGTCCCCTCCCAGGTCCTAGGCAGAATCTGACTAAACTGTAATGATGAGTTCCAGTTGTGAGGTAGCTAAAGTATGTTGTCCATGCGTTCAGTTTCTTCTTCCTGCACCCCTTCCCTACCTCCATGCTCTAATCTCCAAGGTGTCCTCCTTTTCTTTCTTCTCTGCTGTCCTGCAAAATCCAAAGTCAAGACAACAGGAACTGAACAGCATCATGACACCGAGTCAGTTACTAGTGACAGGTTTCTGGGTTACCTGTGAGGCACTCTGAATTTTCACAAGGACTAAAAGCCTTGCTGGCTTCAGCCAAAGGAATGTTTCTTGGTGATGATGTTGAGTGAAATCTAATTGGAAAGTTTCAAGCATTAGCCTAATAGGTGACAAAAGCTCTTTTTGTTTCAAGCAGGGCAGACACAGTAACCTCATCATTGTCCAATTTAAGATCTCCATTTCTTGGTTATTTTTTACAGAAATTCGGGTGGGCAAGCTCTAGAGTTTGGAGTGTTTCATCCATGAGTCCTGAGACCTTTTAAGCTGTGGGACTGCAAGGTCTGCTTGTATATTTGAAAGTGGAAGAGAGGCTGGTACTGTCAGGGGTTTCTTTCCAAACCCCTGTGACTTTGCTCAGGGGCTCCCAGGCTCCCTTGCTCAACAGACTCACCAGCCGCTTGAAACCAGCACGCATGTGGCAGGAGACTGTGAGTGCTGTCTCCTGGAGACAGTTCTACAACAGCAGGGCTTCCGGAAGCTATTCCCAAGGCAAGGCTCACACTTTGTCACCCCATGACCTACAAGTTCATTTGATTGCTCTTTTGGGTTCAATGCCTTCTCAGGTGTGTGTGTGTGTGTGTGTGTGTGTGTGTGTGTGTGTTCACATAATACTGTCTCAGTATGGAAAAGAGACAGTGCCTACTCCAGATTATTTGGCTTGATTCAATAAGAATAATTTTCAAAGTTTAAGCTAAAGGAAAGAATCATAGTAATAAAATCCCATTAGTGATGTTATTACTATAACGGAGAGATGACTTTTTTTTTTTTCCTCGCAGAGCCAAGATGCTCTGAGGCTTTTTCCTTTGCTAAACTCAAGAATCACTGATGGCTCTTGGGATCTAGCATGTGAGACCTACCAGGGACCTAGGTGTCCAAGACAACAAATCGTCAATCAGCTCCTTTCAATTGTCACTTATATGCACCCCTATGGTACTTATTTTTGCTTCCAAATGCTAAAATTCAAAAGTTACTGAAAAGAGTCTCTAGCATTATCATCAAGTCCAAAACACCTTTGACTAAGAGTTGGTTAGAAAAAACGAGGTAAAAGTTGATAATCTATAAACTGCTTGCAAATATAAGTTGTTGTGATAAATGCCTTTATTGTTACGCCACCACCCCGACTCCCCTTGGTGTGTCTCTATATGGTCCTCGCACCTCGGAGCAGCCCGCGGCGCCCTGCACGCGACCTCTTCCGAGTTCCCGCCTCTTTCTCCTGCGGCCCCTCCTTCCCCTCAAATCCCCTGGCCCGGGTGAGAGCCCACGGGACGCATGCGCGCTAGAAAAGTAGGCGGAGCCTTCAGGAAGAGGGAGGAAGAGCTGGAGAACCCAGGGAGGGGAGGGGAGTAAAGTGGGCGGAGGCCGCGCGGGGTGGGGCCCGGCGGGTACGAGCTCGCTGCGTCGACGTGCTGACGCCATGACGCCCCAGCCGGTGTGTATCGGTGTGTGTGTATGTGTGTGAGTGTGCGCGCTCCAAGTGTGTGTGTGTGTGTGTGTGTGTGTGTGTGTGTGTGTGTGTGTGTGTGTGTGTATTTGTGTATCGGCGGTCCCGCAGGTCCCGGATGTTGCGGACAGTATGAGGCGAAAGCAGGGGGACCGGGACCAGCAGCTGTCGCCGCCGCTTTCAGGTGAGTGGGGGTAGGAGAGTCGAGGGAGAGGGTTTTCCTGTCGGAGTGGGGGGGGGCGCCTCCCTTAAGGGGTGATTGACCCCCACTCCCCCTGCCTCCCCTCACCCCCCGGCCACACATATACTCTGCCCCATTTCCCACAACCTGGGTTACGTGGCTTGTGAATGCCAGAGCCTAATCAGCCGTTCCTTCTCCCAATCTCAAGCATTCAGGAGACACAAACGCGCCCCCTGCCTTCAGCCCCCCCCATCATTTTCCCAGCCCCATCCCCCTTGCCAAATAGTGAGCTGTCGCCTGCGGCGAGATGGGTGACTGCGCATGCGCGAGTGTGAACGCGCTAGGGGTGCTTGTTCGGTACCTTCGGGGCGCATGCGCATCGCTGTGTTGCAGAGACCTGCGGGATAAAGAGCCCTTAGACCACGCGCCCGCCTTCTTCCCATACAGTAGTTTAGAGTTGCTGCCAGATTGTGAGCCTGTTGCGCCTGTCCAAAAGAGAGGATTTGAATTATTTGAGGGACTTATTGTCAAAGCACTGTTTGCATCTGGTGTTGTGTTAGAGATTCCCAGGCTACAAACGCCTCCCAGAGCCAGCGGTGTCCCACGCTGACCCTTCTTTTAAAACTGTCACTGCAACTTCTACTTCTAGCATTACTTTTCTTTACTCTCATCGTCATGCTGTACCTTTAATGCAAACATCCCTAAATTTAGAAGTAGGTGCTCCAACCTATTCAGTTACTCGGGCAGGGGATTTTGGTAGGCCTTCTGAGGAGGATTTAAGGGTCAAAAAAGAAAGCAAGGAGGGGTTTTCGTTTAGTAAAATAGTTATCTTCACAGAACTAAGTAAGGTAGAGATCAATAGCACATAATATAAGGCTTAGAGTAGTAGCTGCAAGTCAAGACATAAGGTTCTCTCATCTCCAGCCCTCTTACTTTGTGTGACCCATTTGCCTCTTTGTAAAAGATCTCTGGCGCTTCCGTTTTAGCTGTACATTATTAATGCTCTGTGAACATCACATGCAAACAAAAGCAATCTGAAACTACTGGTGGATGATAACTTACCTAGTGGAATTTTTAACTTTAATGAGAATGAAGTTTCTTTCACATTTACAAGTAACAAACAGCAATTTTAAACAATGAACTTTAAAGTACAGTATTATTTTAGTGATCTAGGCCCTGGGTTTTCCGTTGGCAGATTATCCATGGTCTTTAATTTGCTCTTTTGCATACTTTGCTGCTTCTTACCTCTGCCATCAGAACAGGGTGAGAAAATGATAAACTCTTATAAACAGAAGGTTTGCTGAATGGCATTAAAATGAATAGCTGAATTGTTATGTGCGGGGGGGGGCATTTTCTATTTTTTTGCTTACTTTGGCCAACCCTGTCTTCTATCTGGATAACTGGGAATGGGATATGTCAGTAAGCCTTATTTTCTGTTCCTTTCCTTTGTGTTGTTTCTTCGGTATTCTCCTTCCAAAGCTTTTTGTTTGTTTGTTTTTTGTTTTTTGGGGATGTTTTTTAGGCCATTTTTAACTCTAGGACCCTCGGTTCTTGGGCCTTAAAGTATATATATATTTTTTCACTTCCACATTTAACTCTGGCCTTTGCATGGCTCAGCTATCTTTCCTGCTGTTTTCTGTTGCCATGGTTACAGTGAAGCCAAACGATGACATGGAAGCATACGAGTTTAAGGGGTATATCTCCTCCTGTGTCCTGGGAAAGAGCTGGAGACTTTTTTTCCTTGTGTTAACACTGAAGAGTATGTTATTGTGACAACCCCACTCTTAGAGTGGGGGTGGTTGGTGTCCATTTGGTACTTTGGTAACTTCTCCTTTTAGAGCTCTTCATAATGGTTGGTTTGTATCTTGTTTACCCTTCCAGAGATAGTTGATGCTTTTACAAGCATATACAACTATATATTCTTTGGTGTTTTTATTTATTTTGTTGTTGTTGTTGTTTTACACAAATGGTATGAAACTATACCCACTATTTTGCACTTTGTTTTTTTCATTTAATATATCTTGGCCGTCATTCCATACAGTACATAGTATTCCTTTGTATAGTTGTACTATCATTCATCCACCTCATTATTGGATACTTAGGTTGTTTCCAGAGCTGTAATTAATTCCCTGTATGTGCTTTTTATGTACATGGTGTCTATTGGATAAATTCATAGTGGAAGTGCTGAATCAGAGGATATATGCATTTTTAATGTTGTTAGATATTGTTAGATTGCTTTCCAGAGAGGTTTCATAATATGAATTTACATTCCTGCCAGCAGAGTATGAGTTGCCTCTTTACTCACCAACACTGTACTATCAAAAAATTTAAAAAATCTATGTGCAGCCTTTTATCTAAGATTTTAAAATTAATTATGTAGCTTGTTAAGCTTCATTACACCCAGGAGTTGTAGATAAATACCGTCACTCTTTTGCAGATGGTAGTGTAGTGGTGGTAGAAGATACTATTCGACTGAAGAATAATGTCATGAGAATCGAGTTATATTCCTGGATAACACAACAAACCCATTACAATGCTAGAAAGACTTGTAAAACCTATATTATGTTCTAACTTTTTTCTTTGTTAGATGCTAGTTTTTCTGTGTGAAATACTATAAGCTCATAAGTGAGGTTTTATGATTTCTTTTTGATAGCTGTGACTCAAAATTGTATATACAAGTGAACTGCCATTCTGTTGAGGAATTGAAAAGGTAACTCAGTTATGGTACTTTACTGAGTGCCTACACAGAATATTGGTACTCATACTTTTTAAAAGTCTGTCGATTGCGGAGTACTTCACTATGTCTGTGCCTGAAGGAGCTTATAGTCTTACTGGAAAACCAGATCTACTGAATATATGAAATAATAAGAGAATAGTTAGAAAACAGAATGGTAACAGTAGTACACTGTGTCCACTGCTGAGAGGATTTTGTAAATGAGTGATTAAGATTTAGAGGAGAGTTCATTTGAGACACCTTCCTGATGGTAGTGCATTTTGTGCTCTCTCTCTTTTTTTTTTCCCAACTATGTAAGTGAAAAATTTTAAACACAGAAAAATTGAAAGAATAATACAATTGTCACCTTTGTACTAATTATCCCCTAGGTTCAACAGTTGTTCACGTTTTGCTATATTTGCTTTATCTGTATGTGTGCGTATGTGTTTATATATATAAATTTTTATATTGCAGACATCTCGACACCTTAATACTTTAATACTTTACATTAGATGCATCTTCTTAAAGACTTTCTTTTACTTAACTATTCTTATAATACATTTTCACAGTTAAAGCAATTAGCAGTAATTTCCTAATACCATCTAATATCCAATTCATATTCAGATTTTTGCAGTTGACTCAAAGTTGACACCTTTTAGCTATTGGTATTTTCTCTAAACATGTCTCTTTAGTCTTTTTAAGTCTAGAAGTTTATTTAGAAGCCAAATTATACTGACTTTTTGAAGAGACTAGGCCGTTTGTCTTATAGACTATATCACTTCTGGAATTTTCTGATTGTTTCCTCACAGTTTCATTTAATTTGTTTCTTTATCCCTGAATTTCCTATAACTGTCAATGAAATCTAAAGGCTTGATTAGATTCAGGTTAAACATTTTTGATAAGAATACTTAATAGGTGTTGCTCTGTACCTCTTATTGTGTCATGCTAAGAGAAACGTAATGTCATAATGTCCCACTGTTAATGATGCTGAGTTTGTTTGATCATTCTTTAATATGATAAATACCAAATCTCTCCATTGTAAAGACTTTTTTTTTTTCCTTTGTAATTAGGAAATATTCTGCAGATTGGTGACGCTTTGGCACCATGATATTTATTATATTTCTCCAGCAACTTTTCATATAATGATGATGATCCTTGCCTCAATCAGTTATTTTTTTGGTTGTTGCAAAATGGTAATTTTCAAATTCTGCCATTCCCCCAGTATTCTGTAAATGTTTTCTTCATCAGTTAGGAATAAACTGTAATTTCTACCAAAAAGTTTAGGTAAATTCCTAATTTTCCTTTTAACAATATTCTTAGCAAAGAGAAGGTATAACTATCAATTCTAATGGTGGCAAATGAATTATTTTTTTCTCTCCTTGTTTTAGAATCATAAAACTCATGGGTTTTAATTTATTCTATGTTTTACCAACAATTGCAGACTTTTTTTGATGCTCAAAACGTCCCATATTTGGCCAGTGGGAGCCCTTTTAAGCTTGGTGTATGAGCACTTCCTTGTCCTGTAGTACAAGAAGTTCCTGGCTTTATATTCTCCTGTTCTGGCTGTGGAACCCTCACATCTGTGCGTGCACATGCGGTGCATGTGTGTGTGTGTGTGTGTGAGCTTGCGTGTTGTGTATAGGTATCACATAGTCTTCCCTTTTAATATATTGTTGTTCATCTCCCTATATAGCTTCTGGAACCAAATTCTAAAAACTAAAGGTGCCTTTATTTTAACACAAAGCACCTAGTGTTTGACTCACTTCTGTGCTGCTGGCATTGCTGGATTCTGGATCTTAGACCTCACGGATCCCTTGTCTTGATTACTCTTTGTGAAAGACAGGTAGTATCTCTGAGGAGAGCATTGTTTCCCCACAACCTCCTTCCTCCCTTAATGTAAAGTTAGTTGTAGAAGAGACTGGGGGATTGTCTTCTGTCTTGAGCAGCCTTGCTTTTTTTCTGAGATGAAATGTACACAGAATGAAATTTAGAGACTGAAATTGTGTTCATAAGCTTTCTGGGAGATGTGAGGTTTTGATTGTTATATAAAAACATCTATGTATGTATATGCACAAGTATGTATTTGTCTTTCCTCTCTTCCTCATTTACATGCATTTCTCCACACAGTTGGAGTGTTATGTAAGGTTATTCCATAATAGCATTTTTTTCTTTATCATCAGATTTTCATAATAATAAAAATAGGGAGACAAATTGTTCTTAATTAGGGAAAAATATCAGATAGGCCATGAACTCTGATATCTAACTGTCTTAACTCAGGGTCTGGAACAGTGTTGAATCTTATGGATTTCTATCTACTGTAGACTCAGGAGAAATGATCGGTGCATCCACAGTGTTTTCTCTAACTCTATCAGACTAATGAAGGTTAATACAAATGAAAGATACAGTGGAACTGCATTCTAAAGCTAGGTTTAGGGGCTGGACTAATTCCTGCCTTAGCAGAAAATGTTTTATTAAACTCTTACAATATAGTGGTATTTTGAGTAATCTTAACTGATTTCAAGTTATTCAAAGCCTGAGAATAACAGTATTTTGATATTTATCTGAAAATCACTTTTCTTTTTACTATCTTGTCATATTTACTTCCAGACTTTATAGTTATTCTCAACCTGGTTTCATAAAACAATACTGGCCCCATATTAAATTCTGGTTGTGTCTTCAGGGAAGCACACCTGTTTCTTATGTGTGTTTTCAGGCATGGTGAATCACTCTGAAAGGCTATTCTGACACATTTGCTAGTAAGATCCAGTAGCTTCTTTTACTTTTGTTTTGACAAGCTCCCATTATAGGAAAAAAAATTCTCATTATAGCCTCATTAGGAAATACTTGGGCCTTCATTCTTACAACTATGGTCATGTTTTAATAGAATTGGCAGGAGTTGCCTGGCTGCTCTGTGTGGCAGAGCTGGTCATGCCACTTTGGGAGATACAGACCTCAGAGTGAGAATGAAACATTCAGGCAGTAACCCTTATTTGGCCATGAAGACCTTTATTCTTGACTGTTTCTAAGAAGCTGTTGGCATAAATCTTCCTGCTGCGACACCAGCTGCATCAGAGAAGGGCTTGCAGTAGTTCTCTGAAAGCCTCTAATTCTTTCCATCCGCCTATTTATTTATTTGTAAGAAAAAAATATATGTAATCATTTTTCTCCTAAATTTGAGATTTACATTCTTTTTTGTTTTTTAGAAACAGGTACTCCTTTCTATTTCTGTGATTTCGACTACCTTAGATACTTCATATGAGTGGAATCATGCAGTATTTGGCTTATTTTATATCTGGCTTATTTCACTTAACATAATGCCCTCAAAGTTCCATGGTATGTGTATACCACATTTTGTTTATTCATCTGTCAGTGAACACTTAGGTTGCTTCTACCTTTTGACTGTTGTGAATAATGCGACTGTGAACATGGGGGTAAACAGATCTCTTTGAGACCCTGATTTCATTTATTTTGGATATACCCAGAAGTGGAATTGCTGAATCGTATCGTAATCCTATCTTTAATTTTTTTTTGAGGAATTGCCATACTGTTTTCTGTAATGGCTGCACCATTTTGCATTTCTACCAATACTGAACAAGGATTCCAGTTTCTCTGCATTCTCCCCAATACTTGTTATTTTCTGTTTTGGGGGGATTTTTTTTTGTTTGTTTCATTTTGTTGTTAACTTTATTTTATTTTTTATTGAAACTAAGTTTTAAACTTTAGAAGAGTGAGATTTATTATGTTTTCCATTTGTGGTGTGTGTTTTTTTGTGTGTTTTAATGAAGGATTCCTTCTCTACTGTGATGATAGTTACATCCTATATTTTCTTTTAAAAGTTTTAATGTTTTGCTTTTTATAATTAGAATTTATGTTGATATTTGGTATGAAGTAGGTATCTAATTTTTTTTTCCCATAATGATAACTCTGAAGTCAGGTTTTAATTTTCTTCCCATAATGATAACTTGGTTACCAGCATCATTTATTAAATAGTCATGTCTACCCCCTACTACTTTATCATGCCACTTTTATGTTTCCAAATATATGAGAGCTTATAATCTGTATTCTTTATTCTGTGCCACTGATATGTTTGCATATCAGTTCAACTCACAGCTCAGATAGAGTCGCTTGTGCTAGTACTGCACCATCTTAATTATCATGGCTTTGTAATAATTGTTTGTATCTGATACGACAAGTCTCACTAACCTTGTTCTTTTTCTGTTTATCAACGTCCCTGAAAAATCCTGTCAGATTGGTCTATTTTAATGAAGCCATTTGCTGTCTAAAAGTATATTGACACAATTCATGGAATGGCCTTCTCTAATAGAGAAAAATAAAATCAAGCCTCCCTTATCTAGCAGCTCATCATTAAGTTGTCTCTTGTTCTGAATGAGTTTAGAACTTCCATTCAAGTTTTAGTTTTTTAGGGGATGATTTTCATTTTTATATAGGGATATGGTCTTTTAAGTGAAGGGTAACATTATAATTTGGTGTCTCAGATAAGGACATCAAATAAGACACTTTTGTTAATGGCATTTAAGTTCTATGGTGTTATGGCTTCCTTAATCATAAGGAAAAGAAACCTATTTAGAATATTTTATATGAAATATTTATCAAAAGGAAATAGCTGTCGTAGAAGGCAAGGAAAAGCTGAAAACTAGGCCTCAGAAGAGGATGGAACCAAAACAGTTCTAAGGACTTCAGCTATAAGAGTTAATGGATTCTAGTGTTCAGCCATAAATAGACCTCAGGATCTGTGGGGCTTAATTCAGATTCCTGAGTGATACGTGATTTGGTCAGTCTAAGGCTTCATTTCCCTTGGGCCAGATATCTGTTTGAGTTTCAGCTGTGGTTGAAAATGAGAGAAGGGAGATTTGGTACAATCAGCAATATTGAGGGTGGTTCTTAGAGCAGTGGTTTTCAAACTTTTTGGTCTCAGGACTCTTTGTACTCTTTAAAATTGTTGAGGACCCCAAGAGCTTTTGTTTATGTGGTTTATATTGATTGCTACTGACCAAATTAGAAATCAAAACAAAAATATTTAGAAATATTAATTACTTAAAAAAAACTATCTCATGTTAACATAAATAACATTTTTTATGAAAAATAACTTTTTAAAAAAATTAGAATTTTTTACATTTTTGCAAATCTCATAAATATTCAGCGTAATGTAAGACAGCTAGATTCTCATATCTGCTTCTATATTCAATCTGATGTAATAGATTATTTTGATTGAAGTATATGAAGAAATTATGGCCTCAAAAGATATGTAGTTGGAAGAAGGAATAGTTTTTTCAGGTAATTATGCATATTATTTTCTGATACTATACCAAAACTTGACAATTGATAGTTTCCTATAAGTTAAGTTATAGCGTGGAACCTGAAATTGTATTGAAGTTACTGTTACATTAAAATCCATTGGTCTGTTGTACACTTTGAATGGCTCTTTTATCAATACATGATATTATAATATGTATTGGTTGTTTGGGAAATATTGGTTCATTGAGTTAAGCCGATCAGCCAAATGACACATTTCATAATGCAGTATCAAAAAACCATGTTAGTTAATATCACCACTTCTCTCATCAGAAAAGTCTCTAAGTCTGTGGCCATGCTACACTGAACAAGCCCGATCTCATCTGACCTCGGAAGCTAAGCAGGGTGGAGCCTGGTTAGTACTTGACTGGGAGACTACCTAGGAAGACCAGGTGCTGTAGACATAAAAAATAAATAAGTAAATAAAAATAAAAAAATTAAAAAATAAGGGATTATAAAACAACAAGGTCCTTGCAGTCTGTGAGGTCAACCAAGGGTTGCCTCACCTAAAAATAAAAAAAATAAAAAGTCTGTAAGTTTAGGAATCTGTCAAGCAGCCACAAGATTTTCAAAATTCTAATTTTTGATTAAAAGCTCAGATTTTATCATTGGCAACAAATACTGTCTTTTTTTTTTTTCTTGAAGTGACAGACTCACTTCATTTTTTAAGAAAATGTCTGCTAAATATTCATGACTGAATAACCACAGTTTGTTTTTTGTTCCAAGTAAAAGTAGTGTTCCATGATAAAAGCAGTTCAACTCATAACTCAAATAGAGTCACAAGTGCTTTTCCTGGAGACAGCAATTGTACTCGAGTATCCTTCAGAAGTGCTTTTTGTATACTTCATATTTCAACACACAGAATATTTAAAAGATCTGTACTCAAGGATTTAGGTTTATAAAACTCATAATTTTTATTCCTTCATCAAGAACATTCTTAAGTGAAATTGATTTTGACTTTTTTAAATCACCAGTACATGGTGCTGAAAGACACATGACTAGTACAGTTTGATGCCATTACCTGGATTTATGCTAAGGCATCAGCAGCAGTTTTACCTGTTATTGATTTTGTATCACCAGTGCAAATGTCAATACGATGAAAAAGGCACACAGTTTCTTAGTATTATGAAAATAGTTTCAACTTCACAGACTCCTCGAAAGAGACCTGCAGGCGTTGATGGACTGTACTTTGGGAACCACAGCCTTAGGGGGGTGTGGGTTGGGAAACAAAGGTCTGTTACTTGAGGTACAACAGGTGTTTCATGGTAGAATTTTACTGGGTTGCTAGGCTGTTACTTAACATTCGATTACTTAACATGATATAGAAATGAATGGGATGTTTTAAAAGATCAAAAAGTTTTAAATTTCTTGTTGAACGGATATGTTTTTCTAATAACTTAATATTTCAGACAGCAGAATTTAAGGTATTCAGATTTTCAACCAGATAGTCTTTCAAGTATGTGATAATCTTAGGGTAACCCATTTTAATATAGCTTATGAAATTTATGTCATCATAGTAGCACATTGCAGCTTAACATTTTTTTCAAGCAGTTGAATACATTTAAAAATCTGAGTTCCAAAAATTGCATTTGGGCAGATCTTGCCTTTTCAGAAAAGGCATGTAAGGGAAGGCTGTTCCAATTTTGTATCTTTTAGTCATTAAAGGGTCTGTCTAAAGATAACCCCCCTTCCCAATTTAAATATATTTTATGACAGAGAGGGGAGTAGTCGTGTTAACTGATTTCATTTCCACAAATATCTATTGAGTGAATATAAACAAAAGGTTTTATAAAAGGTAGGGGAGGGGTATGTTCTGAAATGAGTGGGAAGTTAAACCAGTATATATATTTTAGTATTTAGAAGAGGAAGAGATCATTCAATTGGAGAAGTTGGGGTGGAGTCATAATTATCCATCTTATGCCAAAGGCTATCTTCGTGAAGGTTACTTTGAGCTGGGTTTTGAGGGGTAGTTATTTTGAAGGCTGGAATTTTGATTGTCAGAGATGGGGAGAGAATTAGGGGAGAAGGAATGTCATGATCAAAAATGTGGAGGTGGCAAAATGGAAGTGTTTGTTAGTATTGGGTGTATGCTAGAAATAATGAACAGTGTAGTGTAGCTGAATCAAAAGACGCATGGGATAATGGGGGATAGGGCAGGAAAGTAAAGTGGCCAAGACCATGGAAGGTTTTCTACCAAGGCCAGACAGTTAGGGTTTAATATGGTGAGACTTTGAAAGTTTTAATTGGCGGGGGTGGGGGGGGGACATGGTCAGAGTGTGCTTTCATAAAATGTATTTGACCTCATTCATTCATTCATTGACTATTTTTTAAATAGTTACTCTGTGCCACTTAATTAAGCATGAGAAATGTTGTATATAATGTTGAACCAAACAGAATATCCCTGTTCTCATAGAATTTATAGTCTAAAAAAGAAGCTTCAAATAAACACAAATGTAATTACAAATTACTGTAAATGTTATCAAGGGGAGAAATAAATTACTATTAGAGGAATAATGGGGAAGTTAAATTTAGTTGGGGGAATCTGGGAAGGCCTTGCTCTGTGGAGTTAAATATTAATTACCTACCTTATGCTAAATGCTGTTTTAGGTGGTGAGGATATAGTTAAGAAACCAAACAGACAAAAAATCCTGCTTTCATGAAGTGCATAAATGAAATAAATAAAATACATGCTATCTTAAAAGGTGGTAAGTGCCAAGGAGAAAAATAAAGCCAGATAAAGAGGTAGGGAGTGTTGGGATTGGGGTGGGTGTTGCAATTTTAGGTAGAATGGCCAGGGAACTTCTCTTTAAGCCACTACAAAGGTAGTACTTGAGTAAATATCTGTAGAAGATAAAGGAGTGAACCAGAACTCAGAGAAGAGGGAATAGCATGGCAAAAGCCATGAGGAATGTATGTGCCTGGCAAGTTCAAGGAATCAGCAGGGAGGCCAGTGCGGCTGGGATTAAGTGAAGAAGGGAGAATAGTAGAAATAAGGTCAGAGAGGTTAGTGAGAGTCCAAAAGCTGTAGAGCAGTGGTTCTCACCTTTAGCTGCATGTTAAAATCACCTGGGGAGCTTTTAAAAATCCTGATGCCTGGGCTGCACCTCATACTATTTAAATAGGTATCTTTGCAGGTGGGGCTTGGTGGCAGAGGCAATGGAGAGAAGTAGATGGATTTGAGAGTATGTTAAAGAAAGAATCTATTTAATTATAGATTGAATGTGAGAGTTGAGGGAGAAGAAAGTGTCAAGGATGACTCCCAGCTTTCTGGCTCAAATAACTGGATGGATAGAAGTGCTACTTACTAAGATGGGAGTGGGAGATAGATAGGAATGGGAGGAGTAGGTGTGGGATTTGGAGGGAAGATCAGAAATCAGGAGTTCAATTTTAGACATGTTAAATTTGAGATGCGAATGAAGCTAAGTATAAATATGTTAAGTAGGCAGATATATGAGTGGAGCTTGAAGAGAAGTCAGAACTAGAGGTAATAGATTTGCATATTATCTGCTTATTGGTGGTCTTAAAAGTATCGAAATGACATCATTTAGGGTAAATTTGATGGGGGAAATAACTGATTAGCCTATTCCAGTAATCCAAACAAGAATTGGTTTGCTAACTAGGATTGCGGCAATGGGGCTAGAATAGAAAGAGTAGATTGGGAATTTGAGGACCTGTGAGCCTGTATATAGTGGCAGTGGACAGCAGGCAAAGAATGAAAGATAGCTTTGAGATATCAAGCCTGGATGAACGATCTGTCTGTTAGCAGATATAAAATAGGAGGAGATGGTTTGGGGAAAAAAGATAGTGTTTGGCTTTGCATGTATTGGCATTTAGGAGAAGCTGCCTAGCAGGCTGGCAGTTGAATCTATTACATTGGGTTTTGGAAGAGAAGATGAGGTTTGAAACAGATCTAGGTTTTCATTTATAAAAAAATTGATTCACCATGAGAGTGGCAAAATTTATGAAAACAACATCCAAAGTCTTTATCATGACCTGATAGGCCCTCTGAGATATATATGGTCCCTGCCTGTTTCTTGCACAGTGTTTTCTTTTGTCCACCATGTTTAAGATGCACCAGCTTTCCTTCTGATCTTTCAGTGTACCCAGCTAGGTCTTCCTTCAGGACTTTCACAGTTTCTGTTTTCTCATCTTGATTCTTCTCTTCCTCTTCGTAGAGGTAATAGAAAAAAATTCAGAAATTGGTATCTGGGAAGTAGAGAAATCCCAAGAGATCTTTTCTAAGGTATGAGGGTGTTGATGAGCATCTGAAGTGGAATAGCTGTGTGAGACACTGAAGTTGAAATCCTGTCAACACAAAGGCACAGAGTACCATGTTAGTCTTAGTATACCCCACTACTCAGATCTGTTGACCAGAGATGCTAAATCGATTTATTGTAGTTCCTCTCCACCTTGGTGGTCTGATGATGGGGTGGTCCTGGTGGTGATGGTTGACCTTTGGAATATAACTTGTCTTGGTGACGACTTGCTTGACTCATTGCCTTCCTGTCACTGCTTATGGAAACCTGCTTAGCATAGGTGAGAAACTTCCTTCAGTGAAATGATTGATTAATTATTTCAGAAACTTCTTGCTTGAAGAAACATGAAAACAGCAGGGAAGTTATTTGCATATTGACTTCAGTACATTGATAGGGACTGTTTCTCTTCATGAGCTAGTCACTCTTTAGGTGGTGGTAATAGTAGTAAATGTGAGTAATGTGCTATACACACAAATCCTTAAAAAGAGTTGTGTATAATTTAAAAGTCTACCCTATATTTTTTCATAATCAAAAGATTTGATTTTTCTGTAATAAAAATGGAAAAATAGAAAAAATAGAAGCTAAAAGTTAAAAATTTTATGTTATTTAAAAATCTTTTAAAGTCACTACAAAGAATTCTATGGGATAGATGCATCATATTTTATTTGGCCAAGTTCCTATTAATGAACTTCCTTTTTCTCCAGTTTTTGCTTATAAATTATGCTGTGATGAACATCCTTGTATATCAATTTTTATACATTAACAGATTGATTTCTTAGGATGGATTCCTGAAGTGGAAGTGAAAGTGAAATTGTAAAGAGTATGCAATGTTTTATTTTTTTTTCTAATTACTCTTTATATATTTTTATAGTAAGAAAATTTAGAATAGCATTATAGGACATTTTAATAAAGGAAAAAAACTATTTTGTTCTTCTGCCAGCTGTTTTGTTTCTTAAATACCTATTTCCAGATCTCACTATACCTACCAAAAGAGAATTTTGGGATAGGGAAAGACATATTCACAGAACAATTACAATTCTGGGCATCTATGTTAATTATCAGGTAAAGCATTCTAAGTGACATTTGTTAACTGCCAAGAAAGTGATGGTAAGTATGATAGGAATTCAGAGTGAACTGGATGATTAGAAAAGCTTCAAGACAAAGTGAAACTTGACCTGGACCCAGAAGGGTAATATTCAAATAAGAGGTGTGAGACCGTTCCTGGCTTTCAGAACAAATTTGCCGAAGACACATAGTTGTATGTATGAGCTAACAAATTGTAGAGTCTAGCTGCTAGACTAATGGGAGAGTAGGGTTTGTCTTGTGGGTGTAGTGGAGAGGCTTGTATGGGAGTAAATTTATATCCAAGGGGACCAATTTTATTTTTAGTACATCTGAAGTTGTGCAATATGGATCTATAAGATAAAGCAGATAAATAAATGTGGCTTAATTTAAGCAAACCGAATACATTAAAGTCTCTCTACAAGAAATGTAGGAGATTATTTGTTTATGTAAGTAAATTTAAATAATGAACTTCCTGTAGATCTTAAAAGTTCTCATCATAAGAAAAAAAATTTTTTTGTAACTGTATGGTGATGGATGTTAACTAAATTTATCATTTTGTAGTATATATATGTCAAATCATTATGTTGTACACCTAAAACTAATACAGTATTATATGTTAATTATATCTAAAAAAAATTTTAATGAACTTGCAAGTACTTAAATATTCATTTTGTTATGTAGTTTGAGAGACATGCTACAACTTTTGTGGATCCTAGTTTCTTCTATAAAATCAAAGTGTTTAGTCAAGTTACTGAAGTATACTTTCTAGCTCTGAGATTGTTACATAAGCTTTCAAGAATATCATGACTTTATGGAATAAATTGGCCTACAGTTAGGCTGATACCCACTTCTGAGTCAGTAGTGCACCTCCATATCTGTGGAGCCAAAACTCTCAGTGGGATGATTCTCTCATGGCTTCCCAGGTCTAGATTGATTCACCTTTAGAAACTCACTTCTCATCTTTTATTTCTAAGTGACATTTAGAGATTTTCATTTGAAAGAATTTTATGGCTGAGATTTGAGCCTCAAGCGGATGCTGTGAGGTTGAGAGGAATAATAATTTTAAATTATCCTCATGTAAATTATTGGTAGGGATTTATCTCATGCTGGCTTTTAAAATTTTTTAATTCAGTCCAGTGATGTCCTTAATGTATAGACAGGCTGTTTAAAAGCATTTTATTAATAATTCAGCCCAGATACAATTTTGAATATAAGTCTATAGAAGAAATTACGTAATACATTTCTCAGTAAAATGTTAAGGATTTCTTTTTTACTGTTTTAAATTATTTATGCCACTTTTTCACTTCCTTTAGCATGGATAATTGAGAGCTAACTAGTACTTTTTATAAACTCAAAAGACTTTCTCTTTAAAGTACACAATCATATTCAAAGCTAATTAGTGACATGCTTTAAGTATCTCCCTCCTAGCATCACAGTCTTTTTACTAAATTGTACTATCTTTGATGAAAATGTTGCCTTTTAGAAAGAACCAAGGTAAGGTGTCATAAAGCGACCAACTAGCTCTTCTTACAAATTCTCTCAAGATGATGCTAACTTGATGGGGTCCTCAAGATTCAGGATCCATTCTTCAGTTTTCCAAGTAGACTTCATTTCTTCATTGTCACTGGGGTTGATTTGTCTTATGAAAAGTGGCTAAGCAAACTACAAGGGGCTGACAGATAAATCAGAATGCCACTTTATTAACGTACATTGAGGGGTAGTCTTTTCCATGACCTAGAAAACATGGGTCTGCTCAGTCCATTCCCCTTCTATCATCTGGGAATTATTAAAAAACTAATAACAATAGCTAATGTTTACTGAGCACTTACTATCTGTTACATACTGTTCTAAGCATTTGACATGTTTTTAACTTCACAGTAATCTTATGAGGGAGGTATTCTCATCTGTATTTTACAGATGAGAAGACTGAGGCACAGAGAAGTTTTTTTTAGTAATTTGCCTGAAATCATACAACTAGTAACTACTGCGCTGGACTAAGCAAAAGATTACTTGGTAAGCATGGAATCTTAGCAAAAAGAAGTAAAAATCCTTGAGGTTATTTTATATGGATGATATATTCACCTATTTGTTTTTCAAGCATTTATTAAGCATCTACTACTTGCTGGGCACTGCCTAGACTCCAGGCTTACCAAAGTGAATATAGATAACAGTGAAATGCCTTCCCAGGGCTATCAGTCTAGTGGGAAAGACAAATAATTACAACAGTAAGAGGTCTCACATTGAGAGTGAGGAGGAGGAAGCATTTAATTCTACTTGAAGAGATTAGAGTAGATGTTCACAAAGGTGAAGGAAAAGCATTCTGGATAGAGGAAACATATGCAAAGATACAATGGCAAAAAAAAAAAAAAACCTTACTCTGAAGGAATGAATCAATAAATGTTGCATTAAATACTGCAGTATACTAATGGTTTGAACTACTAAAGCTGGTTTTCGGTTGTAGGGATCGAGAGAAATAGATGGTTTAGGGATGTATTTCTGAGATAAAATTGATAAGACATGGTGATTGACTAAATTGGGGAGTGGGAAGTGGAGGTGGGGGTAGTGGGAGAGAGTGGGGAGTTAGGCTAACACCTAGGTTTCTAGTTTGAGCACTTGGATGCATGGTAGGATTACTGGAAGATAGGTTTTAGGGGAAAGATGAGCCTCCATTTTGGATTTCCTGAGTTTGAGATGCTTATGAGATAGCCAGGAGATGTCTCATAGCAAGAAATCGTTTTTGATTTTGGGTACAGAAGAGAGATGCTTGTCCATGGTAACTGATGCCATGGGAATTAAAGAAGTGGGGGTGATTGTACTGGTTTGGATTGGCTAGAAGGTGAGAGTAAAAGAAAGGGACCAGTATTCCTCTGTCTTCAGTAAATCCTTGTTTAAATTTTTAGGTTCTGTCTTATCTGCTTTTACTTGGTAAAAATCTTTTGAAGTACGTGCTTTAGATAACTTATTTATGGTTATTGTTCTAAAATTCACACACATACACAACATTTTGATTGCAGTGATGGTTACATGTGAATTTTGTCAAAATTCACAGACTGTAATTTTATGCAAAACACAAATTATACTGTTTATAAAAAATTGTTAAAAAAAAAAAAAAAGGAAATGCATTCAGAGTTTATCCCAGTTGAAATAAGCTCGTAATTTCATTCCAGAATAATGAGGATAACAGAATCATCTTTATTGCTAACTATAATGTAAAGATATTTTGAATTAGCTAAATTTACATCAGCTGCAAAAAATGAAGTTTATGACATGAAATATAGAAATAATTGGATTGATTATAAATTATATGGTAGTCTCAAGGACATTGGACCTCGGTTTTTGGTAAGTTTTATAGAGCAATAGAAAGCTAAGAAAATTCCATTCTTCTATTGGACTGTGCCTTGACTACTGTGTCTAGAATAGAGTACACGCTCATTAAAAACTCATACAATGAAAAAAAAAATTATTAACTTTTGGAAGTATTTGCATTACATGATTTGATTAGATAAACTTTAGTGGCAAGTATAGGCAGTAACCAATAAATATGCACTTTGGTTACCAGACTGTCTACAGCCAATCATGAACCATTATTTTTTTTTTATGTCATAGTAGCTTGCCATTTAACATAGCAACACAACCAAATATTGCTTTAGTTTGTTCTTGACAGTATGTGCGAGCTCAGTGTTAAATTGAATGTCTTTAGATTTGATTTTTGGACTAGTTTCAAGTAGTCATTTATTTTCTTTCCTTGATCCATTGCCACTTAATACCAATTTCAAGTCCAAGAAACAGATTCTTGTGTGTCTTGGAAACAGTAGATTGTATTGAAGGATGTAATTATTTCATCTCAGTCTGAAGCCTGCCTGTTTAATTATGTGATTGGAATATTTGTTTTTGTTTGGCTTATAATTTTTATTTGGAAACACTTAACCTAAAGCTGTGTCGACAAATCTGTGGAATTCAGTCTGGTAGATGGGACATTGAACTCCATTCAGTAGAATTTGCCAACACCTAGAAGATTTTAAATTTTCCAAAGCTGCGAACAGTCTTAAAAGACCTGTCCAAATTACGTGCCTACAGGTAAGGCTTTCTTTATTAGTGTTAGAATTTGGGGACCTCCTACATGATTTTTTGATAATATCAGGGACGGGACCCTTGCCAACTAAGCCTTTCATTTGACCTTGTGTCCTAGTTAGCTCAATTCCCCACTCCCTTTCCCAGTTGATACCTTGTTGGATATCTGGAACTATGTGCCCTGGAGTCCAATGTCTGGCTTTGGCCCCCACTGATCATTTGTGGTAGGTGTAGTCAGAGCAAGGGCTGAAAAGACCACTTTCATTTTGAAAGAGATGTTTCTGGCCCTCAGCATAGGACTTGCTCTGCTTGGTTAGTTTTATGTGTAGTTGTATGTAAGGTTGGCCTTGATTCTTAATAGTTCTCATCGATGCTTAAAATTGTTAGTAGTTTTTTTTTTTTAAGTGATCTGATAATAGAAGAAACTGGGTGCAATTTTCTTAAGAGATTTTAGTGTTAGGTGTGGTTGGTGTACTTGGGTGAGGAAAGAGTGTTGGGAATAATCTCATAGTTGGTATTCCCAAATTGTATTTTCCTACTTATAAGATTAGAGGGAGCTTCTGCTGAAAACAAACATGCTGCATTAGATATAGTGCATTTCCCTGATTCTAAATTTAAAAAATTTTTTTTCACATTTTAGTATAAAACCGAAGTATAGTTTTTCCTTTTCCCCCCTAAAATGTGATAACATACTACAATTGAGGATTAATAAACACATTATACAGTTGTCCTTTGCACAACATTGAGGTTGGGGCAATGACCCTGCACAGTTTGAAAATCCATGTATAACTTTGGACTCCTCAAAAACTTAACTACAGTCTTCCCTCAGTATCTGCAGGGGATTGGTTCTGGGACCCCCCCACAGGCAGATATTAAAATCTTCAGATTCTCCGGTTCCTTACGTAAAATGATGTAGAACAATGCATACATTTGGCCCTCTGCATCCACAGGATCTACAGCTGCAAAACCTGGGGATACAGAGGGCTGGCTGTATATTTATTGAAAAAAATCTAATAAAGGGGCCCATGCATTTCAAAGCCATGTTGTTCAGGGCCAGCTCTGATAGCAGATCGTAGGAAAGTAAAATGAGAAATTTGATTTGAGAAACTTAATGTGCTACACACACACACGCGCGCGCGTGCACGCGCACATATGCTTCTAAAGTTGCCTGATGTTTACATGGCCCTTTGCAAATACTTCCTGTTAAACGAAGATTATAATTTTCAAAGTGGATGGTGTGAATAACTTAATTAACAGTTACTTATTGAGTGTCTACTACATGCTAGGCATTATACCAATTATTTAATAAAAAACATTTTAAAATACAGCAAGAGTTGCTTCCTATGTGCTTTATTAACACTTTTATCACATCTGGAATCATACACTAGCCCAATTAATTTTGGGATAAAAAGCTGAATTAATAGGGCTCCTTTGCCAATGATAAGGAACTAAATTGACTTTTAACTGTGCTGATAATAGTCTCTGGGTAAAAGTAGCCAGATTTATATATGGAAGAATTTAGCCAAACATGTTATTAAATTCACATCTTGATCTAAGGCAGAACTGTGTCTCCTTGGGATTACAGAATCTACAATACAAGTCATTCACCTCTTCTCCATGTGCTTCCCCCACCCCCACCATGTCCCCAAAACTTATTTTCTGGCCATATCTTCTTTTACAGACTTCTGAAGGAAACAGCAACAATTGAATCATGTAAACAAGTACCACGTATCACTTCTGTCACATTTTTAGCTGGAGTTTGTCTACTTAATTTTTAAAAGACATTTCTGGCCTTTTTTGGGGAGGGGGTGGTTTAAATCTCATTGGCTTTTCTACTTAAAGGTTTGTTTATGTCTCTCTGTCTCTGACCATCCTAGATGAAAAGTATATTAAGAGGGTAGATGTTCAAAGGTGCCAAGAATCTGGGAGTCATGCAGGCAGTATATATTATGTATCACAGGTACAATACTTTTTAGGGCAATTTGGCAATATCCATCAAAGTGAATAATGTACAGGCCCTTGGGCTTGCTTGTACTTATGTTCAATATATTTATTTGCTATATCATTTGCAGTAGCAAAATCCTGAAAACCGCACATTTGAGTACAGTAGAATTCTTTGCAGCTATTAGAATAAGGTATATGTGTGCCTTTAGGCAATGTGGAGGGGGATAGGAAAGGAAGATGAGGGGAGGACGGGAAGGGTAGATGGAGAGAGACAGAGAGTGTATGTTTGCTGGTACATGTCCCTTTTTTGGTTTTGTATGTTAAATTTTGTTTGTTTCTGAGAATACAAAAGAAAACGGTGGTTATCTTTAGGCTTTAGAAGAGGGATTTGACTTGTCTGGAAGGAAACTTTCACTTTTCAATTACAGCTTCTATAACTTTTGAATTATTTATGCTGTATATGTATTGTTTTTAGATTTAAAGAGCACATATGAAGAGAGGCAGAAATAATTTTAACAATATTTTCAAGGGAGCATAGAACTTTAGCTGTGAAAGGGACCTTAGAAATTCTTGGACAGTTGACCTCAATTTAAAGATGAGAAAACTCAAATTTAGGAAAGTATCTGCAAAGCCTGCACTAGAATCCAGGTCCCAAGGACAGCAAAAGCTTGTTAATATATTGACTTGTTCTATTCTTATTCTAACGGTTTATTTAACTGATGTCCTTTTCTCGTTGAAGAATTGATTTTGGAAGACTCAGTAAAATGTTGACCTTTGTAAGACAGTTCTTAAAATTCCAGCAGTACAGTAGTAGTGGTAACTCTTACCCACATTTCATGATTTTGGAGACTCAATCCCCTAAAAGTGAATTTGTGAGTTCTGTAAATATTTAAAATTTGAAGTGAATTTGTGTTTGGAGTCCAAAGCTTCTCTTTTTGATTTGAATACCTGACTTGTCTAGAATTTTTAAATTGATTTTACCAAATTTTTGTTCATGTAATATCCAGGAATGAATAGATGGAAAAATAATTTTGGTGACTTCTAAATGGCTTTCCATTTAAAGGCAAAGTATACTATAAAAGATAGTAGGAAAATCATTTAAAAGAGGAAAATTTTATATATATTGAGGAGAATCTCTCAGTTCTTGAAAATATGAGCAGTTCTTCTTTTAATTATAAGTTGTCTTTTCCTAGCTCTTCAAGGTCAGAAACATTTTCTCTTGATTCAAACCAAGCAAAGAAATTGGTAGTGGTGAGGCTGGTAGTTCACCGTGGGACCAGACATCCAAATTGCATTCAGTGAATATTTTTTTTGGTTGATTGACTTTGGGGCTCAAGCAATAGAAACACATGTGTTTTTATTTCTAATCTAATGTGTTAAGATTAGTTGTTGGACTTAGGATAGAAGTCTATCTTTGCTTGTGATTCTACTACTTGTATAGGTGGGGAAAATTACTCTTTTAAAATTTAATTCATAGGCCTCTCTCAAAATGAGTACTTATTTGATAATAATTTGGTTAGGCTGATAAGATGAAGCTTTGCTTTTTAAAGAAAGAGTTTTCAGGAAATAGAGTAAAGGAGCCTTTTTACATCTTAAGGATAAGAGTCAAGTCGTGTCTGTGCAGTTTTAATCAGTAAGGGTTTGGTTGAATTGAAAGGGAGAAAAGGTTATAGAGAATCAAGAACAAATAGAGTTGCAAATTTATCTTTGTAACCCTACATCCTTAGGGAGGAATCCATTTTGTATAGCCCCTTTACTTCTGTTGTGAATGTAGACTGAGTAGTGGAATTGGGTAGTCTGACAGCTGACTTAATTTGAACAGTGGCATTAGGTAGGCCTGGACAGCTAGGTAGGAGGATGTCAATGTTGCATGTGTTTTCTTGTTTGTTTCCAGTATTTCTGATAATAGAGCAAAGAATTCGGTTGGTCCATTTGGACTCTACATAATAGGTAATTGTAGTGCCTCATCGAGGTCCTTTTTTTTTTTTTTTTTAACATTCTAAATCATTATAGAACTCAATGTCCTTAATTACAGTTTGATTGTTTTCCGCCAGTGCATTATCTTTCATTTACCCACATTGACATTAGCCCAGTATTTACTTTTTGCAGTGTAACTACAGGGAAATAGAATAGCTTCGGTTCTGGTCTCAGTTCTGCTCCTGGACTCTGGTGTGTAATGTATAACATTGGACAAGCCACTAAACTGCTTTGGGGTTCAGTTTTCTGCTGTATAAAACAAAATCATTTGACTGGGTGTTTATGTCTGTAGACTTATTTTACTAATTTATTTACCAGATGTTTATGAAGCACTGCCTATGTGCCACAGTAATGCAGGATGCTCTGAGTGCAGATCCCTTGCCCTCCAAGAGTTTGGGCTAATAGCAAAGAACTCCCTTCACTTTATTCAGATCACTTTAGTCTTTTACTTCTGAAGAATTTAGTAGTATTAGCAAGTTTTCTCAGTTTTTATCACTCCGTAAGGCATTTGTTAAAATTCTAGGTATTATTTACACCAATATCTCCAAAGATGTTCTTATCGCTTCCTTTTATTTTTCTATTTATAAGCCAGTTTCCCATCTTGGAATTCTTGATCCCCAGTCCCATTATGATCAATTGTTGTTTACTTTAATTGATAGAAAAGCAACTGTACTGTAGAGTAAGACTTAGTGGTCAGAAAAACTAGTGATTTCTTTAAGGCAAGTAAAAAGTAATGACAGAGTCTAGAGGCTTGATATTATAATTTTTAAAAAGAGAAACCTAAATGGATATAATAGGAAAGATTTCAAAGATTAAAATGGCTTTGTTTAAAGTTTTATACCCAAAAGAAAAAATAGAGTTTCTATTGGATGCTTAAAAAAAAAAAAAAAAAAAAGACTAGGGGCCTACTTCTGAGTTTGAACTGGCCCTCCCTACTGCCTGGGTTCTGGTTTTCAGCTTTTCAGGACCAGAATGTCAATATTAAAAGTGCTCTCAAAAGATGATCAGGCTATAAACTGTAGATAGTAGAGGATAAATTCATAGAATATGGGGGTAGAACTGTTACTTCTGTGGTCAGAAAAGACTTTTTATTTTTATTCTTATTTTTTTAAGAGGTGACTTTTGAGCTAAGACCTAAATAACAAGAAACAAGCAATTTGAATATCTAGAAGGGTCTTCCAGGCTGAGGGAAGACAATGTAAAGGCCCTGAGGTGGAAACAAGATTGGCTTATTTATAGAAAGAAGGCCAGTGTGTTTGGAATGAAGTTAGTGATTCCTGAGGTAGGTAGGTGATGAATTTGGTATAATGGGCCAGCTATTTGTTTGTTTGTTTGTTTGTTTTTTATTTATTTTACACCTACAGCACCTGGTATTCCTAGGTAGTCTCCCATCTAAGTACTAACCAGGCCCAACCCTGCTTAGCTTCCAAGATCAGATGAGATCTGGCACATTCAAAGTGGCATGGCTGTAGGGGCCAACTCTTAAATAATACCCTATAGAATCCAGTAAAGATACTGAATTTTATTCTGAGTGAGGTTTAATGGAAGAGTGGCATGATCCGATTTACTTTTTAAAAGTTCATTGTGGCTCCTGTGTGGAGAATAGATTGTGCTATAGAGGAAGCTGGGAGATCAATTAGAAACCAGTGAACACTGTTCGAAGTGAGAGAAAACTGCACAGATATGAATAAATGTGGATTATATTAGGAAGCAGGACAGCTGACAGGATTTGCTGATAAATGGGACATGAAAAGATAGGTGTGGAGATTGAGCAACTGGGTAGAAGATGGTGCCATTTAGTATTTTAGTTATGTTAGACATCTCAATGAATATAATTAAGGATTGATAGAAATTGTGTTTTTTGATTCGTAACCTTGTGGCTAAAGAAAGATAGTGCTCTCCAGAAGAAAAGACACTGGTTTCTCAGAAACTTAGACTAGGAAATTAGTTGAATGTCAACTCTAATTGAAAAATAAAAATTAAAAAGATGAAAAATAAAAACAAAACAAAAAGATACTTTGACATGTTAGAACAGAGTAATTTTATTTTTAAAAAATTAATGATGATTAGATACTAAAGTGTGGAAAGTCATCCTAAAAGTATTAGAACATAATGATTTGTTCCCAGGGTCCAGTTTTAAATGTAGGCATGAGTCTATCAGTGATTTGCCCAGGTCTCCTTTAATAATGATACTCAGAATTAGAACAAAAGAGCATGCTTTTCAACATAGCTGCCACTTGAAAATGAAATCAGAACCAAAAGCTAGGGTATATGAATGTGTCTTTTATCAGATATTTTTCCAATTCCTACATATTTAATAAAGGACCATACCTGATCTGAGAATCACCTAGTCACAAGAATTATAAAGTATTGGGTTAGCAGTTAAAAGACTTGAGTTCTGAACTCAAACCCCTTGATAGCCATGTGACCATGACGGATCTTAACCTTTGAGCTTCTGTTTCATTATTTGTAAAACATTTGCCCTGTGTGTCTCACAGAGCTGTTAAAAATCCCAAATAAGATCATGAATGTAAAAGTACTTTGAAGACTGTGAAGCACCGAATACTGTTTTTGAGAGAATGCTTATACAGCTTAAAGCATTTAACACAAAGGACCTTAGAAATTTTTTAAAAGAAGCCAGGAAGGATGGGGATGGGAGTGCCGGGGTTGTGCCTCTACTGAGAATCTTGAGGTTGTGGTTCTAGTAGGCTATAGTACTTAACTGTATAGACCTATCCCAAGTACCTTGTGAAACAGAGGACTCATTTAATACGTTTAATGCTATAAAGAGGTTAAAAGGTACAATAGGTTTGGTTTTGCTTTCTCGTTTGGTAATTATAACTTCATCCCTAGCCATAATGCTGAAATGAAAGGCAGCAAAGTATGGTTAGTATTTTCACCTTATTTTTTCCCCCTTTATTTGACCTTCAGGCTGTGGAGTGAGATTTTGTTTGTTTTACTGGGGAGTATCTTTTCCTTAAGAAGTGAAAAGTATAAACATGGCAGAGGCTTGTCAGCAGTTGAAAGCAACTGTTGGTCAGCAAGAGAATGGAAGGAAAACAGGTTAGGGATGGAAAAAGTAAAGGAAGAAGGAGAAAAAAGGAATTGGAAGAGGAGAAAAAGCTTAAATCATTTCAAAAAGTCTCAAGTTTTTAAAAAAATCTGTCTTTGAGTATAGGTACTAAAATTTGAAATGTTTAAAGGAGGGATCGGTCCTCAGGGAAATGAGTAAAATTAGGGGAAGATGGAGGACAAGTCTTCAGGAGGTTAGAAGGTAGAATAGAACAGGTTCTATAGAGGTTAGAAAGTTAAAAAAAGAAGGTGCTCTGCTGAAACATGGCTCATTATGATTTATAGTCTCTTTGAAGATATGCTGGATTACTATGAGTATTATTTCTATTTAAAATGTATTTTCTTACTGAAGTATATGAAGTCAGTTTACTCCCTCCCTTTTCAGGTTACCCCAGTGCTCTGACTCCCATGAACTTGGAAAAATATTTTACCAATAAAAGATGGATTTTTCCATCATTGAGAAGATCGGGATTTAGTTCATTGGCTTTTTTAGGTTTGATTCAGATTACATTGTTATCTACTTAAATTATTGCTCTGATGTTGATTTTTGTAATTTACTTTTGTCTCGGAATTCATTGTTTTGAAAAGTTTTTTTAAAAAGTACTAAACTAAAAGTAGATTGTGACAAATACCTTCAGCTTAAGCCCTCTTTATTCACTTTCTCAGTTCTTTTTCCCACCCTCACTCCCCAGAGACAACCTGTTACCATGAATTGTGCATTCTTCCAGTCAGCCTGTGTGAAATACATAAATGTGTGTGTGTTGAAATATATAAATATCTATGGGAGTCATTTTTTTACTCTTGTTTTTTGAGATCTGTTCATCTGAATACATATAGATCTAGGTCTTATTTTAGCTGTTTTATTTTTATTTCACTGTATGACTGTTTTACAGTTTTTCCAAACCTCTTGATGGATATATAAATTTTCACTTTTTTGCTATTATAGACAAAACTCTAGCATACAAAAACTTTGTGTCCCTTTTATGGTTTTCTCTTCTACCTCCTCCTTTTTATTGTTACTTTGGAGGTTTGTTTTGTTCTAAATATATTCTTATTTGAGTTCTCATTTGGTCCACCACTTTGGTATTCACAGTTATCATTTGAGAGAGAGGAAGGGATGAAGAAAATCTTCTATAACTTGGAATACCAGTTTTCTTTTACTAGAGGCAGAGGCTCTGACAGTTTCTTTTCCTATGGATTCTTTTGAAATCTAACAAATTTGGCAACCTTTGCATTTTAATATTTTGTGGTTTTATTGTCTCATATCGAATAGCTTTTTTTCATAAATGTCAGTAGTTACTCACCTTTTCCCCTTCTTCTAAATTTTTCATTTACTATTTTTTAACTCCTAGAATACTCTACCTGGTAAATGTAAGCCTATTTAGTCTTCTCCAGTCCAGTTCATGCAGTTCTGTGTGACCTTATAAATTCAGCAAGATCTAAATGTAGCTGATACTTATGAAAGGGTTTCTTGGAGCATTCTTAGCCAAATTAAGCATTTAAAAAATATAAGCCTTCATCTTAGATTAGAATTATTATAAATAAATTTTGTTCAGGGCCCTTTTGTTTCAATGACCAGTGATTTTCATTTATAATTTTTTTTCTGGAGTCTTTAATCCACTCTACTTTTATTCATTATTATGAAGTTAAATATATTTTTAATTTTTATATTCCATGTTTTTTCCCCTTAAAATGTGAATCTATTCAGAGCTTTGAGCACTTGGAATGCAGAAGTGTTACAAATGAAAACTGTTGCTCTTCTCTAATAATACACTGTGCCTGCTGCAAGTATTTGAGTAGGAATTCCTTAACTAGTTTGGGCAGCTACCTCATACATGAGTATATTTACGGTATATTTACCTCATGAATATATTGACTCTTAAGAATTTGAGAAGAATTTATATACTACATATTTTAAAAAACAATTGATAAGACCTTAAAATGGAAATCTTAGTAATATAACTGTAGGATATGAGATGGCTGTGTAGTTTCTCAGATTTATAATGTCTTAGGATATGGTTCAGGTCACAAGTATTGTGGTGGGAATGTAACTTTTGGATTTAGGCTTATTCCAACTTTAACTTGGGTGAAGCATTCCATCAAAAGTGTAAGCTCAACCTCTATGCTCAGAAGTCTCATGTCAACCAGTAGGCTTTGTTAAGTGAATTAACTTCCTTATGCCATTGTAATCACTGTTTGAATGGAGTTTATTACCTGCACTTTATCATATCAGTCCTACATGTTATGCTGTGGGGAGAGATTCCTATTTTAAATCTTTCTTTAGAATAAATTGTGTTTTTATATGGAATGCTAACACCACAGAGTTTTGTTTTCCCAGCACTCTGGAAACTCTGCTATAAAAATTTTTAGTTCCTAAGTCAAAAATAATTTTTTTTTCTAACCATAGTCACTTTCTTGGGATAGTTCATGTGGATACATAAAAGAAGCCTTTATTGTTTCTTTGGGAATCAAAATATAATGTACGGAACTTTCTTCTTGAAATTATATTTTGTTTACATAATTCTTTCTTTAAAACATATATTTTTTACTATAAAAGTAAAACATGCTCATTTTTAAAAAACTTTTTAAAAAAATAACAAAAGTATAACTAAAGGAAGCTATTGCTCAGTCTTCATGCTTCATCTTGTCAGATAGTTCCCATAGTGGTTGTGCCAGTGTAAACCTGCACCAGCCATATAGGGAAGTCTTTGTCTCTCTCTCGGTTCTCCCAGCATGGTTGTTAAAACAGGCACTGCACGTTTGTTAGGGGAAAATACAATTTAGTTTGAGTCAACTTTATTTAAGTCTTATCTGTGACTCATTAATGTTAATAAGAACGTAAACCTGAAACTTGTTAATAAAGCAAACTTTGTTAGGAAATTTGACAGAGAGGAAACATTGTTTTTTATTTTTTTTTCTTTTAATTTTTATTATTTTTAAAAATTTTTAGTTTATTGGGGTAACATTGGTTAATACAATTTTATAATAATATAATACAAATTATATTAACATTGGTTAATATAATTTTCAGGTATACATTATCATTTGACATCGGTATACTCTATCGTGTGTTTACCACCCAAAGTCCAGTTTCCTTCAGCTACTATGTATTTGACCCCTTTTACCCCGTCTACCACCCCCGTCCTCCTCCACCCCACTAGTAACCACTAGTTTATAGTCCTCTGGTAACCACTAGTCTATAGTCCATGTCCATGAGTCTCTGAAACATTGTTTTTAAAATGTATAGAGTTGCTATGTCTAATCTTTCAAGGATGAAAATCCAAAAGAAACAGATTAATTCAATCATTAAATAAGTATTTCTGACCTTCCATGTACCAGACATTTACAGGGTACAGCAAAAACAAGAGTCTGCCTTTATACATTCCAGATACAGTATGATAAATGACTGTATGTGCTATAGAAAACAATAAGGAAGAATGTGATTGGGGCTGTACGGGGAGGGGATTACATTTTTAAGGGTGTCAGGGACGGCCTCAGAGAGATAGTGACTATTACAGAAAGATCAAATGATGGTGAGGGAGTGTGCCCAAGGGAATATCTGGAATAGTTATCTAGGAAGAGAAAAAGGCAAGTACAAAGCCCCGAGGCAGGAACGAACCTCTTCTTTCTGAGGAACAACAGCAAAGAAGGGCAGTGTGGCTGGGACATGTTGAGCTCAGAAGCATGTAATTGGAGATGAGGCTGGAGAGGTAATAAGGTTCAGATTGTGCAGGGCCTATTCAGTCATTGTGAGAGCTTTGGCTTTTATTCAGAGAGAGATATGAGGTTATTGGCGGTTCCATCAGAGGCCATGATAAAACTAAAACAATAATACCAAAAATACTTGTATCCTGGCTTTATTTTTTCAGAAGCATTTATTTTTTTAAAATAATTCAGGTATTAACTAGTGGCTCCTGGTGAGTAGTCATACATAGATTTAAATGTTTATGTCAGAACTGAAAAATTTCCCGAAATGCAAATCTTAGGTATTGTATATAAATTCAACAAAGGAAGTACAGTAGGAATGCCTGTCTATAGTTATTTATTCCTGAGTGGCCCTGCTCTGTTACCTAGTTTTCATCCTGAATTGTCTTGGGGGAAAAAAATGAAGGGTGTATTCTGAAAAAGACATTGTATTTTACCCTTAGACATTGTAGAAAATAAATATATATTATAGTAAATATTAAATAAATATATTTAATAATAAGTAAATGTGTAAATAAAATTTATATACACACAGTTGACCCTTGAACCATGCCAGGTTTAGGGGTACTGACCCCCTCTGCAGTCAAAAATCTGCATATAACTTTTGACTCCCCAAAACTTAATAGTCTTCTGTTGACTAGAAGCTTTACCAATAACATAAACAGTTAATTAACACATATTTTGTTGTGTTATATGTATTATGTACTGTATTCTTACAACAAGGTAAGCTAGAGAAGAGAAACTTTTTAAGAAAATCATAAGAGAAAATATATTTATAGTATTTATTTTAAAAAATCTGCACATAAATGGACCCATGCAGTTTAAACCCATGAGTTTAAGGGTCAACTGTATATGTACACTCTATTGGATTATTTTAATATATGTTTTGAACATTTACACTATGAAATATAGCAAAAATATATAAAACATAACTGTAAATATTAATTATAAAAAGCAAGTATCTGTATAACCACCAGTAAGACCTAGAAATATATCATCGCTAACATCCAGAAGAAGCTGACTAGTCTGACATCTGATAATCATTTCCTCACTTTGTGAATTTACTACCTAGGATTCATTGCAAACTAATAGTTTGATTTTGTCTGTTTTTGAACTTTATAAAAATGGAATAATACTGTATATATTCTTTTGTGTCTTCTTTCAGAACCAAACAATATGTTTGTAACTTTCATCCATGTCATTGTGTAGAACTGTAGTTTAATTTCATTGCCATGTAGCATCTCATTATATAAATATACCACAATTTATGTAGCCATTCTGTTGATGATGTTTTCAGCTATTATGAACAGTGCTTCTGTGAACATTATATGTGCTGATGGAAATGTGCAGGAGTTTCTCTGGGCCACGTTTGGGAGTGGAATTGCTGGATCTTTAGTTTTATTAGATAAGAAACTTTTTCCAAAGTGGTTATACTAATTTGTTCTCCTACCAACAGTGTGAGAGTATCCCTGTTCCTCCCAGTCCTTACCAGTATTGTCAGACTCTTTAAATTTTGCTAATCTTTGGGCCTAATAATATTCATTCTAACAAATCAACTGAGAAACCAAAACCTTAAAAAATTAGAGAGTAAAAGACTAAAGGTATTGGTTTCTGCTTTAAGAATCACATATATTCAGAGCATTTTCATTTGTTAGACTTTGTTGATATCTTCTGCCTAAGGAGTAGTTACTTAGAAAGTCTTAAAAGCCCTCAGAGGGTTCAGGAAGCATGTGTGTGTGTGTGTGTGTGCGTGCGTGCGTGCGTGCGTGCGTTTAACCACTGTGTCTCAAACAATACCTTGCACAGTTGGTGTTCAGTAAATATTTATTAAATGAATTTAACCTGACTCTTGCTACTCTTAAGTCTTCTGATCAAGCCTGTCCTTTTTAAACATCATACTTTAGGACAGGTTTTGGTGAGGGCTCATTTTATTATAGATAGTTACCAGACTTTATTTCTCAAAATGAGAGCAGCTTATTTATACCAGTGTACCAGTTAAAGATAGTGTTTACATTTTCAGGAAAGGTTCTATTTTTAAACAATTAATCCATGGTGTATGCAGTGCTTCATTTTCCCACAAATGGGAAGATAGCACCAGAATCTTCTGCCTATGTTAGGGTCCCAGAAGCCTTGTAGCCACTCTTATCCTTGTTTCTGTTTTGAGTAACCTTTTAGGATATGGTAGATTATTAGGGTGGTAGTGGCGGTTAGCCAAGATATCTCACCAGTCTTCAAGAGGAATCTCACTGTGGCAGCTATTTACTTAAACTGTAGGAAACATAGCTTTGTTTAAATGCATTTTGCTTTGGTGTAATTGGCCCACAGAGCACTTTTTTAAAAGGGTATTTTACACAAAACCTTCATAGTAATTCTTCCAACATTTTGTGAGGTAGCTAGCAGAAGTGATCACTCCCTTTTATTGACTTGGGGTAGGCCACTTCATTTTGGTTAATTCATTAGGAGAATTAGCTTGGATTTTTCTGACTTTAATTTCTAAGTGTTAAATTTTTGAAAAATGACTAATAGAGCACTCAGGACTAGAAATATAAGAATCATAATTTTGACTTATAAATTTTAGCAAAAGTATTACCTGCTTTTGTAAAATTTCCTCTTTTCAGAATAGCCAAAGTAAGAACTTGTATTTAGTTAAGTCTGATTCATCATCTCTATTTCCAACAGAGATTTCCTGTTAGACAAGACAAATTAGAGTCTTCCTGCTGACTTAACTTGGTGAGTTTTTACATAATTTTTATTTTAAACATAGTTTAAGATGATGAGGAAAAATGGAATGAAATGCATAGAAATATTTACCATGACTTTAAAAAATGCACATCTTGAGTGCAATTTACTGTTTCATTTCAGTGCAAATGGTATATAAAGTTGGAAGTCATATAAGGGTAAGCATGTACGGTGGTTTTTTATTTTAAATAATGAGCATTACAAACTGTGAAAAAAACATTTTTCATAAGTGCCTTCAAAAGAAGTTTTATTCTGAATATTCTTTCCTGGAGTAAACCAGAGTTATTCAGATCTTCTCTGGTGACTACTGTATATAGGATTAGCGTTTACACTGATGTTGAAGGGGAGAAAAGGTATTTAGATTTAATTTTTAATCAACAGTTGATAATACATGATTTTGAGACCTTAGAGTAAGATTATTTTTCTCCCTAGAAAAGATCTGTAGGGAAATTATAATTACAGTTTATAAAATGAGACACCTAAAGCAGTTTGTGGGCTCCATTTTACTCTATAAAAGGAGTTTAATTTTGAGCAGATTGCCTTTGTATATGTACCTTAGAGCCCATCTCTCTAGGGGTAACTTAAAAAAAATCTTCCTATCATTCTGGCTAGCATCTTAAAACTTTTACTTCGTGGTAAGAGATTATTGCTTCTAATGCTTATGAATGTTTCTACAGTGTTTTATTGACTAAAATAGGTGTTATTGCATTTTAATCTTTTAAATTCTGACAGATCATCAGAAGCCAGGAAATTCTGTTAAGACAGACATTCTGCCTAACTTTCTCCTGTTTTGTCTGCCTGTGTGGTTTTACTTTTTCCTTGTGTCATGAATTTTGGAATGAACATTTAAAGCTGAGAACTTCCTGGCTATTCTTTGTTCCGTTTAATTTAGTTAGAACCTTAACATGAACATAGAAATTGGCTTATTTTTAATAACTTTAGAAAAAGAATTTATTTTCTTCAAATATTTGCTAGGCAAGGAACATGGGTCCATGTAAACAGTCATAGATTTCTTCAGTTAAGACTTCTAGTGAAAGAAGATTAAAACATATGTGTATCTTGATTTCTCATAGTTAGAGGGAGGTCTAAGTGTCTCTCATAAAGAAAAGTGTCTCCAGAAAATACTGAATTCTATACTTAAAAAAAATTTTTTTAGGCTAGATTGTATTACAGTAATTAATGCTGAAGAGAATGGTGTCTATGTGGTATATCAAGTCCTCTGGAAGAGGCAGGCCTTTTCAGCTTCTAAGTTAATGAATTTACTCCAAATTGCTTAACTTAAGACCAATTTAGACTTTCTTCTTTGATATGCATTCCTTGGGACCTTTCTGGAGCCAAATGGTGTTAGCAAGAAATATTTTTAAATGCTTTGACTAAAGTATAGATGGCCAAAGAGAACTGCATGTTGAATTTGGCTTCTGTAAAGGCCAGAGGACCCTGTGGGGTTATGCAACCTCTCCCTATTTGTTTCATGAAATGACTCTTCTGTTTTTTTAATTCCTTGCAGATTGGACACGCTTAAATTATATTAGACCCAAGCCTTTCATCTGTTTACTATTTGGATTTTATAAGGTTCTTCATAGTTGTAGTGTAAGGGAGAGGATAAAAAACTATAACCTTTCAAATCTCAAAACACCTTTGGGGATGTAATTATAAATAGAATGTTTTTAGCCATAAGATATTCTTTCCCTGATCTCCTTCCCCCTCCTCCACCTCCTCCCCCTCCTCCCTTCTTCTCCCTCTCCTCTTCCTTTTTCTTTTTTAAAATTCTGTTCCAGCACTTGTTTTAGCATAAATTTTCTCAACCTAGAGGAAAAAATTGTTGATAACATGTGGGATGTGTTAAAATCTTCATCTTTCCAAAGTTTGCTCTTTGTGGCCTTAGAGATTTTCACTCAAGCTATTCAATGGAAACAACACATTATTATAATTTGTGAAAAGAGAGAAGTTGCTGATTGTTTGATTCTGCCTATCTAAGTTCATTTCTAAAGGTGTTTTCTTTGGAACTAAGATCCACTTTGAAGTGAAATAGCCCCTTTATAATCAGATTTGTTTCCTGATTTGGATTCATGTCGTTCCATTTCAGGCATCTCCCAAATGATGGATTTTGAAAGTGATGTCTGGAGAAACTTAATCTGATGAACCCTATCTGACTTTTTTTTTTTTCCAAGCAGTTGGAGGAGTTTTTCTTTTTCCTAGCAGGGGTTCTGTAATTAATAAGAGCAGTCCATCACCTTGTGAAACCTGTTTTTGCAGTCATGGTTTATTCTGCTATATTCTCCATCCAAGTGGAGACAAATTTTTTCCTCTGGTGTTGTTTTGTGCATGTACTTAACTCACTAGTGATTTGTGTCTAAATTAAAAAGGGAAACCCAAACTCAGAAAGTCTTTTTAAGGTCTAAGGATATGTACCCTACAAAGGTGTTGAATGGTACCTGCCCCTTTCCAGAATAGACCTTTACCTTTGGAGCAGAGCATCTACTGCATTCTTCCTGGATATGTTTTTGAAGTGGGGAATTTTGCTATTATGTCTATGTTAACAACTCTTACATAATGGATAGTTTTCAGTGGAAGGGAATGATTCCTCAGCCCTTAACTTAAATTGGCAATACATTTTTCTGCTCTTTTTTTTGCTACCTGAAAAAATGTATCCAAAGTGAGAGTTATTCCATACTTTAACCTTTGAGTTGGCTGCTAAGGTCTCTTTAGGGACAAGGATACTTTGAAGTTATTTATAACCTGTAGAAAAGGGCAGTAAGGCTGTAAACAGCCAGCACACACTAAAGTTGGGAGTCAGGAGTATTTTGTTGGTAATCCCACTGCTTTCTGTGACTTGAGATTCTTTCATGTACCTTCTTGTTGATCTTCATCTTGACTTTGTCTGGATGAGTCTTACTAGCCAAGCTATTCTATAAAACTATCTTATAACACTTAGATTGAGAAGAATGAAAACTATCCATTTCACATATGAAAGCATATCTAATTCTCACAGTCATTTCAGAGTCTATGCATAAGAGATATTGGGAAACTAGAAAAACCTTAAAGGTACTGACATGCATACGTAATACTAGTTTCTGAGTTTTCCTTCTATACTACAGTTATGAGAACAGTTCAACTCTTAGTTAGATAAATATTTGGCTGTGGCAGAAAACAAATTCTACATCTTAGCCTTGTATAGAAAAAACTTATTTATGTGTCTAAACGTGTTTTAAAGATATGTATGTTTATTCTTAAACATATATGTATACATGTACACATGTGTATGTATATATTTAATGTTATTTATCTTTTCTCTACATGTCAGTTTTAAAGGAATCAAATCCCATGTCAGAAAATTATAGGTCAAATCTAAGTAAATGCTAAGGATCTGCCTCATTCTGTCAATATATTAGAATTTTATTATATAAAAATTAGACTTGAAATAACTTAGAGATCTAGCCTGAGTTCCTGACAGCTGCTGTAATGGTACTTTCTATAATCAAGATTGACTTATTCCGGAAAATGTTTTTATATTACTGTTGTCTTGTGGGTTCAGGAACTTTCAGTTTAGCCCTGTAGGCTCCCCTTTCCTCCCAAGTTTTCTTAGATTTTTTTTTTTAATCAAAACCAGTGTAGTTTGGAATGTAGTAAATAAATTCTTTAAAATTGGAGTGAAACGCACTGATAGTGTTCTTTTTTGAATGTTCTATTATATTAAAAGTTCCTGGGTTCCTATAGCTGTTATTCATTTGGCAACTTCCACACTTTCACATTTTAACTAGAGTTCATTAAGAAAAAATATCCCAAAGACAGTGAGTCTAGTTATTCAACAATAATTTTATTGAACAAATATTTATTGAGTGCCCTCTATACCATTAGGAACAGGGGGATGCTCTTCTCTCATTGAGCTTAACTTCTAGTAGAGAAGCCAAGCTATTCTATAAAACTATCTTATAACACTTAGATTGAGAAGAATGAAAACTATCCATTTCACATATGAAAGCATATCTAATTCTCACAGTCAATAGACAAGTAAAAAAAATTAAAGATAATTTCAGGTGGTGATAATAAAGATGAAAAAAATAATAGAATAATGTGATGAAAGGAACGGGTTAGAAGTTGGGGCTACTTCAGATCGAGTGGTCAGGGAAGACCTCTCTGAGGATATTACATTTGATAGGCCATCTAAATGACAAGAAGGAGCCAGCTGTGGAAAGATCTGAAGGAAGAAAGAGCTTTCATTCACCAAATAGAATTAAAGGCCTGAGTGACTGAAGCATGGTGATTGAGAAAGGTAAGTAAGTGTTAGATGAGGTTAGGGAGGTGTACTGAAGCCTTGACAGTTATGACAGGAAGTAGATTTTATTCAGATAGCAATGTCTCATAAGGGTCTGATTTATAAGCCATCTCATAACTTAGAAAAATTAATTGTAAATGCTAATTCCTTTTTAAATTTTTAAATTTATTACTTGAAAAAATAATATAGTCACATAGTTCAAAATTCAGAAAGTTCAAGGGAATACAATAAGAATTCCTCCCAACCAAGTACTCAGTTTCCTTCCTTGGAAGTAACCAGTGTCCGTAGAATCTGGTGTAGCTTTCCAGATAGATAGAAAGTTTAAAACAAAAAAATATTTGTGCCTCTTTAAATAGAAAGAGCTTCCTCATTTTTTATAGGCAGTATAATAAGTTACATTGTCTATATCGTAATTTATTTAATCAATCCACTGTTGGTTAACTTTTAGGTTATTTCTATTCATTTGTGATTACAAATAGTGTTACAATGAGAAACCTTTTATATTTGTCATATTAAATATATCAGTAGGGTAAATTTCTAGAAGTGAAATTGCTGGAACAAAGGGTATATGCATTTCTTATGCATTGTGATATACATTTCCCTTTATGGAGATTGTACAATTTATACTCTAATCAGAAATGTTTTTCTTACTGTGACAAATATTATTGAACTTTTTGATCTTTGCCAATTCACTGGGTGAATCAATGTGCAGTTTAATTTGCATTTATCATATTATGAATGAGAGTTGGAAATATTTTCATACATTTAAGAACCATTGGTATTTACATTTCTATAAACTATTGGCTGTTCTTTGTCTATTTTTCTTATAGGCTGTTGATTTTTTTCTTCTTGATCTTTAGATTTACTTAATACTCAATCCCTCAAAGAATTTAAAAAGGCAAAAATAAATATAATGTTATATGTCACATTATATCTGTTTTAAAAGCAGTCATCTTCAACTTAAAAATTTTATAAAGCATGAACCTGATAAGGGACATAAACAAAATCCAGTCTTTCCTTTGCTGATTGAGTTTTCTTTCTGATTGCTCTTAGTTTCATTTTAAGAAGTATCTCTAAATTTTAAAAATGCATTTAGTATTTTGTTAGACTAAACTGCAAAAAGTTTACCATAGCAAATATTCAAAAGTCATCCAAACCTTGCAACAGAGAAAGTCAGTATGACCTATAATAATCTGTCTTTGGGGTGATTGGAAAGAAGTTATTACCTCCTGGGCTATATATATTGAGGACATATAACAGAAGAAGTACAAACACTCCATTGAGGTCACATCATTCTCAAAAAAGACCCAAGTCTTTCTATAGTTTCTGTCTCCCCCCACCCAGCCCAACTCCCTGCTTAATTATCAGTCTTTTTGGCATTTTCTGTTTTGGAAAATGCAAACGTCTCTCAGGTTTAAAATAGTTATGACATTGGGATTGTTTCCTTACTTGGAAACTGTACAGGGCTTTAAATCAAAAGACAGAAAAGTGATAGGCTTTTAAAAAATCCATGACAAACCATCCTTTAGCAAGAAGCTATGTTTCTAGCCATCTAGTTTGTGCATGTTTCTGTATTACGTTGAACTACATGAAATTGCTGATTTTCTACTGTTCTTGGCCTATAGAACAATTATTTGGTTCAAGATAATGTTGCCACAATCTTATTCCTGTAATTTTAAGGCTGATGGCTATGAGGCTAACTCATAGATATCTTGTATGTGATATACCTCTGTTAGTTGTTGGTTTAAAAAAAAAAAAATTCTCTGGATAACGGAATTAGATCAAAGATGGAGGAATGCTTATAGAGAATAAAAGCAAAGTAAAAAATTACTGCATAAACTGTATATGTAACACTTTTCAGAATGTTCTAGCCTAGCTCTGTATAGACTGCAGGTTAAACTATTGCGACATTTCCCCATATTGTACAGGGATTCATCTTCTATTCTGAAAGAGTCCTGATTATGTAAGAGTTTAGTTCATATTACTGATTTGTGTTTTCAAAATGAAAGAAATTATAACCAGTCTTTTCCGCATGTAGACTGAATATATACTTGATATTGGATGAAAAACTCACTTTTACCAGGGCTGATACTTGGGAGTGCCAGGCTTGGAGGTTTTGGCTTTGTGCATAACTCATCTAAAAGAACAAACTGATGGTTTTCATTACATTGCAAATCTAATACACTCAGCACTGTTCTAAGGGCTCTTTTATAGATACGTGAAAGAAACAAACAAGAAAAGTTAATGAACTTGAATGCAACTGGATAAATGTTTCAGTCATCAAAGTGTTTTTGCTGAATGCCTTGTTCCTGGCAGGCTGTGCTAGGTGGTAAAGGGGATACAGAGAATAGTTTCAAGTTCCTTTTAAGGAGCTTAAAGTCTACTAGAGGCAACAGAAGTGTTCATTAGTGTAAAAGAAAACAGAAAAGAAGTGCACTGCGTAGGTTCCATTTAAAGCATTATATGTACATCATAATTATTGCTAGGAAGTATTCTATTACAGATTGTTGTTACTTGCTAACTGATATTACCTTCATTGGCATTTGAGCAGTATTAAAATCAACAGATATGTTAAAGTATGTTTCTTGGTGTGACCCAGAAGAGTTATAACCCATAGGTCAGGATTTAACAGAGTGAACAGTAAAATAAATGGTGTTATGTAATAGACAAGTTCAGCTTCAGAGTTGTCATCTTACTTGGAAGTTTGCTAAGCTTTGGAGGATAAATTTCTTGTTCGAGAACTTGGGCGGTCTTGTCTTAACTTGTTTGAAGACAATATATTTTGGTCCTGGTTATCTCCTGAAAGGGTTCTCAAACCATGACCCTCAAATAAACCTCTTCTTTTCTAAAATTGTTTTTCTGCTGGTTATCTGCAGCAGTTGGCATGAAATGCTAGAGTTCATGTAACACCAGGCTACTTTGCTGATGAACACTTTGCCCATGGTGCCTACTACAAGTGAAATTAATTAGACTTGTGCTATCCTAGTCAATTTCCCTCTCAGCAGGTTGTGTGGTTAGAGCTCCTCAGAGTCTAAGGCTGATTCTCCAGTTCTCCTAGCTGCTGGGTTGGACATTTTCTAAAAATTGGAAGAAAAGTGATATTAAAAAAAAAAAAAAAAAAAAAGACTTGGCTACAAAATAAATAACAAGCAAAAAAGAAAAAAAAATGACTAAGCCCAAAGTAGTACTTTTTCTGATCATAATAATGAACCATGGTTCAGTAGCAGCAATTAAGCCATTAAAATAAACTGGTTTTTATATTTGTCTCTTTCTTAGAGAATTCTTAAATTGTTAATTGTTAGATAAATTTAAAGTATATTTTTAACTTCAAAATAAATTCTATGATCGCTAAGTGTAGAACTGAGCCTGCACCCCACACCTTCAGAGCCAAATTTTATGCTCTTAACTAATGTGTAAAATTCACATCTTCTTTGCCAACCTGCCCAAAAGATAGTTTTAAGTAGAAATTTTGAAATTTCATTCTGGCCCTTCCTGGCATTATTATGGTAACTGGGATTTGTAAAACTGCCTAAGGTGCATTTACTCCTTCCTAGACAAACGAACAGTTCTGTGAGAATGTGTTTTCCATCAAATGCCAAGCCTACCTTGATCATCAGGTGATCAGGTGTAGCATTTGGTCTTTTTTCTTGATGTTATCATGGAATCATGAATTGCATGGACCAGGGAGGCTCAAATGCCACAGTGCTTTGTTTGCTAGCTTAAATAAAATAGCACATCATGTGTTAACTTTATCTGTGATTATATGAGATGCTTTAGTTGTAAATACCTGTAGAATAGTGTTTGAAACCAGTGGGGACTCTGGTAATATCAATGTTATTACTCTCTGAGGGTACAACTATATTTTTTATTAATCTCCCTCCATGATTATTACTTAGGTGGTCAGTACATGTATGTGAGTTGAGTGATTATTTCATGTTCATTTGTACCTCTTTTTACAAATGATTTGAGGCAGTTTCTAAAAATACTTAACATATAAAAGAATAATCAGTTGAGGAAATTATAGCAAAGGGAATAACAACATTAAGTAAATAATAAAGCTATTATAGAATGAGCATATGAACCCTATATACATTATAACATATAGGATAAGCATATGAGCCTATAGTTTCAAGAGAAACGAATTTGTCTCAGGGCTTCTTAGTAATGAAGCAGAGATGACAACACAATAAGATTCATATTGTCTGTCCATAGCTGAAAGTAAACCAAGTATTCAGGAAAGAAATTTTTCCCTTAGATGTTACAGACCAGACAATGTATGATATAATGGAACGCATCCTTACATTGTTTCTACAATTAATACATATATTAAAATAAAGCAGAATAATACAAAGAATATTATATACTCAAATAATTATCATCCCTAATTAACACATTTATATTGTCATATCTTCCTCAGATCATTCTTATATTAAAAGAAATATGAGCAATCAACTTGAAATGTCTTATGTTCTTTTCCCCAGTCTAATTCTTCTCCCTTGCTCTCCCAGCCTGAATCTGATGCATAGCTCGTCAATGTTTTTTTAACTTCTACATGCATATATCTGTAAATAATATATAATCTTAAATTTGCATAAATAGTGTACTACACATGACATTCCAAAACTTGCTTTCTTTTCATTAGCATTGTGTTTGATCTCATCTGCATGGTTCTATAGATCTAGTTTATTAATTTAAAATCCTGAAACATAGTTTTTTATGATATGGAAATAACCTAATTTAGTTAGCTTTCTCTCCTAATGGATTTTCAGTTTGTTTCTAGTTTTTCACTGTTAAGAACAACGCCACCTTGAACACTCTTGACTATGTCTTCTCATGCCCATGGGCAACTAGTTTCTCTAGGGCAGTGGTTCTCAAAATGTGACCAGCATATCAGGATCACCTGGGAACTTATTAGAAATGCAAATTCTCAGGCCACTTCCAAACTTCCAAATCAGAAACTCTGAGGGTTAGGCCCAGCATCTGTTTATCAGGTGATTCTGATACACACTATAGTAACAGTATTATAGTTAAAAGTGGAATTACTAATATCTGAGTGTGTACAAGTATGTTCAACTTCACTAGATATGGCCTAATTCCTATCCAAAATATACTTTTTACTAATGAGACTGTAAATTATAATAATTTACAACAGCAGTATATGAGAGTTACTATATCCCCATTCATAGTTTGGTTGATTTTTTTCTTGTTGGTCTGATAGGTGTAAAGGTTTTAGAGCTATTTTATTTTCTTTTTTGTGAACAATATTTTTGTAGGGTAATTGGCTTTTTTCTTATTGATTTTGTAGAAACAATTTATATGTCACTTTATATATTAATAAATCATTATCATGCATTGCAAGTTTTTTTTTTAACTTTGTTTTTTTGGCTTTGTTTATGACACTTAAAAATTGTAACCAAATTCACAAACACCTGCCCAAAGCATATAGGAAAAAACAAATAGGTTTTAATATAACCAAATATAACCAATTTTTTTAGAATGGCTATTGTGTTTACAGAAGCCTTGGGGGGAGGGTTAAATTTTGAGTTGGATTTGATTTCTACTGGGACACTCTGGTGAGATGCATAGCAGTTATTTGAAAATGGTCTGAGGCTTATGAGAGAGGTCAAAGTTAAAGAGACTTGGAAAATATTTGTAGAAGGCAGAAGTTTGACATTGTTGGGATGGATAAAATTGCCATAAAAAAGAATGTAGATTGAGAAAATGACAGGATTAAAACATCAGAATAACAATGGAGGAAGATAATTCAACAAAAGAGATTGAGGAATGATGAACAAATAGGGCAAGAGCAAGGTGAAGAATCTAGAAAATTGGATAATGATGGAGTGTAAGTAGGGAGAGGTCGCTATTGCTGCAGGGAAAGGAACACATCTAAGAAAGGGTTAAACGTTGCCCTTCAAAAGAACAGCTAACGGTTGAGGAATAGAAGACTGCTCTTCATTAGTTTGCACTGAAGTGCAAAAGATGAGATAGTAATTAGAGAGGTAACAAGGTCATCTTCCTTCAGGAATGGGGTATTTGTGCTCCAGATGAAGGAGCCAGTGGCAAAGTTGTGCATGGTGTTCACTATGCTGTCTCTGCTTCAGTCAGTCTTTTCATGGATATACTTTCTATCTCCTTTGAGTACATTCATTTCTATCCCCTTTGAGTAAGATGATAACAAATACTGTGCAGAGGATTAAAATGGGGCAATATAATCGGGACTAGGAGACTAGATTAGATTAGGTGATCTTCTGTGAGGTTAACATTTAAATTTAGGATCACAATGCTAAGGAGCCATTTGAATGATACAGGTAGAGAATTACGGGCACAAGAGACAGTTTCCAGTCTTAGGAAGATCAGACAAATAGTAGGATGGTGTACCATCAGTCTAAAATATATTCTTGCTTCTTGGATTGACTAGGGTGAAGAGAGAACAGAAATCTTTGTCCCCTGACTTTGGAAATCTCGTTTAACCTTCAAACTGGCGATGTCAAGGGTTCCAAGTCCTCCACCTCCGGCAGAAATGTCGAGTGGCCCTGTAGCTGAGAGCTGGTGCTACACACAGGTAAGTTCATGTTTTTACCCTGTAAATCTTGGATCTGGGGAGGATTTCATGAGTGAAAGGAATAAGATTTCTTTCTACACTGGGTTTCCTGCTTTCTCTGAGACATAACTGCCAAACAGAAGATAGATAAGGTACTTGTCAGCTTTCCATTTCTTGGTTCTCCAAGTGGAATCTCAATGCCCTAGGCCAGTATTTTTCACAGGAGATTGAAAGGGGGAAGTCTGTGAAACTAGACCTTTTTACATCCTCCTTGATGAAAATGTGTTCCTCTGGTGAGCAACTCAAGGGGAAACTAGATTTGAGACTTGCGACCCCAGGTAGTGGCATCAACATCTCAGTTGTTAAACACAGCTCTGAGCAGAGATTCATTTTAGGTATGGCTTTATCATCTGCTTTCCCAACCCTGTCCATGTTTTTCTCACTTTCCATTCAGTGTTTCTCAGAGGCTGAAAAAAGTTATGAAAGCAGTTGGTCATTGTGAGATTTCTGAAAATGTGAATGAGGGACCTAAGGCGAGAAAAAGCTGAGCCTTAGTGCTAGGCAGACAGTGCTGTCTTCCTTGGGATCATGCAGAGGGAGGGAGGTGAGATGATGATCTGATCTTCAGCCTGTTTTTCAGGTTGCCCACTTGCTATTTAATTGCTTCCTGGTTTTCTATCAACAGATCAAGGTAGTGAAATTCTCCTACATGTGGACCATCAATAACTTTAGCTTTTGCCGGGAGGAAATGGGTGAAGTCATTAAAAGTTCAACCTTTTCATCAGGAGCCAATGATAAACTGAAATGGTGAGGAAGAATACGTCTAACTTTAAAAAGTTTTCTAAAAGTTGACTTTTGGTTGGTTTTATGGGAGACTGACTGGAATGTAAGATCCTTGGAGGCAGGGACTTTGTTTTATTCTTAATGTATTCCTCAGTACCTAGAACTGCCTGACACATAGAGCTGCTCACTCTATATTTATTGTGTTAATTTAATAAGTATATCAGGGATCCGTAATTTCAGTTGTCTGGAGGATAATGTAAATGAGTAAAGAGGGCCAGTGTTATAAACGATATCAATATCTGGTGTCAGTGTTGACTACTTGGCAAATTAGTGAGTGTCCTTCTAAAAGGGGTGTGGCTCCTCAGCTCCAGTTGACCATAGTGTGTGTGAATAACGGCCTGACCATTCCCAGATTTTTAATTGTTCAAAATCGCAAGAAGTCTAGATTATAACATACAATCTCTTAACTTTTGAATCGCCTTTTTAAAAACAATAAAGGAGATTTATTTGCATTACCTAGCTGGAATGCCCAGGCTTTAGGATGGTATTGCAGCTTAGTTTGATCCAGCAGAGACCAGTGGTTAGATTAAGGACCCCATCCCTGCTCTGCCCTGCCCTGCCCTCCACACTGTGGAACATCTAAAATCTAATTTTCCTTGGGTTAAAGGATGATGGGCACTAGTAATGAGCATAACCCACTACCATCCAACAGAAATTTTTGACTTCTTCTGAACTGTGCGGTCAAGAATATGTCATACATGTACTGATTGGTTTAGGCCTAGGTTACCTCAATTAATTCCTGTGACAAGGGGAATACAGTGTGGGAATGGGGATCAGTCCCATCCAAACCATATGTCCTCTTGAGGAGGAGCAGGCAGTTAAGGATACAATCATGTGCTCACTGCAAAGACCAGAGCACATGTCTGTGAACCAACAGTTTTGACTTCTGATAACCCACTCAAGACTTATTTAGTATTTATTGGCTATGTGCATTAAGCAATTTACTACTAGGTGCTGAGAGAATGCTTATTCTTAGGCATTGTATTTAAATCCACATCTTTAGCACAGTGTATAGTGATGTAAGTGGCATATGCACTCCCTAGAGAGGCACTGGATTAGGCCACCTGTTTGAGAGAGGTGCCATAACACTGGCAAGGCCTAAGGATACATATGGTCTATGTATTATATATGGTAGAAGCAGTGTCTGAACCACATGCAGTTCAACTAATGACATTTACAACTTACTCAGTTGAACCTATTAAATTCTGTCTTAATTTTGTTTTGATTCATTGGTAACAGATTGGCATTTCTGAATATTTAGAAACCTAGCTTAGAGCTCTATCTACCCTGTGTAATGGGAGTTTGCTTTTATCTGTGCTTCCATACTGCCTCCTTTATTATAATCATAGTATATTATTGCCAGATTGATAAAATATCTGTAAAAGAATAGGGACTATTCACATATTTCTCTAGAATACTTTTTCTCTCCCAAGGTGATATTGAAGAGCTCACTGACATTTTTTTTTCATGGTTTCACCAGAGTCTCAACAAAATTAGGGTCTGTCTTTCCTGAGATTGAGGATTAGAATAGAAAACGAGGTTGACTTTTAAAATATTTTGTGGGGGGAAGAGTGATTGGGAGATTATGAGAAAAGAGACAGAGATGTAAGGGATGTGTTTTCAGATTATAGAAGGCCCCTTTTTGTTGTTTGCTTTTTAAAAGGTGATTCAGGTTGCTCTAGAAAAGTGGTTCCCAAGTAGTTATTCTACTGAAGCAGAATCTCCTGCTTATGGGGCCTGGGTTTGTTTGTTTTTTAGACATTTCCCTCTCTTGATTTTGATGTTCTAGTTTTCTCCTGTCATTTCACAAGCTTATGAACATGGTTGCTTTCAACATATATGTTTTTTTCCTGTATGTTTTGGGCAGGTGTTTGCGAGTAAACCCAAAAGGGCTAGATGAAGAAAGCAAAGATTACCTGTCACTTTACCTGTTACTGGTCAGCTGTCCAAAGAGTGAAGTTCGGGCAAAATTCAAATTCTCCATCTTGAATGCCAAGGGAGAAGAAACCAAAGCTATGGGTAAATATTCTATTCTTTGTTTGATTCTTTTTCACATCCAGCAACTTGTAGGGTTTTTCGAGTAACCCTAAATATGACTCTTTTTTTCACCTTAGAGAGTCAACGGGCATATAGGTTTGTGCAAGGCAAAGACTGGGGATTCAAAAAATTCATCCGCAGAGATTTTCTCTTGGATGAGGCCAACGGGCTTCTCCCTGATGACAAGCTTACCCTCTTCTGTGAGGTGAGTCCTTCTACCCCACTGTGAGACTAGCACTTCCCAGGCCTGATCGGTATTGGTAGACTTAATTGTATCAGGGATGGAAACAGAGAAAAATCCCCAAGTGGAGTGGTGCTGCACAAAAGTTACTTACGTGAGTGAAAACTGTGCCATGTTGTCAAGGTTCTTGGGCATATCAGCTTTTCACTTGTTACTGGTCTTAAAAACAAAGATTGTGCACTATCTTGGTATGTGTGACTTTTGAGTTGCTTGAGTTCTGACCTTTTTTAATTATGGGTTTTATCAGCATTTGTAAAGACTGTCATTTCAAGCTGAGGAGAATAGACAGCAACTAGATACGTATGTTTGTTTCTTAAACTTTTGACTTCTCTTTGAATATGAGTCTACATATGTTTAAATATAGATCACTTTTCTTTCCTGATCTTTGAACTAGATGACCTACTAGGAATTGAATGTCTCTAGTTCTTGCTAGAGTAATTGTGAAATAGGAAGGTAAGAACACTTTTTTTCTAGTGAAGGTTATGTAAAGCTAACTCATAGTTAGCTAAGAGTAATGTGTAGTTAGCTAGGAGAGTTCCTTTCTTACCAATGACCCAAGAGCCTTTCTCAGGTGTACAGGAGAAGCCTTAAAGAGAAATTCCCAGACTGTGAGTGAGTTGTAAAGTGGTTTTGTTAATGAGTATATACTAATAAGTCATTTCATGCTGTTATCAACACATTTATAAATAGTCCTAAGCTCACAGTATAATAAATGACCAAAACCGCCGGTCAACCGAGATGTTAGTGTTTTCTATACGTTGTATGGTCAAGGAACCACTTCCTGAGCAGCATCACTTGATGAGAATGACTACTGTATTTTCATGGGGGGAGGGATGCAGGCAAATTCCCTAACTGCCAATGTGCTCTGTCAAGTAATAGGCTCACACTGAGTTAACGACTTTTTCAAAGGCCTGTCATGACCTGTGCAGCTGGGAAGGGTGTCCCTTAGGAATGTTGCCCTTTTGTAGAGGAGGCCTGGCCAGCAGTAGCTGGCTCCGTTTCCAAGTTACAACTTATTGAATATTCCCATAGAATGGTTCCTGGTGGTTAGAAAATTTTGGGGTATATTTTATTAAAATACCACACCGAATACGTAAAATGCAGTTGTGTAATAGCTACCTTATCTCCTTTTTAATGGCTAAATAAAAGAAGGAACTATTAACACAATGACATCTATATAAATACATAAATTGTTGCAGTTGTTTTTTGTCTTATGAACTTGAAATTTGAATTCTATATAAATCCAACTAGTTACATACTCAGTTGCTCAGGTGAAGAAATGAAAACAATTAGATGGTTTTATGTGAGGTTAGATGTTACATGAACAGACCATCAATTTAATCTTCACCTATTTTAAAACTTAAAATTTAAAAATAGTGGAAAATTCTAATTTCTGTTGGAAATGAAACCCAATCTTTAAACTGTTCTCTGAAGAAAGAGCTGTCTCCTCTAAATATTGCATCTGGTGTTTTAGGCAGTGCCCTAACCTTTATTACAGCATTTTCAAGTCTACCGTGCATCCAGCCTTTTCTCATATGCTTCCCCCTTCCCCCAATCTGCTCCAACCCCTGTATTGACTTGGTTTGGAAACCCATTGTCCTGCCCTCATTTGGCAATCTCTCCTCCTGTGGTTAAGTCCAAGGCGTTCTCTCCCTATCCTCTTCCCCGTATGAAATTCTCTTAGGAGAAATCCTGTGGTTAAGTTTAGATTTGCCTTACTGACTTAGAAGGGAAGTGAGATGACACTTTGGAAATGAGGAGATGTTGAACAGGGAAACGTCTGCTGGGTTCTGCTGATGCCATCGGTTTCTTACCATCGGACCAGGTATGCCATCTGTTCATCTCACACTTCTCTGTTGGCCACAGGTGCTTAGTGTTGCTTCTCGTACTTGGGCTTATGCCTAGTGAGACTCATTTCTGTTCCAAGGCTCTCTGTGGACTTAGTAGCATTCAGCATTGCAAGACAGTTGTGTGGGGGTGTGTGTTGGATATGTGGGTTTTAAAAATGTCTGCAGCTCCATCTAAGTTCTTAGCGCTTTACAAAGCGAAATCATTCTTTGATGCACATTCTATACTTTTGACCTGTTGGTCCCTTTTATCAATGGAATGTTTATAAACAAGTTTATTCTAGTTCATATTTATGTTATTATTGGTTTAGTTTTTTATTTTAGAGGCTTTTATGAAACTGACTTCCACATACAAATTTAAATTATGAATACTCTGCTCCTCCATTCTTCAGTCAACCTTTGGCCCAGATACTTCTGTCCTATTGTGATGCAATATATATAGTTGTTTCATGAAATTTGGGGGTGGGGCCACAAGAGGGAATCCTAAGGTGCAAGACTGAGAATCACACATTTGTGTGTTTGAGCTTTATTTTAATGTTATTACTATTAATGAATATGTCAATGAAATTAGATTGCAAATTCTGAAAATGTTAAATGGGTAGTCTTCTTTGTAATGTGCTGCACTGGGTTCACTTTCAGTTCTCTCTGATGGATGTTTTTATCTATTCGGAAATGTGGCAGTTCTTCCAAGTTGATATTGCTTAGTTAATATATTTGTGAAGCATTTTTTGCATTGTCTATCACAGTCCTTTGCGCTAGCTTAGTTCTGTTATCTTCATTTCATGTTACTGGGTAGAGAAGCAGTGCCTAGGGAGGTCAGGTAATTTTTTCCTAACATTGTGCAGCAAATTAGTGTCAGGGCCATGTCAGCTCTCCATTTTCCATCTCTAGTGTGCTGTGCCACACTAAGTGGAGCTGAATGCCATTCACCCAGGGAAACAAGGGCTCTACCAAGTTCCTAACAGAGAGTATTTATTTTGGTAATGAAAAAGAGAATCATGAAATCTTAATACTTTTAATTTTCTGTTAATAATTTGGACCACAGAAAATATACATGAAATGTTTCAGCTTCTGTTAACCCTTCTCTCCATTTATTTATATTGAAAACAAGTACCTGTTAGCAATAAAGGTGCATATATTCCACATTTATTGTATATGCCTTTGACAGATATAAGATTCCAGTACTTTGTAATGCTGCAATTAAAGTTGAAATATGAAATATAGGAAATATGAAATATCTAGACACTAGTTAACTCTTAAAACATTTCTTTCCTTCTCAGACATGTACTGTTCCTACAAAGCCTCTGAATGTGATTTTTGCCAAATTTTAAATATGTAGGTCTGTTCATTTTTCCTTTTTTATCTAAAATTTTATTAATGGATTATTTGAATATATTAATTGAACTGTATGAAAATGCCAGTATTTGATACTTGACCTACAAAAATGGTGATTTAATATGTAACATTATTACAGGTTATAAAACATGAAAATGTAGTAGAAACCTACAACCCAATCCAACAATATCACCATTAACTGGGAACTAACCTGCATATGTTTCTCCCATATCCCTTAGACCTATTGTCTCTCCATGCAGATGATATTATAAACAGCTATTTTGAATTGTATTGTATCACTCCCTTGTTTATTATTTGTATGCCTGAACAATATATCGTTTAGATATGGTTGACTTTGAGCTTTATAAAAATGCTGTCAGAATGAATGTAGTCATCTAGGTCTTGCTCTTTTCACATTATGTTTCTAAAATTTATTTATACTGTGGATGTAACTATAGTTCATTTGTTTTTAGTGCTGTAAAATAGCCCATTATATGAATATACAACAGTTTATTTATTCTTTTATTGATGGTCATTTAGATTGTTGCTAGTCTTTTGATGAGAAATAGTGTTGCTGCTATAAACAATCTATACACAAAGTCTGTTCTTTTTTTTAATTGTTTTAATTATATAGAAGTTAAATATATTTCCATTAGTTTTGACTTTTTACGTTTAGATAAAATGTACATACAATTGGCACAATCTTTAACCTTTCATGAAATTTTCTTTTTTAAGAAAAGGAATTGACTTTAAAAGTGAGGCCCTTTTACAACTTGAAATTTAGAGGGTTATACAGCCTTCCTGAGACATTTTTATGCAGTCATTTGTAAGACAGATGACATAAATGTCACAGTCACGTCATCTTCACAGCTGTAATTCTGAATGAGTCTCCATAGTCAACTTTATAGGGATTAAAAAAAATCTTTAGTTTTTCTCAAAATGGTTTCATTTTAGCATCATCATTTGCAGAGGAAAACAATCCCTTTCTAAGTTAAAAGTTTGGGCTCTGAAGACTCATTTGTGAATGCCATTTAAAATTTATTTTTAATTAAGCGTATTTAATGTTGGTAAGAGGTGCCAGACATTCAGAGCTCTGGAGACTCCAGGCATCCATATATCTACAGAACAAGTCTGGCTCAGACAGTGAAGGTACACTCTCCTTCCTGCTGTGTTCCTGTCTGTGTCTAGAAAGAGGAATTGTCCCGGCAAGAGGAGTCATAGTCTTTGGGCCCCACTCATTACTAGGCACGCATCTAACCAACAGAGGGTCCACTGGTAACCATAGTTTGCAGTTCACCTTATCTCTTGCCAATTCATTTTACTCAGTCTAGTAAATTGCCATCAAGCGTTAATGACTTTGAGCTCCTGTCAGCCTGGTTTAATTCAAGCTTAGGAACTCAGTGCCAAAAACATTCTCCATTCTCCTCATTGGCCAGCTTGAGATTCCTGCCTTTCTGTATGAGGAAGTTGGGTTTAATTGGTCTTTCTCTCTCTTTTTTAAATTCAATCAGAAGTATTTTGAAGCAATGACTGGAAACAGGCAACTTCTACTTTGGATATTAATATTATATCAAAGAAGTAAGGGTGGTAATATGGGAGAATAGCAGAACCAAATTAGAGCTCTTAGATGGGACAAGAGAGAATTTTTTTTTTTTGTGCTGGGTTTGTGCTGGGTCTCAGGCTATTAACATAATGTTATAATCTGGCTCTGATAAATGTGCTACTAATGCTGAGCACATTCATAATTGACTAACTTGGCTGTTTTATTGCTCCAAGACTATTGCTCTTTTTAAACAAATGAATAAATTTCTTCACCTGATAGTACATATCTCTTTCTCCTGCACAGAAGGGACTAAGGGTCATTTGGATGGGGCATTAACTTTGCCTCAGGGTTTATGACTGCATTTAAGGGGTGACTTGCATCTTTGAAGGTTAAAGGAAATTTGGGTCATTTAGGATGTTCCTAAATGACTTTCTAGCTGTCTTTCTCAACTTACAGGAATAGCAAGTGTGGAGAGCTGATACTCAAGGTTTATGAATTCTGCTTTGACTTTAACATTTCTAACCTAATATGATACAGGAGATGAAGCATAGCAATGGTTGTTAGGCAGAAGACTGATCTGCTGGGTCTTATCTTCAGTTTGGTATCTTAAATTTATTTTATAATGTTATATAACTTATAAATCCTTGTATTTGGTATCCTAACAAATTTATCTGACTTTCACTGACCTTCTAGAAGTTACCTTGGTTTTTATCTAGGACGAACTGTTAGTTCAGCTGAACATGCTACTGCTGAAGCCATAGTGGCAAATTGGATCCCTCTTTAAACCTGTTGCCATGATTCTGTTACAAAGCTATACGTGTGTGGCTAGCTGGAGCCAGCCATCTTGTGTGTCATTGTCACAGATGACTGAGAGTATAAATGGTGTGGGATACTCACCCAGTTAGCATTACCAGAAAGATTTTCCAAGCCCAGTCCTGTTCATTAAACTAACATTTGTGAGGAAGTGCCAGTTATTTACCAGGCCCTATGGAAGCTGCATTTTATTTTCATGTTCCAGGCCTAACTAAAATAAGTGAAGTGCTTTGTGTTTACTAGATTTTTCTCTTTAAAGTGTTTAATTTAAATGGTAGTTTCTATAGGAGTTCTTTGTATTTAACCTTTGCTTAATAAGGCGGAATAAGGTAAAGACTCGAGGTTTAACATTTGTTTCTGTCAGTTTTTTTCCTTCTGGTGGCTTTGCCCAGGTTTTAGGTTAGGGGAAGTGGAGCTTATTAGAAGTTGGAGAAGATTTATGGGGTTCTCTCATCCTGAGATGGCATAGAGTAAGTATGATTGAGATAGATTGGAAATTACTTGATCCAGAGGATAAAGCCTTGATCTGTTTCGGTAGTTTCAAGAGAATATTAATATTACTAACATTAACATCCGAATGTACTATAGCAGTGAGATAAAAGTCATCTATCTATCTTCCTGCTGGGAAGAAAATTCCTGGTAACAAAAGCTTTGAACTGTGTTTCCTTGTCTTTCACAGGTGAGTGTGGTACAAGATTCTGTCAACATTTCTGGCCAAAATACCATGAATATGGTGAAGGTTCCTGAGTGTCGGTTGGCTGATGAGTTAGGAGGACTATGGGAGAATTCTCGGTTCACAGACTGTTGTTTGTGTGTTGCTGGCCAGGAATTCCAGGCTCACAAAGCTATTTTAGCAGGTTGGTATTTATTTGTGGGGAGCATTAGTTTTGGAGAAACAAGGAAGAACAGTGACTGCATAATCACCTTTTGAATAACTTCAACCTTTTGAACTAGTGCAAAATAATTGCAACTAAATATATTTTTATATTGTGACATTGGTTGCCATAACCAAAAAGGCTGCTCTCTATAAAAATGGTATTTCTGTTTTTCCTCTCTGTAGTGGACTTAGGCCACCATTTTCAAGGACTGGATGATGATATGTATTGAATGCCTTTGTACTTAGAGAGTAGATGTCAAAACACTGATTAAGAGCAGGTACTACTCCTAGACAGCAACTTAGAATGTAACAGAAGATTCTGGACTCAGGACTAAATCACCATCTAGCTAAGTCCCTAGCCCTGGAGGTCTTAGCCCTCTCTTAAAGAATGAGAATGTTACCAGTGACATGGAGGATCAGGTCTTGTTCTAATAATAGGCCCGTTGTCTTTAAGATGAGAAAGACTGGCACAGAGGAGGAGCTAATAAAGCAGAACTGACTTAACACGAAAGCATAGCAGTCAGCCACAAACTTCTATTCAGGCCATAAGACATAAGAGGAAATTGCATGAACCTTCAGGCAACAAATTTCTTACCAAGACCCTCAGCTCTATTATTCTAAAAACACACCTGGCAGAATCTCAGTGTGGCTCAGTCTAACCATCTTCCTGCTCCCTTTCTCAACTAGATGTGACTGTGTATCACTAAAGGAAGTTATTAACTCTTAGGTTAGTGTCTCCATACTCAGCTAGGAGCTCCATGGACTCTTTCTACAATTAGCTCCCTTTCATTTTTCTCAACAATAGGTACTTCAGACCTTTAGCACTCTCTTTTATTCTCCTACTCCTAGAAGATGACCTTGCTACTTCTTCCAAGAGAAAGAGAAAGAAAATTGAGGCTCTTCTCCCTCAGCTCTTGCCTCTCACCTTACCTGCATTTCCCCTGCATTCTCAGTGGAGGGGGTATTCTTCCTTGTGTCCAAAGCAGACTGTGCATTCTCCTTCTGATCTGTTTCGTTACATCCTTATCTGGTATCTTCACCATCTCTCTAGCTCCTATTACGCTCTCCTGTAAACAGGCTCAAGCTTCTTCCCTCTAGTTTTTTTCTCCTTTTTTTTTTTTTTTTTTCCAGAACTGAGTTGCTTAAGATAGCACATTCACTATCTCTACTTTCCTCCCATTTATCCTTATTTCACCTCCATGTAGTGAAAGCAGTTTTCCAAAGTTATATGACCTGCTAGTTCCTAAATTTGAGGGACTCTTTAGTTCACATATTACTTATCTCCTTTATACTGATTTTCTCTTGGTTCACTGACTTCTTCTAATGTGTTGCCATCCTCTTCTTTACCCGTCCCTTTAACCATTACTGTTCCCTAAGGTTCTGCTCCATTCAATTCTTGTTTCGCTCTACATATTCTCCCTGGGTGATTTTATTTATTCTCATAGCATAGCATCAGCCTCTGTATATCCACTGAAGACCCTCTAAGCATATCACTGCTTTGGAACCCTCCGTCTTTATTGAAAGCACCAGCCCTTTAGTCTTCAAGTTCTGTAATGTATTTATTTATTTAGTAGCTTTTAGTCTACAGTCCTTCTGAGATAAGAACAGTGAGAATTAATATTTTTGGAAGAGATTAAAGGGTCGAAGCTTAGGGGGTTAAGTGATTTCCCCAAGATTATGTGTTTAGAAAAGAGCAGATCTAAAATTAGTCCTTTCTGACATAAACAGGTCAAAGTTCAAGTTACCTGTTAGCTCAGAGTCCTGCTGTATATTCCATCTGTTCTTACTCTCTTAAGTAGAGCTTGGTAGTCTCAGCTTTGACCAAAATCCAGATTCATTGGACAATATGATAAAATTTGAGTTCTTAGCCATTTTATTACTTTCATGGTTGAAATTAAGTTTATTTACCATTTACGTATTATTTTTAGTGTTCATTAGACTAGAATTGGGCATGGCTTAGAATACTGTTTCTCAACCTTTTTCATTATCCCCACTCCTAAGGAAAAAAATTAATTATTTCCAATGAGAGACATTAAATACTAAGGGATAATATTTTCTCAGGTGAGGTTGAGCTTTGAAAGGTCACAGATGATTGTAGTCTCTAAGATTTTTTCTACCTCTTTGGGGCATTATTATCTCTGTTGAGAATGCATGGCTTGGAGGAACAGACAACCTATCATAAGCAAACATGCACTTCATCTAGTTAGTGGATGCCGTTGTGCCCTGTTCTTGACCTCCTTGCTGTGTGGTCCCTGGAAGTAGGGAAGGTAGGTATCATTGTTCCAGGCAAAAATCTAGGTATTAAAACATCGTCTTAGACCCTGAAGGACCTTCCATTTGAACTCCCAGATCTACCCAGAGGATATCATTGTCATCTGACATAGGTAATTTGGGTAATTGTCTTGAAATGTAAATTGTTGAAATGGAGCCCATAAGTTATTGTAAAAGCGATTTCTTTTTTTCCCATTTTTTCCCTCTATTTATTATAATTATTCACTTACTGGTATAAGAAGAAAAGAATTTTATAATTCTGGTGTAATTTGAGACTAAGATTTTCCTGTACCATTGGGACAGAAAAGAAAATGATCTCTTTTTCATAATGTGATAACCACATCTGCCTCTGTTTCCCTTTCACTTTATAGCTCGTTCTCCAGTTTTTAGTGCCATGTTTGAACATGAAATGGAGGAGAGCAAAAAGGTATGTAACAGGATGAAGATGCATCTTTTTGGCTGGGTGACTAGATTTAGATGATTCTCCCACTTTGACAGCAGATTTATTTTCATAATTATTTTTTCTTATTGTATTATAAAAATGGAGTACAAATTCCCTGAACAGACACTTTCTTAGAGGACAGACAGAGGTAGTCCAGAAGGATTTTAGGTGAAGCAGACTCATTCTATCCCAGGCAGATTGTCTAAATGGTCTTGGGTGAGGATATTAGATATATGTTTCTACTCAAGAAAATAAAGGTGAAAAGTAAAAGATATAGTTATCTTGCTATTGTATTTGAGAAAACAATGGTAGTACATATGATGGGAGAAAAGGCTATTATAATCAAATAGAGCAAAGAGAAATTTTCCATTCATGTTAGGTTTTAAATAATACAAGCTTCTTTCCTCACCAGAATTTAAAATCATGAAAAGTGTTTAAGGATTTTGTTCTGTTGGAATGTTTCTCACTTTTGGTTTTTCTGACACAGAATCGGGTTGAAATCAATGATGTAGAGCCTGAAGTTTTTAAGGAAATGATGTGCTTCATTTATACGGGAAAGGCTCCAAACCTCGACAAAATGGCTGATGATTTGCTGGCAGCTGCTGACAAGGTGAGATAAGAATAGAAAAATAATCACAAGACTAGGAGTTTCTGTGACCTCTTGAATTTCACAATGGGGCTAGAAAGCTGCATTATAAGTAAGATGAGCATGTCTTAGTTTGGTCGGGACAATCCTGGTTTACACTTGTGTTCCACCACAATTATTGATAGCACGCTTTTTCTTTTCAGAAGTATCCTGCTTTGAATGGTAAATTATATGGGGTCACCTTACCTATGGAAAATAATGATAAGTTTGCTGTTAACTTCTCTTTTCTTCCCCATCTCAAATTTAACCACAGTGATATTAGAGACTTAGATAATACTGATATTTGGATTTATAATTTATAATTTGGCTTTATAATTTACAAAATGTTCTTGAATTCATTAACTTTTGTTTAAACTTTGTCAGTGAGAGAATAATCTTTTACCCAGTGTCCTGGTTAGCTTTTTAACTTTCCCCTTAATAGTTATTGAAATATACCATATTCAAAATTATAAGGTAATTAATAGCTCTTTGGGGAAAAAAGAGATACTACTACAGTAAATGTATACTTTGTAAGATACATTTTGATTTGAGAAGTGTTAAAGTGTGAATATAAAAATGTGGATCTTGGAAGCAAGGAAATATGTTGATTACCTAAAACAACAGAGCAGTGATTCCCAAAATAAACTTGGGGGGGGAAAAGGTTAACGAAGCATTGAGTTTAACCAAGTCAAATTTGGATTTTTTTTGTGTTGTTATTTTACTGCAGGATTTCTCAGAACCTTTATTATGTTAATGTGCATTGTGAGTTCTCTAAAAGGGAATATGATAGACAGGATTTCTCCAGTTTAGTTAACACTGGAATCCTTTTTTTTCAAGGATCACTCCAGTGATTAGTGTTCCTCAGAACACACTTTGGGAATCTGACTTTCATTGTGTAGATAACAACAGAGAGAGCTCAGTGACCTGTCCTGAAAGGCCCTGTGATCTGAGAAATGTGTGTGTGTGTGTGTGTGTGTGTGTAGATTGCTATTTATCCCATGGAAGCTTTACTTGTTTTGGAGGCAGGGGGTTGAGGCAAGGGTGTTAAAAGGGCTTAAACCCAGATAGCAATAGACCCTGTGAGAAAAATGTTTTCTGCTGGAAGTGCCTCCTTTTCCTGCCGTGATGCTACAGCACCCATCTGAGGGCAAAGCTGGCTCTGACCTAAGGGCACTAGAGCCTTCCCAGGACTGACTTATGGGAATAACCTCCTTCTACCTCCCTTTGCCCCCCTGAGGACAGAGGAAAGTGCCTGTGTTTACAGTGGAGGTTTTACCTTTATTGATAAGTTCTTTGGAGTGTTTGTAGAGGATAAGGCATGTAAACCCAATCAATGCTACTGGCGAAAAGGATTGAATAATAGCTCTATCCTTCTTATCACCTTTCGAGACTTTATTAGTACAATTAAACAATGTAAACATACCATACCCTTCCAGTCTAGCTCAGTTCTGGCCAGAGGAAAGTTGCTTTTAGTGGAGATAGTAATAAAATATACACTGTGAGCTTAGGGGAATTTGAAGGCACAGCCCAGTGCCTGCTTTTTATAAACATGAGTTTGGAATGATTCTACACATCAGACATTTATCCCCCTCATCTTCTTGCTCCCATAAGAATGAGTAGTATTGAAAGACCCACTTTTTAGACAGAAATACTGAGGTTCAGAGTTGTCTATTCTCAGGACTAGGGTTAGACATCCACATCCTGGGTTTTCATTTCTGCTCCTCAGCCCTCAGCCAGAGAACCTGCTGGGAACCTAAGTGCACGGAACATGGAGACCAGCCTGAACCAACATTCCAAGAATGGTATTTTCAGTATAATATGTTAACTTATGGTTTTAAAAGATAAAGCAGTTTAATCACAGCAGTGTTTTAAATTTTTGAATGAGAAGTAACTAAAGGGTGTGTTTTTAAATTCCATTCAGAATTTCCCATTAAACAGTCTTTGCTCCAGGCTTATTTGAAAACATTTTTTACCTTTATACCTCCTTGTGAGCTTCAGGAAAACAGAATAAGAAATCTTTCATGGAAGTATCTAAACATCTAGAATTTACCCAGGAGGCTGAAACTGCTTCTTCTGAGCTTTTCTAGTCTCCTAGGGACATGTGTAATTAGACCAAAACCAAAACAACCCGTTGGCCAGGCCTGGAAGACACAATTTCATTCTCCTGGGCAAGTACTGCCATTAGGCAGGTTTTTCAGAAGCATAATTAAGAAAAAAACTTTGTCCCCCAAGGGATAAGAATGGCTACTTTTGTCTAATTATGCAGTAGGGATCATAGCTATTCACAGTAAAAGTCTTTTTAAAAGAATGTATTCAGAAAAGATGAGAAGAATGCTCTGTGCAGCACTGTATGAAAACTGAACATTTACTCAACCTTTTCCAGCCTTTTAAAACAAAAACCTAATTTCTTGCTTGTCTAGTGTCATTCCTGTTTTCCATGGAAACTGCTTTCCAGTTACTCAAATGTAAAAAATTAAAGCTGCACCAAAAACCAATAAAACCCTTTTTGCTGCAGGAGATCACGGTGCCAGCAGCTATGCCTCCTCACCCAGAATTCATAAAAATAAAATTGTCCTGGTTTGATTGCCATGATTCAGCCTGGAGGAGTATTGTGTCATTGAGTTCTGAGGCCCTCAAGAGGGAGCTATATGGAGGCTCTGGATACCCTCGAAGCAAACCATTTTCCTGTGAACCGATTAATGATATTTTATGCCTTTTATACCTTTCTCCTTCTTATCCCTAAAGTTCCTTCGTAAGTTCATGATCTCATATTTGAGAACAAGGAGTACAGTTGCATCAAAATAAATTAACTAGATCAAATATACCTAATATTTACCTAGACCTTTATTTCCAGAACATTTATACCCTTTCCTTAGAAAATAGGAAGTATTTAGACTGAAGCTAACAGGATTTAGGGTCTCTGTTGCTTTGTTCTTCTACCCTGGGAGTATTACCCTCAACCCCAATAAAATAGGACTCCATTTATCCTTTTCTGTTTAAAGTAAAAAACCTCTCATTCAGGAATAACTAGTGGCAGAGATGCTAGTGAAAGTCACCATAGGGCTCCTTTGCACAGCCTGATGGGCCGGTTAGGATACCCAGTGGGACTAGTGACAATGCTTAAATTGAAAGGACTGTGCTTCACCCTAGTCTGGCTCTAACTAAAAGGATTTCAGAAATTTAAGATGTAATGTCCCTGGTGACTTGACGCAGAGGAATGCCTCATTGTAAGGGTAGGTGGTGATGGTTTAAGAAACACTTTAATCATAGTTGCAGTCGGGTAAACTTGAGGATGTAGGTCTATTCCATATTGCCATCTTCCTAATAGGTAGACTTTAGAACTTGAGTGGCAGCTACGCAAGTTATTTTAGCTATCTTTATTTCAGCCTTCTGAGTGTGGTTATGTTTTATAATTGCAGTAGTAACCTCATGGTCTGTGCAGTTTTGTTCTGGTATCCAGTTACATGATGGTACAGCTGCAGGAAACAGCTTCAGTGCAGTCAGCCCAGAGCTATTCCTGCTCTGACAGCGGTGCTTGTGTTTTACAGTATGCCCTGGAGCGTTTAAAGGTCATGTGCGAGGATGCCCTCTGCAGTAACCTCTCTGTGGAGAACGCAGCAGAAATTCTCATCTTGGCCGACCTCCACAGCGCAGATCAGCTGAAAACTCAGGCAGTGGATTTCATCAACTAGTGAGTTGGCATCTTCAAAGTTCTTTCTGGGTGGTTGAGATAGCTAGAGAAATGAGAAAGACTTTGAATTAGTGAATAAAATAGTCGAGAAGCTTCATTAACCTTTTAGTAGTAAGTATAGAGTTTTCATCTTTCCCTTCAGCTTGACAGCGTGGAAGATGGTTTTGCTTTCATGGGTCTAATTTGATTGGTGAGTGAGGTTTTTTACTTCCTTGTAGCAATCAGAAACGATGAAAATGATATCTTGCTGGCCTGAAAAATATGTATTCCTCAAGTGATAATATCTTTACTTCACATCCACTGGCTTAATAAAAAGACATGTAGAACAGAAGTATACTTTTTACGAGTTAGTAAAATGTATCTAATGATCCATTGTGGAAGGGGAGAAAGAGGAAGGATCATCAGTAGATGAGGTTGTTAAATACTTTTTTGAGAAAGAAATGCTCATTCCAGTAGATCTGTTCCTTCATTCTAAATGACAAATGACCTGGCTATATTAATTCCTGAGATAATTCTCAGTGGGGCATGATGGGGAGCAAATATTGAGAAAAACCCAAGGAAGAGAAGCAGGGCTTATAAAGCCCTCACAACAACAGTTCTGGGGTAAGACGGGTCTAAGAGGTTGCCAGGTAGATGAGTGAACATTATTCAACACCGAAAATGACCCAAAACAGGAAACGAGGTCCTCTAAGTCTGTCTGTAAGATTGTTTTGAAAGAGTTACTGATTGAGGCAAAAGAAGGAGGGAAAAGACCACTAATGTTCAGCCTAGTGAGTGCTCACTCTGTACTGGACACTTGCTTGGTGCTCTTTAGATGTTAACCATTTAATGAAGTGTGGTTATTATCCCCTCCTTTTTGATAATCAGATTGGTGCCAGGCTATGATCTCCTCTGTGGTTACAGGGCTAGTAAATGGCAAAGCCAGTTGGAACCTTAGATCTGTCTCTTTATTAGCGTTGGCAGTGAATATAAAGAGCACTGACAGTGTGGAAGAGAGCATGGCTCAGAGTCCTAGTTTCCAGAGTTACAACTGCTGCAGCCTGGTCACCTATATGCACATCGTCTAACAAGTGAATTCTCGTGCATATTAAGGGTTCTGTCTGAGTGTTTCTTGCATTGACGCCCTTTACAGCAAACTCTGAGAAATCAGGCCATCTAAGAGGCTGTTTAATCCATCCTTCATTCACTCCTTTGGTAACCCATCTCTCCTCATTTCTCCTAGTCATGCTTCGGATGTATTGGAGACCTCTGGGTGGAAGTCAATGGTGGTGTCACATCCCCACTTGGTGGCTGAGGCATACCGCTCTCTGGCTTCAGCACAGTGCCCATTTCTGGGACCACCACGCAAGCGCCTGAAGCAGTCGTAAGATCCTACGTGTTATAAGACTCCATTTATTTTCCAGAAGCAGCAGCCACTGTTGCTGCCACTGACCACCAGGTAGACAGCGCAATCTGTGGAGCTTTTACTCTGCTGTAGGGGGAAAAGACTGCATCGTGGCCCCAGACTTTTAAAACAGCACTAAATAAACTTGGGGGGAAAGGGGGGAGGGAAGGGCCGGGGACTCGGGGCTGTTCAACCTAATGAAAACCCTGTCGCTGCGTCACTGTGTTCCCTTTGGCCTGGTGGAGTTTGATCCTGTGGGGATTCAGTTTAGGCGCTGGCCTTGAGGACACCCCAGCGGTGGTACTTCGGAGAAACCGTCTGCATCTGACTGAGCAGAACAAATCATCAGGTGCCTGGAGCAAAAGGAAAAGGACATGTAGTTTTAAGAGAAGGGGAAAGAAAAGGAAAGAAGAAAGGATTTTTGCAGAATCTCTCAAAAGTCAATGTGTGGATTCTAGTAGTATTTATGTTGAGAGAAATTTCAGTCCATCCAACTGTGCTAATACTTGGATATTTGTGAAAACTCACCACCACCATACAAGTATCAGAAGAGCTCTCTTGTTGTTAGCACTTATTGTTTGCAAGAACAGAATATATCTTTTTATCCCTTTGTGAAAAATGACAAGTGAAGGCAAAAGGGGAAGGAGGTTATTCGATCTTGAAGGATGAGTGTTCTGATGTGGTAGCTTTTGCAAAATATCTTTATTGGTGTTGAAAACTGAAAAAAAATAATTCACCCAGAATTCATACTGTCTTGACAAGAACTATGGTTCTCTGTTTTTAGATATTGTGGAAAATGTTTTTTGGCATTTTTCTCATTTTATTTCTCCTTCCTCCCCCCTTTTCTAAAAAAACAAAACAAAACAAAACACAAAACAGAAAGAGAACAAAAAGAAAAGAAAAGGAAATTTTATTATTAATGCTGTGTGAAAAAAATCCCAGCCCCGATTGCTCAGCTGTTCATACCTGACTTGCCACCTGCATCGGAGCCAGTCCTGTTCCTTCCAATTCACCCCTTTTCCTACAGGGGAGAACTTCCAAATGTTAATTTTTTTCTTTTTGAAAATATAAATAATGACTATTTTGTACTGTGTGGTATCTCTGGTCTTTTGTTTCACTCACCTGGCTTGTCTTTTGGGTCTGAGTTCCCTGAGGGATTTTGGAGGCCTAGTTCTAATCTGCAGCTTGCAGAGATAATGTTTGAAATGTCTACATAGTGGGGATTTACTGTGTCTCCCTAATCTCGAGTTTTCCTTGTGAGCTGCCAGCATCTGCCAGTCTCTTGTCTTTCTTGAGTATCTCTCAGTCCACATCCTACTGGGGGATCGGGCCCTGACCTCTGCCAAGGCAGGTAATAGAAGTGGGCTTTCTGCAGCCTCATGTTTTAAGACCTACTCTCAGTCTCCCTTCTAGTAAAATATAAAACAATCAAGGGACGTAAGTGTGGAGATTAAATAAAGGTAAATTATTATTGCTGACTGGTTCTGTCACTGACGTGGTATGTCTGAATTCTCCATGAGCTCACAAGACTGCCCTGGGGCTCCTCCTCTACCTGTCTCTTAGCGGCATTGGGCAGGGCAGGGGGACACCCAAAGATGCATTGGCTCTCTGACAAACGTACGTGTTATTTGACTTTAGGTGAAAACTCAACGTATTTCCCTTCATTGACTTTAGCCTTTGCAGATAGTCTAATTTTCATTTATCTTGCACCTGGAATGGAATAGATAATAAGATCTATTATCAGTAAAATCAAAGACAGGATTCACTTATTGGAAACTACTCCTGCACTTCTCGGTTTCCTCCTCAGTGTCACCTATGTAAGGAAGTGTACAGTTCTCCATATTCTTGCTGACCACTGTCCCTGTGCCTCCTCGGTCCTCACTTTCCAGATCAGCACACAGCTCCAGGGATCAGGGCATACACAGAGTCTCTTCTGCATTTGCTCAGAAAGTCTGTTTTCAGCAAATCTTCCATACACAGTATCTCATTTGAACTTCCCAACAACTTGATGAGTTTGGTAGGACAAGTGATAAATAGTATCTTCCCATTTTATGGATGAGAGAAGTTGAAACCCAGAGAAGTCAAGTGGCATGCCTAAGATCACACAACCACTGAGTGATAGTTCTTCTAAGGTAGATTGTCAGTAACTGGAGGAAGTTCCTTTTCTGAAAGGTGAAGCCTCCTTCCTGTGGGAACAGCAAGAGCAAAGCTCTGGAAAGGTACTCCTGCTGGCTTGTTCTTCAGAGGTTCCGGGAGAAGAAACCAGGCTTCAGATTTGCTTTCTTCCTCATTCACAGGCTGTGGTTTGGGGGCTGGTGAGTACAGGGACTAAGTCCTCAGGAGAGTAGCACTCCTGGCACTGTTTCTGGCAGGATGAAGGTCTCTTCTGGGATTTTCCAATATTTATGGAATTTCCAGTGTGGGCTTTACTGTGGGTACAGAGCAGTTAGGATTTCGGGTACAGGTGAAGCTACTCGATGCTTCTCGTGCCATTATTTCTGGACGTGTTTGTTTTTGTTTAAATGATACAGTTGAAGCCATCTGGTTGTGACAACATCAGAGCCCCAGCATACTGTTCATAAACCTCCCACTGCCACCACCCCCTCCCTTAGCTCCCCCACATCTGAAATTTAATTCAAGTTAACTCCACAATCTGGGGCATGTGCTGTCACTGCAGAGATGTCCGTGCCAGTGGAACAGTTGGAGATTTCAATTCCACAAGGATATAGCTTATTTATCAAAACAATATTTCAGGCAAGTAGTTTCACAGAACCTTTAGAGTTGCTGTTTCAGGTTCAAATAGAGTATCTGGCATCACTCCCCAACTCTCTTCGCTGATTGTCAGCCCCTCTACATCTGACCAACCATGGAGAATTTTTCCCATTCCTTGCATGGAGGTTAAACCTCTGTTGTTATTGGGCCTCTCAAACACCTTTATGGGTTTTAACAATTTAGGTAAGAGATGGCCTCTCTTTTCATTATTTCTGGTAAGTCTGCTGACCTTTTAGATCTTTTAAAAAGAGATTGCTCTTTTTAAAAAAATGTCAGCCAAGAACATCGAGATCTTTTCTTAGGCCGAAAGGTCTCTGGCTTGACCACTCTGCACATTTATTTATAAATCTGGTTTAAACCTATTGTGGATTCTCCATATTGTGTGAGGCTGTGCAGATGAAAGGAAACAGCTTGTATGTTTATGAGCAGAACAACAAACAGAGTTAGGCTGCACTTTGAAACTGACTATTGCTTTGTTCTGGCTCTTGAACTCCTGTAAAGGAACAGCTAAATTCCCCCAACATGACTGTCTTGGATCATTCAGTTTATCTTTCTCAAAGACATTCTTGGCTAGAGCCCAACCTTATTTTCCACAACTAATTATCTTTTTAATCAGCCTAGGCCCTGTGTGTTTCCTTTATCTCATGACTTTTCACTGAACTCTGCCCTCTATCATTTATATTCATTTCTCATGGTTTGCTGACTAATCTAACATTCAGGTGAGTTTCATTGGACTGCTCTTTATGTATGTGTATGCACAAGGTGGATGTGTTTTTTCCCTCTAAATTTCAGAGGTGACTGCCACGTTGGCACCTTTGACTCAATAGGTGGACAGCTCACGGAGAAAGCAAGCAAGAAAGCAGATGTAGGACAATCAGTAGTTGGGATAATGAGCCACAAGAACCAGAAGATTCAACCTCCAGATGAGAGAGGAAACTTGAGTGTTGTTGACTGCCGGGATCTTTATGCCACTAAACCATTAGCAGGCAAGATGATTGCTTCTCCTCTGTAAATCCTGTAATGTTGGAGTGAAAAGTGGCATCTGGAATACTGTTTGGTTCTGATTCCTGCAACTCCAAAAAAGAGTTTTAAACTTGAGGAAATTCAATGCAAGCAACAGAAATGATTAAGAAATTCTGGGGTGGGGGGGGCGGGTAAAACTCTAGGGGTAAAACATTATGAAGATACAACATGCGTAACTCAAGCATAGGAATGTAACACCAGCCCCGCAATTCACAGATCTCACAGGAGTTTTGAATGCTTGCTGACTTGTCTTGTGCCGCTCCTATCCATCCCAACTGTATAGCTTGGGAAAGTTATACATAACTTCCTCAAGGTCACTCAACCTGATTTTGAGCCAAGAAAAAACAGGGCAACAGAATAGCCTTGGGACTTAGGCCCAAAAACCAAAGAGCAACAATCCAAAAGTTTGCCTGGCAGTAAAGAGGACACACCTGCTCCTAACACTCAGTTGAAGTGGAGAGAGCTTCAGACCCCTCAAGACCCATAAAGCTGAGCTCTTGACAAACTGAAGGGAAAAAAGGGGCCCCCACATAGTTTGCCTTCTTTTCACGTCTGAGAAAACACGTTCAGAGATGTGAGATGATGTGCTCAAGGTCACAGAGGTGTAAATTCAGGCCACTGATTCAGCAAACAATGGCTGAGCACCTGGAAGGTGCCAAATATTGTGCCAGGCTAGGGTTGAGGTAGAGGGTAGAATTTCTGCTCTAACTGGGTCCAATGGAGGAGGCAGGGGCTTGGCACACAAAGCAGCAGAGGTCATGGTACTGAGGACTGAAAAGCTACTGAATTTAGCCATAAGGAGGGCATTGGTTACCTTAGAGCAGTTTCTGTCAAGTGGTGGAGGCAGGAGCCAAGACTGATGAGAAGGTAAGCAAACAGATTGAGTGTAAGCTACTCTTTCCAGAAGTTTGGCAGGGAGAGAGGAAGGGAATCTCTCCCACCCACTCTTAAGACTTATGTCTCAATTTAGTCAACACATTTATTTTTGTCTAGAAGTCATGGTGTACAGGTTGTTCCATAAAATTACAGACACTTTCATAACTGGTATTTATAATAAAACTCATGTTTGTGAATAATTATAGCTTTAAATTGAGAAAGAAAACAATCACCTTCAACCCTTACACAATTTTGAGAATGAATTCCTAAAGACAGGCATGTTTCTACACTTTTTCAACCTATCCATCTTCTAGGTAAAAGTGCTTCACGCTTACTATAAACCTTTAAAATATTTTTTTCATGAGCCAGTGGCTTGGTTCAGTGGTGTGCTACTCAAGGTATAACATTCAGTTCTTTAACAGCCCTGATTGGTAGCATTTGCCAGTTTCCATGATGTGAATACTCCCACTGTGGCCCATTTCAAACTCCCAAGGTGTCTTTACTGACTGCAGAGTTGGAAAGGGATGCACAGCTTACCATTATCTAGTATCTCTCCACCATACAGATAAGTAGGCATAAATAAGTAATAGTAAAATGCAAAATAATTGGGAAGAGATGAATTTTGAGTATTACCTTTGCTGTTAATTGTATGTTAATACAATTTAATTTTTAATTGGCCATTCGACAATTAGCTCTCAAAATTCCTGAAAATTTAACGATTGGCTGTAGTGTAAACCCGCTCCTCCAACATTTGTGTGCCTCATTATTTCCTGTTATCTCACAGCACTTTAATGTACTTACCTACCTTAATGGTAAAAGTGAAGTCCTGCCTTTTTAGAATCTAGATGCACTACATGAACCAATCAATAGTCATATTACACATTTTAATCTCTCTGGTTAAATGAACAATTTTATCTCTCACCAGTATTGGAAGTGTGTATTTCATTGAAAAACTAATGAAAAATAGGCATATTATCCAATGTAATCCTCAGTCGTTCCAGGGGGTTGTGGTCTCCATAGTATCTTTCCTGTCCCCATTACCTCAACACAAAAGTTAAAGAGGAAAAAAATGGGGTATTTGAGAGTGGTCAGCACACCAGTGTGCGATGCCTAGCGTTTTCTATGCCCACTAAAATTCTAATAACCGCGCCTTGGTTTGGCTTTTTAAGACTGAATTTTTAGAGCCCTTTCTGTTTTCTTTACTAATAATTCACTTATATATCTGATATATGATGTGCCAGGGACTGTGCTATTTTCTAGGGGTAAACAAAACTGTTCCCTGCCCTCATTGGAGCTTGACGTCTAATGGGGAGATGTATCCTTAGTAATTCCCCAAATACATAATGTCAGACCATGGTGACTGCTCTGAAAGAAATGTTTAGGACACAGTGAGAGCCTGTGGGCCAGGACTTCATCTCGTCTGGGGGATCCAGAAAGGCTTCTCGAAGAAAGCAGCTTCTGAAGTGAGAGCTGAAGAATGAGGAGCTGTGGACTTAGTAATGTTGGAGGGGCACATTCCTCACAGAAGAAATCGCATCCATTAAGCCCTGAGTCAGGAGGGAGCATGGTGTGTTCTAGGAGCCCAGAGAAGGCTGGGTAGCTGGAGTGTGGAGAGGCATGAAAGCAAGTTAGAAGCCAGTCTGGCAGGACCTTCATAAGTTGTACCTAGAATTTATAGATCTTATACTAAGAACAGTGGGAAAATTGTTGAGCTTTAAGCAAGATGGGGTGACAAGATTTTCATTTTAAGAAAATCTTTGGCTGGAGTATAGAAAAGTCAATATTGGGAGCAGACATGGAGGAAGGCAAGAGAGAATACAACTTGAACGAAGGAGGTGGCAGAGCTGGAGAAGAATAGACATATTTGAGAGATTTAGGGGACAGATTTAGTAGATCTTAGTGATGGATTGGATAGAATAAGGATGAAGAAGTGATTAGGATGGATTCACTAAAGTAGAAACCAATGGGAATATAAAGAGGCTTGAGGGAAACTAGATCATTAGTTTTATTTTACTTGCTGATTATGAGATCCTTTGAAAAGCCCAAATAGAGGTGTCACATGGTCTATTGAATTTATGAGCCTTGATCTCAGAGGAGAGGTTGAGACTAGAGAGAAGGTTCGGGGATATACTGGTTTATAGGTGTAATGGAAGCCCTAGGATGTGTTGGATACTGACAAGTAAAGAGGAGAGAAGGGGGTGCAGGATTAAACCTCAAGGAACTCATACTTAAAGGCTGATAAATACAAGCCACAGAGGAGGGGAAGAGATGCCAAAGATAGGAAGAATATATATAAGGGAAGAGAAAATTGGTGAAAGTATCAAATGCTGTAAAGTAAGAAAAATAATTTTAAAATGCCCACTGGACTTAGCAGTATGGAAGTCATTGGTGACCTTAGCCAGAGCCATTTCAGAGTGAGGGGAGGAGTGGGTAGGAGGCGAGGAAGAAGACGGAGTACAATCAATTCTTTGAGATATGGCTGTGAAGGAAAGGACAAAGTTTGGGTAGTAACTAGAGGAGGGAAATGAGTAGAGAAAGGTGTTTTATGTTTTCCATATGTTTTCCATATAGAATGAAAGCGACTTAAGTTGAAGGGAAGGGTCCAATAGACAGGCAGCAGCGAAAGCTCCAAGGTCCAGTGGAGCAGTTGTGAGAAGCGTGAGTGAGCTTAGGTCAAGAGGAGGGGCACCCTCTGGGTATGAGGAGAGTCCTTCAGAAACAGCGGGGTTTGTCTGATAGTGGAAGTTGAGTAAGTTTGCATATGGTGATGTAGTTTTTCGTGTAAAATAGGAAATAAGATCAATGGCTGAGAATTCTTGGAGGGAGGGGGTGGAGAAGTGGTCTGAACTGTTGTTGGGGAGGAGTCGAGTCCAGCCCAGGTTGGTGTTTGCGGAGCACAGCATCTGGAGTCCAGGAGCCGGGCTCAGATCTTCCGCTGCTCTCACAATCCTGGCCAAAGTACTTGGCTGTGTAAGCCTTAGTTTTCTTATCTGTAAAACGGGTATGTCTCAGAGTTCTGGAAAATTAATGAGGTACGTGTTAAGTCCTTAACATGGTAACTTACATTGAACAAGGACTCCAGAAAGGTGAACTACTGCTAATGTCGTTGTTATTGCTATTAATTTTCATTGGTTCTAACCAAAGCCATATGTAGCCTTTTGATTCCATTTCCTTTTAGATTTTCTTGGAATGGAATCTAAACCTGCGATGAGACACGGAAATGGGCACCTTTGGGAATATAGGGATCTTTTGAAACAGGATTACCTGGAGAAAGAATTCTGCAAGCTCTGAGGGGCTCAACCTCCTACAACATGTGGAGAGGAGGGGGAGTCCACAGAGGTCTCAGGAAAGTCATCCTGTGTCAAATCTCTCACCTGGAATAGCTCATTCGTTCTTCATTTATGATCATCTCTGTCATCATTGTTATAATAGTCTCTGAGCACTAGGCGTGCTTGACGCTAGGAATTCCAGATGGGGAAGTAAGGCAGGGCAGAAATACTTCAGTTTGTAGGTGTGAAAATCAGGCTTGGGGAGAGGATGGAAGTATCTTTGGGACCCAGAAGTCTTGTTTCTTGGGCCATTGCTGCCTCTGAGGGGCCAGGGAAAAATGAATGATGCATACCTGCTAAATCAAGCCTGTCTTTTCTACACGATTTTTTTTTTTTCCTTTAGCTTCTTTTTTCCTTCCTTTTCTACCCATGTCCTTCCCTCCTCCTGGAGCATGGAAGCTTCCATTTATTTCTTCCATTTTCCTAGACAGTTCTCTCCCTCATCTCCAGGCTTGCATACTAGAGTGACATCTTGAGCCTGATCCTGCTACATTAAAAAAAAAAAAAAAAAAAAAAAAAAAAAAAAAAAAAAAAAAAAAAAAAAACCTCTGCCTACAACAAGCCCTCCAGTGCTGATCTCCTCTGAGATGTGGCAGATGGCAGAGCCTGACTGAGCAGCAGAAGCCCCTCCTATCCCAGGCCTGGGAGCTGCCAAGACTGGTAAATGGGGCATTTATATACCTTCCACTCTCTTGTATCCCTCATCTACCCTCAATTTCCCCAAGCCAGCATCATTCTCATTTATCACAGATGCTCCCTGTCAGGGTTTAGCTGCCTCTTGACCTGTGCCTCTCTCCCTGTTCCTATGCAAGATGCCCACGATAAAAACTGAACTCAGAGTTCATCCATGAATCAAATTTTACTGGCCAGACCCTGTGTCCATGCACTTGGCCCTCCACAATGTGTGGAAGGAATGGGTCATGAGAGGCCCAGTCCTCAGACTTACCTTCAGGTACAATCCAAGCCGGGCACATTTCATGCACCCAGTTCCCAGGGGTGCCAGCAAGGGCCCATGGGCCATTGAGGCTGATGAGAAACCGATCTATCAGGTGGAGGTGACCTGAAGATGGGGCAGGGAGACAAATTAGTGCATGGGTGGGGTCTGCGGCAGTGGGGCAGGAGGGGCCCTTGGCAGGCCCCCTCAGCCTGAGAGTGCCCTTGGCTGACTGGTCTGGGTGTTTAACTCTGTGCTTCTGAATTAAGACCCTTTGGCCACCTGCGTTCTCTGAGCCTTAGGTTAAGTTTATGGGTGGAGGTCCCAGGGGAGAGTACTCAGATGAACCCTCTTGATGTGCCACGGGGGCTTCTGGAGCACAGAAAGGAGATTCTGGGCCTCAGGAGTAGCAGGAAGGCAGTCAAGGGCCCTGTTTCTTGGCCAGGATCAAGGAAAACAAAAGTAGATTCCTTTGTATAAGTGTTGTTGTTGTTGTTATTGTTGTTATTTTTGTAGACCTGACAGACCTTCCCTATGGCTTTTTTTCCTGCACATTCTTCCTGCAGCAAGAAATGAGAGTGCCCATGGCCATTCTTCTCTCTCCTGCCTGCCCATCATGGCCAGGATCAGGAAGGCTGTAGTATGGGACTGTACTCCGAGTGAGTGGCCTCTATGCAGAAGACAGTTCCAGCTGCTTTACACATTCCAACTCACAACAGCCCTCTTGACAGGTAAAGATGAGCCTCATTTTACAGATGGGAAACTGAGACACAAAGGTGTTCAGTCACTTGTCCAAGGTCTACAGTTAGGACGCAGCAGAGTAAGGCTATGAATGCAGGAAACCTGGTTCCAGTATCCATGTTCTCAACCACTGCACTGCACAGCCTACCCTAGAAAGAAGGAGAAACCAGCCTGCTCCCTTCCCAGGAGGCCCCAGGATACATGCGAGACCCGGCAGGGGGTGGAAGCTACACGGCAATAGCCTTACACTGACATGACGCCACCATTCCCAGAGCCACTTTGCTCCTCATAGTAACCATATCTGAGGCCCAGTGAGGCCTATCAGAGGATGAGCCCCTGTGAAGTGTGGCGTGCAGCATACGTGGATTCAGGTAGCTCACTAGAGACACCTCAGAGGAAGGACCTCTTGCCTCTGGGGATCCTCCAGGCCAAATGGACTGAGGCGCATGGCCCCTGGCCTCACAGTCTCCAGACTGGACAGCTCCCGTGTCCAGTCTCTTGTTAGTCAAGGGGGGACATTGGCATTTCCTTCTGTGACAGTCTCCAAGTCGGCAGGTACATAGCACACCAGATTCATCCTGCGTCAGAGAGAGAAGCAGCCTCTTTAGAGAGGGCCGTGGATGTTAGGAGATCACAGAAGAAACAAGGCGGAGTGGGAGTTGAGGCTGGATGCTGGAAGAAAAGGGGAGCAAAAGTGCCTGGGGACTGAGGTGGGGGTGCGGCGTGCTCAACAGAACTACAGAGCCTCCTGGATTGAGCTTCCAATGGAGAACCTTTGGGTGGGGAGTGGCAGGGCCTAGTAGCTCCTATTCTTCCCCCTAAGTTTCTCTTTCTTGGGGTTTCTTGCTTCAGCTCTAGCTACTGACATCACACTGGCCCCAACAGAATATTTACTTTAAGGCTATGGCTCAAATATGAACCAAAACCTGGCACCATGGAGACCAGCTGGAACTTATAGAGGCTTTATTAAGCAATATTTGTTGAATGAATAAGTACTAAGAGAGAACAGAAGGATATTAATGTATGATGTCCACAAGGCTTAAAAATAGCCCAGCTCACAGAGTCTAGGTTTCAGAATTTGCCCCTGCCAAGGCTTGGCAGACTCTGGCCTGGCCCGGGCTTCTTCTTTCTGCCTTCAGAGGGAGGAGCCAGTTGATACCAAGCACCAAGGGGGCAGAGAATGTCCTTACTAGTCCCGAGAAAGCACATGGACCCTCTGTAGCCCACTTAATCACTTCCTTTCATCCCCACATTCCAGGTGGGTGACACCTTGAGGAAAGACCCTGTTTGCAGGGGCATGGCTTTGCTTTGGTGGGTGCAGAGGTACCCCTATTTCTTAAGCCAGTTCCGGAGGAATCAGAACAATGCCTACTCCTACCCAGAGTGTCCCGAGCAGGGCCAGGGTCTCAGGAGAGCTCAGATCTGAATTTAAACGGTCCGTGCTGGTTTCAAGGTAAGCACAAAACCAACATTGACAGGTTCAAGCTCAAGAGCCTGGTAATCTGCTCCCAAGGGCCTGGTTTGCCCTCCTCCTCTGCTTGTCTGTCAACCAAGCCAGAAGCACGGGCTGCACCCAGTGGGAGAAACTCCTCACAACCATGGGTTCCCTGAGTGATGAAAGGGCAGCCACCGCTCTGCCCTGTCAACCATTCCCCTCCCGTCACAGGCCCCCTTCTGCATTTGACTTCCAAAGCTGTGTTGTTGCAGGTAATTAAAGGGTTTTAATTAAATTAGGATCCCATCTGGCTGGGATCAGTCAGGCCCTTAACGAGGATTGTGTGTCACCGACATCAGAATGTGGATGGGGACTCAGACACGTGGGGGCTGAATTTGGGGACTGTAGGTCTTTCAGACAGGGACAGAGAATCCTTCTGAGCCCCTCGGGGGCTCCCTGCAAAGCGCAGAAACTTGTTTCACCTCCCCAAACGGAGGCTGCATGCCTCGATGCTGCAGAGGGAAGACCAGAGCTTTCTCAAGTTTATTCTTGTCTGTGAGTTTATAAAACCTGAAGTGCCACAAGATACGTGAGCACTCTCTCAAATCTTCAGGTGAGGAAACTAAGGTCCACAAAAGTGAAGGGCTCAAACACATCCACTGAATCAAGTGGAGTTGGATTTAACTGCTAGAAATAGAGACCCAATAAGATAGAAACTTGATAGAAATAAGAGAGAAATTTGATTTTCCCTCACATTAAAGTCTGCAGGTAGGCAGCCTAGGGCTATATAATATTTCTATCCCACAAATTTTTCAGGGACCAAGATGTCTTCCAGTCACTGCTCTACCACTTCTAGGCTATGGTTCTTATCCTCATGGCCTAAGATTGGGCAGCTACAGTGCCAGCAATCACATACATATTCCAGGCAGCAGGATGGAAGATGGAATGAAAAAAGGCCAAAGTGTCATGAACTGTCTTAAGATTTCTGGAAGTTACCAAGTAACCTTTTGGCTTAATGTCGCTGCCCAGATTTTAGTCACATGGCCACATCTTGATGCAAGGGAGGCAGATAAATGTTATTTATTTTAGACAGCCATGTGCCCAGCTAAAAACTGAGGATTCAATTAGCAAGGAGAAAAGGAAAACAGATATTAAGGGACAATTAACAACCTTTGCCACACGCATTATGGGGCACTACCAGGACAGGAACCCAGGTCTCCTATCTCCAGCCTGGGTCCTTTCACCTAACCACCCAGGAGCAAGGCTGAAGTTAACGTCAACCCATCTGCAAAAACAAAGAAGAGGAAGTAACATTTGTTGAGTAGCTCGTTGTTATTTTCCCAACAATGCTCTAAGGGAGGTAGAGTCATAGTTTTTTACTTAAGGAGGTTTTGGGAGATTATGTCATTTGTCCAGCTATCCAACTAATAAATTACAGACCCAGAACTGGGATCCAGATGTAACTTCCCACAATTCATGTTGCCAGTTCATTGGCAGTCGCTGTGGTTCAGGAGGTGCCAGCTTGTCCCTTGGGACCATTCAGCCAGGTGGCCCTGAGATGATGGGCTAGGAGACTTTAAACAGGCATCCTTCACTTGGAATGTTATCAGGTCAGGCTTTGATCTTGGAAGGCCAATAGGAACCAGTGTCCCTGTGGGACCAGAAGCCAGCCAGCTGCCAACTGCTGAGTGCCAGGTGATAGCAGCAACTGCCACCCCAGGACTTTGGCATAATCGGCAGGTGCCACCCCACCCGATCTTGCCTCTACCTGGTGGGGCTGGTGATGCCTCTCCTTGTCTGTCACCCCAGCCCCTGGTTCTCCTGGCAGTACCACAGGACTCAGTCTTCAGAAGTAACATTTCTCTCTCTCAATCCCAGCCACGACATTGGATCACTTCCCAACACAGGTAACTGCTTCATTATGTCTCCCCCAACCCCCTTCACATATTCATTCTATAATCCAGGTCCCTGGTCACCCCACAACCTTCAGCTGCCCTCACCACCCATACACATCCTTCTCTCAGATTCCCTACCCGCCCACCACCTCATGCATCTCTGAGCAATGGACCTTGCCACCAGAGTCTGCCACATGCAAGGTCACCAGTATTCCTGCCAAGAAGGGAGAAGGAGGTGACTCAGTTCCTACTTGCTCATCCCAGGAAAGGAGAATGAGGGGGGAGGGAGGAGGGATCTAGATACCCATTTGCTTTTGCTTAAAGCTTCATCATAAAGAAGACTCAGCTTTGCTGCCGGATGACCTACCGTGTGTTCCCTCCAATTAGCTTCACAGACTTCTGGGAAGATTCACCCCATTAGAGATGGGAATACTGAGGTCCAGACAGTGCCCATGCCAAGACCGAAGGGCAGAGGTGCTCTCCAGGTGTTCTGATGCTTAGAGAAGAACAAAGTCCCCTACACCCCACCATGTCCATATGCATACAGTTCTTTCCCTCAAGGAGACTCCAGTCTGATGTGGGAGGTACAGACGCTGGCCCCAGGGACTCCCCAGTCTGCTGATACCAGGTCGTGTCCTCAAAGAGCCCCTAGTCTAGTAGGCTTATCCCAGAGGCTCCACTTGAATGAAAGAGATGAGGCCCTGACTGAGGTGGCCCCCAGCTAGGTTGAACAGTTGGGGGAGCAGGACCACAGGACCAGCAGCCCAGCCACTGAAGGGCAGTGATGGGGCAGGACAAAGGTTTGGGGTGAGGGCAGGACCTAGAGCTTCTCTCTGGGAGAGAAGACAAGCTCCTTCCTGAGGAATCTGCTCTCCTGTGAGTGTTGGGATGGTAAGAGGGGGAGGTCTGAGCACCTGCAGGTGACTGGGGGTCCACCTCCCAGGGATGGAATTGACATTTCTCGAGGGCACCACGAGGGCAGAGGCTGGCACCTTTATAGCCAGAGGCAGCTGGATGGACCTCTGAACAAAAGGGGTGAGGACAAAAGGGGTGCAGGAAGTGTTGTGATGGCAAGAATAGTAGGGCCCAGAGGGTGGTTCCAGAAGAGTTAGGATTTTTGAGAAAATCTGTTAGAAAAATCCTAGCTGAGAAGAGCAGCAGGGAGATGGAGAAGGCAGAAAAGGAGGATGAGGCGGTGGAGTGTGAATGCAGGTGAAATGAAGTTATTAAAATGAACCCACCCCCCTGCGCAGGCAGAACTGTGTGCCAGGCAGGCCGGCCTTCCAGCTGTCAGCAGCATCTGGCTCTCCACAGGAGAAGAGCCAGAGAGGGTGGGTCAGAGTGCCTCCAGGTCCTGCTGATAGTTCAGCCAGGCCAGACAGAGGAGGGGCCCAGGGCCACCACCCTCCTCCTCTTTTCCCAGTACCCACAGGGCTTGGGTGGGGGTGCGGGGGAGGCTCCTGGCTGATGTCCAGTGGGTGGGTGTCCACAGGTGGGACAAAAACCAGGTTCCAGCAATCCCAAGACTCCATGGCAGGGCCTGAGCCGCTGGGTCTCTCTCAACTCTAGTGTCCCCAGGGCAGGAAGAGAGAGTGGCATGGAGTAGTGGAGGAATGTCTCAAGTCTGCTCAGGAGAGATGGCCCCAGAAAGCATAGTGCAGGGGAAAGAAGTGGAATAGGAGTGTGAGCTTCTCAGTCACTTCATAGAACGAGGTGGCTTCCAAGGCCCCGTCTAGCTCTGCTCTGCAGTGTGAGGGGGCCTAGTCCATGCTGAGTGCTGTTGGACAGGGGAGGCAGGCTGGGGTGGCGAGACCGTCTTCTCCTCATGCTAGGACTCTCCTCACTGTGGCTACACAGTCCAAAGGGACCTAGGGGACCGGAGTGCTGTCCTCCCAAGAGAGCAGACCTAAAATGACCTCCAGAGAGGGCACTGTGATCTTGGTAGCGGGGGCCCAGCCTTCCCCTCGCTGAGCCCCAAAGGACCCGGCTAACTCTCAGATGAGGTGCCACTGGCAGCCATCTGTTCTGAGGCCCTCCTGTCAGCTGGGGCAGGGGGATGGTTGCGTTCAAGCTTCCTTTTGTCTCCATCCACCCTGTCCTGTTCTTTCCCTAGCAAGTCATCAGATTGAAAACCCAATACTCCTGATTCTCTGAAAGGACCTTCCCAGGACACTACTCCAGAGAAGCAGGTAAAGGAAAGTCACAGCTAAGAGAGAGCATCACAGGTGTCTCCTCATCCTAGGGAGCTGGAGCCAGGAAGGAATCTAGAAGTCATCTGAGAGATCCTCAAAGTATGGCGAGCCAGAAACATCAGTGTCTACCTAGGCATTGGCTAGAAAGGCTAATTCTTTGGCTCCACCCAGACCTACTCTGGAATGCGACCCAGAAATTTGTTTTAACAAACCCTTTTGGTGGTTCGGAGACCCACTCACATTTGAGAACCTCTGAGCTGGGCCAGCTCCTCATCTTATAGGGAAGGAATGGAAAGAGACCCAGAGATTGTGAACTTGCTCAAGGCCACAGAGCAAAATACTCACGGAGCTGGGACCCCCACTGGGCCCACCAGCATGGCAAACCAGGGAAGCAACAAGGAACAAACACCCTGCTATGGCTCATCCCACATACCATCTCTCCTTCTCCGAGCTGCTTCTGCAGATGCCACCCCCACCTGTTACCAGTGCCAAGCACAGTGTTCACCCAGCCTCTCCAGGGGCTGGGGAGGAAGCCCTGGTGCCTTCAGTGGACATCAGCTCCCACGGCTGTTGGAGCCCCTCAGCTCTGGACTCCAGGAAATGTCCTGCTGCCATTGGAGAAATGCTGGCTGGACCACAGGGCACCCCAGGCCCTTTCCCCCAGCAACTCAGAATGCAATGCCCCGGGAAAGCTTTATTCCCTGCTCCACGAACAAGATTCTGCACACAGAAGTCGACAATCAGGTGATTTCACAAGGCCTCCCCACCCCCCACCCCCAGATAGACACCACAGAGCAGGTCCAGCACACCCTCTGCAGTCCGGCTTCCCCCAGCCCCAAAGCCCAAGAGGGGAGGCACCCTCTCCACCCAAGGGAGCCCCAGTCTGACAGGCAAGACTGACGATTGAAGGATGGCTCACTGGACAAGGATGCTCCCAGAGGAGCCAGCAGGGGGCGGGGTGCAGGAGGGACACACAATGCACAGGCGGACTTCTACCTATGTCCTTGGTGTCGGGAGAACCACAATCATGCTGTCTCAGCTTAAGGAAGTGTGTCCTATCAGCACGGGGAAGGGTGGGCAGCCATGGCAGGAGAGGGAATTTTGGAAAGGGGTGGCCTGGCTCAGGCAGATGGTCTATTTGTCAAGACATTGAAGACTCCAAGAATACCACTTCAGCCTCAAGCCGAGCTCAGTCCACAGTCCAGAACAAGGGGCTCAGGGCTGCCCACTGAGTGAGGCTGGAGAGTTCCTTCTGCCTCCACCCTCCAGTGCTGGCTCCCAGGAGGCCCTGCCGCAGCCATTCTTTGCTGCCTACTTGGTGTCCACACTGATGAAATCCCCCTCTGTGTTGCTGTCCTGTCTCAGGATGACAGGGAGGGAGCCAAGGTTTTAGGCTCCTCTCCATGGCTTTAAAGGGGCCACACTGGTCCGCCTGCCCCAGCGGCCTCCTGGACGCAGCATTTGCCTGTCGCTCAGCGGGGACGCCCTGTGAGGCTGCGCAGAGAACCCGCTCCTCCTCCAGTGTGCGCCTGTGTCCTGGTCTCTCCACAAGCTCAGGTTGGGGCCAGCACGTGGGACCCCCTTTTCTACCACTAGAGATTTGGCCCTGGCCCCACTTGGCATCTCCTTCTCTCTACCCTACTCCCTGCCTGAGGCCCCTCCCCTTCCCTGCCCAGTGTCCAGACAGATGGCCTCCTGTATGGGCAGGCCTGTCCTTCTAGCCCTGGCCTGGCCTCTGTGGCCTGCCCAGTGTCAGCCAGAAGGGTAATAGGGAGTATCGCTGTGGTAGTTGTAATCTGGGCACACCTTCTGGACCAGTCTATAGTCCGTGCTGTAGAAGGCGATGAAGACGCAGACAACTTTGAAGGGCTGGGAGCAGCTCCAGGTGGCTGAGCTCTGAGCGTGGTCTCGGGAGCAGGTCTTGGCTGGGTCGTGGGTGCAGAGCGAGGTCCGACGGCCCCGTTCCACCTTCTCCCACTCCATTCGGCAGTTGAAGATTTTGGAGGCCTTGGCTTCGATGAAGATCTGCTGCTCCTGGTGGAACTCTACGGCTTTACTGGGGGGCACGAGGCTGATGGAGATGTTGCCTTGGCCAGTGGCGTTGTGTCGGAAGTGAACGCTGAAGGTCCCGTTGCCGTGGTCCACAATCTTCCCTGTGACAAGCAGGTTCAGGGCGACTGTCTTGATGTTGGAGTAGAAGTCGCCCCAGCCGAAGATTTTCTTCACCTTGGCTGACGGTGGCGGGGTGTGGTTTGGGCGGCTGGGGGGCTGCCCAAGGACACCCCATGCCTCTCCAGGTGGAGCCAGCAGCCCTAGGAGAGTAGAGTTGGCCATGGGACGGGACTTAGGTGAGATGTGGCCCCGCTTCCGAGGCATCCGGGGCCGGGGCTGGCTCTCATGGTCATCACGCTCAGGGTCCTCGGAGCCAGGGGGACCATCATCCTGGCCACAGGTGACCTGTGGAGGGAGTTGGGAGGAGAGTGAGAACCCTGTCCCCAGAGAACCCAGGAGTTCTGGTCCATTGCTCCCCACTACCAGCATCATCTCTCCCTGTCTCTTCTGTTGATTCGGGTCCGAGGGGCCCCTACACACTGCCCACTTATGCTAGAGGGGTTGGGTGTACACTCTAACTCCTGTCATGGTCCCATCTAGTGTTCTGACACTCAGGTCACCCCTACCACCTCTCTCCACTGTCTTGCCTCTGGCCACTATTCGAAGTCTAAAAGTATGGTTGAAAATTCTCTACAGTGGACCGCTACCCCTAGGGAGTGCCCAGCTCCTGATTCTGGGAGAGCCCCTGTCTGATGGCAGAAGCATATCCCTGTGCTGACAGAGCTCCCAGGTATAAGAGAGGCAGAGTCCCTGCCTCTGTGAAATCCCAGGCTGGTAGGGGAGGCATAGCCTCTGCCTTCGAAGAGCCTCAAGTCAACTAGGGGAGCTCCGTCCTTATGCTGGGAAAGTTTGGCGGGAGAGGTACAGCTCCGCCTTTGGGACCGTCCACTCTGCCGGATGAGACATCATCCTATTCTAGGGCAGTTTCTACCCTCAGAGACAATGAGAATCAACAGACAACAGAATAAGAAAATGGAGCCCACTGACATTCTAAAGCACAAATGCAGTTTAGGTTTTTGCAGGAGGACTAGGGGGAGACCTGGAGTGAATTCCACACTCAGGGTGGCCGAGCAACTGGAAAGCCAAACACTCCCCTGGGGACCTCTGATGATGACATGCCAGGTCATTACTTGCATTATAAGGTAGGAGTTATTATTCCCATTTCACAGATGAAGACACCAGCACTCAAAAGTTACATCACTGCAAAGCTAAGTCACATAGATTCAGCTCTCCCACTTCACTGCACACACCCAGCCTCACAGACATGATGTGTCCTTTTATAGGAGTTTAATCCAAGCCCCATCCCTATCCCAAATCTCCCGTAAAACTGCCAAGGCTCTGCTGGATCAGCTCTGGCAAGAGGCTACACCTGGGAAGGCTTCCTGGAAGAGCTTGGGGGATGGGGGACGGAAGACAGGACAGCCTGACCAAACTCAAAGGCGGGACAGCTCTGGAGAACATCAGGGAGTAGATGGGATTTACTGAGGGCAGTAGCCTGGTGTTTGCTCAGCTTTTGAAGAGAACACTAGCCCTATGTGTCTGTTACCAGCACCCAGGGCGCCAGCTCACAGCTGGGTGCCATCTGGATTTGCTGGCATCCCTGGGGTGAGGATGGGGGATGCCTGAGGGCTTTGGTCTGGAGGGCTCCTAAGGAGTTTGGGGTCTTCATGCACTCTGTTTTGGCCTTGGCCATGGGTTGTGTGCAGTGTCCCTGCCTGCCAGGCCCCAGGGGTGGAATGGAAGGACAGCATGAGGCTCAGAGGCTCCTGGGGGCTGGGCTAAAGGCTGTAGACCCGTGTGTGCTTGGCCCTGGGGGTCACAGCTGAATGGCTAGAGGGTGGGGAGAAAGGCAGCAGGTGGGATGTGGGAAGGGAAGCGTTCTTCCACACAGTGAGTGGCAAAGGGGAGGTAGCAAAGGGGATTATTGTTTTGAGGAAAGGGGCAGATCCAGATGTGAGGCTGAGGCTTCTTCACGACAGGATGGAGATGCAAGGGACGGCGCGCCAAGGGCGGGCGCTGGGTCCGAGGGGAGTTAAGCCCTGGCCTGGAGCCTAGGTGAGGCTGGCTCCCCAGCGTCCTGGGCCGCCCGGCAGCCGCGAGCGAGAGCACGGGGAGCTGTCTTTGGGCGGCCGGCTCAGCTGCCGCGAGCGCCCGGGGCGGGAGCCGCCTGCCCAGGTCCTGTGGGGCTCCGGCTGCGCGCGGCCGGGAGAGGAGAGGAAAACAACAGGCGGGGAGGGCGGGAGCGGGAGGGAGCGGGAGCGAGGGACGCGGGGCTGCAGGCTGGGGGACCCGCAGCCCTCTGGGTTCTTGAGGTCAGGGAAAACGGGGCCCTCTGGGTCCTTGAGGTCAGGGAAAACGTCTTTCTTATTGCAGCCCCACGCCCCCCGACCTGGCCGGTCACCAGCTTCACAGCCTTACTCCCTATGTCCCCTCCGCGCAGTCCTGGCTCCGGGGATGGGTCGGGTAACCCTTGGCGACCTGGCCGCCGGCCTTTTCCCTCGTGCTGGTCACACCTCCCGCCACCAGCGGCCGAGTGGGTGGGCCAGCCAAGCATCGGCTCTCCGCCCCTATTAACCCTTTCTATACTGTCTCTGGCCTCGGACCCGCCCTCTCCCTCAGGCTCCAGGCGTCCCCTCCATCCCGGGGTTGTTGGGGGGAAGGGAGAAAGTTTCCGGGCTTGGAAGCTTCCCGCGCTCTCCCCCAGTCCTCCGAGCCCCCGCGCTCCCAGCAGCTCCCCGCCGACCGCTCACCAGATAGAGGCTGCCCTGCACTAGGAACACGAAGCAGCAGCGAGTCAGTTGCATCCTCCTCCTTTGGCTCTCGTGCCCCTTTCTCTCCTCTTTTCCTCTCGCGTCCCAGGCCCCTGTCTCACCCCTGCTCTTTCAGGAGCGCCGTCCCATGCTCCAGTCACCGATGATTCGCGGCCCTGGCTTTTGCCAGCTACCCAGGACCGACCCCGCCCCCTTCGGTCCAGCTGTGCAGCCGCCGCCCCCTTTCCCTGGTCCAGCTGCGCGCGGCGCGGCCCCTTCTCGAGGTCCCAGATGTGCGTCCCGAGCGCCTCGAGGGGCCCCAGCTGCGCGGTGGCTCTGCCGCTCCAGATCTGCGCTCGGCGCCCCCTCGGTTCCAGCGGCGCCGCTCTCGCCCAGATGTGCTGGGGACCCGCGCGCGCGCCCGTCCCTGGTGCTAATTCCCCAGACCAGACGGCCCCTCCCGCCCCGTCGCGGCGCGCCCCCTGGCGGACGCCCCTGGCCGCGAGGAGCTCGGCCGCCGCTCGCGGCGCAGCACCCGCCAGACTGGAGCGCTCCTGGCGCCCAGGCGGCTCCCGCTTCCTCGTCCCTCCCACAGGCGGCGGCGGCGGCAGTGGCAGGTACGGTGAGCCCAACCAGTACCTCCCGTGTTAACTCCTCCTTTGCCGGCCCGCAGCCCGGGGACCCAGGACAAAAAGGGCAGGACTCAGGGGCGAAGTAACTCTTGGCGAGGCATGGAGAGGGTAGTGGCCCTGGGGTAGGGGTCCTACCTGATCCACTCCTCTGGCAAGGTGTCAGCTCTCGCGTAGCCGGCCCTCGGTATCTGCTGCCCTACCCTCAACCCCAGGAGACCCGGAATTTAGAAGATCATTTTTTTTCCCCAAACCCATTCCAACAGCCAAAAAAGAACGTCTTCCTCAGTGCTTCCTTAGCGCTTCCTTATTTCTCCCCACAGTGGAAACTCCACTTTCTGTCTGCAAAACTTGCTTCTGTGCTGAGGGAAGTTCTTCTGGATATCTAGCCCTGTGCACCTTTTGTTACAATGTCAGTTCTTTTCCTCTTCTACTTAGGCTGGGATAACTGTCTCTCCCCATCCCCCATCTCAGTCCAGAGACTGTGTTGGGAAACTTTTGGCTAAAGCCCTGGGCTGAAAAGGACGCTGGGGACCAGGCTAGATTCTGGGGCTGGAGTCAGGGGTAAGCCTTCTGGGAAGTGGGGCGTTAGGTGGGCTAGGCCTCCGTGAAGAATGTCCTCCATTCTTCACTCTTTTCTTGCCCTGTGACCCAGAGAGTCACCAGGCTGGGACGGCGGCTCCTGTTCCAACCCGGGTCCCTGGTTATCTCTGGTCTCTGCAAACTTTTAGGACAATGAGGAAGAACAGGACTCTGATAAGAGATTCCCAAAGGTGGGACCTGCCCCCCCTTCCAATAACCTCCACATTTCCTTTTTGGAATTTAGGGCCTCTTAAATCCTTAGAAAAAGCAAAGGTCAGGTCCTTGCACCCTTCAGAGGCTGTGAGGGTGAGGAGGTACCCCAGAATTTGGATTGGCCCCAGCCTGGGCTGGGCCTGTGGGGCCCAATGGGTGGGCATTCTCCTCTGTGGCCCTTGAGACCCAGCTTGGTCTCTGGCTGCAGCCCCCAGCAGGCACCCAGCCTCCTCCCCCACCATCTGCCAGGCGGGTGCGCAGAGAATGCAGATGAATCTTAATACCAGCCTGGGCCAAGTGCAATGAGGAAGATAGCTTCTGCAGAACCCAGACATTACAGAGACCCTGGCATTCCACAGGCACCCTGGGTAGTACCAGGTGCAGCAGCCCTTCCCTAGTGGTGGTGGTGGTGGGGACATGCATGTCCAGCCAAAGACCCCAAAAGCCAAGGGAGGAAGGAACAGATAAATCCTTGTCTGGCCTCGGAGCCTCCGGTCCAGCTGAGAGGAAGAAGCTGTCTGCCTGAGCGTGGGCAGCTGTTTCCAGCACTCAGGAAGGCAGAGTCATAGCTGGACCCACTTCTTGTCCATCTCCAGAAGGTGCTGGCCCCAGGAGACTTGTGTGGCCCAGCAGAAAGAACACAGCTTTGCAGATGAGACAGCCCTGGATTCTACTCCAGGCCCAACTGTGTGACCTTGGGCAGGTTGCTTGGTTCTCTGATGCCAGTTTCCTGACCTGTTGTTGCAAGAACTAAATGAGACAAAATGTGCAAACAAAGCACAGGCACAATGGCTGGCAGGCAGTCGTGGGAGTGCAATAAAGGGGAGTTCTCGCCTTTCTACTTCCCACACATTTGCTCTGGCTACGCCTCCTGCCAGGCTTGCCCTCACTGCCCTTTTGGCCATTCCTGGCTCTCATTTCCTTAAAGTTTCCCTTCTGCATTCATCCATCAACCACTAACCAAGCCTGTCTTTAGTGTCAGGCACCAGGCCAGGGGCTGGGATACAGAGATGAATGAGACACCGTCCCTGCCCTCAAGGATCTCGCTGGCTAGTGTGGAACTGAGACATGGAAATCAATGATTTTAACTCAGTGTGGTGATTGGAATAACAGATTCCTGTACCAGGCATTATAGATGCACTAGGGATGGCGGGGACAGGAGCAGGGAGGGTCAGGAATGGCTTTCCAGAGGAGGTGATGCCGCAGTTGTGAGGAGGAGTCAGCCAGGTAAGGGCTATTTCTGGCAGGGGGCACTGACTGGTCAAAGGTCTGGAGGCTAGAAGCAGAAGCAGTTTGCTGTTACTGGAGCAAGAGGAGAGGAGAGGAAGCCAGAGCAGAAGGCCGGGACCAGCTGATGCAGGGTCTTATGTATTAGGCCAAAGGGTTAGGACCTCTGTTTATGAGGTTCCATTGAAGGGTTTTCAGGGGGCTGATGATTATAGTCAGATTTGCATTTTAGAAAGCTTTTGGATAATTCACCAGAAAGAGAAGAGACTAGGGGGAGAGAACCAGCAAAGAGAAAAATGCAATAATCCAGGGTGAGAGAGAGAGAGAGGGAGACTAAACACATCTTTAGGAGGCAAAATAATCAGGATCTGGTTGCTGCTGAGATGAGGGAGGAAGGGAGAAAGGAAGTCAACATGGTACCAAAATTTCTGGCAGGGGCAATAGGAGTGATGCTCACTGAGGTGGGCATCACAGGTTGGGGAGAAAGGTGGGTTCTGGGGAGAGAGTGGCAGGGTCAGTTTTGGTCATGTCAAGTCTGGATGCTGTTGGTCACCCCAGGGCAGAAGAAAATTTAGCCTAGGGTGCTGGAGGTGTGGATGGTTAGTGGATGGGGAACACTGGACACCCTGACATTTAAGGGATAGGCAGAGGAAGAACAGCCCCCAAAGGACCACAGACAGGAACAAGCAGCCAAGGACAAGGAGGGCAGATGGGCTGATCCTGGAAGCAGCAGGAGTGGTGGAGCTCTCCCATTTAAGTATACAAAACAGAGTGGGGATAATTATACACACAGATTCTAGGGTCCCATCTGGGGAGTCTTAGTTGGTAGGTGGGAGCTCAGGACCATGTATTTTTATAAGCCCCTGCCTGCATCCCAGGTGATGCCAATGGAAGTAGCCTCTGGACTTCGTTTTGATAAACTCTGGTGTGTGGGAAGCGTCAGGATAGAAAGAATGAGCAGCAACTCAAAAGAGCAGAGTGGCCTCAAAAGGTAGAGACAGAACAGAAACTGAGATTCCTACAGCAAGTGTACCCAACTTCGGTCCTTATAGCTGCTCCCAGGGTGGGAAGACAGGGCACAGTTGTGCTGGAGCATACCGCTAGGCATGTCTTGCCATTCTGGCCCACCTCTCTGTGTCCCCCAACCCTCTTCCTTGCCATGCCCTGCACACAGCAGATGCTCCACGAAGGGGGTAGAACTCAATGCACTAGTCCCACCCTTCAGCTCCCCGCTTCCTCTGCGCCCACTTGAACCCTGGGTGTGGGTTGGCTGGGCATTTGCTTAGCACTTCCGATGATGCTTTCACCTGCTTCGGCCTCACCATTGGAAGAATCCCATCCATTTCCCTTCTCCTTGCCTTGCCTCTCCAGGAAAGAAAACTGCACAGTAAGCTCCTGATCAGTTCTTAGTGAATGAATGAAAAATGGGGTTCCTGATAGTTTGAAAGGCAGAGAGTGGATGGTCTTGAGCCCACTGGAGCAGAGAGGTCCAGGGCAAGAGGTGAGAGATCATCGTTGTTAATCGTTCTTGTTTACCTTGCAATTTGCAATGAAAGTGACCGTAGAGTAACACCAAAATGTTAACGTAGACTAACAGAGTCCAGAGGGAAATCCTAATTCAGATGAAGGGGCCAGGGACAAGTTCCAGAGAAATTATTCTTGTAATATATGGATTATTCCAGGTGGGGAGTGGGGGTGGAGTGGAAGGAAAGAAACTTCTAGGCAGAGGAAGCGACTCATGCAAAGGCCAGAGATGAAAGTAAGCCTCGGAATGGGGTTCTGATGAGGACGAGATGAAAGAATCATTTGTTCCATAAAAGTTATCATGTGTCTACTTTTATGTCAGGTCCGGGGCTGGGTGTGGGGGTACTGCTGTGAACAGAGAGGCTGCAGTCCTTATTTGCATGGAGAATTTGGGCTATGAGAGAGACAGAGATTAAATAGATAAGCACAAGAAAACACAAGCTCTGAGATGTTTGCAAGTGATATTAAAGAAGAACATCAAGTTTTAAGCCAGAGAAACTAAGGAAGAGTCCCAATTTACCTGGAAAACTCTGCAAGATGTGACTTTTCAGCTGGTATCTAAAAAGTGAGGAGACTTTGGCCAGTCATAGAGCTGGAGGAAAGGCCTTGTAGGTTAAGGGAAGAACACATGCTAAGACCCCGAAACTATAAAGAGTTTAGTGCTTTGGAGAAGCTGGAAGAAGTGAGTGTAGTAGAGGGGGGGAGTGAGACAGAGAACCAGAGAGGTGGGTGGGAGTAGATCTAGGGTTTTATGGATCTAGTTAAAATTTGGGTTTCATCCTGTGATTAAGGATATATATATATATATATATATATATATATATATATATATATACACATAGTTTTAAACTGGGGGCAGATTTGCACTTTAGAACAATCACTGGAAACATCCCTGTGATCACAGTGTGGAGGGCGGATTTGAGAGGATGGGTAAAAATGGGAGGTTTGGAGGTGATTGGTGGCCTGAATTAGAGCAGAAGCCATTGAGATGAGAGGAGGCAATGGCCCTGAAGGACATTTAAGGGGTGGAATGGAGAGGAGTTAGACTCCAGAACATGAGGTTGAGGAGTCAAAGATGACCCTCATCTTTCTGGCCTGGGGACATAGGACAAAGAGCAGGTTTGCAGGGGGGAGATGTAGCACTCTGTCCTGGACAGGTGAAGTGTTGTAGGTGCTTTAGGGTGCTCAGGTGCATAGCTGAATAGCTGGGTGCAGAGTGGAATTCTGATGAGAGGGACAAGACTGGGAGATGTATGAGCCTTGAGAATATTCAGAGGTGGGAGTGTTTAGAGCTTGCAAAGGACAAAACACAGCAAAGGTGCAAGATGGGGTTGCCTGGGCCAGTCATGTAGAAAGGAGTGAAGGGAGAGAGGTGACACCAGGGTGGAAGAGGGGCAAGGGAGCCAAGGAAGCAGGTGGGAGACCCCTGGCTCCAAAGGTCTGGAGGGAAGCTGCCCACTGACATCCCAAACCACACATGCCTCAGGCTTTGAGAGGTCGTTTTGTTTATGGCCCTGCCACTCACAAGACTCACCATCCAGAAGGGACCTTCTCTTGCCTGTAAAGGCTCCCACCTGTGCTCTCCTAGAGGGAAAAGGGCAAGGACACAGAGCCCAGCAGTCCTGGATTAGGAGTCTGGCTCTAAGACCTATTTCCTGGGTGATGCTGGGTGAATCTCTCATCTTCCAGCCTCAGCTTCATTATCTATAAAGGGGGATCATACTGCCCATCTCATGGGGTGAGAACATGCTGAGTTTGAGAACATCTAGCGCCCTACTGAGTACATAGTACCCCCTGATCTTTTGTGTGAATTGAGCTGGTGGAAAGCACTTTTGTTCAGTGACGCACTGAACAAAAGGAGTCAGGCCCTTCTCCTTCCTGCTACATCTCGGGTTGCTTCACAGGTGAGAGCAAGGAGAAAACAGGGCCTGAGCTGGGCCTCTGGACTGCAGGGCACCTGGCAGGGAGCCGACACCTGGCACCAGGTCACCTGTTCGCCACCTGTCGCTGGATCCAGGTCACTGTGGTCAATGACAACTCAAGCAGGGGGCGATGGAGAGGCGCGCGGGTGTGGTTCGTCGGAGGCGAGTGGGGTCAGCGCGCCACCTGGTGGACACTTTGGGGTGCCTCGGGTGGGCGCTTTGCCAGGGCGAGGAAAGCCAGGCGGAACACTCCACAATGCGTGGCCCCCAGAGCCTGCTGGTGCTCAACCCCCCGCCCCTCGCTCGGCGCTCAGACACTTAATAAAGACTCCTTAAAACTATGACTGGTTCTGGAGCCAGATCGCCTGGGTCGTAATCCTGGATTTGCCACTGTGTCTTGGACAAATCCCTTCAACTCCCTGTGCTTCAGTTTCTTCATGGGGATAACAGCATCCCCGTACAAGTCTGTCGAGAACAGTGTCTGGCACATAGTACGTGCTCAATAAATGTTGGCTATTGTTATATTCGCATTCAGTTACCCATTAAACCACAGATTTTCAAATGCCAGGAGTGTGCAGACAGGCAGCTCTGTAATGCAAAGAGCCTCGACTGGGAGGAGGTTCCTGCAAACTGGGGCACAGAAATGTAGCCTCGGATCCTTTATTTGTGAAATGGGTCAATATAGCATCTTTAGTGAGAAGTTCCGCTTCGTTTTCACGGTGGGATTAAAGGCAGGGCACCCCAGGGTCCACTAGCTCTCCCGCACCCCCGGGTTTGCCTCGGAGACCCGGCCACAGTGGCCCGAATTCAGAGGCGCGCGCCTTTCTGGATCCCCCGATGGACGTTGGGGCCAGAGCACCAAGTGGCAGCCACTTCCCGAGGTCAAGGCTTCCCTCCCGAGCGTCGCGCCCATCCACACAGGGCTGACGGGGCACTTCTGCTCATAGCGGCATCCAGACGAGCCTGGATCCTCCTTCCATTTCCAGGCGGGTAGTGACGCCTGGCGGCGAAGGAAGGGACAACCGCGGCCTCCACTCCACAAGAAACTCCGCTAGGTGAGATTGGGGGAGGGAGTGAGAGAGGGAAGCAGACACCGTCAGGGGAATCAGAGAGGGCGAAAGGATTTCCAGAGCAGCCCTGACCTGGGCTTCTGTTGGGGATATAGAATCTAGGATCTTCCATCCAAATCTGATCAGAGATGGGCACAGGGGAGGGACGGCGAAGGGGTGTGTGTCAAGGCCCACTGAAGAAGGGGCAGGGTTGGGGTGTAGCCAGATCACAAACTAGGAAGTTCAAGAGGAAGACCTCCCTAGTTTCTACCTGTATCCCCATTTGGGGTCATCACTGTTTCACTTTGGTGCTCCAGCCCCCGAAGATTTCAGTGGGGCAATGTAGGGGAAATAGGTGGGGAGAAATGAGCCTGGGAATGGCCATAGCCTAAAAGGATCCTCAGTCTCGCAGCTCCCAGAACGAGTCAGCTGTAGCCACTGAGGCCTAGCGCCCAGCAGAAGGCTTGGAGAAGCAGCAGGAAGGGTGCCACCTGGAAATGCTTTTCTAACCCTTGTTCTGCCTGGACCAGCATGGAAGTGTGCCTGCCCACACCCACTTCATGCAAACTCAGCACACACCTGCTCCAAGACCTTGTAGGCTGGTGAAGGCCTGACCTCAGTCTAAGGGCATAACCTACTCATAACTCCAGGCCTGAAGTTAGCCATCTCCGAACACGGGATTTCATGGACTCTGCAATACAAAACTGTAAACACATTGACCCACAGACCTATGGCCTCCTGCGTTCCCCACTTCACCGAGGGCCTCTCCCCCCCCCCCAACCTCCACCTCATAATCTTGGTGCCAGCCTTGCCTCCAGCCTCTCTCACCAATACCCAGTCATATCTCCTCCATCCCACTGCAGCCTTCAGGACTCCAACCTTGCTCACTGAGACCACCGCAGCTCCAGACTGGCCTTTCCCAGCTTTCCACACCCACCCCACAGCCAGAGGGAGGCTGATTTTTTGGATGCAAACTAGATGGTGTCCCTCTTCTGTTTCAAATCCTTGGAAGGCTTCCCATGCCCCCAAACTTGCTAAGGTGTATTGACAGCACTCTATAAATGTTACGCAAATTCATTCTCTCATTTAGCCGCATGACCCAATGAGATAGTTTCTATTATTGCTGCATTTTACAGGTGTGAAACTTCAAAAGAGAAGGTGACTTCCACAAGGATCCACAGCCAATACTCTTCAGAGCTGAGATACAAACCCAGGAGACCCGGCTTTCAGAGCCCATGGTTTTACCCACTGCACCATTGTGTCCTGAACTGAGGTATTTGTTGTGTTGGCTGGGAGAGTCCTTTTTAAAAATATTACAGAGGAACGATTTTAATTTTCATAGAAATATGTTTCTTTTAAGGCTTCTCTATTTTATTTATAGCAAAGAGATTCTGGTTCCCCATTTATGGAAGTGATCCGCGTCCCTTTAAGTTGAATTTATTTTAGAAAAAAATTAGCTAATTGAAAGAAAAGAAGTAAGTAGACAACAGCACAGGTAGCATGTGGACATGGAAAAATGAATGTTGGTATACTCGTAGCAACATGCTGCTTCTCAGGAGAAAGCTCAAAGTCTTTAGCATGCTTACAAATGCTCTGGCCCTGCTTACCTCACCAGTCTGTCTTCCACTTTCCCTTCTCTACCCTCACATCCTTGCTGTGGCCGCTGAAACATTTGCAGCTCCCCAAACACACCAGGCTTTGCCGTGCCTCTGTGCCTTTGTACATGCTGTACCCTCCACCTGACATCCCCTTCCTTCTCTGCTGTCTGGCAAACACTTGCTCACCACTGGTGACTTCATCCGGCTCAAGTACTTCTTAATGCTTTTCTGAAATGGACCTCTCCTGCCATTGTACCCCCAGAGACACCTGACCTCACAAAATAATTGCGCTTTGTTTCCCTCCCTTTCCTCCCCAGAAGACAGAGAGAGTCTTCTCTGGTCCAAGGCCTGACACCCAGGAGGAGCTACATAAATATGTGTGCAGTGAATGAATTCCATGGGTGGGGGCAGGTGGGGAAAGGGCTGAGTCCAGCTGGAAGGAATGGAGTGGGTGGTTATAGCCTTCAAGGAGAAGGTGGGTGTAGACTTTTGAACTGGATGTTAGTGACAGCATGGAGAACTGGGGAAGATGGTCTCCTGGAAACAGATCCAAGGATCAACAAGGAATATAGTACTTATCAAGGGGAAATGTCAATTTAGGGGGAAGATTGATTTATTTAATAAATAATGCTGCCATCTTGGTGATCCATTTGGACGAAAATAAAGGCAAATCCTCCCCTTCTACCTGACGCCACCTACAAACATATGCCAGGCGGATTAAAGATTTAAGGTGCTAAATAAAAACTAAAAATATTAGAAGAAAATTTAGAAGAATAATTCTTTATCCCAGCAGGGACAGGAAACCCAGAAGCCATAGAAAAGAAAGATTTGGTTATAGGAAAAAAGTACTTTTGACTGACATAAGTTTCCATAAACGACATAAACATGAAAAACTAAGGTTTACTATCGCTAAAAAAATTTATAAACCAATAAGAATAAGACAAAAATAAAGAATGTGCAGAAGTATATAAAGCAGTTGAGAACATATAAATGAAAAGAGACTCAGCCTCAGTAGGAGTCAGAGAAATACAAATTAAAAGAACAATGAGATGTGTATTTTTTTAATCAATAGACTTTATTTTTTAGAACAGTTTTTGACTTACAGAAAAAAATTGAACAGATACTACAGAGAATTCCCACAGACTGCTTCCCCATCTAGTTTCCCCAACTACTAACAACTTACATTAGTATGATACTTTTGTTACAATTAGAGGCATTTTATTATTAACTAAAGTATGACTTTATTATTAACTAATACTGACATTTTATTATTAACTAAAATCCACAGTTTATTCAAATGTTTTTAGTTTTTATCTCATGTCCTTTTCCTGTTCCAGGATTCTACCCAGGATACTTCATTACATTTAGTCTCTTTAGAATCCTCTTGGCTTTTCTCAGAACTTTTCTCAGACCTGTCTTCTTTTTGATGATCTTGACAGTTTGAGGAGTACTGGTCAGGTATTTTGCAGAATACCCCTCTACTTGAATTTGTCTGATGTTTTTCTCATAAAGAGGAGCTATGAGTTTTGCAGATGAGTACAAAGGTTAAATTCCACCTTTACCACATCATATCAAAGGTACGTATTATCAACATGATTTATAATGTTGACATTGACCTTGATCACCTGGCTGTGGTAGTGTTTGTCAGGTTTCTTTACTGTAAAACTACCTCCCCCCCCCCCAGGTGGCCTCTTTCCATACTGTACTCCTTAGTTAAGCTCACAGTTAAGGAGTGGGAGTTATGTGCCCCCTCCTTTATAATGAAGTGTTTATATAATTTATTTGGAACTCTTCTGTCGGAGAGACTGTCCCTTCTCCTCCCAGTTATTAATTTATTCAATCACTTACACATTTAGATCAGTATGGGCACATGGATATTTATTTTATACTTGGGGTTATAAGCCAATACTACTTCATTTATTTTGTTCCTCAAATTGTTGTGATATATTTTTTACTCATCAGATTGGAAAAATTAAAAGATTAACAGCCAGGGTTGCGGCAGCTGTTGCGTGCTGGCCGCTCAGAATGTGAACTTCTGCCCCTCAAGTTGGAGCTGCATATTCTGACTTAGAAGCACTGAGGGGAAAAGAGCAAGGGTAGAGCCACGTGTATTGTCTGAGCTCATTTTTATATAAAAGGTAGCCCAGGTTTAGCATAGGGACTGACACATGGTAGGTCTCAAAACTTCTTACTTGTTGAGCGAATTGCCTTAGAGAAATATTTGAAAAGACAACATTCCTTCAGCCACATTAGTGACCTCAGGGCTGTGGGGCTAGAGATGATCTACTTTTATTTAGATACCTCTGGTTTGTTTAAGCTGTTACAAAGAACGTGCAGTACTATGGTTTGTAATTAAAAATAAAATCCAATAAAATTAATTTAAAAAAGAAAAGAAAGAAGTTGAAGTTTTCATTTCCTGAGGGTGGGGAAGAATAAGAAAAAAGCAGAAGGCTTCATGCAGGAAATTGTTTTGGAGTGTCGGGGAGCACAGGTAGTCTCCTGAGGCTGGGGGCAGGGGGCGGGGTTGGGATGGGCTGAAGAGAATTGGGAGGTATGGTGGCAGAGGAGAGGTTGTTGGGGAGACAAGGAGGTTCTAGAATTGTTATAAGAGGGGTCTGGTTATAAGGGGTGCGAGGCAGAGCTGAGGCTGGGAGACTTGTCTGGAGCCAGCTGAATGTGGGTTGACTTGGGGTGTTTGTTGGGGAACGTGGCTGGTGGGGTGACTAGGGAATCTCAGCCATCCCACAGCGCCACCACTGGGACTTAGCCACCTAGTCCAATCCCTGGCACCTGCCGTTCCAGGCCTCTAGGCCTCTGTCATAAAATAAGGATTCACGCAGGGGTTTCCAAGGTTCTCCCAGTTCTGATGGCCGTCTAATGGGCGCTGACTCCTGGGACCCCAGGGAACTTGCGTTGGGCCAGTTGGACAGCCTCATCCCTCCACCCGTTACGGAGAACTGAAGGGAAGAACTCCGCCTCTGGCCAACAGAGGGCGCTGCGGCTCCGCTACACCTGGCCCGGCTCAGCGCGCTCCTGAGCGGTTCATTGCAGCTGCGGTCCTGGGTGTGCCCCGGCGTCCACAGCTCGCTTCGTGTCCACTGGGTCCTTCTCGTTACCCTGATCACTCCAGAGTGTCCACAAGACTCGAATATCTGCTTCTCTGCGTCTGGGATGAAGAAGGCAGGGTGAATCTAGAGCCTGAAGGAGCTCAAGTAGTCATTCCTCCCCTGCCTCTATAATCTCTGCCTCCTTGCTCCCTTCCAGCCGCTCTCCCCCAGGCTGAGCCAGCCCTGGACATCTGGACATCTGTGGACAGGATCAGCTTCTCACTCTCCTGTCGCACTTCATCTCATCCCAAGAAATTTCCTCCTTCTCTATTTCATGGCTTATCGATTCTGCCATCCCAGGCCTGGCAGGCACTTGGGTGTGTCTTGTCCCAGGATCAGAAGAAGCTCCACAGCCTCTCAGCTGCCTAGTTTGTTTCTCTTGGGATTCTGGCCTTCTGGGCCACGCTCCCTGGAGCTGACTGGGTACACAGATGGGACCAGGCCCCCAGCAGAACACTGAGGACTCTGGCTGCCAGTTGGCCAAGCCCACAGCAGGGCCAGGAAAAGGGGGCTCCCACTGATTCCAGGAGCTGGAAAGGTCCAGACTTGCTCTGTGATGTAGAGGGATCACTCTCTGGCCTGGCTGGACATTGCCCGGCTGCCACAAGGAAGACCACGTGTTCCTGCCTTCCTGACCCTCAGCAGCCCCCGAGGCTCTCCCCAGTAAGATGGAGGGCCTCCATTAGGCTGTTGTTCCAGGGTATGTGTGGGCAAGTGGTATGAATAAGGTCTGGCCAGTGGGCTGCAGGGAAACACATCCCAGGACAATCTTCCCAGGAGGGGTGTCCCAGCGCTCACTGAGTGTGGAGTGGAGTGTGCCTCTCAGCCAGGTGCTCAGGGCTGGGAGGCTAAATGGATATGTGGGGAGGGGCCAAATGACCATCACCCTGGGCCAGTGTGGACAAAGATCACATAGCCCAGGCTTTCATTCTGTCTCCTTCTCTCCACGTGGAATCCTGTTCTCGGAGTGGTACTGATGAACTCAGTCAGCTGTTGGGTTTGGGCCAATGGGCAGCTCCTTTTCAGGGCGTCCCACATCGTCATCAGTTGCTGAGTCCAGATAGAGCACAGGCTGATGTGCTATAGAAGCACAGTGAGGGGTGTGGCCATGTTCAAGTGTATCAGGAAGTCCTGGGCTGGACATCTGATCATTGCGACTAGAACTGTCACGTCCTCACCCATGGATAACAGCAGTCTGCTAAATCCAGGTTCAGATCTGGGTTCTGATACTGGCTCAGTGTGTGTGTGACCTTGGCAAAGAAACTCCTAAATGTTCTGAACTTCATTTTCCCCACCTGTAAAGCTGGATAACAATATCTCCAACAACACAAGGTAGATGTAAGAATGAAGTGATAGAGTATGTGATAATAACTATGATAGTAAACACTGTAATAGCCAGGGGCTCTTCTAAGCATATAACATGAATTAATTCATTTAATCCTCCCTATAAGCATATGAGGGTTGTCCCATTATCCCCATTTTGCAAAGAGAGACATTGCTCTCAAGGAATTTCTAGTCCACGGGGGAGACAGAGAAGTGAGCAAAAACCTTTTAGCCAAATTGGTCTGTCATGTTCAATGAAACGAGAATTCAGATCACAAATGTTCAAGCTCTAAATGCGTCCTCCTAATCTCCCATGGTGAGCCCATGTTACAGACTAGGAAACTGAGACCCCGAGAGGCAGCAATACTCACTCAAAAGCATAGAGCTGAAAGGGTGGAAGCAGCATCGCCTTATTCTGGTGCCTATGCTCTTCCCCCACAAATAACACAATATTATTTAAGCCAAAGTGCTTGCTATGTAATTACAGTTTTTGGAAAGTCCCTTGGCCTCTGCTTACAAATGGAAGATTACAGCCCCAAACTCTCCCCTATGCATGCCCTATACAGATATTCAGGACCACTTCTGTCTTTCCACCCCACTGCTCTGCCTCCGAATGTTCAGAATGAGGAGCAGTTACTTCTGCCTGGTAAGACTAGACAAGGATTCACCCATTTGAGATGGGACTTGAAGGGACGTATAGGAGCATGCTGGGGCAGTGGGGGTGGGGGTGGGGGTGGGGGTGGAACCTAAGAAGCCCAACCAGGAAGAAGGAAGAGCATACAAAGGCAAAGAGTTGTGAGTGTTTATGATGGAGGAAGGCAGGAAGGTGTTCTTAGTGGGGAGCAGAGTGAATAAAGTCAGGGCCACCCAAGGAAGCTGTATTTGGGGATTAATAAGAGTAGGAGGCTTGGGAGGGAGGCATCTGAGATAAGAGAAAATGCAAGGTGGAGCCATATTTCAGTGGAGACAAAGCTCTGTCTCAAGGAATTGCTGCTCTGACTGTGGTGTCCCAGGGACCCACTGGTGGTAAAGCCACTAAAAAGAGCCACTCGATCAGCACTGCCTCCCCTGAGAGAGTCATTCAGGAGGACCCCTAACACTCCCGCCCATTTCGGGGTCTGGGTGGGGTCTGCTGCTTAGAGCACTTCACTGGCAGCCAGCTCTGAAATACAGACTGTGTGCAGGCCCTGGGCCCCTCCGCGAAGCTGAGTTGTGTACGCTTGTGCAGTAATCCATGTGTGCAGAACGTATTTACTGAGGCTGTGGGGGCATGTGTGTATACAAGTATAGACAAATGTGTGTGAATTTTGAGTGTGTGTGAAGACAGACCGTGGACATCTGTGGTTGCATGTGTGAGTGTATGCTCAGTGCTCATCCTACAGAGCATGGGAGGAAGTGCACAGGGGTAGGACAAGTATTCTAAATTTTTACACATGGCTGGAGGTCTGTATGCTCTTGCACATGTGTGTAAGTGCAGGTGTTCGTAGGGGCGGGACTCTGTGGATATGAGTGTGTATGTGTGAGTGACTGTCCCTTAGGAGGAACCTGGGTCAAGGTGAGGTGGAAAGAAGCAAGACCTTAGGAAAAGGCTCAGCATACTGTGAGATCAGAATTCCAGGGTTTCTTAAAAATAGCCAGCCAGGAGGCGCATGCAAATCAGATGTAAGTTGTAAGCAAATGAACAGATTTCTCTTTCCTGGTCTGGGCTGGGGCCCCAGGAGTCCTCCTGGAGCCCTGGGGGCAGGGGGCAGTGGAAAGTGGGGCTCTGGAGGTATTGGGAGCAGAGTTCCTTGATGCCTTGGTCCTTCTCAGCTTATGGAATTAAGGCTCCAAACCCCATGAGGGACTCCATGGCCTCAGAGGCTTCCATGTGCCACCTGGAATAATTCCCAGCTGTAGGAGCTGGGGGAGTTGGGTGAGAGCTTCCAGACCCACCGCGGAGAATGGATGTCACAGTGACAGCTGGCCTGGCCTGCATTTGTTGGTCAGGCACAGTTGTTTGGGAGCCAAGGCAAGGGATCAAGGGCAGACAGGAGGCCTAGAGGTAGGCCTGCAGGGCCCCTGGGGCTTCCCCTGGGGCTCAGAGCACAGACAAATGGGATGGAGCCAGGGAAGCCTCACAAGGCCATCTCACCCCTTCCCAGTAAGCAGGGGACCCAAAGCCCAGGCAAGGCTTGCACATCACCCAGTATGACATCACGGGGCTGACACCAGACCCAGGGCCCCCACTCCACCAGGGGTCTACATCCTAACTCATGCACACGTGCTGCACACACAGTGCACACTCCTGCACCTCACACTCTTTCAGATTCTGCATAGCTCTGCGTGGAGTGTGCTCACCAGCACCAAAGAGAACGCACCTGGGCACACCCATCTCCCAGGCCTGAGTACAGACAGGTACCAGTGCATCTGCCCACAGATGTGCACATAGCCTCCAGCAGGGCCTGGACCCACCACCCCCTTCCTTACACCCATGTTCCTGTCTATAATAAGCTGGGGGCAGGGGGTGCACAGTTTCCTTGCCCCCAAAAGCTCCCCAACATACTGCTGGAACTCTGCTGTCTCTGCTCCCCTGATCCAGTTTCAGATTCGCACACAGGTGGGGGTCCAGCTGCCTCCAGAATGGGGGGTCTGGGGTTTGCCTGACTCTTGGGTCATTTCTCCATGAGACAGGTCTTTTCCCTGTGACTTTTCTGTTCTATTAAGGCCCCTAAAGACAGGAGCTGTGTGTCCCCTATCAGATTAGTGCTCCCTGGAGTCAGTGCCTGTTCCATGGTCAGGAGCTTCCTGAATGCAGGGCTGTGTCTGCCCCATCAGACAGACTGCCATCCCCCTCCAAGCTGGCACTGCACAATCCCAGTGGTGTGGGGTGAGCGAACAAACAGCCTTGCCTCAGGACTAAGCCAAATGTTAAAGGTCGAGTCTCATGAGTGCCAGAAAGGGAAATCCAGCCTGCTCAGGACAAAGTCCCCATTCCGGCTACAAGGGTAGGAGGTATCCCCTGCTGCTGCCTTGGCCACGGGTCCCTCCTGCTGGTTAGTCAGATGGAGCTCTGGAAAACTGTGACACAAAGCCTGTCCAAGGGCTCATCTCTCCTCCTTCTAGGAAGTCCTTCTTAATGTTGGCCTAGAATTTCTCATGCTGTGGCATTTCCTCTCATTTGGCTTCATGGGACTCTCGCATGAGGTAACTCCTGACCATTCAGTTTGATTGCCCTTGTTGGAATTTTTAAAAAGCGAGGGCCAGAAGGGACTGCAATGACCATCCCAGGTTCATCACCTTATGGGAAAATGGGCCAATGGAATGAAAGGGGCTTGCCCAAGGCCCTTAGGAACTCAGGGCAGAGTCTAGGGGCCTTGTCTCCCAGCTCTTTTTCCTAGACCTTCCTTGTTCTGGCAATCTTTTCTGGGTATTCTTCCAACCCTGGTCTTGTCCTCAGGCCCCTCCTTAGGGTGAATGTGGACCTTTCACCCCTGCCCAGTGGCCGTCTAGCCCCATGCAGCAGTCACCGCTGACCTCAGCAGCTGAGCGAGCTCACAGCTGGGGAAGAGCAGGCCATGGAGGCTAGAGCCGGGGGGAGGACAGTGGGAGCAGACGCTGAGGCCGAGTGGGCACCCTCTGTTGGAGTCGATCCTCCCCTGGCCCAGCCTCACCCCTGAGAGGTGCTTCTGAGAAAGAGCGGGTGACCCAGCCTCCCGGGAGCAGTGGGCTCAGTTCAGGAAGTAGCAGACGGCTAGTGGATGTTTCAGGATGACACAAGCAGCCCTCCTCTGTTCCCGGCCCCTCAGGAGATGTGGGAGCAGGCAGGCGCCTGCTGGCCGGACAGGAAACAGACTCTCTCTTAGGGAGCCTCCAGACTCATGGAGAAAACATTGCCCTGACCTCAGGCATCTCCGGCGTGAAAGAGAGACATGGCCTCTACCCTCAGGGGGCTCAGGGCTAAAGCGGAGAGCTCACCCCACTTCCCTTTCATAATTCATGAGCCATCCCTCCCAGTGAGGTGTATTTAATGTCTATTTTCCCCACCGCTGGCATCTCCATGAGACCCCTCCTCTGGCTTGCTCGTGGCTGTCTCTTGCATCTGGCACAACGCCTGGCTCCTCGCAGATGCTGCTGAGATTTGTTGAATTGCATGGTGCAGGGAGAATAATAGTCTGGCTCCTCGGGAGAACCCAGTTCTACCCTCTGCAGGTCCAGTCAGTCACCAACAGCTGCTGATTTTCTACCCACAGACTTGGCTCCTGCCTGGGCTCCCTGCCTACACCCCCAATCCCCACCCCATGCCAGCCCTTCTAATCTCTTTACCTCACAGCAGCCAAAACGGTCCTTCCAAAACCCACATCTGAACAGTCACTTCTGGATCTCAAACTTCCATGGCTCCCCAGTGCCCATTAAGAACGTCCCAACTCCGTATCCCAATTCCTTTCACACGTGGTCTCACAGGGCTTCCCTACCTCATCCCAGCCTCATTCTCCCCAACAGCCCCAAGACTCTCTTCTCCCTCTGCCTGCTGGAGAACAAAGGACGTCTGCTCCTGTAACTCTGTGTCTCTCTGAGCATTTGTCAGACTTTGAGGTCTCAGGTGCAGGGCCTGGTGTGGGCTCACCTTTAACTCTCCATTTGCACACCAGGACACAGAGTGGACAGACAGGCAAATAGCCACTCTAAGAGCTATTTAGAGAGCCCAGACCTTCCCACTCTGCATCCTACCCATCCATCCAGATCCCTGCTCACCCCCTCTGAGTTCCTTCCTGTCACCTGTCACAGACTGGGGTGAGCTCGCTGGCTGATTGCTTCCATGTTCAGTGTCTGCCTGGGCCACTAGAGCGTGAGTTCAAGATGGTTCAGACGTCGTCTCTACCTGGAGCTGCTCAGCACTTAGACTGTCAGAACAGCGGTTGGTGGCAGTGGCTGAGCAGCTGCAGTGTGCCAGCGCTGGTCGAGGGCCTTTGCTCGTATTACCTCCCTTCTTCCTCTGAGCCTGCGTGAGGCAGCTCCCACGCTCACTGACATCTTAGAAACAGGTTCATAGAGACCTCAGTAACCTGTCCAGGGATGAGAGGTTAGCTGAGACTGGAGCCCAGGGCTTACCTGCTGCGTTGTGCTGCCTCCAGAGCAAAGCAGCACCTTTGGGACACGAAGCGTGTCTCTGCTCCTCCAGACCCTGCCACCACCATTTCTGCTGCTCCTGCTATTCCTAGACCCATTTCCTGATTCTCTGCTTGAAAGCTGAGGGTGGGGAGGAGATCAGAGGGTGGCAGTCAGCAGCTGCCATAGCAGATGTACAGCAGTGACCAAGGCAGAGGGTGGGAGCAGGTCAGACTACAGAAAGAACTTCCAGACCTGTGTCATGTTTCTGTAACAACGAATGAATAAATCTGTTGCCTCAGGAGCAAGAAAAGACTCTTCTTGCCTAGCCAGGGGAGTCTGCTGGGATGGTTGACAGGCAGGGACATCTGGCCAGAGGGCAAGGAAATGTCATCGATGAGTACATGCGGACTCCTTGGAGCTGTGCTGGGAGAGAAAGAGTTAAGCCCACCCTCTGGTCAGCCTGCCTACTCAGGCCTCTGACCAGTGTATGTTTTGGCTCAGGGAGTTTGCTGTTTGTCTGAGGTGTCCCCTCTTTGCCCTCCTTCCCAGGGCTATTGGCAGGCCCACTATCCCACAAGCCGGACGGCCAGCTGTGCAGCTGTCTGAGGCTGTGTCTGGAGCAATGGGGCGTGAGAACATCTGGGGCTGGGTGTGCAGAGGAGTGAAGGTCCGAGGGAGCTCTCATGACTTGAGGACAAGTGGCTGTGCCTCTCTGGCTGGCCGAGGGTCTCTGTGCCTGTGCAGGAAGGTCAGCGATCAGGTGCTTTTCCTCCACAGTGTGTGAAGGCAGGGGGAGTGTGCCATCTCAGAGCCGGGCACACAGGAGTATGTGTTTGTGGCTCTTGCTCTGAGAGACAATGAGAATTAGGCACAAAGAGGCTGCTTTCAGACTGCATGCGTGAGAGCAGGCGAGGTGCTCGTCTGTTCTATTTTCACTGCCGAGCTGTGACATACTGGCCACCACCAGGCTTGCCCCCACCCCACGCCGTGCTTCTGTGAACTCACCAGACTAGACCAGGACCCCATAATACCCTGTTCTTTCCTTCTAGCTCATCTTCCAGATGTAATTGATGATTTAGTTAATATCTGTGTCCCTGACTCATCTCTAAGATCCTTGAGGTTCCCTCTCTGCTGATTCGATGTTGTGTTCCCAGTGTGTCTAGCTCATAGTGGGAGCTCAATACAGAGAGGCAGACAGGGCTCTCAGGAGGTGTCCGTGACCAGATATCATCGTGTCCTTCCCCTGCTCACAGAAGTTCACATTTCAGGCTCCCTCAGCCTTCCCTCATCTGTTTTCTAGTCAACAGCCACATTGTTTTCCAAATTCAATTCCTTTAAGCTGTCTCTTTGCCGGAACAGCCCTGCGCATCCCCCACTTGGGTTGTCTGCAAAAAAATCCCAGCAGAGCCACCTCAGAGTATCCTTTCCCTGACAAGTTTTCCTGGACTCCCCTAAAGGTCTAAAGTGGTTTCTTTGTGTGGGGTTGGCTTCCCCCTTGAAGATGGGCGCCCCAATGGTCAAAGTCATGGCCTCACCAACTTGTATATTCCCAGCATACCTTGTGCACTTTCAACAGCCCTATGTTGAGTGGAAGTCCAAGAAAGAAACAGCCCACACCTGGCTCCTCCCCAGGCTATTGGCAAACTCTCTGTCTCACAGCCCAGAGATGGCAGAAGTCTGTGGGAGGAGGCATAGTGACATTGCAAAGACCCTCGGTGGCTGGTGTGGCAGAGGCACACTAAGGTGACCCCTTAGTGAGTCACACCCTTATATAATCCCCTCCCCTTGAGCGTGTGCAAAACCAGTGACTTGCTTCTAGCTCACAGAATATATCAGAGATGAAGGGGTTTTGCAGATGTAATTAAGTTCCAAATCGGTCGATTTTGAGTTATCAAAAAGGAGATAATTCTGTTGGGCCTGGCTTAATCAGGTGAAATCTCTTAAATGGGGGATCAAGGCCCTTCCTGAGGTCACAAGATCCTCTTGCTGGGCTTGAGAAGTAACCTGCCCTATATTGAGAGGGCCTGAGAGAGGGCCACGTGGCAAGGAACTGTGGGTGACCTCTAGGAGCTGAGAGCAGCCCCTGGCTGGCAGCTAGCAAGAAAACCGGAACCTCAGTCCCATAGCTGTAGGAATCGAATACTGCCAACTACTATGTGAGCTTGGAAGAGGAAGGAAGGAAGGAGTGTAGCTAGGCTGACACGGTGGCTGCAGCCTTGTGATGCCCTGAGCAGCAGGTCCAATTAAGCTGGACCCAGACTCTAACCTATGGAAACTGTGAGATAAAAAAATTTGTGTTGTTTTAAACTGCTAAATGTGTGGTCATTTGTTACTGGGCAGCTAATCTGGGTGAGCTTGAGGATAACCAGCTTGGAGAGCAATGCTGCGGGGAGGGGCATGGGCTGTGAGAGAACCCAGGAGAACAGGGGGCTGAATTCAGACCTTCACATGGCCACCACTCAGCCCCCATGTATCTCCACCTCTAGACCTGGCTTGGCTGCATGGGGGGGCTTGGCCTGTGAACCTATGTGGAATCCAACTGGTCACAGTGGGTGAATTGAAGGGGGACACGGTTTGGGGGTCCTAGTCTTTGGGTGTCCTTGAATTCAGACCAAAGTTGGGATAAGGCTAACTGTATCCCAAACAATGCCCCCAATCCTAACAGCAACTGTAAGGACCCAAATTACCACAGAGGCAGGTGAAACACGGATCCTCCCCCCTCACCACCCGCCTACAGAGCCCAGGCGCCCGCCTGTGGCCCAGACAACCCCAAACAGACAGCTGCTGCTCCCCTCGGATCTTCTCCTATTGTTGGGACCATGCAGGCTGCAGGGGAAGAGTTCACAGCCTCCATGGCGGGCCGGCAGCTGGGGCTCCAGATGTTGGGGAGCTCAGAGCCTGGGGATAGTGTTACACCCAAGTGGCCAGTCTGCTTTCTCAGGAGGAACGGGGATGTCGGAGGGTGTCTGGGTTTGGAGAATCTGGTGGGGGGGATAGCTACCTCCTACTCCACACTCCCCCACCCAGCTCTGCTCCTAGGCCCCCCTCCTGGTTGTGGGTAACTTGGAATCAGCTGAAAGTAGGGTTTAGTGAGTGGACCTGGGTTCCCAACCAGTAGGGGTACAAACTGCCACCCGCTTTGGGTCTTTCCTGTCCCTGAAAAGAACCTGACCCGGATGTCCCAAGACCCTGCAGGAAGTCTCGAGCCAGAGCAGCTGGTGAGAGGAGCCAGATCCCCTCTCCAAGCCTTTCCTTTTGTCCACAGTGAATACACCAGGATTTGGTTTCTCCACCGACACTCCCACCCCCTGCCCAGCCGCTGGCCCAGGGCACCCATCCATCCTGTCTCGGGCTGTGCCTCCCCAGGATGCAGACAAAGAAGCCATCTCAGATTCCCTTGTCAGGGCGCCTGCCCTGCCCTTTGATCTGTCCCCTCCTCCTGCCTGGGGGTCCTGGGGTGTTCCAGGGAAAGCACCATTCAGGGACAGAGCGCAAAGATAAGATCTAGGATGGGAGGGAGCCCAGGGCACAAGGGACTTTAAAGGGATACCGACAGTACCCCGCCCCAGCTCACCTCTGCCTGCTTACCTGGGCTCCTTCTCTGCACATCTCGCCAGCGCTCTCTCCAGTCCTCAGCTCCCCTTTGGGCCCTGCCTGGGAGATTTTTGGAGCACTGAGATTATCTGGCTCTCCACCCTCCCAGCAACAATTTGGGGGAAAGACGCCCATCGCATGGAGCAGCATCTCTCAAAATGGAATCCCAGACCACCTGCCACAACAGAATCACCTGGGGCTCAGAGGCCTAGTGCCAGCCCAGCCTCACTGAATCTGAATCTCAAGGTGGGGCTGGACATCTGCACATTCAGCAAAGTGCCAGGGTGACAATACAGGGCCACACCACTCCCCACCCCAGAATCTTCAGGGACACAATAATGCATCTACCACAAGCCACCCCCTGCTCACCAGCCCTCAGCACCACAAGGGGCGCTGGTGGGAGCTCTGGATTCCTGTGAGACCTCCAGTGCTGAGCCTCTCACATGATACAGGGCCTTCATGTACCCTCCTGGAAGGAAGCAGCCCCTCTGGGCCCAGGAAAACTCAGTTCTGCCTCCTTTCTGCCCCTTCTTCCTATCTGATAAGGGTGTTCAGGCTGTGCCACAAGGAGACTGAGGCAGAGCCTGGGGCTCCCAGAGAGGGGGACGTGAGGGTTTCACAAGTCAAAATGATCAGACTGTATGCTTTAAATATGTGCAGTTTATTATATGTAAATCATACTTCAAAAAAAAATGTTTAAAAACTTTAAAACTCAAAAAATCCTCGTTTGAAATTCCTAATTAAAACAACTTATTGAAATATTTTTATTTTAACTACACACATATGGTTAAAAAATTAAATAGCACAGAAGGGGTTAAAGTAAAAAACAACTTCTTCCTGTTCCATCTGGGGTCCTGCTCCCCAGAAAAATCTTTTAACTATTTTTATTTTTAGATATTCTAGTGATTGCCTTCTTATCTTTAATTTTTATATTGTCATTTTAAAATGTTTTATTTACTTCTCTTCCTTGATCTGTCAACTTTAGACATTATCAATGGATTACCTTTTAGGATTGACAAAGATTTGGTTTTCAGTCTCCCAGTTATTTTCCTCCCCCTAAACGTTCTCAGACACTCCACTCCTCATCCCTGCAACATTAAACATCACACATCAGGATTATGTCTATTGCTTGTTTAGCCCACCGTAGATGGTATCTCTTTATTCTCTGCTTTGGAGATGAGGACATTGGTCCCTACTTCTCTTCTCTTCCTTCTATTCTTCAGCTACTATGAACTATGCTTTTGACATCAAGTCATTAACATTTACCTTCTAGGCTATGACCATAGACCAGTCTTCTGTGATTTTCCTAAAAGTTGATCCTTATCAAAACAACAACAACAACCAACAAACAGCATTTGGCCATGTAGATGTTGTTCACTGCAGAGCCCAGTGGTGTGCTGTGATATAACGCGACTGGCAACCAAACCGCATCATTTTATGGGTGAGGAAATTGAAATCAGAGAGATTCAATGTCTTGTCGAAAGTCATACAGCTGGTGAGTGGTATATGGAAACAATCTTTTTAGTCTGCAAGAACCCGGCTTCCTCAGTTACTTTGGATGGAAGGAGACCTGAACTAAGGTAGTTGCCATCTGATTTACAGTTATAAATTGAGGTGAAATGGAGGCGAAAGTGTCATCAATTAAGAACAGAGCACTAATAGACAATCCGAAAAGGCCTATAGTTATTAAAGAAATTAAATTAATAATCAATTACTTTTCAAAACAGAAAGTATCAGGCCCAGATGGGTCACTGGTGAATTTTACCAAATATTTAAAGAAAAAATTATACCAATTCTCTATAATCGCTTCCAGAAGATAGAGGCTGAAGGAATACTTCCTAACTTATTTTATGAGACCAGCATTACCCTAATACCAAAACCAGACAAAGACATTGCAAGAAGAGAAAACCACAGACCAATATCTCTCATGAGCATAAAAATTCTCAACAAAATATTAGCAAATTGAATCCAATAATGTGTAAAAAGAATTATACACTGCCGCCAAGAGGGATTTATCCCAGTATGCAGAGCTGGTTCAATATCTGAAACTCAATTAATGTAATCTACACATCAACAGGCTAAAGAAGAAAAATCACATGATTACATCAGTAGGTTCAGAAAAAGCATCTGACAAAATTCAACACCCGTTTATGATTTTAAAAAACTATCAGTAAATTAAGAATAGAGGGAAACTTCCTCAACTTGATTTAAAAAACAAAAACAAAAAACCTATGACTTGATAAAACCTATAGCTAACATCATAGTTAAAATTTAGACACTCAAAGCTTTTCCACTAAGATCAGGAACAGGCAAGGACACCCCTCTCACCTTTGCTTTTCAGCATTGTACTGGAAGTCCTAGCTAATGCAGTAAGACAAGAGAAGAAAATAAAAGGTATTGAGAAGGAAGAAATTAAACTGCCTTTCTTTACATATTACATGGTTGTCTAAATAGAAAATGTGAAAGAATCAACAAAAAACCTCCTGGAACTAATAAGTGATTGTAGTAAGGTTGCAAGATTCCAGTTAATATACAAAAGGCAGTCACTTTCCTATATATCAACGAACAAATATAATTTCAAATGAAAAACACTTTACCATTTATATAGCATCCCCTCAAATGAAATACTTAGATATAAATCCAACGAAATATGTACAAAATCTATATGAGGAAAACCATAAAACTCTCATAAAAGATATCAAAAAGAACTAAATAAATGGAGAAGTATTTTATGTTCATGGATAGGAAGGCTGGATTTCATTAAGATCTCAATTCTTCCCAATTTGATCTATAGATTCAATGCAATCCCAATCAAAATGCCAACAAGTTATTTTATAGATACCAAAAAACTGATTCTAAAATTTATGTGAAGAAGTTAAAAAAAAATAACAGAATAACCAACTCAATATTGAAGGAGAAAAACAAAGTTGGAACACTGACACTATTCTTTAAGACTTACTATAAAACTACAGTAACCAAAACAGCATGATATGAGTAAAAAAATAGTCATATAGACCAAGGAACAGAATAGAGAGCTCAGAAATAGAGCCATGTAAATACAAGCAACTTATCTTTGACAATACAATGAAAAAAATATAGTCTTTTCAATAAATGGTGCTGGAACAACTGGATATCCATGCAAAAAAAAAAAAAAAATGAATCCAGATAGACTTTACATCTTTCACGAAAATTAATTCAAATTGGATCAGAAACCTAAATGTGAAAAGCAAAACTATGAAACTCCTAGAAGATAACATAGGAGAAAATCCAAATGACCTTGGGTATGGCGATGACTTTTTAGATATAATACCAAAGGCACAATCAGAGAAAAAAATCATTGATAAGCCAGACTTCATTAAAATTTAAAACTTATGCTCTGTGAAAGATAGCATCAAGAGAATGAAAAAGCAAGCCACTTACTGGGAGAAAATACTTGCAAAAGACATATCTGATAAAAGACTGTTATTCAAAATATACAAAAGCCTCTTAAAACCCAACAATAAGAAAAGGAACAACTCAATTAAGAAATGGGCAAAAGTCCTTAATGGACACCTCATCAAAGCAGATATACATATGGCAAGTGAGCTCATGAAAAAATGTTCAACATTATATGTCCTTAGGGAATTGCAAGTTAAAATAACAATGAGATGGCAGTGTACTATTAGAATGGCAAAGATCTAAAACACCGTTACACCAAATGTTGGGAAGACTGTGGAGCGAAAGGAACTTTCATTTATTGCTGGTGGGAATGCAAAATGGTACAGCCACTTTGGAAGACAGTTTGGCAGTTTCTTACTAAACTAAACATGCTCTTAACATATGACTTAGCAGTTGTGCACCCAATGAATCGAAAACTTATATCTACACAAAAACGTGCACATGGATGTTTAGAGCAGCTTTATTTATAATTGCCAAAAACTTGGAAGCAATCATAATGTCCTTCAGTAGGTGAATAGATAAATAAACCATAGTACATCCAGACAATGGAATATTATTCAGCACTAAAAAGAAATGAGCTATCAAGCCATGGAAAGACATGGAGGAATCTTAAATACATATTACTAGGTGAAAGAAGCCAATGTGAAAAGACTGCTATATAATAACATACTGTTATGATTTCAACTATATGAGATCCTGGAAAAGGCACAATTATGGAGACAGTAAAAGGATCAGTGATTGCCAGAGGGTGAGGAGAAGGAGGGGTAAATAGGATAAGCACAGAGGATTTTTAGGGCAGTGAAACTATTCTGTATGATACTATAATGGTGGATACATGTTGTCATACATTTGTCATAGACTGTACAACACTAAGTGAACTCTAATGTAAACATGGACTTTAGGTGATAATGATGTGTCAATGTAAGTTCATCAATTGTGACACATGTACCATTGGGGTGCGGGATGTAGATAGTGGGGCAGAATGTGTGTTGGGGTAACAGAGACAGAGCATCTATGGGAACTCTGGGTATTTTCCACTCAAAGTTGCTGGAAATCTAACACTGCTCTATGAAATAAAGTTTACTAATTAAAAAAAAAAACAGCACTAAGGGAGGAACTTTTGTTATTGTTGTTTTGTTTTTGGAGGAGTAGTGAAGATAAGGAATGACTTCTCGTTGCATTTCGAGCACGTTGAGTTTGAGATGTTGGTAGCATATGCAAAAGGCAGGATCTAACAGGCAACCAGAAAATCTGATCTCGGAGCCGGGGTGGTGCTGAAGTAACAGACTTGGGAGCCATTTAGAGTGGGGACGGGGGCCACTGTGGCAGTGGGTCATGTGACCCAGGAAGATACCGCCACCTAGAGAGAATAAAGGGCCCGGAGAGGACCCAGAAGCTCTGCGCTTGGGTCAGTGGGCTGAGGAGCTGATGGAGAGGTAATTCAGCGTTCTGACAGCTCTAGGAGGACAGCATTTCCGCTTCTGGGAAGATGCGCCCTTCAGAGCGCAGGCGCAGGGAGACTGGGTGGGTGAAACCTGTGAGTGCAGCGTTGCATCCGAAGAGGGAGGCCAGCTTGGGCAAGACAGCGAGGGTGGGGGACGGCGGGTTGAAGGAGAGCAGAGTGCTGTTGATTGAGGACGAGAGGGAGGAGAGGTGAACCTCTTTTTCCCAGAATCTGGAGTTTGGCAGGGAAGGCGAGAGGACAGAGGTCTGAGAGGGTGGCGGGGCTCAGAGAAGGTGTTTATAGGACGAGGGAAGTGGGAGAGTGTTTATAGACTGAGGAGACATAGTCCTAGGAGAGGACCTAGAGCACAGGTGGAGTGGGGACTTTTTCATGCGTTGTTTCGATTTATTGTAGGAAAAGTATTACACCAATAAAATAACTTTTTTTGGAAACACGCATAATTCCACCTCGCACCTTGTTCAACGATTCCGTTTTCCTCTGATGTCAGGTTTTTCCTGGCAGAGAGGGAGAGGATCTAAGGAAGTCCTGTCCCAAGACCTCAGTCTTCCCAGGGCTAAGGAGACAAGGCGCCGGGCTCTGAGGACTCACCACAACCCGGAAGAGATTTACTATCAAATCCATCAGACATGAATAAAAACATTGTGCACCCCCCACCCCATCTCCTCACTGGCTTCTGGTCTGCGTCACGCCCCTCCTGCTCTCTACCCTGGGCCATCCCTTCCCAGGGCACCACCCTGAGCCCCGCGTAGAGGAGGTGGGAAGGGCCCCAGCACTAGGCGCTAGTCGCTAGTGGGGGAGGTGGGGGGTGCTGGGCGGTAATTGAATCCAGGGGCCTCGAGAAACAGAGGCCAATGGCTTTTCCCGGCCTAATTAGAGAGATATTTTTTTTTTTTTTTTTTAAACAGGAAACAAATCCATATGGTCTGCGATTGTTTCTCAGGCTCTCTACCCTCCTAAAGTCGTAAATGTCGTGGGCTTTTTAGCATCCGAGGATTGGGAAGGGGGAGGCGAGGCATAGGCTTAGGTTTCTCTGCTGAAGCCCAGTCCAGGATCTGGGGCCTCCAGGGGTCCTGCTCCCCGATCCCGCCAGTTCAGCCACCTCAGCTCCCGCTGCAAATCCTGGCAGGCAGCTTCCACCCCCCTCCCACACAAGCCTCTCCTTCTCCCCCAGGCCTTTCCTCCAGCCAAAAGCTCTCCCCTCATCGCAACTCTTCTTCCCTGCCTGCCCTGCCCAGGCATGTCACCTCCTTCGGTCTTTGCCGTCCTCCAGTCACCTAAACCGATGTGCACTGCTCTTTGTCTCTCTGCTGTCCTCCAAGTATGACCTGTTTCCACCATCAGATTGGGAGATGACCAGAGACAAGAATCAGGCCTTTCTCATCAGGCTGGGAGTTTCTTAACAGTTGTTCCAAGCAATTTTATCTGCTCTAAATAGCAGAAGATACTGAGGTTAGACCTAAGGCAGACAGAAGGGAGAGCACAGAGTTTGGCTAATTATACAGGATTGGCTCAGAGTCGGAGAAAGACTGAAACCTGGGAGCCAGACCCCTGAGTTGCTGTCCACATACATCAATGGCTGCCTCACTGTATCCCAGGGCCTGGGGTCCTCCCTGGTAGAACCAGGGCAGCAAACGAAGGTGGAGAGGTAGGAGTTTATTGCAAAACTGGGAGAGGAGTTCCTCCGGTCAGGAGGTTCGGGGCCTTCTAAGTGGGAAGGTCACTTTGGAAGACCTGGGAGTGTGTGTGTGTGGAAGCAGGGAGCCTGCTTTTTGCTCCTGAATCCTCCAGAATTTGCTGAGCTTTGAGAATTTGTTTGCAGAGAGTATCTTGCCTTTGAGATCCCCTATCCCTAGGGGATTGTGAGAAGCATCCGGGGTATTTGGAGGCCCATTTTTTTCAAATGGGTTTCCCCATCAGCTGTGTATCCATGGTGTGACCCTGAGAGAGTCATATACCTCTCTGAGCTTCAATTTCCTCATTGCTACAGCAGGGTGATTATACAAATAGTTATTCATCAGGCAGAGTGCTGAGTGTGGGGATTAATTAGTAAAAGCCAGTCCCTTGTTCTCAAGGAGCTTATAGTTCAGGTGAAACGAAGAAGGGCCTTTACTAAAAATTTAAAAGGGGGCTAGAGCTGGGATAGTGTGTATGAGGAGAACTAGCCCAGAAAGTGGACAGGTGTCTGATATATCAGTCTTCAGGCCGCTGTTAGCTGCAGCCAAGCTCAGCCATTGTTCCCTGTCTTTACTTCCCCCACCCCACAGCCTTCCTCCAACTCCTGCCTAGAGGCCCAGGCTATGTTTGTCTCACAAGTGGTGTCTGTGGGTGGCTTTTCCTTCTCTAAATTGTCAGCCAAGAATGGGGTGAGGTGAGAGCTGCTGGCCTGGCTGGTGTCAGAGAGAAAATGTGAATGGCTTTGCCAAAATGTGTCAAGCTGGATTAAGTCACAGGGTTGGCCTCCATTAATATGCTTCTCTCTTTGTTCTCCCACTCTCTTTATCTTTCTATCTGAATACAGTTGGGTTCCAGGCTCTCCTTGATTACCATGCTCTCTCCTCACTGGATGGTGTGAGGACTCTGTGTGCAAGTGGGTCCAAGCAGGTAGCAGGGAGACAGACTCAATTTCTCCATGAGAGAGGAATGCGGTCAGCAATCCATGGGCTTTTGAGCACCTACTGTGCACAAGGTGCTGGGAGGTGTGGGCACAGTGGGGATGGAGAAGGTTGCGGAGATAAATCAGCTTATAATTTTATAAAAGATATAAAGCAAGGACCCAAAATGGAATGGAATGGGGTCCTTTCTATACAAAGTGCTAAGGAGATCCTGGAGCGCTTCCAGGAGGAGCTGAGAAAAGTATGCAGCTACAGGTAAGGCTGGGGAAGGGCCCCACGGGCAGCAGGTGCAGCAGTAAAGGCCCCAATGGGAAGTGTGGACTGTGCCCAGGGAACCAAAGTTACCCAGTCTGGCAGCAGAGTGGGAAATGGGCTGAAAGGGCAGGATAGGCTTCTTGTGGGGGACTATAATGTCAGGGTGGGGATGATGATGGCTCAGATATCCACTGTGACCCAGGGTTGTGCTAGATCTAGCCTCACATATATTAGCTTTAAGTTTTATAGCAAATTTTCAAGGGAGCCACTATTCTTCCCATTTAACAGCTGAGAAACAAAGGCTCAATGATGGTATGTGACTACCTTGCCCAAGATCCCAGAGCTAGGAAGTGGCAAGGCCAGGGTTTGAACCCAGGACTGTGTGACTCTTAAGCTCACATCCTTTCTACTTGTGCCCCAGCAGCAAAAGTGGGAAGAGTGTTCTGGCAGGTGAGCCTTGGAGCCTTCACTTCAGGGACCTGGGGAGGATCCGGCAGAGATCAGGGTAGGGAGGGTGTCTTGAAGGAGCATATACTTGTCTGAATCCCAGATTGAGATCTCAGGCCCTGAGGAATCTCCATGGACGGGCAGAGCAGTGGGCAGTTAGGGACGGGCAGAGGGGTCCAGGCCAGGGCGCCCCAGGATGGGACTCAGAACTGCAGTGTGGCCACGCTGGTCTCCTGCCCCCTCCACTAGGCCTATCCTATGTGGCTCTGCACCAGGCTTTCAGTGGCGCCAGCCTCCTGCAGCCTGGGCGGGGGGCTGGGAGCAGAGGGAGGGAGGTTAAAACACCAGGCTCTGAATTGGGATCCCCTTTCTTCTTCTCCTTGTGGGTTCCACCTGTCCCTGCCACTCTTTGCAGAAGGGGGCAGGGAATTCTGGAAGGGGAATGCCTTTGGAAATACCCAAATGGGGTCAACCTCCATCTCCCTGTCTGGATTCCACTCCCTGCCCCAGGTTCCCTGCCTCCCCAGACCAGCCCCTTCCCCCCATCTTTCATCCCCACCCCACCTTCAGCACAACTACCTCTACCCTCAGTCCGTTGGTAGCAGACTTAGCCTGACATGGGAGAAGAATAGGAGATGAGGGTGCTAGGTGGGCAGACATGCTCCCAGATTGGATCTGCCACTTACTGTCAGGTGGCTTTGGACAAATCTCTGGGCATTAGTTTTCTCATCTATAAAGTGGGTCCACTAATATCTCTCTGGCAGGACTAATGAGACAATCACATGAAATTACAGCTGTGAAAATGCTTTGTAAAGTTTAAAATATCGTCTGTTATCATTAAGCAGTGTCTTCAGTTAACAGGCACTGTGTTGCTTGGTTCACTCACTTCAGTGGCTCTGGTTAGCCCCAGATCCCATAGGGTCCCCTGTGGTCTCCCCAACCTTAAGGCCAGACTGCCTAGAGATCAGGGATCAGGCTATGGCTCCCACTGACAACCCCTATCCCTAACCCCATCCTTGCTGCAGGACTTAAGGGCATGTCCCCCAAGGCCTGGACTGTGGCTGCCCCTTTGTCCTCAGTGGAGGCCCTTCCTTGATGGAGGGCTGCCTGGCACTTGGGCATCAAATCTGCGTTTGGGTCAGCCTGAGACAGCCTCTATGCCAGTCTGCGAAGAGGGCTTCCCTTTTGCCAAGAGAGGCATTGCCATGCTCACAGATGGCAGTGCCAAGCCCCTGTCCCTGCACCCATGCTCCCTCTCCTGTCCCTTGACTAGCCAGGCACCTGGTGTTTGGGGGGGCGGTGCCACAATCTGGCCTGGACTGTAGCCTTCCCTCCCTATCCCGCACCCCCTCACCTGAGTCACTGTTCTGGGTTTGCCCTGCTCTGGGGCTTCTGGCAGCCTCCCTGGAGAGGCATGAGGCAGGCTCCAGCCTGACAAGCATGTGGCATTCTCTGGGCATGTGCCCAGCCCATGTGTTACCCCAGGAAAAGGTGGGGCTTGGTGCCCAGAGCTGCCAAGGTGGCTTCTGCATAAACCTATTGTGATTCTAGCAGCTTCTTCAGTCCTGCCCTGGCCTTCAGCCATTCTTCTGGAAGGGATGGATCTCACTTGCAGGGCATAATGGATGCTTATTAAAGTCTCAAAGAGGTGGCATTTTGACAGGGGATCTAGATTATGGTTCTCCTGGGAGAATCCAATCCCATTTAGATTTTTAGACAATTTCCCTGTTCATTTTAACTGAACTTTGAGCTCCTTGAGAACAAGGCACTAGTACTTGCTAATTAATCCTACACCAGTGGCAGTGAGATGGGTGTGAGGGGGACTGAAGAATGGGTGGAGGGGTGGGTAGAGGGCAAGAAGGTTGGGCAATAAGAAGGGTAGGACCCTGAGGATCAAAGCTGAATCCCTTTCAGCTGGCTTGGACCTTCGAGGCTTTGGAAGTTCACCCAGAGGGCTGGGCTGCTCTAACTAGGCTGTGGAGTTCAAGAGATGGCTCAAGGTAGCCCAGCTTGAAATGGTAAAGCTCCCTGACCATGGATATTACGTCTTCCCTCCTCTTCCCCTGACAAAGTCCCTCCTCATCCCAGGCAAGGCCCTAACTCCTTCCCCTCTCAGCAAAGCTTATAGGAGAAGCTTTTTCTATAGAGGGGCATCTCCATAGTCTCACCTGCCACCCTCACCTCCAACCACTGCCATCTGTCTCTGGCATCCCCCATGGTCCAATCCTGGCCTTCTCTCTCCAAGGCCTCCCTGCAGCACCTGCGTTGGGGATCACCTGCTGTCTCCTCCTGGAAACTTGCTCCTTTCTTAGGCTTCCTTGATACTATAAGAGCCAGGCCTCCCAACTCACTGACTGGCCCTTCTTGATCATCTCTGTCTCCTCATTCTCCTTGGTCACCTAAGCAAGCTTAGCCTAAGGGCTCTCTCCCCGTCTCCCCTCTGTCTCATGGAGACCTCACCCAATGACTGACAGATGATTTTAAAATGTTCCTGGAATTTCCTTGAGCTCCTGACTTGTATATCCATGCCTCCTGCCTTTCTCCCTGACTGTCACACAGACTTCTGAAACTCTTCTTGATCCTCCACAAAAGCCTGCTCCTCCTCTAGGGCTGTCTCCCTTCACCCGTCAAAGCTGGAGACCAGGCGTCATGTAAACTCCTCTCTGCCTTGCTGTTCCCCATCTGATCTGGTGCCAAGGCAAGTTCATTCTCCCTTCTTAGTATTTCCTGAATTGCTTCCCTTTTCCTCCTCACTGCTAGTTCTTCTGCCTGAAGTGCCAGCCTCTCAGCTGGTCTTCCTGCCTCTAGCTCCTTCCTCCTTTCAGAACACTCTGCCACTCAGACAACCTCAATAGCTCCCGGTTCAGTCCAAATTCCTCAGCCTGGCATTCTGGTCCCTGCTAGACCTGGCCCAATTTTCACCTTGTTCCTATTATTATTTATGCTGGTCAAAGTTAACTATTCCCCACTCTCCATTCTTGTGCCTTTGCTCTAGCTGTTTCCTCTGCTAGAATTATCGTCTTCGCCAATTTTCCATCTCCTTTAATCCAAATTCCGTCCAACCTTCAAAGTTCAGATCAAGGCCTCCCCCTCCAGGAACCTCCCCGTCCTGCTCCCTGGGTGGCTGCAGTTAGAGGAATTCCTCCCTTCTTGGATCCCCAGTACCTCCTGAATGTTCTTATACCCCTACTTCCTTATTGTTTCATGATGATTCTTCCTAGAAAGACACACCTGGGTCTTGGGTTGGAGGCTGGGATTGCCTGGTGAGGAAAGAGCCCATGTCGATCTAGAATAAGGCTACATTGTTCTTTTGGGAAGGGGCCCCTTTTCGAGATTGTGTCTCAGTTTATCCCACTCTCAGTCCCATGCTTCAGGCAGGGCATACCCCTGCCCCAGAAATGGAGACCCGGAAAAGGACCTCCACCTTAGTCAATCAGTGATCACCATCCCCAGAGATGGGCCAGTTAGAAAACCAAGGACGCCTGAAGACTTTTGCTTAGATTCTAGGACTGAGGCACCCACTTTCCCACGAACTTGAACCCAAAGCTGTGCAGTTGTCTTTCTACCACAAGGGAACTGTCTATGAGAGGAAATGGAGGCAAGAAATGGAGAGGGAGAAACTGGGTCCAGGGATGTTGTTTGAGCCTCTGAATCAAGCAGGGCCTAGAGCCAGCCCTATTCCTCGGGCCTTTCACTTCTGACCAACAGTAAATTCCCTTAAATCACCCTGGGTTGGGTTTTCTCCCTCTTGCATTACAAAGAATCCAAACTGGTACACAGGGTGAGGAAGAGGGTAGCTCTCAGGTGGCTGATTTCCGGATCTCGGCATCATCTTCCAAGAGGTCATGGTGTGACCTCCCTTGGCTCCGTGGTGTGGCCTGCTGGCATCCCAAGGTCAGTAGAGTAGATGAGAACCATCTGGATTGCTGATTAAAGTCTTAGGCCTTGAAGTACACTGGACCCCTACAATGTGGACACTGAGCTTTAGGCCCAGACCAGAGAGTGTTGACCACTTCTCACGGCCCTTCAGACTGCCACTGGATGATGCAGAAGTACCTCCAGATTCTATGAGTCACTAGAATATGGAAAAGGGATGGGAGCATTCCCAGGCTTTTCCAAAGGGAATAGTCAATGCAGGGAGGAGACTCAATCCCACCTTTCCCAGGAGCCCTTTGGGAATGTAGCTGGAAACAGCTGGAGCAGGGATTGCCTGGATGGGATACAGGGATTGGGAAGCGCCCGGATGCTGCGGGAAGAGGGCAGGACTGAGTGCCCTGGGAGGGATGGGGAGGTGAGACTCGGAATGTTCCTGAGTGTTCTTCCATGATGGAGCCTTAGGGAAATGTTCCTGGCCTCTCCTCTGACATGACTAGGGCACTGAAATACATAGAATTGAGATGCAGAAATGGAGAAAGCCCTAACTTTTAACTGAGCCTGGAGGAATCACCCTGTGTGTGAAGATGAAAGGGTCGCTCAGGATCTGCCTTGGGAAGAATACTGAGTTCCCATCTGTATGAAGGTGTTACATCAGGGACTCCCAAGGATGTGTGCTGAGAACGGGGGTCTTTGCTGGAGCTGGAGAATGATCTGGAGTTTGGAGCAGGCCCGGGGCAGGCAGATTACTGAAGAGGAGCCTGGTGTAGCTAGGAGGTGTCAGTATAAGGGCAAACATGTTGCGGGGAGTCAGAAGAGAGGGGGCAAGAGGTTGAAGGAACCCTCTTTGCCTCAGCTCTTCTATACCCAGATGCCTGGGGGCTCAGTCTTGTCCCCTGGCCTTCTGCCCACCAGCTGCCACAAAGCTGGGGAGGAATCTGCTATGCATTATCAAAGGAGCCGCCTCCCTCAGGCATATGGTCAGCAGAACCACCTCCAGCCCAGAGCATCACAGGAAATGTTTTCACCTGACCCCAGCTCTGGCCTAGCTTCTTATTCCCCTGGAGCACTGGGCTACAGGCTCAGTGGCCCCCACCACTTCTCTCCCCACTAGACGAAGAGGACTTTCTCATTGTTCCAAGTCTCATCTCAGCTTCATCACACTGGGTGAAAGAGGGGAGAGAGGTACTAGGGAAAGAGAAGGGGCTCTGATGGGCCAATGAAGATAAAAGGTCTCACCCTCTAGCCTAGAGAATATAAGGGACAGAGGTTCCCTGGCCTGAGCGAAGAGGAGAGAGGCCTTGAGAGTAGGGGTGAGGTGAGAAGGAAGAACCACAGGCCTCAGGGCCAAGGGGACTAATGGCACAGGAAGAAGCAAGGGAGCATCTGTTTGTCCTCTGAGCCCAATGTTAGCTCAGAATGGGTCTGTCTGACGTGATAGCCATAGCCACGTGCGGCTACTGAACACTTGAAATGGGGCTAGTCCACACTGACATGTGCTATAAGAATAAAATACACCCTGAATTTTGAAAACTTAGTAGGAAAGAAAATGAAACAGTTCATTAATAATTTTAAAATATTGATTACATGTTGAAATAATGCTTTGGACATATTGGGCTAAATGAAATATATTATTAAGTTCATCTCATCTAGTTCTTTTTGCTTTTGTAGTGTGGCTAGTAAAACATTGAAAACCACATATATCACTCGCATTCTATTTCTATTGGACAGTGCTGCTCTAGAGCACTTCGTTTAATCAACAAAGTTTTATTTGGTGCTAGCTATATGCCAGGCAAGGTGCTGAGGATTAGAAAGTGAGCAAAACCAGACCCTGTCTCTGGTTTCCTGGAGTTAACAGTAATCAAATAATCACTCAGACGGGTGCCTAATTGCAAAGAGAGATAAGTGGTCTAAAGTGAAGGAGTGGAACATGATGTTCTCTGAATCTGGAGTCAAGAAACCTGATTTGGGTCCGAGTGCACTGAGGGCTTCCCCAAGGGAGCACTGAACTTGGAGGTAACTTGGGAAAGAGTGTTCCAGACAGAAGGGACAGCATGTGCCAAAGACTTGTGGCCAGAGGCAACATCTAAGCTTGAAGAATTATAAGATGGTTTGTTTGGAGGAGCACAGAGAGTGAGGAAGAGGATGGTTGGGGCAAGGTCGTGAGTCTAGAGGAGCTGGCAGCGTTTTCACGGAGCCCCCTGAGGCCACATTAGAGATAGGAAGCCCATGAAGTGTTTTCATTATCCCTCGTGGGGAAAGTGGAGTAGATGGGGTGGAGGTTAGGCTGAAGGAGGGTGAAGAGGGTTGCTCCACAATTTGGTGGTGGGGGGGTGCAAATCCCTAGTACTATGTCTTTAAGCCTCTCTGCTCCCTACTCTCATGAGCTCTAGGCCAGCATCAGTCACCTCTGTACCCTGCTACCCAATCCTGCGTGCTCTGAGCTTTTTAGAATGCCCGCTTCTCATCATCCTTGTGGCCCCTTCTTTACTTCACACCACCGACCACCTCCCAGCCTGTCCTGGCACACCCTCACCCTGCACACTGCAGCCAGAGCTAGTGCTGTCTAAACTGCAAATCTCTCTATTGCATCCCTCCCCCTGCTTAAAATCCCTCAGTGACTCCACAGTGTTCTAAGGATGTAGTGCAGTTGCCTTAGCATGTCTCTTCACAAGCCCTCCCCCTTTTGGCCTCAGTGACCTCCTGCTCACTCTCTGGGCTCCAGGCACAGGAGCATCCCCAGCCTCTATATGCTCTGTTCCCTCTTCAGGGCCTGTGCTGAGCTGGTTCCTCTGCCAGGAACATTCTCCTCTTGCAGTTTGTTGACCACACTCATCCCTAAAGGCTCAGCTTCAATGTCTTTTCTAACAAACCTTCCCTAACTCCTGGCAGAGGTGGGTCTGGGCTGGGACCCCCCAACTCACCCCTAGCATGGGACTGCACACTATACCGGGCCTGCCTACTGTCTCCCCCTCAAGAATGTAGAATCGCTGAAGGCAGGGATTTCTGTCTCCCTTATTCCCACAGGCAGCATCTGGCTCTCCTCCACCAAATCAGGGCTGTTTCCTCCACCAGAATGTGGGTTCCCTTAAGACAGGAATTGTGCTTTCCTCATCAGATTAGAGGTATCCTCAAGTCTGGTATTGTGTCTCCCCATCACACTGGGTGTTACCCAAGTACTAGGATCATTTCTCCTACTACCCAAACCCCAGCCCCCACCACCATCCTCAAACTCTCACAGTCTGGGAGTGGGAGATAGAAGACAGCCATCCCTCCACTTCGTGCCTCGCTCTTGCTGGCCCCTCCCAGGATTCTGATATGAGGAAGGCTTGTGTGCTGTTTTTGTTTTTTTTTTTTTTCCGGGAAGAACAAGCTTCCTCTGCCTTCCTCAACAACCACAAGCCAGCCCCACCAGAGGACCTGGCCAAGGAACCAGCAGGGTCTGAGTAGCTCTGACAAGTTTCCTGGTCAGCCTTGGAGAGAATAGGCCTAGGACTGGGAACCATGCAGCCCTGGGAGCTCCCAGGCATGAGCCAGGCAGGGCTCAAGCGCAGGCTGGCAGGAGCCGGGGTTAGGACCTGTCTGGGAGAGCGACAGAGAGGGGCCTGCCTAACTCCAGGCTGGGGCAGCCAGGCTCCTGCCAGGCCATCTGGCGCCAGATCCTGTGCATGTGCATGTGCGTGTGTGCATGGGGGTGGGGGGAGTGTCTCCCAGGCCATGTGGGTGGCTGGGGGCTGTGGGGTTGTGACCTGGCCCTCCTAAGAAGTCTCTGGCTCCCCTGTGGTCAGTTTTACTTCTGACATCTGGTCAAGTTCACAGCTGGCTAGCTTCCTGCATGGATATTTTCACTTTCCCTCTCCAAGATCTGGGGGCAAAGGGCCTCCACTCCTTCCCTATTCCACTTAAATTAACTCCATGGCTACATGTGTGAATTTGATGGATTTCTGTTAAAACTTACCCGTTTGGTGTACGTGTGGGGGAGGGCGGGGTAACAGGACAGGAACTGAGTTGGAAATTATACCTGGGTCCCTGCCACACATAGAATCCCTGCTGACTCAAACCACGTGTGTTTCCAGAAAATCTCTTTGCATTAATTTTCTTTGTTTGCTATTTAATGTTCATCACTTATGTTTTATGTGTAAGTTTCAGGAGGGCCCAAGAAATGATTACACAGGATGCAAGGGGAAGGTGTCAGGGAATCTGGAGCTCACAGCTCCTGGCTAGGGGACCAAAAGGGTTCTATCTCAGCCCAAAGGGAGGCAGGAGGGGCCCCAGAACCAAACACATGCTAAAACATACTTGCCACCCCTAACCCCCTCCCCAACTGCTGAGGAGGGAAATAAATACACTCAGACTCTGTCCACTCTCAGGTGCACAGGTGAGGGTCTAACAGGTGAGTTTCCTCCTCCCATCACAGATAGAGGTCAAAGCAATGCCATCTACATACAATGTTCTCAGTCCCTTATGCAAGGTTGGGAGAACCTGGGCAGGGGAGGGGGTGGCTGTCAGTGCACACCTTGCTCAGGGCTCGTTCATGCTAAATAGATGGGGAGCCACACTCATTCCAACATCAAGCAAAACAGAATAGGCCAGAAGAGACCTCCAGACCCCTTCCTGGCACCAAGCTAGGGGAAAAACAGTCCTTTGCAGGGTCCCCTGAACTTGGGAGAGACTCTCTAGGGGCTACAGTCTAACTCAGTTCATTCTTGTTGCATTCCCACACTGGTCCACTTTTTTTCTTCATGGCAACATTCAGGGCCCAGCCAAACCCATGCCTGCAGGGGAGGGGAGGATGGGGAGAGCATTCCTCCAAGTGCAGGCCCTTGGAACACAGGCGCCAGCTCAAGCCTCAGCCGTCCTTGGCCCGCCAAACCCGGGGGCGAGGGAAGACAGCGAGCAGAGTTCAATTCCCTGTGATGCTTCTCTGGCAGCTGCTCCAGGCAGAATCCGATCCCAGCCCAAAAGAAAGAACTCGTGGAGAAAAGAGTTCTCATTGTGTGTGTGCCTGTGTTGCAGGTATGTGTGTGTGTGGGGGGGAGTCCTAAGTTCCTGATCCCCAGGGCTAACTCTATGAGATGATACTGCCTGTGTTGGGATGGTCTGTGCTGGGATAGAGGGCATCTCCAGCCTGGGCCACGCCACGAAGGCTACACCGACGTGTCTGAGGGGGACAGGCCTGGAGATGGTAGAAGGCAGACAGGCTGTGGCTACAAGACACATCCCAGAGGATTGCCTGGCCCCCCTCTCCTAGCCTTCAAGCAAACCTGAGGCCTGCACCCCTCATTCAGAGGGGAGGGGGCCGGCCAACATTTGGCTGCCCCACTGTCTCTTTCTGGGCCTCACAGTCCCGTATGTAAAACAAGAGGGGTGGACTAAATTTCAAAACCCCTCACAGCTCTGACAAACCTCCGATCTTCATCTTATGCCAGAGGGGAGGCATCAGTGGGGCTGAGGGAGGTTTTAGGCAGCAAAGATGCTCCCTTGTTCCCCAAGTTCACAGTGTAGAGTCCATGGCTCTGGTTCCTGAGCCTCTCCCTCTGAGTTTCTGGGGCCTTGTCATCAACTGCAACACCATTCCTGGTGTTGGCCCCCCAGGTATGACATCCCTTAAGGTGGGAGGTCCTGGCCCAACTAGAAGTATGGGGAGAAGGGAGCAGAAGGCCTGAGATGATGAAGGGGCAGGGACAGGGTGAGAGAGGCAGTAGGGGCACTTCTGGTGCTTGAGAGGGAGTGTGATCAGCAGTGGGGCCACATGGGAACAGTGACAGGGCTATGGTTTAGGGGCCTGGGCTCCAACGCCCTGCCCAGAGGAGCTCAGCTCTGATGCTGGCCCGTAAGGGATGGCTGGAGCATCAGTTGTTGGAATGTCGGGGCAGGGCAGGGGTTCCCAGGTCTGGCTCACACAGGGGATGTGGCAGTGGACTCGCTGCACAGGCTTTCGACGATGTCAGCTCGCTGGATGCGGCGCAGGGCAGCCAGGAGGGCATCGAGTGTTGCGCTGTCCTGGGCGGCCCAGCTGGTGAGCAGGGCACGGACTGGGCAGGCCTCGTGGGTGAAGGAGTCTATGTGCTCAGGCTGGTAGCCCAGCTCGCCTGCCAGGTGCCGCCAGGTGTCCCCCGCAGAGCCATTGAGCAGTTTTTCCACCTCCTCCTGCTTGGCCGGTGGCAGATTGCTGTAGAGGCCTTCATCCCCCTTGAGGGCTGCTAAGAACACAGGGAAAGTCAGACACTACCCGCGGGGCCCCCTTTCCTCCACAGGGGGCCTGGGAGCCTAGGGTAAGACCAGAGAAGGACCAAAGCATTTCTCTTCTCAATCTAGGGAAGTCCCGAGGGCCTAGAGGCAGAGGGATGGCCAAGATGAGGTGCTGAATGGGGGGCCGGGCTGCAGAAGGGCTGGGGGATGCTGACTCACACTCTCTCCCCACCCATTGCTCCAGCATTACTCCACCACCTAGCCCCTCTCCCCGGCCCACAGCAATCAATCAAGGCAGAGGAGGAGACAAGACTTCTCAGTCCTAGACTCAACCCTAGCCAGTGTCCTGGAGCTGAGCTATATGGGCCACTAATTAGGGGACATAATTAACTACTTGTTCCCCAGAAGTCCAGGGCAGGAGGCTAATTGCAGCCACTTGGGGGAGTAATTAGCCCCAGGGGGGACAATTAGCTTGATGAGTTTGGATGCTCCAATTTGTCAAGGCCTCCATTTCCCAAGTCAGTTCACCGGAAAGAATCCCCACCTTCCCTCACCAACTCTCCCCTCCTTCCACTGGGAGGCACTGTGAGCTAGCCCCTCCGGCAGTCCTTCCGACAGTCTAATCTTAATCACTCCTGATGGCCCTGCCTCAGCCCCCTGCCCAGCCGCAGGGCTCACCCTGGCCTGCAGCCGTCTGCGTCTGCGTGTGGGGCTGCTGGTCATGCAGGCTCTGGCTGTCCACAGAGATGCCGCTGTCGCTGTGGAGTTTTTCTCCCTCAGGTGGGGGCGTCTGGTTCACAGGTCGGCTGTTGGCTCCTTGTTTGTTCTGCTTGCAGCTGTTCCACCTGGAGCCAGAGGACAGGCCCAGTCTCAGTGGGTGAGGGACCGCACTGGCTATGCAGTTAAGTATCTTTGCTCTGGTGTGTGGGGGTCAGGGCAATGGTAGGTGCCCAACTCTAACCCCAGCCACAGCACCTAAGGTTCTTCTTTCTCTTTATAGCTGCCCCGGTCTACACTGAAAGCACCGTGAGGGCGGAGGGCGCTCAGGGCTTGGTGCACACGGCAAGTGTTTGATAACGTTCATGGAATGGCACATAAATAAATAACTTCCCGGGAATTCCACTTTTCCCAATCTACGCTTGTAAAATACTCGCACATGTGTGCAGGATGTACAAGGACTTCCTCTGCTATTATACACAACAAGAAAAAACTGAAAACAAACCAAATGTCCATCAACAGGAGATTGGTTAAATAAATTATGACCCATTTATATTATTGAATGAGTGGTTACAAATGATCAGATAATCTATATGTCCAGAGGAAAACCCTCCAGAGGGAGATGAAGTAAAAAAATAAGTTGTAGAATATGTATACTATATCTCATCGATGCTTTTAAAAGAACCTGTGTGTTTATGTAAAACTAAAAAATTTTATGTACATGTGTTTCTAAATGCACAGAAAATGGCTGGAAAGGATTCAAGCAGATTCCAATGAGGAGAGGGTAGACTTTGGGGAGGTAAAGGGGAACTTTGACTTTTTTCTTTATAAGACATTACTCTTGTTTGCATTTTCCCAAACAAGCATGTATTACTTCAATGATTTTTTTTTTAGAAGGAAAAAAAAATGCACTTAAATGTTTAAAATGTTTTCCAGGAGTTCTTGCACACCCTGGCATTCTGGATGTGGGTGCCATAGCATCTCAAGTGTGGGAAGGAAGAGACATGCATGCACAGGTAACTGTGTGGGTAAATGGGGTTCAGGAAATGCAGACACAGGTAGCTGGTAATGCTAGCTTTCTGTGTACGGTTGGGGGCCAGGAAGTCAGAAAGGGGAGCAGCATGGGAGTAGGGCAGTGCTGGTACCAGGACAGGACAGGGACGATCCCCTCCCTACCTCTTACTGACCTGCTGCTCTCTGGAGTAGTGTAGCCATGGTGAGTGAGGATGAGCTTGGTTGGGCTTGAGTTAAGAATGCATGCATTTTCAGGTCAGGGTCACTGTGAAACCTGCCTTGAGGGCAGAGGTGTTGCTCCCTGTCCCTCACCCCCCTTCTCACCTCTTAAAGGCTATATAGGCCACAAGGCCCACAACCACAGCGGCCAGGATGGAGCAGTAGACAGGGATGAGGTTGTCAGTGGTGCCTCGAGTCACCACGGGCTGGGAGCTGCCCATCACTGTGGTCACCACGTCTGCCACTGTACTGGCCACAAGGTCTTGCTCTGGAGGCGCCTCAGGCTCCTGGGTGCTGGGGGCAGTGCTGTCCGAGCCCTCTGGGGGTGTAGACCGTGTAATCCAGCGGCCAGGGATCTCTGGGAGAAAGGGTGACAAGAGTGAGTGCCCATTCCCCCCAGCCCTTCCCCTTATGTTCTGACCTGCCCAGTGCTTCTTCCCAAGTCCCCAGCCCGCTCCAGGTGCTCATGTGCCCAGCTGTTAAGCAAAGGGGTGAGGGCTAAGACTGTGTACATGTAATGATGGTGGAGAAGCAAGAGCCTAGGAATCAGACCTAGATCCCTTTTGGCTGTATTTCTGTGTGACTCTGGATCAGTCCCTTCAAATCTCAGGGCCTCCATTTCCCTGTCCATAGACTAGGGATGTTAAGAGAGATGGTCACTAATCTCCCTCACATCTCAGGGGTACCTGTGGTCCTAGAAATCTATTCTGCTTCCCCTGAAGGTCAAGAAGCCTGGCATGGAGGTAAAAACACAAAGAAGACAGAGTGGGACCCAGGAAGCCTCTAGCCAGAATCACTCTGGGAAGTGTTTTAACCTCTCTGGCCTTAAGTTGCCCCAGTGGCCCCAGTCACCCCTGTCTTAAGGAAGGATGAGGGTACTCAGGTCCATGCAGAGAGGTACCCTGTTCCACCCCACCTCCCTGGAGCTGGTATTCAGCCTCTTTTCCGGTCTCTGATGTCCTAACTCTAGGCTTGGGCAGGATGGAGGAACTCAGCTGCCTTGCTTCCCTCCAGCCAGTCCTTGGACTGTGGCTAGCCTATTTCTTGCCCTGCATGGCCCTCACACCATCTGATCTTGCCACCCAGAGAAGACAGTGTCAGGTAGCCCAAACCTTCCCTGGGAAGGAAGCAGGCTGCTGGTGGAAAGAAGACCTACAAAGCAGGTATTGCCCAGCACCTCAGGGGGAAGGAGACTGTGCCTTGCCACCCACTTAGGCCCTCTCATGCCATCTGGACATAGCCAGCCTCGTTGGCAGGGGACCCAGCTCCTCCTGGCACCAGTGGGTTGGATTTTCCATTCTGTCACTCAGCCAGGGGCAGTACCCAAGGTTGTGGACTCCGGATGGCCTGGGGGGTACCTGTCTGGGCGAAGCTGCCTACCCTATCCCTCCTCACTTCCCACGCCTGGGGCAGGGAGGGAAAGCAAAGCAGACAGGACATGCCTATGGGATGATGGGGAAGGCATTTCACTCCCCAGCTTGCCCACCCAAGTTGAAGTCAAAGCTGCCCACTGGCCTCCTGGGCCTCCTTGGCTCAAGACAAAGATGCTACAAAGACCCCCATTTTCAGCACCTTTGGAGGGGTAAGTCTCTCAGATATGAATCTGGAATCCATTTGGCTGGTATTAGAGAAGGGGCTGCCATCTGCTGCCCCATCCTGCCCTCCCCACACCCTGCAGTCCTGAGAGGGGATGGAGGGTGTAGGGCATGAAGTGGAGGAGACCTAGCCTTGTCTTTTGGCAGCCCCAGATAAGGCATTAAAGTAAGACGGGTCTTCTCTTGCCCTGCTGGAAGACTGGGCCAGCTGGAAGGGCAGCCTGAGCCTTAAGGCTGACCTCAACCCATAGGCTAAAGGTGGAGGGTATTGGTGAATCAGGCCATCACAGAGATTTCAGGGTAGTGGGGAAGGACTGAGAGAGGACAGTAAGGGACAGACTAGGCTGAAGACAGCACTGTTCAGGGCACTTTCCCCACATCTCCCCGATCCCCTTAAATGCGGAGTGGAGGGAGGGGTGGAGGGTGGTGGGGATGAGATCCAGATGTGGCCATGTCCACTAGCATTCCAACCCGCGAAGCCCTTGGCAGGTCCTGACAGCCATTTCCGGAATGGGAGCTGCCAGACTTGCGGGTGGAAAGAGGGACCCGTTTCCTCCTCCCAAACCCAAATTTCATTGGGACAATGGGGTAGGGAGGGGCTTCTGCCCTGAGGGTGGGTGAGTCACCATGTTGACACCTGAAATGTATGTATGCAAGAAAGTACTGTGCACAGTAGTGGAGGGGAAAAGCAAACCATGAATCAAATTCCATTTCCTGGAATGTTCCCTCTGCCCCAGAGTTAACATTTAACCCTTCAGAGGCTAGAGTGGAGAAGGCAAGAGGTGCAGGGACAAACACAGCCCCCGGGGCACCCTCTGTAGGGTGGCTGGGAAAGTGGGGTGGTATCTGGGATGAATGTCCCAAAGGCAGAGCCCACCCCTCCCCAGCCACCACTTTTCTTTGCTTGAACCACGCCCCTGAGTAAATCCCCCCACAGCTGGTCTGGACTTGCCCACGGAACTGTGCGGACTGCCTGCCCGCTGCCAGTTGCTGAAACTCCCTCCCTGCTGTGCCCTGTGCCTGACGCCACTTGCCTGTCTCCTGGCCCAGGGCAATCACCACTAGAACCACCATGTTCTGTACCTCAATCCCCTTCCCAGCACCCCCCTCAATGCAGGAAGCTTCACACACACATACACCTGGCCTCAGCCCAGCTTAATAGCCCTCTCCACCCTGAGCTCCCTGAGCCAGAGATCACAGGAAGTGGAAGAAAGGCATGGGTGTGTGGAAGCCATTGTCACACTGGAGGCTCCCCATGGAGGGTATCTATCTCTCCCATCTGAGAGGCGGGGCTGACTGAAGGCCGTGATGCCTCCACTAGAATGGAGGCTCTCCTGGGAACTAAGTGCTGGGACCTTGTTTCTCTCATCAGACAGGGGTGAAGCCCGTCTCTCTCGCACCAAACTTGGGCTCCTTAAAGGAGCTACTGTGTTGCCCATTTGGAGTAAGGGCACCCTGAGGGTTAGGGACATAGCCAAATGGGCGTCCAGCCACAGGGTGATGGAGATAAAGTAAAGGCATTGGCAGCCTCTCCCTGCAGGAAAAAGCCCACCCATCTCCCCAAGACAGACATCACCAACCAGAGACCAAAACTGTCCTGCCCCATCTCCTTGGGGCCCTGCCTGGCTAAGCACCCAGCTCCCACCCACCCCAGGGAGCTGAGCCCTCCACGTGCACCCTGCCTCTCATCCTCAGGCTCCCAGACCCCAGACCACTCTCCTTCTTTCTTCCCCCCGAAAGCCCCTCCCCCACAACCTCCTTAGTGTTGCTTGGGTCCAACTTTATCCTTGACTACACTGTAACAATGACTGTTGATGCCTCCTCCAGACCTGACAAGTTGAAGTGGGCCAGCTACCTCTAACCCACAAGGACACTGGTAACCATGTGACCCGTGAGGAAACTGAGGTCCAAGACAGGAGTGATCTTCCTAACTAACATCATTCAGATAGCAAGTGACAAGGCAGATCCCATCCCAGGTCCCAGAGCCATGACCACCATGGACCTAGGCCAGGCCTCAAAGCCAAAGGGTCCCAACTCCTGAGGGTTCTCAAGCCCCTTTTCCAGTTCAGAAAGCCCGCCTCAAGGATCAAACACAGCCTGCTCTGTGCTCTTGACACAGTGGCCACTTTCTAGCTGCTTATCAGCGACCTATCCTATCCCCGGCTGGTAGTACATGATTAATAAAGCTCTGGAAAATGAATTAGAATGTAGAGGCCTGGGGGACCATGATGACTTTCCAAACACTTATCCCAAATGAGGAAAGAGTGAAAGAGAGCCTTTGGTGAGAAGGATGGAGGGCCATCTCCTCTGTCAGATTTCAAGGAGGGTGTCCTCTGGCTAAAGGCCAGACTTGGCTCTGCCCGACCCTTAGGGGGCGCCCTTCCCCGCGTGCAGCCACTCGCTCACCCTCGCACTCGGCATCCGCCCAGCGCGTACACTCGCGCAGCTGGCGCTCTGTGTCCTCGCACACGGTGCAGGGCAGGCACGGGTCCACGTGGTTGGCCTCATCCGAGTACGTGCCGTCGGGACACTCCTCGCACACTGTGTTCTGCTTGTCCTGGCAGGAGAACACGAGGCCCGAGCCCGGCTCGCACACGCGGCATGCCTCGCAGCTGCCGGTCGTCTCGTCCTGGTAGTAGCCGTAGGCGCAGCGGCACACGGCATCATCGGCCTCCACGCACGGCGCCGACATGCTCTGCAGGCCCACGCACTCCGTGCACGGCTTACACGGTTCGGTGGCGCTCACAACATCGGAGAACGTCACACCTGAGGGCAGATGAACAGGCAGGGGAGCGGTAGGCCCAGAATTTAGTCATCTACCCTTTGGGCACTTGGCATGAGGGTGCTGCAGGCCCTCCATCCCTCCGTTCCCCACGCAGGGGGCTGACCCCCTCATGTAGCCTGACTCCCTCATTGACCCACCCTCTCCCCTTCGGTCCCTGATCCCAGGCCTGTGAAAACTGGCAGCCCAGTAGGAAGAAAGAAGGGGACCAGCAGCCCCATGCTCCAGGCCCCCAGCCATGCTGGTCCTGAGGCTTTGCAGGGTAACCCAGCTGGTGCAGGTAAATTTATTGGCACATTCTCTTAGAGTTCCCAGCCCTATGCCCTTGTTCCCAGCAAGATTAAAGAATAATCTGAGCATGGTTCCCACCCAGCCCTCCCTGCGGGCCAGAGCTGGGCCTTCACCAGAGAGCCTCCTGCCTCAGCTGCCCTTCCATGCCTCTGCACACAGGTAGGGGCTCAGGTGTGGCCTGAATGGGAGTGACTCCAGTTAGACAGTAGAAGTTCACACCCATGGCACTCCTGTATGCTGCTGAAAGGCTTGGCTCTTGAGGGTGGGGATGAGACTCCTGGCAAGCAAGTTCAGGTATAGCAGGAGAGATAGAAGCTAGAAAGCAAGAAGGACTTGCATATATCGTCCTCTGCTCTTTCAAATGGCATAAAGAGGAGACTTCCAAGCGTACTCTTGACTCATGCTCTTAATGAATAGATGTGAACTCCAGAATAAGGGGAGGGACATCAGGGGTGCCAGGGTCCTCTCCTTTTTGTACAGAGAGGGGAGAGGCACAAAGCACATCTTCACCCCTTCCAGCCCAGGGCAGAGAACTCGAGCCAGTCTGAATCCCAAGAGGATGTATCCTTCCTTGCTCCAAAAGCAGAAAGAGCATGGATTTAGTGACCTGAGAACCGGGGAATGAGAGATTGCTCAGAATGTGGAAGCAGAAGTAGAGAAACTAGGGTCCCATTGAAGGGGTCCAATTTTAACCTTCTCTAAAGGCACCAAGAAACAAAATAGTGCATAAGCAATGAAAAATCCAGACAGAAGTGAAAGGGGTAGAAATTTAGAGAGAAGAGAAAACAGAGTCAATTCTGGAAGAGGGACCCCTGTGTTATTCTTCTTAGGGATCAGGCGGATCTTGATTTAAAACTGCTTCTATCACTTATTAGCTGTGTGACTCTGGGTGTTTTGCTTAACCTCTCTGAGTTTTTTTCTTTTTTCTGTAAAACAGGGAATAACATCTCTGCTCACAGGGTTGTGGTGAGGAATAAATTAAATTTCACTGTAAGGCACCTGACAAACAACGAGGATCCTACAAAGGCCTGGCCCACGGGGTAGGCAATGATAAGTATGGTGAACTCCGGTAGCTGGAATATCGTCAGACAGCAGAAAGGACTTCCGAACATGAACAGCCAAGGCAGGATGTCCAATTACACAAACAAGAGGCTCTTATCTTGTTGGCATGTAGTGGGGGGGGGGGGTTCTAGTCACATAGAAGGAGAAGGGAGGGCCCTGCCCATGGGAAAATGCAAAAAATTAGCAGAAAACTTCTGGGAGAGGGTTTTAGGGGGTGGGGAAAATGTGGACATTTTTGGCAGAGAATGAAGGCAGGAGCTTAATGGGCTTCCTTGTGGAAACATTTTGAGGATAGAGGGAAAGTCCTCTGGGGTCTCCATCCCATAAAGTGGGCTTGTAAAGGCTGCCTGTAAAGGCGGCCTGTTAACACAGCTGGTGGGGAGGGAGGAGGAGGAAAAAGAAGGGGGAGCAAATGGAGGAAACGGGAGGGAGGACTCCCGCCACCCCCTCTGGGCTTGCCTTTCTCCCCGTCCCAGAGATGCCAGAACCTCCATCTCCCAGGCTCCTCTACCCCACCCCTTGCTTTGACAGAAGGTGAGAGGGGTCCCATCCTGGGAAACTTAGGATCCAGGGAGGAGAGGCCCTGGGCTAGCGTCTAGGAAATGAGAGAGGCAAATTTGGGAGGTTCCAAGGTAGCTGTTGGTTGGCCAATCCTTCCCTGGGATGGAAACCCTATTAGGCCATGGCCAGGGCAGGTGGCCAGAAGGCAAGGGCATTACAGGATGCCCAGTCTGCCCCATGCAGTCCTGGGTATCCCTCTGCTGGAGGATGGAGTTATAGGATCCACAACCACAGAGATAGGAAAATGGCATATTTGGGGACACCAAGGAGTTGGAGTTGCCTGGCTGATAAATGGGTACCCGTTGTGCTGATGGTGGTGGTAGGGAAGCATCCAGAGGTAAGACTAGGCTGGCAGGGGGGTTCAGAATTTCCAGTTCCTATACCCTCATTCCTAGTGTGACTACAGAATAATCTGAGTATGGTTGCCACAGCCCCTTCACATGGGCATTAAGTGCCAGGTAGAAGGCAGGATCTGATTGTTGGCAGTGAGGAAAGATTTCTGGAAAGAGTCAGGAAAAGGGTACTGAGCCCATGGCTTGAGGGCAGCAACTGAGGCTGGCGGCATCCGGCAGAGCTGAGACTCCTGACTCAAAAGTGCACAGAATTCAGACCCCAGACCCACCATCCTGCTTCCTCTTTCATCTAGCAGCCCTGGAAGACTGGATTCTCTCCCCTCCCCAAGGAAATCCCGGGTAGTAATGACCAGAGCACCCCTCTCCCCTCCTCCACTTGAAATTATCCCACAGTAAGGACATCCTTAGAGTGCTCCAACCCCCATCCCCGCTGCCTTGGGAAAGGCCAGCTTCCTTGCTCAGAGCTGGAGAACAGTTGGCTTGCGGGGAAGGGTAGCCACGCCCTCCCAGGATCCCCCAAGGTCAGTCTCCAGGGCAGCCAGGATTTGATCCTCCACCCCTCCCCCCAAACACACAGGGTAAGTGGCAGCCATTGATTTTGCAGTGCAGATGATATTTTTAGCTGGTCTTAGCATCAGCTACTCTTTCCACCTGGTCATGCTCTTCTACCAGGCCTCTCTGCTGGGGGTGGGGGGGTGGGAAGGGGCTCCCCCTGGGTATCCCCCATCAGGTCCCCCTCCTCCCTCTGCATACCTCCCTCATCCATTCAGCTTCTCTTCTCTGCCTCCTATCCTGCTTTTGGTACCCTCCTACTCACTCTGGTGCCCATACAGTGGTGGGCAGGAGACCCTGCCAGGATGCAGAGAGTACTTGTAAGGCCTCTCCTGGGCATGCTCCTCCCCAGCCCGGGCCCTGCCCCTGCCCCCACCCCCATCACCTCTGCCCCACCTGCCTCCCTATACTCACTGTCCAGGCAGGGCTCACACACAGTTTGGTTGGCTCCACAAGGCTGGGCCACACCCTCACCCAGGTTGCAGGCTTTGCAGCACTCCCCACTGTGGGTGTATAGGCCTGTGGGGCATGCCTCTTTGGCACCTCCGAGGGACACCTGTGGGGGGATCAGAAGGTCAGACTGGTAAGAGAAGGGAGGAGGGTGTCTTCTGAGCTATCAAGCATCCTCTCCTAAAGCCTTCTATTGGAACCACCTGGGCCTAGATGAGCTCACCAGGGAGGCATTAGGCACATCAAAGCTAACAGGAAGAAAGGCAGTGGGGGGCAGTCACCCTTGCAGGCTGTGGGGGTGTGAGGTCAGAGCCTGCCATGTTTACCCTCTGCAAAGTTCATTTTGGGGTTACAGCAACTCCTAGAATCTCAAGGATGCACCACCTGAGGCCCAGAAGAGGCCCTCTGGGCAGAGACGTCATGAACAGTTGGACAGGTCACGGCTCACACAGGGCTCCCTGCCAAGGGAGCAACTAGAATCCAAAATCTAGCCCAAATGCCACTTGCTAAGCTGCACACCTGCAGGGTGACATCTACCTGGAGGGGAGCCTTTTTCTAACAAAGGCTAGCAGGACTCTACTCCAAGTCCTTAATTCTACCCACATATTAAATATCAAACAGAGGTGTCTGTGCCCAAGAACAGAAAGCAGAGGGGTAAGATCTTGGATTCAAATCCTGACTGTGCACTGGGAGCTGATCTGTCCCGTTCTCCTTCTCTGAGTCTCCATCTCTGCACAGATAGCGATGGCTACAGCTCAGGGCCAGAGCGAAGACAAGCCAATTGGCAAGCGTCTGGCGCCAAGATGCGAGAAAGGGTCTCCTGTTATCAATGATGAGAAAGTGGCTGCTCTCACCACCCAGCAGCCCTGCTCCACTAGGGTTTGATTTCCAGTCCCCAGCCCTCCCCTCTCCCAGCCCCCATGCAGCCAGTGGGAACTGCGCTGGAACCAGGGCAAAGGGGAGTCAAATTCCTGCCGCCAAGGCATCTTTACTCATGGATGGAACGATTTAGCACCAGATTCCCTAGAGGGAGGGGCTGCTGGCAGCTTGCTTAATATTTCTGCTCCTTAAAAAAAAAAAACAACTTCATGTCTAATAAAACTCCCAATCCTGTTTCCCTGGCCCCAGATCATGCAGCTCCCATTTGATGCTGAGAGGAAGGATGGGCTCTCAGGTCGTGGGAGCAGAAGGAAGTTTTAATGGTCATTTTGGATATTCCTCTGCTTCTGCATTGACCAGATCATAGCTAAGAATACTCCTTCCCTGCAGTTGTTTAAAATATCCTGAAATCTTATCAGGGTTAGGTGGAGGCAGGAGGATGGACAGATTGCATCAGTCTAGGAGGCAGCCTATGGTCTTCAAGAGACCAGCAGAGAGGGTGCAAGCAACATAGGAGAGGGACCTTGGGTGTCGCCACTATCTCCTCCCAGGTGGCAGGAACACAGTGCTAGGAACATCTGCAAACCAGAAGTCTTGGGGCAAGGGGGAGTCCCAGATACAGGCTTACCCCCAGGAGGTGAGCAAGATTCCAGAAGGGTCTGTTCAGATTTCTTTTCATCCTTTAGGGCTCTGCTTAAATATCGCTTCCTCAAGGAAGTGGGCTGTGTCCCAGTCCCCTCCCAGACCAGGCGGAGGTGCACTGTTACACATTGGATTCTTGTCTGTTCTGACACCTTCCTTACAGAGTCCCCCACTTGGCTGTCAGTTCCCTGAGGGGGTAACTGTGGTTGCCCCGGAGCCTGGCACATAGTAGGGACCCAACATATGTATTTATGGAATTTAAGAACATGAAAAGACAATATGACTTCAATTAACTAGAACTCTGGGGGAATGACTTCTGAGTAGCTGAGTTCCCTCAAAGTCAAGGATTTGCAGCTCTAATCACCTAATACTTTTCATTTTAACTGTGGTGGCTGCACCTTTCTCTGATTCTGGAATAGATCTTCATGGTTTCCACATGACTCAGGGACTCAATATTTATACCAACTATTATTTTGGGCTTTAAATTTTGAATTTCAAAATTTGAGTTTTGAATTTCCCTCTGCCGCAGTGTCTTCATTATTAGGTCATCGTGACTGTACCTGCCTCATAGGGTTACTGTAAGCATTAAATAAGATATTGGGAGCCCTCTTTTCCCTTTTCCAAGATCTTTCTTGCTTCCTTTGTAGCTTTTGGCTGTGTTAGTTGAGGTCAGTAGCAACCTGGGCTCAGATAGCTGAAGATGTCTGTCTATGGTAGTCATGGGAGGAGTGGCAGCCCTGCTCGAACCCCTCTTCTTTGAAGTCTGATCTCTCTACTGCAGCCCATGGTCCTCTCTCTTTTCCCAAGTCTTGGGTTTGGAGTCGAGGCCACATAATTAGTGACCATGTGTTTCCTGTTCTTGTTTTATGTTTCCTATTTCAAAACATCATAGATGTGCTTCTTAATAGTATGTTACTTTGGGTAAATTCTCAATCTCTCTGAGCCTCTGGTTTCCTCCCTAAAATATTGGGTTGGTAGTATCTACTGCTCAGGATTGCCATGAAAATTAAATAAAATAATTTATGCAAATCTGGTGTAGAGTAGGAGTTCAATAAATGTTAGGTATCAAAGAAGTATCTTCTCTTAGGGACAGTGAACTCCTGAGCCTGGGTGAGAGGTAGTGGGAAGGAGGAATTTAGCCATCCCCCAAAAGAGGAAACCATCTAAGAGATCTAGCCACCAGGGAGTCTGAGGAGGGGATGGTACTGAAGGAGGATGGGTAATTGCTCTCCCTAAAGTTAATTTAACAACTATTTTCTGAGCATTGAAATAAGAGTTTCCAATGAGACATGGTCCCTGACCCCTGTGAGGTGTCGCAGTCCCATGAGGGAGAGGAAATGTCATTCCAAAGAGCTACTCCAGAAGCCAAGAAGCTGAGGGAAAAAGACTTGAGGGACTGCCTTTATCCCCCCCCTGACAGCTGGGGAAACTGAGGCCCACAGAGTTCACTCTGCTAAGTGGCCTAATGCGTGACCACTGGCACACCCTCTATTGGTTTAAGCCAGGGCAATCTTGGGAAGCCAGGAGGGATGACCAGGATCCAGGCTAATTGCTCCCAAATGATCAATTTACTAAATAATAGATGCATTTGCCTGAAATTTACATTCATTACACTTATTCATTTCCAGTTTGATAGAATGATTTCATACCAGTTTTGAGAATGTTTGCAATCTTTTTATTTTTGCCATTTCAAAGCTTTCAAGAAACTAAGATGGAAGTACCCTTAAGCGAATTGACTTAAGAATCTTAACTTTTTTTTAATTGGACAATACAGAAAATACACCATAATAGTTGAGAGTATTTGAAACTATATGAATGTTTCACTATGGTGAATCCTAACCATGCATGACAGCTTCAGCAAAGGGTTCCTTAGGTGAATGAAGCCATTGGTGACTACTATGAGGTTGAAGAGTTTTCAATAGGTAGAGGGCCTTTTGAGAACCCAGGGGAAGTACTGGTACATTCCCTTCACCCCTTTAGATAGGGGTTGAGTTTGGGGTAGGAGACAAGAGCTAATTACTGAAGATGATGTTGCATGAAGACTTTGAGAGGGGTGTAGGGACTCTGAGTGCGGGATAGGGGCTCAGTTCCAAATTTGTGGTGCCAAAGGCATAGGACATGGGTCTAATCTCTAGAGCTAGTGGTGGCTCAGGGCCATATGTCCCTCCTTGATCTAGAAGGGGGTGGAGGGGTGGCCGGCATACGGATGAAATAATAAGTTCCAAGCCGAGCAGCCTGGGTTCCAAGGGCGCCACCACTTGCTAACTGGGGGTGTCTGGTTCCATGCCCGAAAGTCCGAGGCAGGGGCTCAGTTCCCTTAACTGTAAAATGTGAATCACTAGATTTTCTCTGCCGGGACCTTATAAGGATTAAATAACACAAGAGAAACTACCCAGGGTAGTGCGTGGCACATAGTAAGCACTCACTAATGTTATTATTCCCGCCTCTCCACCCCGCACCCCCAGGGAGAATCTAGGGGCATGAATGGGACCGGGGTAGTACAACCGGGTAGAGACCCCTTCCCTCTGCGAGCCGCCTCGCTCGCCCAGCCGCTCGCGTAGTCCCATTTGCTGCCCTCGCTTGCATCCCTATTAAGCGCATTAGCCAGCCTGGCGGCTCCTGTTACAGACGTCTGAATGACAAAGTGCCTCCATTACCGGCGCGGCCCGCCAGCCGACCCGCCGGGATGCGCTCTGGTTTCAGCACTCTCTCGCCGCGGCCCAGGAAGAACTCCGAGCGCCGCGGTGCGCAGAGCCAGCCCGTAGAGAGCAGCGGCTAGGGGGATGCAAGAGCCGCAGGGGCTGAAAGCGGCAGATTCTGCGGGGGATCCACCTTCCCCAGCCCCTCCACGCCCAGGTCCCCTCATTCCTAGTCTCTGCTCCACCTGGGGAACACTCTCTCCAGCCCCAGTCCGAAGCCCACTCCCTAGCTTCTCTGGTATCCGCACTACTGGCCGCCCCAGTCCCCCCTCCTCGCCCCCCTCCCTGGCCGAGAAGCATCTCTAATCCGCCGCGTTAGTCAGCAGACGTGCCCGCAGTCACTCTCAAATCCCCGGACGAGGCGACAGGTACCGACGGCTCCAGGGAACCCAGGCTGAGCTTTGGGAAGGGGGCCAGCTTCAGAAGAGGGTCTCTGTCCACCCATTCCCCCATATTCCAAAGCTGACTTGGATCTGGGGATGGTGTCAAGCCAGCCCCGCCGAGAAATGCAGCTCTTTGAGTTGAGACGCCAGGCTGCCCCCGTAAGAGGTACACGGAGTTGGTAGCAGAGAATCAAGCGAGGAGCAGTCTAGCTAGGACTCCGGGCCAATTTGCTTGTGGTACCTTAGCCAAGTTGTTTAAACTCTCAGAGCCTCAGTCTCCTTATCTGCAAAACGGGAATCTGGGGGCGTGATGTCAGATGAGAGATGAAGACGGCAGGGAGAGTGAGGACAACCTCCTCCATTGCGAAACCTTCCAGGGCACTCCGTTCGTGACTACACACCAGGTCACATGTCCTGAGTATCTTGTCTGAACTACCGAGTGGACATAGATGCTTGAGAGGACTCACAGTCCTTTGCCAAGACAGAATCCGCGGCGTCCAAGCGCCTCCGTCTGGTTCGGTGCTCAGCGTCTTCATCTGAAAGCTGGGCGGGGTGCGGTCGGAATTTCGACTCGCCTGGCTGCTGGAGCGGAGCGAACCGCTGGCGCGGCGCTCGGGTAGCTTAACTTACTGGGGGTCCGGCGCACAGCCCCAGTGGCGCCCGCAGCCGCAGAGGACACCTCTCACAATGCAGCGCCCCCTGCGGGCCGCCTCCACCTGAGCGACCCCGGACTGTGCGCGGCCAGGACATTCCCCGCCTGGTGCGTCCCGGCTCCCTGCACCCCGAAACGTGGAGGTGGCCAGACATGGTCCAACGACTCCCGTTCCATCCCTTCCGATTCGCTGCGCTGCTTCAAACCACGAGAATAAGCGTGTCGCGACAGCCCGCCAGTCGTAGGGGGACCGGGGAAGCGGGTTCGCCCCGGCGAAGTGGGCACTGCTTTCCCAGCCTCGGATCCCCAGCCGCAATTCCCTGACTGGGCGAGACTGCGCGAAAGCGCGCGACAGGCGCGGGAAACGTCCCGGCGTCTGCGTTTTCTTCTCGTCTCACTGTCCCTTGGCCGGTCAGTGGAGCCGCGACCACCTTCGGGTCCTCTCTCCTTCCTCCGTCCTTTTTCATTTTACTTCCATCTCTCTACCTCCATCGCTGTCGTTCCTTTTCTGTCCTTCCTAACTCACTTCACTCTCTTCAACAGACCTCCACTCCCGAAGCTCTCCCTCCCACGCCCCTCCCCCCCCCATTGTCTGGCCAGTCCTCATTGTCCGATGCCCGGTTCCCTCTGTCACGCCAACCTCTCCCTCATTGTTCCATCCCCTCGTCTCCGGTTCCCCACCCCGCGCTCCCCTCACATCTCTAGTCCCCGTCTTATTCCTCCTTCTTCTCTAGTCTGGGTTCCGTCCCACTACCCTTCAGAAATCAAGATGCTCAGCGGGAAAGTCGCCTGGAGATCCCGGCATTCAAGCGCCCTCTTCAGAAGAACCCAGGCATCCGAGAGTCCCAGGACCCCCTCCTCAGAGACCCCTCCCAGCTCCTCCACTCACACCTGCGCGGTACCCGAGTACCCGCATCCGTGCGCCCCTCTTGTCCGCGTCTCTATCCTGGATCTCAGCATCGCCTCTGCGTCCTGGGAACCCTAGACGCCCCTCCATGGATCCTGGTATCGGAGCTCCTCTCCCGCCATCCATCCCCAGCATCTGGGACTCCAATGCTCTGTTCTGCTTTCCCTCAGCGAAACCTGGACCCATTGAGGTTCCGGTCCCATTTAAAGGAGCTGGCTCCCCTCCGGCTAGCACTCACCCCCAGGAGCAGCAGCAGCAGCAGCAGCAGTAGGCGCAGCGGGTCCATGGCGCAGCCAGCGGCACCTGCCCCCATCGCCCGACACCCGCGGCAGCGCCCGGCTTCCAGTTAGTCCGCTCCGCGGACAAACAGGGATGCGCTGCGCTCCAGCGCCCGCCCCCCGGAGCTAGCCTAGGCTCGGCTCCCTCTGGCTGGGGGCGGGAGGGGCTGGAAGAAGCCAGTGCAGCGGCCCCGCCTCCTCCCCGCCCACCCCCGGAACCGCGCCCGCCCGCCCCGCCGCCTCCAGCAGGGGAGAGGAGGGAAAGGGAGGGCGTGCGGGGAGCCGCGCCCGCGCGCCCTCGCTGCCGTTTCTCCGCGCTCAGGCCCTCAGTGCCTCTCCCTCACCTCGCCTCGATACCCAGTGCCTGGTCCACGTTCGGGCTTGTCTGTCCCGGATGCTGTGGGTTTCGGACCAGGGCGGCTCTGGTTCGCCTCCGGCTGAGCCCACCCGCAGCGTTCACTCTCTTAACCATCTTCCTCTGCCTCCCGCTTTAGCTTCTCCCGGGTGCCCTGCTCCCTACCCAGCCTTTACCAACTTAAATTACCACTGCTTGCCCCGCCCTTCATCTCCTGGTCCATACCCTACCCCTACATCTGCCCCTTCCCAGGGCAAAGACCTAGCGAGAGGGGAAGGGAGAAATAGCAGGTGGCCTGACCACCGACTGTGTGCATCTGGGACATTCGAAGTGGAGTCCATCCTGACATCGCTTGAATTCTCGAAAAATGTGTTCGAAGGGGTCACAAGTATGCACACAAAACACAGGAAGACACACTTTTAAGCTAGCATATATATGTACTTAAGCATCGCATATGCCCACACCATCATCTTGTAGACCTGCAGGTTCTACACAAGCGTGTCCACCTGCACACTTAAGAACACATGCATACTCATCATACATGTGGTAGTAACCCTCAAACACACATACACATTCATACATGCACTTGTACATGTTCAGTTACCTCCACACAAGCCCTCACAAGTATAGTCTCTTGCACAAGTGTGCACATACATTCATGAACATACGCACACTTACGCCCATACACAAACACACAGATGTATCCTCAACAATATACTTTCACTAGACTGTGACTGTTTCCATTAGCTTGTGAGCTCCCTGCTGGCTGGGACTATGCTTTCTTATCTGAATGCCTGGTACACAGTAGGTGTTCAATAAAGGTCTGTAGAAGGGAATAAATAGAAAAATAGTTCGATGGACTTACATCCATGTACCCATCCATATGCTACGTTGGCATCTCACAGTCACCACGCCCCAGAAAACTTAGCAGGTCCAGATTAGGCCCAGCAACCCACGGAGTGCACCAGCAGCCTTTTGGTGGGAAGCACCACCATGCCTCACCTCTGTGCTCACCCCTTTCCATATTCCCAGACATGAAGGCCCTGGAGCACAGAGCTGTGGGGGCATGTCTACAAAGCCCATCCCAGAACCCTGACCTTGTCTATGTGTGGTCCTCAGTTTTGACTTAAAAAAAAAAAAAATAGTACTACCCTCCCACATTACAGGAAGGAGAGATTAGTGCACTTGTGAAGAGGGTATGCTAGTAGTTGGTAGATGATTTCCTAGATCAGCTGAAGCTAATTCATTCATTCATGGAGGAAATTTTTTTGCCCTGTGAATTTCTTTCTATGCAACTAACAAAGTTCAGGGGACAGCCCCAGAAAAGATAGGTAGACATCATCGCAGCCTTGAGCATAAATGTGAACGAGCCACCACTTCAATGGCTGGGCATAAGAGGCCAGGCAGTTAGCTCCTCTTCAGAAATCTCCAAGGAGTCCCTTCTCCTGGACAGGGACCAGCTCTTAGCTGCCTCCTCCTCCTGCTGCTGCTTTTACGGCCCTGCCTTTCTTCTCAGCTAAATTCATGGAAGACAGGAAGGGGCAACATTAGTACTAACAGCATCGAGCTGCTTACTACCAAGGGTATCGACAGTGTGGCATTAATTTAAATACTCCTGTTATTAATTTATGATCCCAGTTACAATTATTGCCAAGGTTATCCATCTCAACACAATTTAATATGACCCATACTACCATGGCTGGGCCTGGTTTATTAATAATTTTCATGGTCATGATCATTTAAGCCTTACTCGAACAATTACAAACAGAGATTGTTACTATTATTAGCAATATTTCTATGATTAAGCCTGCGCACAGGACCACAGTGTAATGCTGAGTGCTGGCGGGGAGAATGGCTCTGCAAAGTGTGCAGAGGAAAGAGCACTGAACTGAGAGTCAGACAGACATGGCTATAAATGCCTACACAGCCTACCCCACCCCCGCATGGCTTCCTCCTGTGTGGTCTTAGGCAGGTTATGTCATCTCTCTCAGCCTCAGTTTCTTCATCTACTAAAAAAAGATCCTATCTTGAATGGACAGGGTGAAGAACAAATGAGGTAACAAGGAGAGACTCTATCCCCTTTTACTCTTTCAACACATATTTATTGAGCACCTACTATACGCTACATACTGTTCTAAGCACTAGGGATACAGCGGGAACAACAGCAGCTGCCCTCATGGAGCTGATGTTCTAGTGCGTTTGGTGTTTGATGGAAAGGATTATTTTATCATGTGACGCCTTGGCTTGACCATACCATAGATAGCACAGTTGTGATCAGGATATTCCTTTGCTGCAACTACTATCATGACCACTGTCACCACCACTATCACCATCACAACCATCTATACCAAACCAGCACCACTATGACCACTGTCACCATGACACCATCATCACTACCAGAACCACTACAGCTACCACTGCCACCACTCCCTCCCATAATCTTTCCCATCGCTACCATGACTGCCATACCATTATCACCAACATCCCCACTGTCACCCTAACTGCCAGAGCCATGGCCACCACCACCCCCTGCCTTCCTTCATCTGCACCACCGCAAGCAGTAGGAATTCCTGCTCCTAACTCAAGCTGGATACTTGGAGCCCCTTTTCTTTGGAACCATATCAGAGGCCCTACGGAGCCATTGCCTGGCTGACCCTAAGTCCCTAATGGTCGTAACTCCTGGCTTCAAACATGAGCATCCTTTTAAAGTTTCTCCCTGATCCATCCCCCTTTTCCTCAATCCTCAGCACTTTCAGCTATTAATGTGGGATGGAGCATGAGAGAGGGCTCTTAGGAGCTGACTAGCAAGTAGGATCAGAGAGGCAGTGCCAAGGGGTCAGCTGTTTTCATGTGGGGGGGGGCGTCCCTCAGAACTGTCTCCCATGACAGAGCTGCACATACAGAGGACCATCCCCCACCACACACACCAGGGCTTCCTGGACTTAGTAGTGACCCTAAGGTGAAAAGGTGGAGAAAATCATTTCAACTCTACATGAAGCTGGGAGTAGGAGTGGTGAGTCAAACTTCATCTTCAGGAGTTGAAATGGGTTTTCCCCTCACCTGTCCATCTCCCCACCTCTCTGTCACCATGGAGGCTATCTCTTCACACACACACTCCCTGTCTTTCTGTTCCATTGGGACCCCTCACCTTGGGCTCTCTGCAGAACATGGCTCACAGCTCCGCGTGCCTGTCCCCAGCAGCCGCTGAGGAACCAGCCTTCATTCCTAACCTACTTCCGAGTAGAAATGGGAAAACAGACAATGAGTACTCACATTTATTGAGATGTCTTGTGGGCTGGAGATCCACATAATTATCTTTTAATCCCCACTTCCTTTAAGGAGGTGCTGGGATCACCATTTTACAGATGAAGGGACTAAGGCTGTTAAACTACTTGCCCAAGGACCCCCAGAGGGAAGCGGTGGTACCATAAGTGGCCACCGTACTGCACAAGGCCCTTCATAGCCAATCCTAGTCACTCCTCCCCTCCATCCCAGCCCCTCCAGCCTCACCCCAATGAGTTGGAGAGATAGAACCTGCATGTCCGAGGGGCTGCACACTGTCTTTTCATGCTACCATTCAGATGCCCCTCCTGACACACATCACAGAATCCGGGCTTGTGGACCTAGAGGGGACTGGCAGAGGCAAGCCAGGGGATGATCTCTGCCTTTTGAATGAAGGCATGATTTCCAAGCTCTCTGGGTGAGCACTCGCTTTTGTCTCGCTTTGGAAGAATCACCTCCCCTACCCCCGTTCCAATTTTCAAACGGAGAAGGGGTGAAGGGAGATGGGCAAGGAGACAACAATTTCTGAGGGGGAGGAGGGGAAGAGGAGGTGCCTGGCCTCCCCCAGCTGCATCCCATCTGCCCCGGGCAGGCGGCCAGGCAAGGTAAGTGAGACCCGCTGCCCCACATTAGGAGCTGGCTTTGAAGCGTGATGCAGTGATTACCTTCCTAGGCTGCAAGGGGCGGGGGCTTGATCAATGAGGGGGCAAGGTGGGGCCTGGGGACTGGTTTGGGGTCAACATGATTTGATTCTGGAGCCACTTGAGTAGTGAGAGGGGCAGGAGGAATTAGCCAATTTTGGAGTCCAGTTAGATTAACTGGAGCATCAAAGTGGGCCAGTTCCCAGTACCCTCCCCCACCGTCTGCTCCACCCTGAGGCTAGTGCCCCCTTCTCACCTCCACCCTGTCCTGCAAGGGGCCTGTCTAACCCACAGTCATCAGCCTTCCCACCTCCGAGCCCTTCTGTGAGTTACGCCCTCATAAGAGTTGTCTTTTCTTTTGACATAACAGCAGAATTGGTCAAAACCTTCCATCTTCCCATTTGCATTTTTTTCTCTTCTTTCAAAGGCCACCCTTCCTCCCACCTGTGCCCCATTCTGTACCCAGACCTCTTGTCAAGGTATCACAGGATACGATCAATTTGTTCATATAGGCTATAGGGACTTAATTTCCCCAGACTTTGTATCTTGGAGAAGGGGTGCCCAGAGAGGGCAATGCTCTACTCATGTGCTTGAATAGAGAGAGAGTCCCAGGCCTCAGATAAGGACACAAGGAGTGAGATTCAGCACACTCCCTCACTCAGGGCAGCCGTCTTCCTTGCTGATTCAAAGGGCCACCCTCCCCAGCCTTTTGGTCCATCCTCTACCCTCCTCTGTGTGGCACACATTCCCCCAAGTAGCTTTCCTCTAGGAAATTTCTCCTGACTCTCAACTTTGATCCCTCCGAACCCTGCAGGATCACAGAGCTGCCCTGTAGTTCTGAAAGATTTGGTCTTCTCTCTTTTTATCCCGCATTCAAGGACAATCAAGACATTTTAAAGAAAAACTGACTAGGGCTACACCAAGAATGGAGCAGTGGAAAGTCAGCAGATGGGAAGATAAGAAGATGAGGCATCAGAAGACCTGGGTGCCAGGCTACCATTTATTTGCTGTGTGCCCTTGGGCCAGTCCTTTCCCTTGCTCTGAGCCTAGGTCCTCCTTCATAAAATGAGCATAAAATGCCAGTCTCACAGAGCTATTTCGAGGATTCAGAGAGGTATTGAGTAAGTGTGCTTCACAAGTTAAGGGAGCTGGAGAGATGTCAATTACTCTTGTTCTATCTGATGCTGCTGGTGCTGGTGGCTTTTGGCCTGCAGGCTGGAGACCGGATGAGGGTGAGATGACATTTCAGCACTGGAGACCCAGGCTCCAGGCCTTCCTGCTACAGATAAGAGCCAGAGCTGTGACAGTCCTCCCGCTCAGCACAATTCCCACGGGAATTGCCGGGGGAGGAGACATCTGAGGCCCAAGCTTATCTTCACTTTGGCTGTCTGGGAAGAGGGGTCAAGTGCAATTGTCTGGCTTGGTTTCCAGCAGGGGAGGGTAAAGGGCATGGACGTACAGTCTGTTAAGTCTCCCAGTCAAGGGAATACCCCCAAGAGGGCTCAGAAAGGGGGAGGAGCTGGAGGAGAATGATCCTTTCTCCGTCCCACCCATCCCAAGGCTGAGTCTGCTGGGCTGGGAACTCTGAGATGGGGCTGATCATTTAAAAACAGAGGCTTGGATGGCCAGCTCTTCCTGCACTAGCTCTCTGTCACATCCACTCCATTTGCCAACTGAATGCCCCTCTCCGGGAAGAGAGAAGAGACAGCCCTGCACAGGGGGGGTCTCCAGTCTAAAGGAGGAGACAGCATCCTCGCCTAGGAAGTAAGTCGCCCTACTCTGAAGAGAGGAACATGATCTCTAGGTTGCAGTCTCTTCTCCCGAGGGAGCACAGAGATTGGCCTGGGACATGGAAAGGAACTTCAATGTCACTGTCCTCTCCCAAACTCTCAAGAAGGTGAAGAGCAGGGAGACAGGCCATGGCCTTGGGGAATCTCTTAGTCTACAGGGTCCCCCAATCAAATGAGAGTGTTTCACACCTGGGGCAGAAGCGCAAGAGTGTTCCCTGTTGTACATTCTAGTCCAGGACTCAGATTTCAGAAGTGAAAGCCATCGCCTAGAGGTCATCTACAGTTAGGGAAATTGAGGCCCAAAGAAGTGCATGACATGTTCATCGCCCCAATTGCCTCTGTAACCTGGGACCACTCACTGTACCTCTCCAGGCCTGTTTCTCACCTGTGAAGTGAGGGAAACTGTCCTTCCCAGACTTGCCCTGCTCCTGCTCCCTGGGAAGTCTGAAGCCAGGTTCTTGTCCAAGCCCAGCGCTGCCGGGCCCACAGGGTGCCCCAGGGAGAGGAGGCAGGTGCAGGTAGGCGGGGCCGCCTCCTGGAGGAGCCAGCGGGTGGAGGAAAGCGCTGAGTCGACACTCAGAGCCCTAGCCACCTCCGCTCCTGTTCCATTATTCATCCCTGTAAGAGGCTTTCCCTCCTCCTGCCTGACCCAGGCCCAGTCTGGAGAAATGCCTTTGCCTTCCCCCACACCCCCCCCCCATAATCCCCCCTCAGCTGGAAACTCTTAAGCAAAAAGGTCGTCAAGATGATTAAATGCGAACAGATTTTCAGCTTTTTCCACTTTAATTAAAAATGTGCTCTTTATTCAGAGGAAGCTGGAGACGGAATAGTGGCTCCCCAAAGTCCCCTGGGCTGAAAAGTGGGGGTAAAACACTCATAGATGTCTGAAGGTTGGCCCTCGGTGGCCTGGGGTCAGGGGCCTGGCCTGGAGCTGCCATGCGCCCACAGGCCCTGTCCACAGCGGGCAGCTGGAGCCCTGAGGCCTCTGGCCACTGGAGACAGGGCCAGAACACAAGCAGAAGGGTGCCAAGCAGGTCTGCACCCTAGATCTGGGGAGGGAGAGGGCTGGGGAGCAGAAAGAGTTCCATTTTCACAGACCCTCTCTACTGGGGAGTCCTCAGTCTGAGACAGGAACAGGACACTGTCCTCAAGAAGGGCTGGGGTCTGAAAGAGAACTCAGGATAGGAAATGAGAAATGGACGCATAACTTCCAAAACAACCTAGAAGCAAACACAGGAGTGGCTCAGCATCCCTACAAACAACGGGGTGCATGGGGTTCATGTGGGGGGCAGCGGGGGGCCTCAGTCGGTTTCCTGCAGAAGGACCACAGAGCTGGAAAAAGCTGGGAAGGCAGCCATGCAGGGCAGCTGTGGGAAGTCATAGGAAAAGGGTACAATGGGGACACAATGCATTTTGTTACAAAGATGGGGAAATGGGGAGCAGGGAGAAGCCAGCAAGAAAAGGACTCTACCTCCTGTCTCCCCCTCCTATCAGGGATCAGGAGCATGAGAGGAGGAGTGGCAGGGGAAGGGATTTGGTTGAGACACCTGAGAACATCCACTGGGGGAGGAGGGAAGAAGGGAAGGGCGGGGAAGCTGGCACAGGTGGCAGGAACAACAGGAGCCCATGGCCCTTGGTCACCCATCCCATTTCCGGTCTGGCCCCAGTCCTTGGCAAGCCCTGGAGCAGAGCTTCCCTCCGGAGTGTCAGAGAGGACGGTTGTGGTTGAAGTTCCTCTCTGTGTTCTGGAACACCTCTGCGCCCATGTGGGAGAGCGGACTGCAGAAATGGCCACCTGGGCCCAGAGAGATTGGCCTCCTAGCCCTTCCTGCACCCGTGCTGGGTGGTCCCACCTGCCCTCCACTCAGGAGCAGGGAGTTGGTCTTTAGCCTGGGAAGAAAAGAGATCCCTTCCTGGTGAACCCCCCCGGTGCTGGGAGGCAACCCAGAGCCCACCCGACCCACTACCCTGCTCCCAGGCCAGGAAGCAGGTCCCATCAGCTTCGGGAAGGGGTCAGACACTGTAGTGAGGCATTCGGGGTGCTTCAGAGTCCAGCCTGCCACCGTGTCTTTCCAGCTTATCTTTACCATCAGCTCTCCTGCCACCACTGTGAATGCCACCAAAACGACTTTAGGAGAGCAGAAGGAGGGGGAACCACCATCTCAGCAAGACTCCCAGGGGAGGTCACATGTGCGCTGGGCTTCACCGAGGAGAGGACCTCACCAGGACAGGGATGGGGGGACAGTCTGAGCACAGGGGGTGCAGAAGCATGGGAGGGAGCGGTGTGTATGGAAATGCTGAGCGATCAGTTTGGGGCATCCTATGGGATGGGGGAGCAAATTGGGATTGGGATATAGCTGGCCATGCATGTTGGGAGCCCTTCAAAGGCCCCTTTTCCTTGGTGATGGATCACTCTCTCTAGTTGAAATTCCCATCCTGCCCTCAGGGGCAGGCAGCAGGCTCCAAGTCAAAACTTCCTGCTTTTCCAAGAATGGCTCCCGTCCCACCCTCCCTCCTTCCAAACCTGGTGACTGGAGGAGTCCGGCTGTCTCTGGTTCCCATCACGATGCTCCGCCGGCCTCTCTCACCCTGGCTGCCTTGGTGGAATGGGCATATATACCCAGACCTTGGGTGCCGCCTCTCTCACTCTCCCAGTTCGTGGGCTACACTGCAGAATACCACCCAGAAGAGCAGACTGGCACCTACTTCTCCAGGAAGGAAATTTAGCCAGGAGAGGAGAGGGCTGCTGACCTGATGCTAGTTGGATGGGACACCTGACACCTGGATCCTGACAGCCTGAGCCCCACCCACACCTCTCTGAAACAGCTATTCACCTAAGCAGCCCTTACCTTCGGCCTTCCTCCCTTTGTTCTACTTTTAGAAAAACCAGGGGCTCCAAGGCAGGGAGTAAGTAGCCTATTTTGACAGAGTCCAAATGGAGCAGCGTGGGGAGGGGTAGGCAACAGGGCGGGAAGCGTGTCTCTGTTGGCGGGCACTGCTTTGCCCGGAACTTGCTTTTCCTCCCCAGTGTTAATTATCAAAATTAACCGAACACTATAAATAACCCAACTCGGAGACTTGAAGAGCCTCACTTCTAATTAATTCATTTCCAATCAAGACACTTCTATGCCCCCCTACCCTAGAATCTGACGGATGGGATTCTCATTGTGCAGCTTTTCAAATATCAAATCTGACAGTCCCCCTCACTCCTGAGCTGGGAAAGCTGAGAGAGAGAAAGAGAGAGAGAGAGAGAGAGAGAGAGAGAGAGAGAGAGAGAGAGAGAGAGAGAGA